>OX638227.1:13564765-14181640 GCA_951805285.1 Thymelicus acteon
TGGACACTTTTCAATTTTTCCTTCATATGAGATCTCCCTACTTCTACCTCAATACTCCATGAGTTTTAAAAAATTCGACGCGATGGCTTGGTTTAACTCATGGAGCATTGAGATAGAAGGAGGGCCATCTCATATGAAGGGAAAATTGAAAAAGTGTCCAGCTGTTTACAGAAAATAGAGGTTCCAATAATGGCCATTTCTGAATGGCGCTAGTGTGATACAAATAGCGAAACATGAATGTAGCTATTGTAGACGGAGTGAAGTTTACTGAGTTATGCCTAGTGCGTCCGCAGCGTCACCCGTGATGAATGGCGCTAGTGCCGCTAGTGTCCGCCAACAGCACCGCAGTGCTACCCGTATTTTTACGTGTTTTTACGGACACTTTTCATATACAGAGATGGCATTCCTTCTCTTTATTTTCCATGGTTCAACTACATAAATTAAGTATCATTATTTCTTCTGTGGTTCAACGGAGGTGAGAGCACTTTGATAAATAGAGTGTTGCTACCTATTGCAGAAAATTTATATGAAAGGTAAGAGGTAGGAGTGTCAGTGTATGTGTACCTATAGATTTAGCCACGGCGTGGCTGCACATGAGACAGAATTTATGTTTCTTTGAGGTTATTTTGAAAGAATTAATGTAACAAAATTTAACAAGCAGCCCAAAATACCCCCATCGTAATTAAATTTAAATACTTAATCTTATTACGATTTTCTGATTAAAAACAAACTAAAACTTTAAATCTCCAAATAGCCAACTCACTCTTCATTATTTGTCACAACTCACCATTGTTTGCAGTTGTGACAAATAATGTATAACGTAATCGGCCACGGTGACGGGGACAAATAATATTTTTGTCTGTCTTTCACTTACATTTGTAACTGGTGATCTCGCTCTGTCAAATGTACGGGAGAATCTACTAGTTCTAAATTTATGGTGTCGACTGTGTCAACGCTTGATTGCATGACGTTATCGATGACGTCATATCGGAATGACACATTCGACCAATCACAGGCCGGATTGAGGTAGTCCTTCGTAATTGTAGGGTGTCCACACTTACTTAGAAAAATTATTATCCTATTTTAATATGATTCTTTAAAATGTTTTCTATAGGTTATTTTTCTGGTAGTTATCATGATAATATTGAAATAATACATTTTATTATAATTTCTTCAAAATTACTGATTAAAATTATTGCACTAAGAGTAAATTGAAAATTAAGGTACACAATTACGATACATCTATATCACAGTAAAGATATAAACAGTAACGTGACTCGGCCCGATTCTCGAAAAACTTGCCTACTTGTAGCCGCGCGCTAGGGCTGTCCGCCGACAGTATTTTAATTTTATCAAATGACTTGAGTTTCTTTGTTGTTTTGTATTTATAAATGTTATATTTTCTATTTTAATAAATGCAAATCATTGTGAATAAAAAGGAAGTGTTCCATAAAAATCTATGTTGTGTTTTTATTAGTACTGTGAAGGTTCGTAAGCCTTCAGTATTGTATTAGAGACAGAGACTCTTAGGGCATGGTAAGTTCTTCTTGCAGGTTAAGGTAAATAAAAAAGGTACAACTGTCCAATTCTATAAACGCGATTCTATGGCGCGAGTAATACCTACAACATGGAGGTACTGTAAAGTACCACTACGGAGGTCGCCTATCCAATCCATTCAATGTCCATTTTCTGCAAACGTTGCATTTATTAGTTTTTTTTATGTAAATAGCCGGCAAACGAGCTGACGATCCACCTGATGGTAAGTGGATATCGTCGCCCATGGACACCAGCAACACCAAAGGCATCACTGATGCGTTGCTGGCCAGAAAAGAGAGAAGAAGAAGAAAGAAAGAACTGGCTCTCAAGCCCCCAGCCGGAACACGACGAGTCGTTTGGCAGCTGACTCATCATACTCAAGGGTGGTAACTATCCAGGCGAACCCTATGGAGATATAATAATAGTACCTAATAATGGTATTAATTAACAATTAAAATCAATATTACCAATATAATCCGTCGAGGGGCCCTACCACCAGCGGGCCGGATTTAGTCGCCTTTTACGACACCCATCCGGCGTGGGATTGGGGTTAGTATTCTAAGCCACCCCAATACGGCAAAAGTAATAATAATCAACTATTTGATTTTTTTAGCCCCTTATTTATAAATCTAGGCATTTTACTCGGTGGACTTATGAAAAATAAACAATTTAGGTACCTACTTATTGCAATACGTACTTGTTTTTATTTATTTATCCTACATGCACTGATCTCCTTTGGCAGGACCGAAGACCTTGAATATAATAATTTGATTTCTTATTAATAATTACAATACAATAATAAAGTTGATATTAATCAATGACGCAATAATTATACAATACCTACTTACATACCTACAAGTTACTTACCTACAATAAGTATATATGTATATCTACCTACAAGTACGTATTACATATTATATTATATTGTATAGTATTATTATATACTACTAGCTGCCCGGACAGACTTCGTTCTGTCAAAAATTAATAGTAGAAATTAAATAAATTTTTCCGAGTGATCACGTTATTTATATCTCAACAATAAACGACGACTACTTACAAAAATAAGTTAATATTTAATATTTCTTAATATTATGACTACCGATCCTAATTTCCATTGAAGATTATGAGGTGTCAATCCCGGAAAATTTAACGATTCTGGTGGATAGTTGACGACATCATCTTGATTAGTTGCCTAATCAACTGTATGTGAAATTTGTATGTCTTTAATTCACCGGCAATTTCATTTTGAATTTTGAAGTTTATTTTATCTATATCCGTAAATTTGGCAGCTAATATAGCACGTTCGCTCAGCCACAAATGATCTTTGTAATTTTGAGAGACGTTTGGGAACACGTTTTGTATGAGCTCGATTGTTGTTTCAGTAAACTGACAAAAATATAATGCAGCCAGTCGAATCATTAACAGGGATTTTGCCATTACCAAGGTCAATGAGTTGCTTTGAAAATATTTCTCCAGATTGATCATTTTGCTATCGTATACGTATATTCTTGTTTCAATTTAGTATCTTTACATATTTTCACAAAATGGAGGACTTTGAATATGCATTGAGTTCATCCGCTGGCGTTTACCGAGGAATCACTGGTAATGTTTGACGGAAATCTCCTGCTAATAAAATCATCGCTCCACCAAATCGGTTTCGATTGTTTCGTAGATCTTCCATAGTTCTATCTAATGCCTCCAAATGCCTTTTTATGTGCTATCGTGCATCCATCCCACACTATCAACTTACATTGCTGCAAAACCTTTGCCATTGCTGTGTTCTTCGAAATGTTGGAGGTCGAAGTTTCATTGCTTTGAATATTCAATGGAAATTTTAGCACTGAATCGGCTGTTCGACCGCCTTTCAATAACGTGGCTGCAATTCCAGATGAAGATGTACCACCTGGAGCGTCCAAATAGTAAATTCCTCAATTTCCATCATTTACAAATTTTTGTTGTTGGTTCAACAGCGGAACATTTATTCTGATTCCCTTAAAGCAACGTCGTGCATTGAGCGATTAGGCACGGCCATGCCTAATTGAGATGATACTTTGTTTGACATCAAGCACATGTCCTTAACTATTATCAATGCCTCGTTGTAAATTTCTTCTGTGTATTGTTAATGTATATTCCCTTTTCTAGTGCGCATTTCGCACCCTTAGAATGAGAGTGACCTAACTCAAAAATTGGAATTTGTGGGAAATGAGCAAGAAAGTTTTGAAAAAAGTATATATCGATGAATAGAGCGATCAACGAAAGTGACCGATTATTAGGTTGTCCTTTTCTTACTCATAATTCGAGCTCTTTTTCATCACAGGGTTTTAGGGTACGCATTTTAAGGTAAGTTTATAACAAAAACAGAAATTACAGGAATTTTGAGTTAGGTCACTTTCATTCTAAGGGTGCGATTTGATGCAAGATATCGTCACATATATAATGGGAAGAGAAAAAATGCGCGAAATTGCTTCATTAATACTAACGTAACAGCCCATTTGGTATTGGTTAACTTCATCAATAGAAATTTCAGCACTAACTCCAATCACAGCCATATCACTTCCTTTCGTTACATATTTGCAAATGTATTTTATAGATTTTACAGAATGGCAAGATTCAACATTGATGTGCGCTTTGAAAGTCTTTGATAGGATTGGTGAATAAGGAACAATGCGACGATTATCAATTTCGATATTTTGTTGGTTTACTTTTACAACTGTTGACCTTCTTTTATCTGCAGTTGATCGGCGACGATACAGCGGTTAGCCATTATTCCCGGTACCTAATTGTATCTACTACTAATTCCCGTTCCCGTATTGTTAATATTGTCCGCGCGTTTTTTTTTTTTTTTTTTTTTTTAATATTATAAAAACCTTCCGTGGACTCCAAGGAACATACACAAAAAATTTTAGCCGAATCGGTCGAGCCGTTCTCGAATTTAGCGCTTAGCAACATCCATTTTTATATATATAGATATAATACGTACTTGTAGGTACGTATATAAAAATAGTCTTACCTTTGGGAGTCTCCAGGTAATTATAATAATGATATCCCTGGGTGACTTAATGTCGTATAATAACACCCAAAAACCGCACAATATCTTGTATTCCTGTTTGCCATACTTATTAAATAGTCACACGCCGCACACGGTCACCACAGCCGCAGTAAGGAACTAAACTAAAACAATTTGTTATTTGTACCGTGGGCCGCCCGGCCTCGGCCGTGGTTCAACCCGCGCTCGTTCGGCACAGATACTGCCCTTTACTACACTTATTTCGATGTGCGTAGGTATAACGCGCATTTCGACCGTTTGTATGAAGAGCGAATACTGTTTATATCTTTACTGTGTCTATATCCTCTCAACAGTTGACGCCATTTTAAGTAATATGTATAATTTCATCTTAAATGTTTTTAAACCATTACAAAAAATCGCAATCTAATGATATATCCTAGGACTATAGATAACATGGACGCAATACAAAAATTAGTCCTTTTTCTATGACGTCATCGATCGTCAGGTACCACTACGAAGTTATCTATCCAGTTAGAGTAATATATCCGTGGGTTTGATAGTCTGTGATTTTGACAGTAGTCTATGCTTACATGGCCGATGTTTCATTCATTTGAAGCTTCCTTTTCTTTCTCTGTCGTATAGGTACCTATCTACGTACGGGCGGTCGTCGTTCGAGATATCCGTATAAATTATTAAATGAAGGTGCTATAAGTGTTAATTTTATGAAAAAGCTGTAGGTTATAAATTGTTAAATAATGATCTTGCTGGAGATCAACAACAGAATTATAGAAGAAACTCTAACAGTTAAATATAAAAATGCACTGGCGCGGTGAGTACGTTACGCTTAGAAAGTTTACCTGTTTTTCTGTTCGTTGTGCGATTACCGCAACGGGGGCACATTATGTTACGTTCACGCTTTTTGCTCATATCCTAATGTTGACGAATTTTGTTATCGGCATAAATTTTAAATCATAACCCCATTTTCGGGAGCAACATGACAAATGTCAAATACCATTATAATTATTTAGGGTGGGCCCACACGACGTAGACTGTTAACAGTAAGAATCTCGCATAGCATGGAATATAAAACCACATATTATCTATAATTTTCCTTGCACAGTATGAGCTCAAGGTGATATGGTTGATATGGTGTATGTCAGCATGGATGAGTCATATGGGTTGTTTGTATGTACTGGCGGTGCGCGGAAATTCCTGTACGATGTTTTTGGATGCCATTGGTAGTAAACAGTGTACTGGGCAATTTATATGTGTTATTGATACTTATGTATGTGGTTGTGCTTGTGAGTGATGTGAGAGGGCAGATAGCTCACATTACAGGATATGAGCAATGATACTGGTGCACTAACTTTGGGGGGTCAATGAGATTGTTATAATCATAGTGTTGTGCAGTGTACATTCAAATGTGTTTATCACAGCATTAGTTGGTAATTTTCTCTCCAAAATATGAGTTGTATGAAAAGTGAGAAGTGGTTTATTTAGGCAATTAACTACTGATAAATTTTTATTTAATAAAAATTTTTGTTTTCAGTTTAAAGCCCGAGTCTATAGATGTGACAGTTGCAGATTTTGACGGAGTACTCTTTCATATATCCAATGTCAATGGAGACAAAACCAAAGTTAGGGTGAGTAAATCTTGGAATTGCAAAAATATTGGATTTGACAGAGAGAGTAAAGATAGTGGCTTTTGTCATTCTTTACAGAATCAGGGCATATAAACAAACTATATTTTTAGGGCACCATAATTTTTTTGAAAATTTTAAGTGTGTGTATAGAGATAAAGGCCATTATTCTGTGGACATAGAGGAGAATAACCTTTATCAAGGTCACTTTGATCTGCTGTTAATATGCACAGAACACACATTAGACATTACCAAAATGTCCAAGGAACCCTTTTTATAGATAACTAGCTGACCGGGCAAACATTGTTCTGACAAAAAAATTTTAGGGGTAGGGGGATGAAAAATAGATGTCTGATTCTCAACCCTAGCCGATATTCACGCAAAGATTCACGAAAATCGGTCGAGCCGTTTCGGAGGAGTTCAACTTCTAACACTGTGACACGAGAATTTTATATATTAGATATACAATGATGCGATAAAAAATGCATAACAGTGTAACTGAATTTATTATTATTATTTAATCAACATATAAAACAATACCATTTTAATATCAGACAATTTCTTTTGAAGCAAACATGATAACAATTTAATTATTCATCAATGATGTCATGCCTACCTGATGTTCTGCAATCCTTTAACAGTAATGCCAATGGTATTGTTTTATCTTCAACATGGAAGCAACATTTTTCCTTTTTTACTTTAAAATTTTTTATACTTAAAAATAATTGGCATGTTACATAGTAAAACTGCATTTTGTGAAACCAGCTAGGAGATATTATTGAATTATTTTTTTACAGGTTAGTATATCATTGAAGTTCTATAAGCAGTTAGAAGAACATGGGGCAGACGAACTGCTTAAAAGGGTTTATGGCTCACTCCTCACAGAGGCAGAATCTGGTAAGAATTAATCTATCATATAAAAAAATATTTTTAATAGAAATTATTCAAATCCCAATTAATAATGATTAGCTACTGAATTATGAACATTTATACTATTATGATAATGTACTCCTCTGATGAAATTAATAATTCGATCTTGACTTCAAAATACCAGCAAAAAAAAAGAAGTATTTGTTTTTGGAATAATGCATTGAAATGAATATAAAATGCAGTAAGGTAAGTATGTCTCGTATATTGAGTATATAACTGGTATATTAGGCAATACTAGTTGTGTTGTGCAAGTAATAATTGGAGCATTCATTACGCTCAGTCCATAAACTAAATTGAAATATTAATTATCAAATAGCTGAGTCATTTACAAGTTACCTATAATATGTTTACATATGAATCATTGTAGGATAATACAAAACTATCATTTTTAGCTTGGTGTTTTATATTAATAGTACAATGTCAATAGCGTGAATTAACAATTTATTCATTTACATAAGTTTTGTGTAAAATTCTGCATTTAAAGTCAGATAATTTGGCCTGTATCAAAATAAAATATGTATAATATTGTAGGTGTAATATTGTATCTTGCTGGAATGTAATGACAGTGTCTCTGCCAGGCTTTAACACACTTCCTCATTTGTATTTTGTAGTTCTTTGAATATTTGGAATGTACATTTTCTTCTAATCACTATTTATATTTTAAATAATGTCTTATACCAAGCAATAAGAAGGGAAATTGAATAACATATTTTAGTTTATTCTGGCCTCAAAATTCTGCTATCGAAAATCATGTATTATTGATACCCAGTCATTGGATGTTCATCAAACTAGATAAGATTAAAATGGCATATCTCGGAATAGTCTTGGATAAGATATATGAAACCATATTTTTTGGCAAAAATATATTTTCAATGTAATTAAGATATTTTAGTTGCATTAATTAATTTGCTAATCAAATAAAAGATACCTTTATAATAAACAGGAAAGGTTTGTTGTAGCTAGTACCTACATTGAACAGACAGTTAATTTATTATATTAAATGTATCCCATACTATATGCAAAATTCCAATCTGCACTGAAGCAGCGTAGTGGATAAGATCTATCCTCATCAGGAGAGTCCCAGTTGAATCTATATAAAAAACAGTGCTTGCATTGCTGTATTGCCTTCAGAATATGATGAAACATAATTTATTTATAAACAGCACCTCAATTAATTATTATTACTAATTTGTTATTGCTTGTTCTATAAATTAATGTAGTATCATATTTATCCCATTGTATCCATTTACCTCCTGATTTTCCTTGCACAAATTAGAAATATAACATTTATTGCGATAGTTTCAAAAACCACTCGGATCAGAATGTTACTACTAATCACATAACAAAACGTCTATATAGAGTCCAGCGACCCCCAACATAAAAGATCTGAAGTCATTACTTTGTTAATCAATGACAATAGGGTATAGAGTTGGTTAGATTTATTCAAAGATGGATGCAGTACTTTACATCCAATCTTATCACAACTTGTATTGTTTTATTTATTTATTCTGAATTGCACCTTATAAACATAAAGGATACAAAATAATCTTGATTCGTCCACTATTTGGTTCTCATGTAACTTCCTACCTCGCACATGTAAACATTTGTTCCAAACTTCCTGCATTGGTATTCCCACTAAGTTATGACATGGGGTCCTATGCGGGTCTGTCGTTTCCTTCTAGGCCGGCAACGCATTGGTGACGCCTCCGGTGTCGCTAATGTCCATGAGTATCTCACTTACTATCAGGTGACCCATCAGCTCGTTTGCCTGCTCAAGGCATAAAAAATACGAAGTGAATGTTAAAAGCATTCCATCGTTCTCAGGATACAATGTATCAGTTCTGTTGGACATGGAGAACATCCCGGAGGACTGGGAGGCCATCGTGAAGAAGGTGGGCCTGCTGAAGCGGAACTGCTTCGCGTCGGTGTTCGAGCGCTACTTCAGGCTGCAGGAGGACGGCGACGTCGGCCACAAGCGCGCCGTCATCAACTACCGGCAGGATGAGACGCTGTCAGTATCACTGGTTTATACGCTATTAGTTAGTTAGTTGCTCTTAATATTGCAAGCATCACATTAAATTGTAGATGCGGAAGAAAAGATTTCCTTTATGACGGATAGCATAGCATGGATCAATTGTCGCAATTGTGATATAACAAATGACATCGTTTGTTTCAGAATATTCAATCCTCAAAATATCCAACGATAAAAAATTGTTAAATTCCTAAAAGCCCAACGTTCGAATATATTATATACTAGCTGACCCGGCGAACTTCGTATCGCCTAACAAACTGTTTTTTTCTAAAATAAAAGTAGCCTAAGTTACTCCTTGTTACATTAGCTATCTGCCAGTGAAAGTCCCGTCAAAATCGGTCCAGCCATTTCAGAGATTAGCCGGAACAAACAGACAGACAGAGAGACAGAAAAAAATTGAAAAAAATGTTGTTTTGGTATATGTACCGTGTATACACTATACATCCAAATGCACTAAGTAAAAAGCGGTTGTTTTAACACATTATTATTACAAACAGACACTCCAATTTTATTTATTTGTATAAATTTTGTTACTTACATAAATTACAGCTAAGATTAAGGTAAGTTAGTCGAGTGTTAGTGTGTATAAAATGTGTTAATATTTGTGGCAGGTATGTGGAAGCGCAAGAGGACCGCGTGACGGTGGTGTTCTCGACGGTGTTCCGGCACGAGGACGACATGGTGATCGGCAAGGTCTTCATGCAGGAGCTCAAGGAGGGCCGGAGAGCGTCGCACACCGCGCCGCAGGTACTAACACACAGACACACACACACACACACACACATTACACTACACTGTATTCCCCATGTATGTGGTTCCAGTATTAAATTTTCTTCCAAATCCTATTTAAAAATTATTTAATAAAATATTCTTTGTGGCAAATTTAAATATTGTTAAAAAATCTACTTATCATCGTCATTATTATTTGTATTGTGTTAAATGAATGGCCATTGTTGTTTGTAATGTTATTGATTTTACTTAGTTTTTCTAGAACAATATGAATACTGATTAATTATCGGGAGCATTCATTATTGTAATTGAAATTCATATTTTAAGAACACTTGTGATTTAAGCCATTAATTTATTCTTGTATACATTTGCAGGTATTATTTTCACACAGGGAGCCTCCTTTAGAACTGGTGGACACTGAAGCTAGAGTAGGAGAAAATATCAGTTACGTTACATTCGGTGAGTACTTTATACTGTTAATCAGATTTAAGACTTAGGTACCTAATAGCCAACATGGTATATATCATGTTAGATTAAAGGATTTTATAGTCTACAAAAACCATCACCATTAATTTTATATGTGACATGTGTGCTAAAAACTCGCCATATGGTGTGTTAACTCGTTTGGCCTAACGTAAATATTACGTCATCCTAATACGATATATTGGTATAAGTATGGTTTTTCGGTAGCGTGTCTGTGATGCGCCTGTTGTGACAGATATGTGTGGGCGATGTCCAATTACCATCACTACGTTTATAAAAATAGCATAGAAAAGAAGACACAATCTACACTATATTCACATTCGGATCAGAATTTACGTAAGCATTGTGTTGCCTAGTAACCACAAACAAACAGGTGCATGAAACTTTTGGTCGCTGAGCTCTGTACCAGATAATATCGACGGTACTTGTGTCTGGCGGTTGGGTATTTTAGCCGCCTGGCTAGCTACAACGTTCTTAAAATCCACCGTGAAATGTTTTACGTTTTACAATCACAATGCTAGAGAGGGACGAGAGGCATTAATAACACGGGTTTTTGATTTTATTTTGGGCGGCAACATGTTTCTTGTTACCGACATGGGCCATAGTTGACATCATGTGGCTCGTTAACTAGTTTGTCGACTATTCGCATAAAAATACTATTGTAACATTTGTAACACTCGCCGAAGATTAAAGATCCTTTCACGATCTTTTTTGCTACACACAGGCAAACTGTGGAATGAGTTTCCTTCTGAGTTATTCTCAGACTAGGAGTTTCTTCAAAGAAGGTGTAAACGGGATTTTACTTCAAGATCGGCTTGCTTTGGTCTCTGTTGTTGCTCATATCCATAGGCGTTAGTGACCACTTACCATCAGATGTCTCGTCTGCTAATACGCCTGCCATTCAGGCCATAAAAAAACATATTTCGGCATTGAAGTATAATGTAATAGAACAGACATCTCGAACAAAATGTGTGTCCCGCCGGGAGGTTCTATTTTCAAAATTGAGCCCCCGTTCTCCTTTCAAAATCGAACGAATCCATTGAAAATTGAAGCCGATCGGCGCCAATTCATTGGGATATACATTGTGTTCGCGGTGTCGGTTCTATATGCTAGTAATAATACTTCAATGTATTTCGGATATATTGTACCGTGTGTGATGTGTGCGTTTGTGTCCGCGGCAGTGTTGTTCCCGCGGCACACGTGCGCGGCGGCGCGCGACAACACCATCGACCTGCTGCACATGTTCCGCGACTACCTGCACTACCACATCAAGTGCTCGAAGGTGTACGTGCACTCGCGCATGCGCGCCAAGGCCGGCGACCTGCTCAAGGTGCTCAACCGCGCGCGCCCGCAGGTCAACGCGCGCCCGCAGGATCGCAAGACTATCACGTGAGACTGCACTTTGTTTTGTTTATGTCCGAAAAGTAGCAATAAGAAAGGCTTGGGGTACCACAACAACATACAACTATATAGTTGGCGCGGGTGTTACAACATACTAACATAGTCGGCGCAGAGAAACAAAAGCTTAAAAAGCAGCAATCTTAAATAAGGGGAGCTACACATCTAGTAAATACTACGTACTGCGAAGAAAATACTACGAATCCGGCAGGAACCAATCCGCATAAGTCTGTAGTGGATTTTTATGGACTTAACGATAATTTATTCCGGATCCAGTTTGAACCAATTTTAAATACCATCACGAAACATACTGTTTTAGTTGCTAATGGCCCCTAAAGCGCCATTTAATTATTTTAATGTGTTGCGTGTCCTATTCACAGGGGAAGAACATTCGTAAGGCGAGATTGAGTGTTACGGCTCGGCGGGGTGTAGCCGCCCCGCGCCCGCGCCCCGCGCCCCCGGTCACACCACCCGACACTGGACCGGACCGGACCGGACCGGACGCGCGTCCCTAACGGAACTCCGACAATGTGCGTATTTCCTATATCCACCGTTCACTGGACGATCAATCGATCACGAAACACTATTTATTACTGTATCCGGATTATTGGTCACAAAGTATTTGTAATTTTATCCCAGCGTAACGCGTTTACAAGTTTATTGCCAAATATTCTGCTCAATATTTAAAATTCTGAATTCCTTTCGCTGACATAAATGAAATGTGCACATTGTAGTATTAATATTTATTGTGAACCGTTCGAGCCTAACCTAGCGAAGTCGATCGAAACGAGTAACGTTGCCGTAGTTGTTGTTGATGAGGAAATTATGATTTATTATATGAGAGTTCTATTTATAGCGGGGGCCCTGCGACTTGTGCGCCCCGGAGTCTCGGGTTCCTAATGTTGTCGCACCCCGGTCTCCCCGGCGGTTTCAAAGATTTACGTAGACCCGCGTAGCGTCCTAGCGTCCGAGTTTCCTTTAGCTTACGTAATTTTGTTGACGTGAGTCGCCGCCCCCCGGTCCCCGCCGGGCGCGCGCTCCTCACCTAGGGTATAATGTATCATAAAATGTAGCCTATACTTATGTTTCGAATTAAACGCTCTTGTAAAAATGTAAATCTCTGAAAGATGAGACAGGTATCATGCACAAAGTCTTACGAATTTGTTTATTTTTAATTGTACTCTACACTACTCCTGTAATTAGTTCCGTAACGCTATGCAATATACGAACAATAATTGTTAAAGAAATTTACACTCTTATATGTTTTTAGGTAGGTTCCATTCAATTATTATTATGTAAGTGAAAGTGTATAAATATTCCTCAATAGATTGTTCAATAGTGATGGGGAGCTCGATGAGTTAATGGCCTTATTTACGGAGAAGTTGAGTCGGTCCCGCGACATCAGTGCTAGCCGGTACTGCAATTCGACGTACTTCTTCATACTACTTAAATTCCACATGCATTTATTTTAACTCAACAACGGAGTGACCTCGACTTACTATTGTTAACTTTTTAAGAGATTTTCTTGTGAATTTTTAATGTAGTGTCATCCAATTAATAGCGATCACTGTTTTTTATGTACAAGTGGACACGATTTCATACAATGTTTTAACGTTGCTATGCGGTTTGAATTGCTCAACTGTTCTCGATACTACGAGCCGGAGACGAGGGACATGTTTGACAACAGAGAACACGAATTGTTAACTCTGGGGACCGATTTTGGTGACATTACAATGTGGCATACATTTTTTACCGTCACATGTTGTTCGCATTTTGACCAATCAAAACGCCGTATTTTACTAATATAAGTAAAAAAAGTAGTTTACAGCGTTTTTTGGTCAAAAAATTTTATAGTTCGTACGTCGAGTTGAACGCTAAAATCGGTTCTCAGGGCGTGAAGTTAAGAAGTAATATATGCAATTAGGGATAAGGATATTGGATGTGTTGGTGAGATCGGCGGAGTGGATCGAGTCATGGACTGAGAGCTGGGCCGACCAGTGGTTTGCTCGGGTGTGGAAATGTTTTTAATGTAATTCACTAAGTCATACATTTTAATGTCGATCGCGAGTCGCGACTCGATGGCGTGACGTAAAATAATTAACATGACAGTTTTGGCGAGCGACACGAGTTTGTTCGGTAAGGATGGAATATTAATAAACGCATGTAGGAACAATTAACTATTAAAAGAATGTAGCTAACTTGAATTTTATGTAATTTTAATTTGCAAGATGTATTATTTATGTATCATAATGTAAGTTAATGTTGCTTTAAAGTTATCGCTTACAATTGATCAATGTTTGTTCGGCCGCGCGGCGCAGTCAGCGTCGGCGCCGCAGGACGCGGTCGTTATTTGTGAATATGTAATTATTCTTGTGATCTAAAATCCGTTTATACTGTATTTTTTATTTTCTAGATTAAAGAAAACATCTTACTGCAACAATATTCATTCATTTTACTCCTACAAGAAATATGCATATACATAATTGCTATAAAAAGGGCACTAAGCTCTTCAAGCTTCTCTACATTGTCTTATAAAATAAATTCCATAAAGTGGTAAAATTTAGGTTGGTACTTACATAATGTCGTGATCATGAATATTGAGATTATAATAATACTACTGTTCCCTAGTGGACTAATAAATCAGCTAAGAACAATAACACTACATCATTAATTATAAATACCATATTATAAGACTGATAAAATACATCGCAACAATATAAAAAAGTTAAAAAAGGTTACATAAAGGCTAATTACGTTTTCATTAATTGGGACTAACTGTAGGGATTGCAAGCCGGTGAACCGGATCCGGTATTTCGGTGGATTCAGCATATCTAAATGTTTACCAGATTCAGTGATTATTGAATCCATATGAAAATTCCGGCTAGATTCAAAATTACATTGGATTGCAATCCCTATTTATAATAGTTCATTAAATTGATTCTACCAGTGTGAAGTCTCTGATGAATAAGAAATCAACCGTATCGGTCTATTGTACCGGTATTGAGGGATCTAGTTCATTAGAAGTCCATTCGTCCGGCGGAGGGCGTGGGCGAGGTGGGCGAGGCGGGGGACTTGGGCTGCAGCTTGGCGAGGTGCGCCACCTTGGTCGCGAACTTCACGAAGTTGATCCCCGACACCTGCGGCTCGGGCTTCTGACCGCCTTCCGCCTGAAACGACGCTTCCAGGGAACCTGCCAAAGTTTTTAAATAGTACGAGTATTCCATTGAGTTGTAAAACCTGGAAAAAAATTCGGAAGTTTTTAAATCGACGTGTTCTTGCCAAATTTTAAATACGCACCTTTGCTTTGCGATCGCACCGCCATTTTGAAAAATGGCGCTTACAATTTTTTTTTACAATATCTTTCATGATTAGAAAGTAAAGGCAAAAACATATACTATGGACTAAATAAATAACAGAAAATCCTACAATATTAATGTATTACATGTATTAACGTTTTTCTCGTATTAAGAAGATGATTAATTATATTGAAAATGCTTTCAACCTTTGATGATTTGTGTTTGTGTATTTATCTCGTCTCGCTGAACGCTCTAAACATCACTAACGACCGGTTTCTGAAAGGTTTATAAACTAACACATACATTTAACTTAACAGCACTCTGCACTGTCAAAATAAATGGAGTTTCTAAAACGTTGATTTAAATTTAATTTAAACGTTGATAAAATTAATAATACACATTGAGTTGGTTAAATGACGCTTTCTCGGCAAGTTCAGTAAAGGTCAGTAAGTTCACTTTTTGAAAAATAATGGTATAAAATATTACCAACAACCCTATAATTTTATTACAACCTTACTTAGATTTGACAGTTAAAAAGGTAATTTTTAGTTGATCAGCCTTTCAGAAACCAACGATGATTTGATAGAAATGGTTATTTAGGGACAGGAAAAATAGTCGATAAGCTCAAATACTTAAGCTAATGGTGACAAGCTGAAAAGAGACACCAACACCAAGCTACTCACTCTGCTGCGGAGACACGCCGGTGCTGGCAGGTGCTTGCTGGTTGTCACTCTCCATGATGATCAACTTCTCGTGAAGCAGTTTCAGAGCTAACAGCAAGATATCATATTCAATGAAAATACTCATCTCTGTATCTTATCTAGATTCAGAATGTTCAAACAATGCAGACGTTACGCTCTGCCAGTTTCCTCATTGCATACAAAGATACTTTATAATATCATTAAGTAAATACACGCAAATTTTACTTAAATGAAACAATTAATTTAGGTAATATTTTATAGCAATTTTTTTCAAAAAGTGACTATGGTAGACCCTGCTCGCACTTTATGTCAACGAGTGCAGCGAGATAGCTGGAGGTAGTAGTGTTTAATTAATCCTCGTAAGATAGTGCCGTGCACTAGGCACTTGGCCATCTGTTCTGACATTAGGCACATGTATTAACGATTTCATAAATCACCACTAGGTATGTATGAATACCTACAATACTCATGAGGTATTTTTTCCATAATTCATCGTAAAGAAAATAAACACGGACTAATGGCCTCACTACACATTTTGAAATAACTTATGAGCGCCTGCGTTACGCTGGCTGTGATATTAAGTTTGATGTAGGTACCTACATCAATCTAAAATTTAAATCAGTTAAAATTTCAAGTGCGTGTAGATTGAGGGCTCTTTTTTAAAAGTTACTCATATCTTTTCAAAAACGACACAAAATATCAATTCTATACTATACTAATCAATTGGAATGTTGACTCGATTCACATCACATTGTTAATAAATAATCGATGCTAAAAAAGACTAGTGTATAAGAGGCCTTAACAGTAACAAGAGTTCTAGATAACTAGATCTATAGCTCCTCAACCGTATCTAAACAATCAGCTTGTTGAATGAGTATTCTATACAACAGCAAAATAAACTTATGTTAAAATCTGAAAATGAGTTCATGAGAAGGTAAGCCATCAGAAGTCAAGTTGCTCCATGGATAGGTAAGTATAGTAAACGTGTCGCCAACCGAAAAGGAAACGGCGTCTCTTACGAAATTAGTTTCAGTGCACCTCTAATGAAATATCCAGCAGGGTATTTCACACTTTAACCAGAACATGTGACACCTTTTAATAAATAAAATAATCCTACGACGATGTACGAATACCGTCGTAAGTTGAGAACATGATTCAACTGAATGGTATAGAGACTAGAGTAGACCAGCAATCTCCACAAGGAGGGACTACCATTATCTCGGTCGCTGGTTGGCACGGTAAGTACACCATGAGCAGGGGACGTGGGCTTGACGTAAGCAATGGGTGGAGGTTTTAAGTTTAGAACAAGTTGTTATGAGAAATCACTTTATGAAAACCGTCAGTAAAACGACGCGGTACAAGAATTAAATTCATGTGCATAGTAAACGAGCTAGTTTAATGCCTTCAACTGGGACGGGTGACGTTAGCAAAGAATGCTCAAAGCAGTACATTTATAATGTCCCTAGCTCATACATAATAAAGTACGAACTCTGTAAGTGCTGTTCGGAAGTCGGAACTCGGTCGAGAGGCTGTGTCGCATTAATATTGAAACAGCTACGAAATAATACTAGTATTGATAGTGACATTTGGGGATTTATATTACAACCTAAATCAATCAAATTGTTTTGTAACGAAATATAAAATCGGAGCATGTCCTCTTTGTATTATGAAACTATTAGGTATACCTCTGAAACTAGGTCGACAAGGTTAATCGGAAGCTCCGAAGTTCCTGAAAGATTCTGATCAATATAAATTTTGTAATTATTAAATATTAATGAAACATACATCGTTACGTACGTAAACAAAAGACAATAAACCTACCTATATGAATTGGCTTTTAGCCCTCTGCGTAACAACCATGCTACCGCCCAAGACTCATTAGCTCATTACAAAATTTACCATCCTCGGGTGGGATTTAAATATATTCAAGCACTAAATTATGATTCTTAAAAAAATGGATAGGTACATTAAAATATGACTATGGACCCACTTTTTAGGGTTCCGTAGCCAAATGGCAAAAAACGGAACCCTTATAAATTCGTCATGTCTGTCTGTCTGTCTGTCTGTCCGTCCGTATGTCACAGCCACTTTTCTCCGAAACTATAAGAACTATACTGTTGAAACTTGGTAAGGAGATGTATTCTGTAAACCGCGTTAAGATTTTTACACAAAAATAGAAAAAAAATCAATAAATTTTGGGGTCCCCATACATAGAACTGAAACTCAAAAAATTTTTTTTCGTCAAACCCATACGTGTGGGGTATCTATGGATAGGTCTTCAAAAATGATATTGAGGTTTCTAATATCATTTTTTTCTAAACTGAATAGTTTGCGCGAGAGACACTTCCAAAGTGGTAAAATGTGTGTCCCCCCCCTGTAACTTCTAAAATAAGAGAATGATAAAACTAAAAAAAATATATGATGTACATTACCATGCAAACTTCCTACGAAAATTGATTTGAACTAGATCTAATAAGTAGTTTTTTTTTAATACGTCATAAATCGTAAACCGCAAAAAACATCGATCAAAGTTACAACGAACTACAAGAACTTTTATATTATGTTACTTGCTGCTACGGAACCCTTCATGGGCGAGTCCGACTCGCACTTGGCCGCTTTTTAACTGTGTTTTAAGGTAGATCTTAGACGTTTTCCTCTGGCTTGAGATGAAACTAATAAATCATTCGTAGGTAAGTGTGGCTTTACTTTAAACATAGCTTAAAACCAGCACTAAGGGATTAAGAAAGTGACCCAAAATGTAGTTTTTTACTTATAGTCTTATAAATTACCGGAAATAAGACGACGTTAATAAGGTTAATCTCAATACATTACGTACAAACAAACTTACATTTGCACTTGGAATACCCACCTACTTATATGAGAAGCGTCAGAGGTGTGTGTTACGCCAGCAAGATTATGATTTATGTCGAATATTTATTACATCGTATAGAAAGCTCTCTTCACGGGTTCAATTCGCACGTGGTCTGTTATTCTTTAGCGCGATCATAGCAGATAAGCTTCGTTTTTCCGATATGACGCAACAAGGTCGGCGGAGAAAAAAAAACTGCTATTTTAACACAACTGTAGTTTATAATTTTGGCTGCATATCCGCAATAATACTATTACCTGTCGTTAGCGACATAGTATCCATTTTGGAATCTTGTATGGTCTCCAGCTGCTCACGAAATTTACTGGTGATCTTTCGTCGTTTATAATCTGCTTCGATCTGCTGCTTCGTGCGAGGGATCCGGAAGCGAAAGCAGCAACATACCATTACAACTAAAAATTAAAACGCTAGCAATACTTTACACACATAGGTATTTAACCTGTGTTCACTTTTAATTTAATGGCATACTTACTTAATGAGGTCATCCCTGCTAAACATAAGAATATAACTTGCCAGACCCTTAGTTTTCCAATAATCTGCGTTTCAAGCCATTCTGGTTCTTCTGAATTTTTTATAACGTCCATTAAAGGATCCATTGTTTAAACGAATCAAAATAACAAACTGTGAACCAGATAAACTAGGACAGAGCAGCTAGTAAGCGTCCGCAGAACACTCCAGTTGAAATAAAAACTAATTGTCCCAATTCCGAGGAGTGCTTGTTAATAGCCACACCTAGTATTATGTTATCAACCCTCGGCACTCCCTTAGAATTCTCATTTTAATTGAAGTCGTGTTAACTGCAAAACAGTTCATTCCTATTATTTAAAACCTTTGTATTAGTTGACATTAGTGTAATAGGAATAGGTGCACTATACAAGAAAGTATTTTCATTGGTATGAAGTTATAGGAAACACGAGTGTTAGTTTGTGTACGGCGTAGATTTAAAACTCGCGGGCTTACCCAGTTGTATTTAAATGTTGCCAGAAATGAAATACTGTGGATAAAGATTTTTCTGTACATTGAATTGAATCATTTTAAAAGTACATATTTGTAAAAAAATATATTAATGCGATTAAAATCCTACTAATAATTTTATTGTAAGATTAAAAAGCCAAAAAATATTACGATGATGATATTATGGAACACTTTTGTACTTTACAAAAATGAGAAGAGGTACGGATAAAAAGTGTTTATAAATAAAAGCTTTTATTTTGTGATTAAGTATTTAGTCAATCATTAAACAAATATTTTTAAACTAAATTATACATCTAGAGGAATTTATGAATGAACAAACAGTTCAGAATGTTTTTTTTTGTAATGACAACATACCTTCGATCGTTTTTCTCTTTCATTTGAAGACTGTTTCACCTTCCCGCAGAAAATAGGGTGTCGAATCTGTCCTATAACCTCCGATAAATTTATTACTATTCAAGATCAAAGATGCATCATTTATGATAATTGTGGTTAATTTCGTGTAAAGGCTATTATAAGTGATGTTGTGTAAGATCGTTTACGTTCTTGCGGTTACTCTGTAGCGTTTTTAAAAATTAAACATGGCCTCGAACAGAGGAATTCAGATTGGATCCGCGTGGTTTCAACGAAAGCTGAACTTGAGGCCGCAGCACCGAGGTGTTCATTTGGTTACGGAGGAGATCCTAAAACAGGTGCCGGAGCTCGCGCAGTTCGCGGTCGGCCTCTGCCACATCCAGAGTGAGTACCAGCGTCGATAACTTGCCGCCGTCGCTGCATCCCCTCCCACCTGTGATATTGTCCATGTTACCTGCGCCGGTTGCTCTTCATCGGTTTTATATGTGTGTCAAAATTGTCAGCCGCCGAAACGGCAACGACGTGCAGTGCTCTCAGACAGCTGATCTATCGTAAATATTGTTTCCAGTAATGCACACTTCGGCAAGTCTGGCACTGAACGAGAGTTGGGACCCTGACGTGAGAGATGACATGGAAATGATGCTCAACAAAATAGTGCCAGAGGGCCTCCCGTACCGACATTCGTGTGAAGGTCCCGATGACATGGTGAGTACGCGAATACAAAATTTCGAACACAGTTTAATGTGGCATGTTGTGTCATCGTGCAATTGTTTTAAATATTGACATTTAAGTGTAAACATTAAGTACATTGTGTATGTGCACAATTGAAGTGTGTTTATCAACAGTTTCCCATCCATTAAGATATATGTATAATGATCAGTGGGTATCAAAACTTGGTTAATGCATCAGTACACACAGGAATGTGTTACCTCCAATGCTTTGTATAGGTACTAGATGACTGATAATGAGAGGTCAGGGGCAGGTCTGCTGCAGTCATGTCATGTCTGCTACAATCATTTTCATAGTGTTAAGTGAGCAAGGTTATAATGATAACTACATTATGTATATACAGTAATTCCAATAAGTACAACAAACTTATTGATAAGTTATTTGACTGGAAAAGAACTATCAATACTAAGGGCTTGTTTCACAATCTTCAAGTAAGTCCGAAGTAAGCTATTCGTTGGTTAAGTTGACATTTCGTGTATGTAAAATGACACTTTAACGTCACTTTAACCGGCGAATAGCTTATTCAGGACTCTACTTGAAGATGGTGAAACAAGCCCTAAGACAAATGAAGCACTCAGAAGAAATATATATTTTTTTATGCAATTTGTTAAAATATGTAACTTTATCTAAATTTATTATCATATTTATTTATTTCATAAATTCGTAGAAACTTCAAGAGGGAAAACTTATTAGTATTTATTAAAATAGTATACATAAAACAAAGACATAAAACGATACAATGTGATTGCTATTCGAATGCTAATATTTTCACTGTCAATGCATTAGCTGTACAAACATAAATGCAACAATGTTAGCTATTTATTTATTGATGTGTTTAAAGATCATTAACTATTATGGTTAATTTATCTTAATTGAATGTAGTAATTATATTGTTAATTGAACATTATTTGTTGAATTATTGCACTAATGAAACATTTTGTTTTCCATGCAGCCTGCTCATGTGAAAGCCTGCTTTTTGGGTTCTTCACTGACAATTCCAATCACAGATGGGAAATTAAACTTAGGCACGTGGCAAGGAGTGTGGTTATGTGAACATAGAAATCATGCAGGCAGCCGGAAGGTATATAACTACTTAAATTATGTACATATATTCCTACTATTTTCTATGGCCCATTTTTCGGAAGGTATATAACTACTTAAATTATATTCCTACCATTATTATACGAGTCCTATTTGTTAAACTATCTTGGCACTACTTTTTATCAAAATATTAATTTAAATTAGTTTAAAAAATAATCAATAGTTAACAGAAATTCGATTTGACATTAATTGATTTTTTGTCTTTAAATTATCTGAATTATGTGTGAGCTTTATTATTTATTAAAAAAAAATATGACTCATCTAAAAAATAGAAGTACAGTGCTACCAAGTTATCTGTGAAATGGCGAAAATTGGAACTAATGCCGCGCCATTCATAAGTTATTTGTGCTCATTCATTTGACATTTACTAAGTCTCGAATTGCATCCAATGATTGGTCCAAGGCGTCCGACAGCGCCGTCCTCCAATTCACAGATAAGTTGGAGGCACTCTATACAATATTTTACTTTAGTATGCAGGATGCTCTCTTCCTTCTTGGTTACAAATGTATTGGTGATGCCATTGATGTTGTGAATGTTTAGAGGTGGCAGTAACCCCTACCAGATGATCTATGCACTAGTTTATCTGGTACTGAATAATATTTTTAAAATACCTTTTAAACTTTCTTGGCAAGGTTTTTAATAACTAGATCTACCAATTATAAACTTGGCAGATGGATATTATTCAACATTGCCTTCACCTTACCAGTTCTGAATAATGGTACATCTAGTTTGCAAAATACAAGATATTCACTGAGTCATACATTTTTGGTAGGCCAATAATATGAAATTTAAATTAATAAATTATATTGTCTTCTAAACAAATAAGCCCATACAAGCTGCAACTTTGATGAAAGTCAGTTGCAGGTGTCAATGGACTGCAGTATTCTCTGAGACTCTGATTTCAGTAAATGAAGGCCATTGACCTGGACAACTCTGACTCATTGTCACCCTATTCATAATATTAGTTATTTTAGCAAGTGGTACATTGTTCTAGAAGAAGTTTTTTAAATGTTATACTAATAATTTGAATGTTCCTCTGCCGGGGATGTATTTGAGTGCTGTATACAACTTAGATTTCCCTGTTATAATTACAATAATTAGAAATTAAAACTTCATAATTGTGTGCTTTAGTGTAAACAAACAGTGCGAGAAAATCTGAATATCTAAAAAATTGTTCTAAAAGATGTTAAAAGTCAAAATTTCAAATTTTTTATCTGAAGGATAAGTTACAATATGTAAGTTCCTCCAAGTAAAGTATAAAGTCCACGTTGTAAAGTGTGCATGTATTGCAGGTGGTGGTGACACTGTCGGGCTGCCCGCGCGACTCCCCCCTGTCGCCCGTGTCGGCGGCCTCCTGCTCCAGTTAGGAGCGGGGGGGGGGCGCGACCCCCCACACGCAGTCTCATTCGCGCCCCTCCTCCAAGAGCACGCGGAGGTAAACCCCGCGAAGCACCTTTTATATCCTCACACCTAACCTAGACGTTAGTTCTAACTCTTATCTTTGAGCGACAATATGTACATAAGATTAATATTTTGTAATACCCTTCATGGCACTTCGAATCGATGAAGTGGATGGTTAGAAATTTTTATGCGTTATGAGGCACCGGTCAGGGACGTGTCTCACGATGGATCGGTGCTGTAGTCCCCTGGGGGTTGCTTTAGACCAGTCTTTCTTAAGGAATAGATACCCCTTGTATGTTTAAGAAGACAGAGGAAGGCTGTAAAGTAATCGCTTAATGTATTAAACTAAAAATTTCATAATCAATATGGTTAATTTACATGAGGTACGAAAGAAGTTCTTGTTTATTGTTGTAATTGTTGTGCTTAGTAATATTTTTTTTCTGTGATAATTTGGAGATTCATTTGTGTTTTATAAAGTGTTTGATTCTCAAAGGGGATGGAAAGTGGTTTCTGGTTAAGTTTGAGAACCTATGGTCTAGATGCACCGATCATCAGTTTTGCCTTGAGTTGTTACCGTGCTAGGTGTTAATTTTATTTATTGATTCGTATTGTCAGCGCAAAGTGCTACTCGACTGCGGGGTAATTAAATGTAATATAATATTTATAGGAATTGACATACAAAATCAGCTTTAAATAAACTCCATAAATCGAGACAAATATGAAGTGCCATGTGGGAACTAAATCCCTATTGATGTTATGTTCGGTGAAATGTAACTGAACCCATTAAATTTGTACATAAGAATGTGCAACAATTTTAAAGTATACATAAAGAGTAATTGTTGTTTTGTTATTGCAAGTTGTCGATATGTATATAGATCACGCGTGGACGTTGTGACCATCCGCTTTGTAGGTGCGTGCGAGTGATGTGGCATCTACGCATACGTACGCTGCGGCGCGTGCGTCGCGGCGTCGCGGAGAGTACAGAGTACGAGTTTAGGCGGGCTCATTTCTACAATACGACTATTTACACTATTGCACTCGTTCAGATTTATTGGAAGCTCACAACGAGAACACTGCATTTTTAACACGACACGACGTTAGACGTTTTTATGGAGTCGAACACTCATTCTACTACACCGAGTTTGTACGTAATCGCACCGGTGACGGGCAGTTCGCGTAAGTTTTAAGAGCCGAGTATAGGTTAATAGTTAAGTACCTTGTACGTCTACGATAGCTCCCTTCTCTCCGTGTTAGGTTAGATTTTATTAACGGGTTAGTATGTGAAACATGTCCATAGCTTTAAACGTGTCACACCCGTTGTATCAACGGGTCCCTCGCGGGCTGACAATGAGCTAACATTTGGTACCACTAGATTAGTAGAATATCATTACTGTTAAGGTCATTTAAGTGCCTCGGGTTTATGGGGTGGTCGATGTGGTGGCCACGGTGCCGGCGGCGTGGCACGGCGTGGCAGTGCGGTCTTGGCTTCCTGTTCGCACGCGTACGTTGTTTGGTTAACGCAATGTTTCTAGTCACCCCACACATACGTCAAAGTATCAAGTCTTTTTTCTTTAGGTGTATTCTCTAGTATTTAGGGTTCCGAACCTTAAAGGAAAAACGGAACCTTTCTGATATCACTTCGTTGTCCGTATGTCTGACAGTAGAGACCCTTTTTCTCAGGAACGCGTACATGTATCACGTTGGAATTAATATCCAATACTCAAGTCTGCGATTGGAGCTATGAAAAAATCAAGCTTTTAAGTCCATCGCAATCAAAATATACGGCCGTTAATCCCTTATATTAGGACTCTCTCTTTGATTCCTTTAATCAAAACCATCAGAGGAGCAATGTCTTATCTGAAAAAGGCAATGTCTAAAGGGAAAGACCCAGAAACCGTGAGCTAACAAAAAAATCGACGACCCTATAGCCTAGTTGGTAGCGACCCTGCCTGCGAAGCGAGGAGTCCCGGGTTCGATTCCCGGCCGGGGCAGATATTTATGTGACAGATAAATATTTGTACGCGGGTCATGGGTGTTATTGTGATGTGTTATAATATGTGTCGTCCATGCCACCCGCGACACAGGTGAAAACCTACTGCGGGGGTATGAGTGTGAAAGCGTTTATTTTATTTATATTTTTTATTAATTTCAAGTTTGTACGAAACCCTCAGCGCGCGAGTTCGACTCGCACTTAGACTTATGGAAAACATAAGTCTCTAAAATACTTTAGATGTAAGGGTATTGTTAGCTAATTAGAGACGGGTCTTCTTATTTGCTGCTTAAATTATGCTCTTTATGTAACCTTTCTAAAGTTAGTTTTTATGTCTAACAAGAAAGTATTTGATTACATTTGAATTATTTCAGACCAATTTCGCTTCATGTTATCTACCGGAATGACTGCCAAATTACCTTGTAATACCAGTGGTATTACTACCCTGTATCAAATCAAGTTAGCTAATACTATATTGTCCCAACTCAGAGTCACTAACGGTTACTTAAATCGCTCCTTAGTACAGAATTTGTGTGGTGATTCTTTACTAACTAGCGATTTAAGTAACCGTTAGTGACTTTGAATTGGGGCGTATGTTCTAAAATAATGTAGTACACGCCTAAAGAGAAAATGTCACGCTTGAAACCTTGATATAGATATGGTGTGACTGGAATCATGGATTCTGGATTCACTCCCTCGGTTGACGCCTTTCTTCACTTTACATCTGCGTTTGCGATATCGAAACAACATTACTTGATAACTTCCGTTTGGACGTGCTGTGGTCTGGGTGCGTGAGGGCGTGATTACGGTTACGTACGTTCAGGGAGTATAATGTATAGTCGTGTCTTCCTATGTAAGTTCCATCAAATAAAAACAAATTAGTATAACTTTGGGAATAATATACTCGGTATGTGTGATCGGTATTAGGGTATGCTAACATCACCTTTATATCCGGCCACATTTGTATCGCTTAGATAATGTAATGAAATTATATCGATAGTGGGCTTGAATGATGAATCCTTTGGCGACCTAGGAGTAACGATAGCCATAATATAGATTAAACGGCATAACTGGTAGAGAGTGTCATTTTATATGAATTGAGAAGTAGTGAGACTAATTTATAATACGGAGGACCTTTCTACGGGTGTGTACTATTGTATTCACGGTTATATCGGTAGCGGGTGGTGGCGGGTGGTAGCGGGTGGTAGCGGACTAGCAGACCGCCGGCGCGTGTTCACAGTTTTCTATTGAGAGGATTCCGTTGCCCCATTGAGAGATTTTTACTGCACAATTACACACGTGAATTAAGGAATAAATTTATATTATAAATTAAATACTTAGTAGGGAACGGGCGTTCGCCGACTTAAGTGGCGGCGCGGGCTGGACGGGTTTTAAGCCGAATTTTATTGAATTTGTCGCGGAAGAGCCGGTAGGTCTCGCGTTTCGTGACCCACATTAATGAGAGTTGCAAACGTCCAGTAAAGAGGGCAAACAAATATCGAATGACCTCTTTTATCGGTTCTGCCCGTCGTCATAAAACGATATTGCATAATGGATCTCGACAGACTTTGATAGTCCCGCTCGATTTGTGAAATGATCCGTTGCGATCTGGCCGACGAGATGATAATTATTAGTGTGGATCACAGAAGGCGGGGCGGCGAGTGGCGGCGAGTGACGGAGAGTGGCGGAGAGTGGCGGAGGTGTTCGGGATGAGACACGCACAATAGCGTTGTTTTGTACACAGTAGATGTCGCAGACATAAACCGTTCGTCTCATGGACGACTAGAGATACTTACTTCACTTAGGAAGCTTCTTGTACGTTCATACTCGGGCTTTTGATATAATCACTTTAATATACCGTTTTGAGTTGTCACGCGTTTTCACGTCTAGTGTCACGGTTAACTTTGTAATCGCGGGACGCCATACATGAGCTACGTTTGTTACTACACACATCTACGTAATACATGCCTTATGCTTGAATCTTTTTTACTAGTTCTGCACAATTTATGTATCACTTATTTTCGTTTCGTGTCTTTTACTCTTTGAGATAGGTTCGTGGAGTGATCGAGTCGTCGAGTGGTCGAGGGATGGTTATTAAGTGCTTTTTAACGATATTGATTAGGATTTTGTAAATATCTTTTGCATTAATATAGCATGTACATTAACCCGTGTACATATAGAGGTTCGTATGTAAACATTGTTTGAGTGGTCCTTGTGTATGGGTGTTAGACTGTTAGGTATGCCACTGCCATTGAGAATATGCCTCGTCGATACATTAGATTAATGCAATATTATTTGGCACATTATTGTCAATTGATGAGTTTGTATTGAAATACGGTACCTTATATAATAGCCTAATAGGCAATATGATACAGAGGTGTTTATAATGGATTTAAAGCGACTGGTTCGCGAAATGTTAGCATTCGTTCCGTTGGAGTGCACGAGTGGTGCGCTCCGGCCTTGTGAGTTGTGTTGCGTTGATCTTGATCCGGTTGAGTTAGCTTAGTGTCCCTCCAGGCTGTTTGATTACAACGAATGTGTTAGATGTACCTTAAGTGATGTTCCATTCCAAATCGTGCTACTAGTTATTGTACGATCTAAGAAAATTCTTTTTTAATTATGTATTTAAGTTAAAAATCTGTTTTTGTAATGTTAGGGACTAACGAAACTCGCCCTTCAGCTCCGGGGCCGAGGGGGGAGGAGGGGAGGGTGATATTCCTTAATGTATTTAGTGAATTTATTAACGTATCGACTGTACGAGAACATTCCAATGAAATAACACTATTTTTACAATGACCAGTTATAATATGTCCAGTTTATGGATAACGTGCCAAAACTGTCATCCTTTAAATGAACAGATTTTGTGTTCATGTGAATTTATAATTGTTGTAACTTAGTTGGCAAGAACGTCCAAAAATAGATTTTTAACTGATTCAATAAATTTTATCAAAGACACAAATAGCCGAACATTGTTATTAGAAAACTTATTTTCAATTATAATTATCCTTCTTGTATTGCATTGAGTGTTTTCACATTTTAAAATGTATAATTATAACAATAACAAATTCACTAATAGGAGCACGAATTTTTAATGTAATTGTTTATCGGTATAGGTAATTACTTTGTTATTGATATTGCACATAGGAAAATGAGGTTGTAATCAGAATTATGGAATAACAAGTCGGAGACAAATAATTTGTGTACGTATATTGTTTAAGATCAATATTTAATGAACAATCAATATTATTACTATGGTTGTACAGTTAATTGATTCACAGTTTTCCTTCTAGAACCCGTCAGTTGTATATTGTTGAGTTACCGCGCTCACTGTGACATCCGGATATGTCACGTTAATTTAATTGTATCATATAACTTGTACAATATAAATATTATAGATCCACAATTATGAAAGAGATTAAATATTTGCAAAAGTTAATATTGAACGAGTTTTATTTACTTGTGGCGTGAGAAGCTGTTATTAAAACCTAACCTTAATTTAATATTTTAAGTAATATCTATGTAATTTGGTATTAATTATGTTTAATTTGTTTCCGCTCCGTTACTCTTCGGTTTTGTGTGGACCGGGACCCTTGTCTGCAAACAAATTTTATATTCATTAGACACCTATTCGAATATATTATGTTCTTGAATATAAATGTGTTATACTTTTTAAGTAAAATTACTTGTCATTTTCTTAGATTTTTTACAATGCAGTAATAGTCAATATTATGGAGAACTTGCAGCCAGACCCCACTGGGCACTCTGGCACGTGCCCAGGGGCACGTGCCCAGGGCCCCGTGATCGATAGGGGCCCCCTAATTCCTGCTAGATTAGTAAACGATAACCGATATTTATTACCGAAAAACTTTTTTCATTCGAATAAATCGAACCTTTACTAATTATAATACCAATTTGCTTATTTCGCATAAATGTAGAGGCTTGCTCATCTACTTTCTTTGTTTAGTCTAACAAAATAGTGTTCTGTCAAAGTCATAGGGGCCCCATTATCCTAATATGCCCAGGGCCTCCAATAGGTTAAAGTACTGTACCTTCCACTTGATTCCGTACATCACGTAAGCCGGTCCTGGCTTTTTCCAGCGCTTCGCCAAGTCCCGTTTTAATTTGTCCAAACTCCTGCGTGACGAGCGACAGCCGGCCGAGCAAAAAGTTCAAATTGTCGTCCACTTCCATCATGCGTGCCGTTATCAAGCCCACCTGGGAAAACATCGTTTAATGTAAAATCCACCTTATCACGACCGAGTAGAGCTCATTTCGAACGTACCTTGTCTTTCATGCTGTCCATGGTTGTGGAGCTGTCATTAACATATTGCTGCATTCGGTCCTGTAGATACGTATCAAGTTATTAAAGTGTTACATTAATTACTTAGGCAATTTTAATGGCTGCAATAGTTTCGGAGGAATGATAACGATATGTCTTGGGGAACCTACGTAGGGATTCTTGGGTGTTATAGTGATATCTTATGTATTGTCCATGACATGACATCTACGACACATGCATCTTACTGCGGGGGTATGAATGTACAAGCGTTTATTTACTTTAGAACGAATACGCGCTCGCAAATATACAAATGAGACATGTAGAAACAAAATCTGAGCACAAACATTTCTCTGTCACAAAACTACACCAGACGGAAATCGAACCTGGGACTCAGGGCCGCTACCGACTGTGCTAAAGATCTCAATTAAAAACAGAAAATTGTGACAAACTGTTAGTACGCCGTCTAAGTTTTACACGGCTGCGATTAATTTTTCAGAGTGAGAGCTTACAGGCGTGCGCTCGGCATTCGTTTTTAATGAGCGAAGTGATAGGCGGCTAGTACTTGGATTAGTCTTGAAAAAGTGTCATGACAACATCCTACAAAACTAGTAGGTCATAGAACATTTTTAATACATTATACACTTATTATTGCTAGAAATATCAAAGGTTGACATAATATATTCCTACTTAAAGTAATCAATGGTGCTTACTAATAAGACGAGCCTTGCTTAGTCTGATTAAGATTTTAAGTTTTAAAACGCTTACACATGAGAACATTTACCCCGTCCTGGCATAGAACTCGGAACCCCTAGCTTTGCAGCTAAGGTCACTACTTCACTGTGGTCGATCGAACAAGTTAATAATTTTAAAAATTGTATAAATTCTTTTATAGAGGCAATATACTAAATAAATAAAAATGTGACTGCTGTTAACAGATAGAAAGTTTTCTTGTCTAGAGCAAAACCTGAATGTAGAAGCAGGTGATGTTTATAAAAATTTGCATTTTGTCAGAACATAACAATACCACATATAATATACAATACATTTATAGCAACATCAATTTCAATTCCATAGGATAAGAGGAAGTAGGTCTAAAACTTACAATATTTGATCAATGATATTTAAAAAATATAGATACGTTATGCCCTTACAAATCGACCAAAAAATCTGTTCCGAAAAGAGCTACAACACACACACGTTTATCTTTTGATAACTACATCAATCTCATTGGCATACACGAAGTCATTTTAACGCTGTATGTCAAATGTCAAGCACTTTAAAACAACAAAAGCGTGCGTATCGTATTGTATTGACAGAGCGACTACAAGCAGAACGGTCAATTGCCTGTTCTTACGCTCTACATCGTCAGCGCGCTAGTGACATATCTCATTTTTACATTCATACCTCTTTTTTACATTATAATATCATTGTATTTGACACACAAACAGGTTACAGGGTAAGCTAAAGGTTGGATGGCTGACTCACAGTGAGTTTGTCAAGGCTGGCCTTGCTGGACGTGAGCTGCTGGTACATGATGCCGATCTGTCGCCACACCTGCGCCATCTCCGACTCGATGCTGCTGCTGAGGTTGCGCATCGCGGCCGACTGGTTCGCCACGATCGCCTGCTCGATGCTGTCCAGTCTACAATACATGGCGGAGTGAGTGACGACACTTTAGGATGCATTGAGAGTAAATAAGTATCAAAACGAAATAGACTTCTTTATGTTAACAATAACTAGGTACGTGTTTCAATCTAAAGTAAATATTGAAGAGGTCAATTTTATTAACTACATCTGTATATTTACTCAACTCCTCATTTAGTTTCATACAAAATGTTTTATAATTACTCTAACAGATGCTTGTTTCGTTTCCTAAAAAAGTTTACTAACACTGATGGTCGTTTTATAAATTACATCTATTGCGCATTTATAATTTTTATATAGCTATACCTATTTGCATTCTGCCCTGAATCGTTACGAGTATTTGCACTGGCATTGGGAGTAAGGGCTGAGATAAAATATAAGATGATACCTATCGCGTTAGGTACTACACGGTATTTTCTACTGGAAATGTGCCTTATTAGAATATGTTAAACATACACTGTGTGTAAAATATATTTTGATCAATGAAGTGAATTTGTAATAGCTAAGATATTTTAAATAATAAAACATGGGACCTGGAGATCACAGAGCTGTTCAAGTTATTGCCATGGCTCGCAATAAGTTGACCGACTTCCAGCAGTATTCGGTTCACGCCATACTCCACGAGCTTCTTTGTGGAGATCACGGTGTCTGCCGTCTGAAGCATTACGCGCTCATTCTTGGAAACCTCTTCAATCTGTGGAGTAGATATTGATCTCGCGCTCAAGTGGGTGGCACATTTTCACTAACTTTTGTGCTTAAAGCCAAAAATAAAATTTGTCGACATTACTTGATATTAGAACTGATAAATTTACCTACTTATTAGGACTTTGTTGCCTAGAATTATACTTATGTAGTTGAATTGTAGTAGATAGGTATCTATCATCAAAATTCTTCTCTGATTCATTGTTATCGTACTATTTCGTCTTTTTTGAATGCTGTGACTGCCTTTAAATGAGATTATGTGTTTCTAGTTACCTAAGGTCTAAAATTTTAAGTCATGCATTACATTGTAATCTTGTTGGTGGTCCTGTGTAAATAAATAAATAAATTTCAAATAATTTTTAGTGCAACATACATTTATAATAACGTCAGTTTGTAAACTACCATCATCCATCCCATTTTCCGAGTGATTCGAAAGAAAATTATTCTGATTATAACATTACGAAATCATCTTAAAAATTTAATTAAAAAAAAACCCCGACAGTTTTATTTACACTAAATATAGCTAAGAACACTCGATTAAGTCACCTTTCATACAAAAAAAACTAGAACAAAATCGGTTCAACCGTTTGGGAGCTACGATGCCATAGACAGACATACTGATACATAGACACGTTAAACTTATAACATCCCTCTCTTTTCGTCGAGGGTTAAAAATAGACGTAGAGATAGTATAGAATAGTAGAGAGAGCTTTTATAAGTAAAAACAATAATAATTGAAATAAAATTATAAATAGAAATTTTAATTAATGTGAGTATCAAATATTAATTCCGATTCAATGTTCCACCAGTCCCATGGGTCTACAGAACATACATACATATGTACTCTGAAGCATCTGAAGTTTCACCGTTGAGTAATCTGCGATGGGCACACCTCACCTACCCACGAATAGAGATGGAGGGTACCTGTGTTCGTAGTGTGTCGTAGCTCCGCGAGATGTCGTTGTACGCGCGCTCGCTCATGGCGTTGCCCTGCGTGAGGCTCTGCTGGATGTCCTCGTTGGTCGCCAACAAGCGGTCGTTCATTTCTCGTAGTTTTGTTGAGATCTTAAGCACAGCTGTAATATATTAATGTACTTAATATGTCAATAAGTTACAAGTATAACCTCATTAAAAAGTATCGACATGCATTGCGTAAAAAAATCTAGGTAGTTTTTTAATGCAAATTTAATAACCCTTTTATTTGATCATGATCCATGTAAAGATCGAAAGTATAAATAATATAAGATAGTATATAAAATAAAGTATATAAACAAAATCATAAGTACCCGTTTTCATTTAAAATGTTTAGTATAATTAAATTATGTTTAAAATTAAGCCACTCAGTAGATAGAAGTTTGATCAACTGTCAACAGCTGATCTCGTCATTTACACACAGTCGATAAAAATTATCGATAAGCTTAGGTTGCACTTTGTTAGCACCGGTGGCGGGCACAGGTCTTGGCTTGAGGGTAGGCACAAAAAAAATAAAAAAAAACTAGCTAACTTAGCACAAATTGTAGGTAGGTAATACTATAGAAGCTGTTATAGATAGATATACTCCAATTAGTAAGCAAGTAGCATCATATTCAATGGGCCGTAGTTCTTACACTTCTCACTGGCATCGCTGAGATTCCTCTGCACGTCGTTAACACGCTCGATGGTGTGGTTGGTGGCGCGCTGCAGGTCAGCCAGCCGCGGCAGGTCCTTCCACATGCTCTCCGCGTCCGACAGCAGCTTCTCAATCTTCTTTATATCCTTCTCTTGGCGTTCCATTACTGTTGATCAACAAATGTCCGTGTACAATACCTAGGTGTATAGGAAATTTATATGCGGCTTTATAGTTCCAGTCGAAAACTGTAGGCTAGAGGAGAGGGTTGCCAGATACAGGCTTATCATTTTCGGAACAATTTTACTAGAGATCGATGCACTGTTGGAGCTATTTGTTTGGAGCTATATATTAGGATATTTGTTTGGGGGCGCCCCTAGCTCTACCTAGAGCACCCCTTTGTCGACGAACTTCAATAAATCTAATACAAAAAAGTCTAACTACTGGATATGGGACAAGACGTGAAATTCCGGATTTCCAGGCCATCTGGCAACCCTACTACAGGTACCACCTACACTACCTTTATAGGTACTTATGTTTGCATATGCAATTATGCACATCGTTAACTAGGCATGGTTTTACTTGTGTATTACAAAGGGAGCGTGAATGGTGACGTGATGTAAACGCACATTCGAAAACTTCCAAGCCAATGTTTGTCTTTACAGTGCATTCAGTTCGCTTTCGACACCTGTTGTTGACAATGTTTGGTTGCATAATGCATGCACTGCAGTTAAGAACGTGCAAAATTTTAAAGGCAGATTTCTACACAATAAAAGAATTAGTGGTTGGCGGACTCCTACGTTTCGGATCTTAATTATGAAGAAAGTCTCGTGCGCTGCGTTTATCGACTAATTTAAAAACCACAATCAAGGTACTAAAAACAAACATGACACCTTAATTTGTTATTTTAACCCACGCCCCTTTAGTACATCTAACATAAATGCTCACCCTCGGTCATCTTGCTATGCCATGCCTCATCAGCGAGGGACACTTCACTGAGCGGCACAAAGTCAGTCTGCACCTTGGTGGCGTTCCCGCTCGCGTTGTATTCATTCAGCTTCAGTTCATATTTGTTGAGCAGTTTCTCCGCCTCTGTGATGTGCCTTTCCAGCGGATTAACGTCCGAAGACATTTCCAAACACACCGCGCGAAGAGACTCCTGAAATACAGGTACATGTTAATATTCCTATTACTGGTACTTGCGATATGCACATCGTTGTAAAAAAGTATAATGTGCTATCATAATGCGTAATTAGGTACAATTTCGTATCATAGAGAAATGTGTACAACCTTCTAGGATATACCAGGTTAAGATTTTAAAACATGCCATCATTCTATATATTATACTCCATTCCTTCAAAAATATAGATATTTCAGGTTCGTTTAGTAACGAAAAACGAGTTCGATAAAACTTTAAAACAATAAAACGGTAAACAAAGAAAATATAATATTCCTAAAGTAAATAAACATAGATTACCCTATTGAAAACATTCTTGAGGCTCTCAATCTCCTGCTTGACCAAATCCAGTTTGGCGTCCGTGGCGTCCAGTCTCTTGCTCAGGGCCTCGTCGTCCGTGGTCAGGTTGGTCTCCAGCGCGGAGGTCTCGCCGACTGGCTTCAGGTTCTTGGTGACGAGCGCTATGAGCGCATTGATCGACGTCTGGATATCAGCTAAAGTGTCCTGCGTCTTCTTATTTTGTTCCTTCTCTCTTTCTTCTTTCTGTTCATGATAGTAGATATTTGTGATAAGTTGCTATTTATTTGCTAATAATTAATCGTAATAATAATAATCAAATTATAATCAATACCATATAATTAAATTAACTATAAAGCGTTCGTAGTTTTTCTAAAAGCTTGTCTTATAAATCAAATAAAATGACAGCGGTATCTATTTAAAACGGCATTCTAAAGTTACTCGTTAGATAAATAGTAGGTATGTGTGAAATATAAAATATATTTCTCATACATCGCACCTACATTTAAAATTATCAATGAAATTAAAATGTGTAGCGCATTGTGTTCAATGTTCATTCATTTCACGGAAAGCTCTAAATCAGTCCATTGCAACGCCTTCGCAACACTTACTGGAAATGCTGTTACACATTACAATGCCTTATGAGTCCTGTGACCATAGAAATATTGCTGAGTAGAAATTTATACTTAGGTAACCCGCTTTCGTTTAAGCTAAGGAGAACAAAATTTTGACAAAAATTCCTTTTCGAAAATTTTTCAAAATGGCGATACTTGTAACCTACAAGTATGCCAACTAGGTTCAGTGCCCAAAATGTAACATTCAAATTATTAATTATTTTATAAGAGGTGACATTATTTAATGTTTGCCCCAATAATCGTTATTTATACTCGTATAAGTACCTAACACAGTAAGCAAAGTGTTGTGGCTGATTAACTTTTTTGAATGCTTGTTATGGATCTGCGACGTGTCCGGAGTTCCTGACTGAGCAGGGCAGGAACCTGGATCCCTGTGAGTTTTGACCACCAATAATGGAACGGATTGTTGTAAACATAACTTTGTTATCGGGAGATTTAGCGATGAAAAAATAAAAATTTACATTTCCGAAGTTCTAAGCATCATATTTTGCCGCATACAATACAATAGGTAGTATACCTAGGATACTAATTGAATGGCGAGAAAAGCCAGTCGTAAAACTTATTTCCCATAGGATAAGCGACCTAGCGTTCTTTGTGATCGAAATCAGACATTAGAGGTACCTACTTAATAGTTAGGTATAATAACGTTACCTTCAGGGATTATTACAGTACCTACCTATAAGATATGAGTTGTTAAACTGTTATATTATGTAAATTACTTATTATTTTATTAATTCAAACGATTCTACATTATGACAATTTAATAGAACCAGATAGAATACAGCTACTGTGATGCGGAAGGCACTTCTAATCGTTATGTGGTCTGTGCATACAACCGTACAACTGCACGACCATATCACGCCATAAATTCTCTGCCGCATGGTTGTCACCATGACTGTATACTAATGATGACCCTAGAGCGGTGATGTTTATACGCTAATAAACGCCTTTCACGACCGAAGTGCAGATGTTGTTTAGATTGTTAAAAATCCTTGTCTGGATGTCGTTAGTGGGCAGTGGGTAGTTTTCATAAACAAATTCGTGCATAGTCGTAAATGTTCTGCATTGGCTTAGAGTTGGGTGAAAACCTTATCCTTTTTAACCGACTTCAAACACTTTTTTGTTTTTTACCTCAGAACTTTCGACTGGGTGAATCGATTTTAATGATTCTTTTTAATCGAAAGTAGTGCTTGTCATGTAGTCCCACTTAAATTTAGGCGACATTTGATGAGTAGTTTTTTTGGCATAACTTTGCAAAATTACAAGCGATACGGACTATTCAAAATCCATTGAACGTAAATATAACCACCAACCTGTAGAAATATATTTTCGACATTATAGATGCGGTCGTCTAGTCTCGAAATCATGCCTTTGAGTGGGTCGAGGACCCTGTGCTTCCTCTCTATGTTGGCTATGGACTTCTTGAGGGACTCGCCGAGTGCCTTCTCCCGGTACTCGTGGCGCTCCAGCTTGTCTTCCGACGCCCGGAACATGTGCACCAGGGACATTATCGCATCTCTGATGTCTTCGTGCCTGGAAACATTTTGTTTTATAATAGAGTGCAAAACTTTGCCATTATAGTACTTACATTACATAGGTACAACGTCAGATTTTAGGTCGAGAAATTTTTCGTCGATTTTAACCGATTTGAAAAAAACGCTAAGTTGCTTTTTTATACCTTTCGTAGCTCTGGGTTGTATCCTATAAAATAATGCGGCATTTAAAATGGGCATTGCATCAATTAATGGCCCACGCTCTTTACAATTTACATACAAACCCTTGATTCATTAAGTATTCGCCGAGTTACTTATACAGATGATACCGGTTAATAATGAAAATAGTAGAGATACAGCTAGTATGCACAAATAAATAGTCAAGTCAATTATGTAAGTCAACTTGTGCATACCGTGTCATTGGCTGGAAACCTGCTCATTTATCAGCTTGTATTATGTCTTATAAAAAATTACTGAGGGTAAGCTACGCATCAACTTGTATAAAAATAATTTACTGATTGGGAACGAATTGTTATTTTCGGCATTCCTGAAGCAAGCTTTGCAGTCTCAACAGCTACTTACATACCAGTAATTTATCATAAAACACTAAAGCAGCGGGGTAGACTATAAAAGGCATGCACTTGGCCTCCTCAATAACGAGTAGAGATTTTTACTCAGCAGAGGGCTATACCTGCACTTAATACTAAAACTTATCTAAAGAAGCTACATAAAAAGTCAATGCAAAGTTCTGCAGTAGAGGCGGTCTCTACTGTAGAGCAACTACCATAGAGTTGCAACTCCTAAAACCAACCTTGCATAAAAATATAAAATAAGTAGATAGTACCTAGTTCTAATTACCTGTAGGCTATATAAACATATAGACTAAGTATTTATAAGCACATAATAGAAATATAATACGAGTAAATACTAATAGATTTAGTAATATCATCACAAGAAAAGTGAAACTCATAGAAGAGAATACATTACATAATTTAAGCTTTGTGAATAAAGACTCATTTAAATAAATAATATCTAACACTTACTGGAAGATGTGTTTGATAGTTTTTAGGGTTCCGTAGCCAAATGGCAAAAAACGGAACCCTTATAGATTCGTCATGTCTGTCTGTCTGTCTGTCTGTCTGTCTGTCTGTCTATCTGTCTGTCTGTCTGTCTTTCTGTCTGTCCGTCCGTATGTCACAGCCACTTTTTTCCGAAACTATAAGAGCTATACCATTGAAACTTGGTAACTAGATGTATTTTGTGAACCGCATTAAGATTTTCACACAAAAATAGAAAAAAAACAATAAATTTTGGGGGCTCCCCATACTTAGAACTTAAACTCAAATTTTTTTTTCATCATATCCATACGTGTGGGGTATCTATGGATAGGTCTTCAAAAATGATATTGAGGTTTCTAATATCATTTTCTTCTAAACTGAATAGTTTGCGCGAGAGACACTTCCAAAGTGGTAAAATGTGTGTCCCCCCCTGTAACTTCTAAAATAAGAGAATGATAAAACTAAAAAAAATATATGATATACTTTACCATACAAACTTCCACTTAAAATTGGTTTGAACGAGATCTAGTAAGTAGTTTTTTTAATACGTCATAAATCGTAAACCGCAATTTACCTCGATCAAAGTTACAACGAACTACAAGAACTTTTATATTATGTTACTTGCTGCTACGGAACCCTTCATGGGCGAGTCCGACTCGCACTTGGCCGCTTTTTTTATTTATATAATAACCTATAGATCTTGAAAAGATTGTGCAGTGTTTCAATAGTATAAATATGACGATGAAATACTTTGCATTTGTAAGGGCTCGAAACAAAAGTTCGATTGCAATACATCGGGTCATTAGTTCATTACGCAATGTCTCTGTTTTAGTTAGAATTAGAAACGTTCGGGAGAAAGGTGGCAACTGGCAGTTTATGTAACTTACATAATAATGTATACTAGTAAGTATGAATAGCAATAGTACAGACTTTCTGGCCCATTTCGATAAACCAATCTCCTCAATAAATAATTATATACGAAGAAACTCGTAATTTGCTGCTACTTGTATGAACATTGAGAGCAAATTAAATTTTGGTTCGGTGGTCTAATTTTTATTGCTAACAAATAGGTTTATTAAAATTGAAAATTACTCAACATAATTAAAGGATACAACTTGAGTAAGGTTCACAGAGCGTGTGTAGTTTTCTAAACCGCAGGCACCCGCAGGGCAGGCTACATGGGAGGTAGAGCTGTGGGCTTTTTACGTGCTAGTACAGATAATTGAAGAATTACTAGGTATTTTAGCCGTATTGGGGCGGCTTACAATACTAACCCCAATCCCACGCCGGATGGGTGTCGTAAGAGGCGACTAAATCCGGCCTGCTGGTGGTAGAGCTCCTCGAGGGATTGTATTGGTAATATTGATTTTAATTGTTAATTAATTTAATACCATTATTACTATTATTGTTTCTCCAGGGGGTTCGCCTGGATAGCTACCACCCTTGAGCATGAGTCAGCCGCCAAACGTCTCCTCGTGTCCCGGCTGAGAGAGAGGGCTTGAGAGCCAGTTCTTTCTATCTTTTTCTTCTTTCTTTCTTGGACAGCAACGTATCAGTGATGCCTTTGGTGTTGCTGATGTCCATGGGCGACGATAGCCACTTACCATCAGATGATTCAGGTGGATCGTCAGCTCGTTTGCCGGCTATTTCCATAAAACAAAAAAAATAGGTACCTACTGATATATAAACGAAGTTAAAGTAAGTAACTACCTACTTAAAGTAATTCTATAATTTTTCGACATTTTTAATAAACGTACACACATACACTTTGTACATTATTCCTGACTAATTGTTCTCCTGTAATTTTTTATGTATAGGTACATAAACAATAAATAAATACATAAAGTACGCATACTGAAATACATTTAGAGCAAAATATCCAAGCTTGCTCATAGCCCGGCGGCTTGCGTCGATCCTATGTGATCGTTAAAGTTAAGCAACAGCGGGCGCGGTCGGTAGTTGGATGGGTGACCGCTAGTGGCAAAAAATTCTTGAGCGTTTCCGTGCTTCGGAGAGCACGTGAAGCCGTCGGTCCCGGTTGTTATCATAAGATAACAGTCGTTGAGCCATGTCGGAGGCCCTCGGGCGGTTTGAAAACTTCCGACACTCGGGTTGGCCACTAACCCCGCCACCAATCCGCACTGGAGCAGCGTGGTGAAGTATGCTCTAGGCCTCCTCAAGAGGAGAGACCCGTGCTCAGTAGTGGGCCATTAATGGGTTGAAGCCATCCCAAGCTTATGCTAAAATTCGAGTAAATAAAGACGACCTAATCGCAAGACGCCACAGACCTATTAAGCAGACACAAGCAGTCAAGCACACAATATTGACGTGATTTTTTAAGTTTAAATTGTTTCATCAGGAAGATAAGAACTGAGAATACAATAAGATGTTAAAATATCTACATAACGACGTTTTATAAATAACTGGACGAGAAGACAGTTCTAGTTAAATGGAATGCTCGTGGACTGTGTAGTGTGGGGACTGTGGGGTAACCAGACGACATGCCGGCGTTAATTAAAATAAACAACAGTTCTACGCTGTTCACCCATTTATTTAGAGTTAAATAAACACCATGTTGATTTCGGAAATTAACCATTAACTAATGTTACTTGTAACTTTTTTTTGTTTGTCTAACTACGCTTGAATTGAAATAAACAAATCAATAAAACACTAGTAAAGGATGTTCCGCCCGCCTACTTCTGTAATTATTAAGAATAATAAATTCATTATCACATCAACACCTCCGCAGTAATAAATTCCAACTGCATCATAAAAAGATCAATGCTCCGAGATTAAAATAAACCATAACAAATCTATTCGTAGAGTCAATAGCAACAGAAACGGATGTATTTTATTTAGATAATTTAACCATTCTTCTAAGTACATAGTCTTCGAGATATCACAACAAAATAGTCTGTCACTCGGGATAAAGTTATTTGTCCTAAGATATAAAAACAAAATAAAGAGAAGCCTAGGTTATCTTATTAATTAAGTTCACGCGCTAGATTTCGTATTGCAGGTGTGGCAGCGTCTGTGCGGTTGTTTCTTTGTCGGCTCGTGAAGTTTTAAGTACTGTGACCTACGAGACAAGGTTCTTTCTTATCTTGCTTATTTAGAAAAATTTTGTAGGAATAGAATTGTAGCGTAAGTAAATTTTATTTTCTGAAACACTATAGGTTGCTTGCCTTGCTTTAGACGACGAAGACTTTAGATTTTTCACGTTAATCTTTAAAGAACGCATAGTTACGTGGGAAGTTTTAGGGAACTTTTGGCACTTGGATTGACCACTAACCCCTTCACTAATCTGCACACTTGCAGTGGATCGCTAATGAATTGATGCTCATAGGTAATCTGTAGATGAAATCTCTCTTAATTAGATCTTATGTGTTATGTATTGGCATCCTGCGGTTTATAGGGGATCTCGCTAAACTAGTTTTACGTTATTCTCAGTATCCATCAAATGTTATAAAAAAACTATTGTAGCCTGATGTAATTAGATCACCCCAGTGGAAGGTTCCACGCTGACGGCCGATTTAAAGCGAGTTATTTTTTTTTTGCCATCTTCAAGACATTCTGGCGAAGTTTCCATGTCTTTTCGAATAGTTAATGTTGGCTTTAGCGGTCTTAATGCGGCCTTTAGCTTCACGTGGACGGAAGGATGAGCTTGAAATGTTCAGCCGAGAAGAAATTTTTTGCGTTTTGCGAAGAGGAAGTACTAGCTCACCCTCTTAGAGAAGTAGGGGTTATAAGCATCCTATGGGCACTCCCCCAGTGGAGTTTGCGGACCTTGACTTAGAACGTCGCCTGGAGGAAGAGATCGGGATGAGCCGTCCGCTCACACGGAGGTTTTCATGATGTTCCGAACATCTAGCAATTTTATGACCGAAATTGTCCAAACTTTTAGTATGGAAACGGAAGTCAAATAAAGGAGGTAAGTTTTAATCACTCGTTTCATGTGCAAATTAACACCAAAGGTCCTAATTTTTTTATGGAAATAGCCGACTAACGAGCTGATAATCCACCTGATGGTAAGTGGCCATCGTCCCCCATGGACATCAGCAACACCGAAGGGATAACTGATGCGTTGCCGGCCAAGAAAGACAGAAAAAAAGAAAGAAAGAACTGGGTCTCAAGCCCCCAGCCGGAACACGACGAGTCATTTGGCGGCTGACTCAAGCAAGACGGTGGTAACTATCCAGGCACCCCACCGACAAAAAATAATAGAAAAAATGGTATTAACGAAGTACCTAATACAGATTACAGGCTATCATGAATGAAGCTGCTGGTTTCAAAAGGCTCAGAACAGCGCGGAACAGCTCAGGTCATTGCGGCTAAAGTTGGGAGCCACGTTAGTCCACCAAATGATTTCTAAGGGCTGCTCGATGGATGAACGAAATTACACATTATTGTGACTAATGAGTACAGGTCATTCTCACAACCTAAGGTTAAGTGCACACAATGTCCTTCACCCTGATAACACTTTGATAATTCCGTAGACTCAGATCAAACTCACAAGAGATTTCGTGCTGTTGTTATTTTAATATTACAGTTAACGTGCCATAATATATTAAAAAATAGTTGAATAGAATTTTTTTTATGGAAATAGCCGGTAAACGAGCTGACGGTCCACCTGATGGTAAGTGGCTATCGTCGCCCATGGACTTCAGCAACACCAAAAGCATCACTGATGCGTTGCCAGCCAAAAAAGAGAGAAGAAAAAGAAAGAAAGAACTGGCTCTCAAACCCCCAGCCGGAACACGACGAGTCGTTTGGCGGCTGACTCATGCTCAAGGGTGGGAGCTATCCAGGTGAACCCCATGGACAAATAATAATAGCAATAATGGTATTAATTAACAACTTTTTAACTGCGATAGACCTACATTTAACATTAAATATCGATGAACTTACGATAATTTACCTAACTTAACCTTTTATTTAACTTGTGATAATTTCAATACAGATTCAGCAGCGAGTTTGGTTTGTGAGATGACAGAATAACCACACAGAATTAGAATTACAAATTACAACTGAAAACTGTTTGGAGCCAACCCACTCAGCAGAATAAACCAGAATGAAAAGTTACTGCCTCAGGCGAAGCGCGTATTCTTTCACAGATGTAGAGTCGACAGAGCACTGTAGAGACAGATTCTGTCAATTCAATCTTTAACTGTCAATCTTAGTAGGTACAGAGTTACAGACGGATGATGAAATAATTGAACTTAATTAGCTACACTTACAAATCGGAGTTACTCTGATTCAATTACTTCAATTACTTACCCGAAACAAATCAGTATAAATCATACCTCAAATAAAACACTGTTGTGTAGAATGGGGTCAGCGCAAGTACAGTTAACTACAGAATGAATTAATTAGGAAGAATGGGTCTTAAATTCCATGTAACTTGACACCTCTTCTGATACACAATAGGCACAGAATTGAGTACATGTTAATATATTTGATACTTGATATATTGTCGACCCTGTAGCCTAGCTGGTAGCGATCCTGCGTACGAAGCGAGGGGTCCCGGGTTTAATTCCCGGTCGGAGCAGATGTTTATGTGATAGATAAATATTTGTACTCGGGTCATGGGTATTATTGTGATGTGTTATGTGTCACCCATGCCAACCGCGACACAGGTAAATAACCTACTGCGGGGGTATGAAACTTATTTTATCGCCCCAAAATTTTTCGTCCATCTATCGCATGCGGCATTACAGCCGGATATCCAATAGATGGAGGTAGGCCAATATGGCAGCGCCCATAGCTCGCATCAGCTGACCGTGTTTATATTCTCGTTATTATCGCAATTATTCGTGCAAGAGTTCCGCGGTATTTCTGTGTTTTGATCTGTATATTAATGTAAATGTTTTTTTAAAGCGAAACTTTTATTCTGACGCCCCAAGATTTTGCGTCCATCTATCGCATGTCGCACAGCCGGCCCTGGAGTAAGAATAATAATGAAGATTCAATGATTTAAATAAATATTGCTCTTATTTTTTATTATGCGTCTATTATCTAAATGATTGTATGTATTATGTAATTGAAATTAAATTTTAAAATTGAATATTTTGTCTACTATTGATTTCCCATTATCATTCTCATTTTTTAATAATTAAGTTAAGATTAAAAACGCAATTTTAATATCCTAAATCGAATAATTTTCTAAAATTTTTTGGTTAAAAGCCTATAAACCTAAAAAAAGTTTCACTTGCATCGTGGTTTCATAAAACCACACTTTTATGTTTTGTTTTACTTATCGTCGTTGCAATTAATACAAAATAACATTTGGTTTTCGGAGCAGCAAAGACGCGTTACGGTAAATCCGTAGTCCGTAATGTATTACGTCTAAAAAAAGGAAATTTAACTACTTATATAATTTTATTAGACGAGTCTTATGTGGTAAACAATTTTAGAACTACTTTTTAATGAAATATTAATTAAAATTAGCTTAAAAAATGAAACGCTTATAGTCCAGTAAATGATATTATAATGTAAAAATAGGTAGATATATTTATACTGTGATATGTATGTCACTAGCGCATTGAATGAAGAGCGTAAGAACAGGCAATTGACAGTTTGAGTCCAGCGGCTTGTGTCGATCTAAATTCTAAATGATCGAAAAAGTTAAGCAACAGCGGGCGCAGTCTTAAACTTTGAAATCAAAGCACTTAAATCATATTTTAGTCGTAAAAATTACCTACTTAATTGATTTATCAGCTATTCAGTTCAGTATGTCAACAATTAGTACTTAACTGTAAGGCTTGAAAAAATATGCTTGCAGCTTGTTACTTACGTTATATCTCTTGCTTGAGTGTGTGAACTCCATATTAACACTACTGCAATGGTTGCCCACCAAAGTCTCTGGGGACAAAAACACACTTTAGAATCATTGTAACGAAAGCTATGGAATGTGTTGGGAGGCTTGTAATTTGAGGGTCACACAAGAAATTTACTTTGTTATTTTTTATATCAAGGGTCATTTTAATTCTGAATATGCTTTTTGAATTTGTAACGTGCACTCAAAAAGTCGGAAACAATAACGAAGTTTTGAAAGTAAAGTTGACAGGACCTGGTTGACTTCGTCAGCGGAAAATTCGTCGAAAACAATTCGTCGAATCGCTATTCGTCGAATTCGTGTTTTCAATTGAAATAATCCTTGCATTTTTTAATTCGGCGAATAGCGATTCGACGAACTGGTGATTCGACGACTTGTTTTCGACGAATTTTTCACAAATCGGTTGACTCTGGTCTATCTATCACAGCTATCACTATAGACATAGTCTACAGACAGACCAAGCAACGTGAGCGATGTAGAGAGAGAACCAACTCTGCTGGTCATTGTTATAGGATGACCATGAGCGTAGCCAGCCATGGGCTCAGGGTGGGATAGCAGTCTAAAATAATGTAAATGGGTCAATTTCAACAAACACGAATTTTGCCTAATTACAGTGGCGAATTTAAATTTGCTGTTTCTGATAAATTTTTTTGGCTTAAATAATAGGTAAATATTAGTACTACTTAATCATATACTAGAGATCAAAAATTTTTTGTTAGTTCATGAGATATTTCCATTTGAAATTATCAAATGCCACCGAAATTATTAAAGGACCACCGGAATTAAAATCCGAGCCACCGAAATTGATTAAATTTAAACCTGCTGTTTCTAATACATTTTATTTGGCATAAATAATTTGTAAATAGTAGTAATAATTAGTCAAATAGTAGAGATCGAAAAAAAAATTATTAGTTCCGGAGATATTTTGAATTTACACTATCAAATGCCACCAAAATTAGGACCACTGGAATTAGAATCTGATCCACCGAAATTGATTATGCCAATGAGAAATAATAAAGGCAAGATCATATCGCTCACCAAGTAATACAACGGCACATCTAAATTTGTCATATTTTACAGAAGCGAATTTCACAAATTATATAAAAATGTTTAAAATTAATTTATGGGTTCTTCTTACGTTTTTTACAGATTGTATGGGTTTGGTTACTAGTATAGACATTAATAAATATTTATCACTATGTAGATTATGCACTTTTAAACACGTATATCATATAAACTCAATTTCGCATTTTTTGCAGATGTGCCATTATATTATTAGGTGAGCAATATTTTAATACTTTAAAGATACATTTTGAAGAGTAGGAGTCTAGATGAACGGACTCCTTTAAGCGGTGATTAGACACGCTTGTGTTTCTGTGGCCTATTAGACCAGTGCCGATAGCTTCAAAAACGGTAAAAAGTGAAAAAAAAATTATAGTAGGATGAAACCCATTGCAAAAGGAAGAGGATAAAACAAAAATTAAAGGAAAAATAATTTACGGATGATCTGAGGTTGGGAGGGGGGAGGGGGGGTTTAAGGGTAAAAAATGGTTTATCTCGATTTCCAGCAACACTACAAGTCCTATGGAAAAAGTTAAATGGCAAAGTCGTAGGTAATAAAAAGATCTACAACTTTTGTATTAACACTTTTTTACATAACCTCAAAATTTATGTGAAAAATTCAAATAACCAAGTTTTTGGTACCTAATTTTCAATCGAAAATTCTCACGTCAAAATATCTACTTTTTTAAAAAATCGGTGAGATTTTTGTTCGTTGTAATCTCTACTTTCTAATGGTATATAAAAAACTATAAACTACTAACTACTACTACTACTAACTATAAACTACTATGGTAAATGTTCTCCGAAAATGCAATGAAACGACAACTATTTTCGCATGTTTTTTGCAATCTTTATGTTTTATGGATTTGTAATTTTTTTTGTCTAACAAAATAACATCGAATCTTACGTTTTTCGATTAATTAAAGTGTAAATATTAATAAATAACTCAAAATTGTACACAATGATTGACAAAAAAAATTAAAAACTCGAATCCGAAATTTTTTTGCGAAAATAGTTGTCATTTCATTTTCACCAAATTTCGTGAAAAAAAAAAAAAAATTATAAAAGATAGAAATAAAAACCAAAAACTTGGTTATTTGAATTTTTCACATTAATTTTGAGGTAATGTATAAAAAGGGTAAATAAAAAAGCTGTAGATCTTTTTATTACATACAACATTGCTATTTAACTTTTTTCTATAGGACTTGTAGTTTTGCCGGAAATTGAGATAAACTATTTTTTACCCTTGAACCCCCCTCCTTCACCTCCCGACCTCAGATCGCCCGTAAATTATTTTTCCTTTAATTTTCGTTATATTCTCTTCCTTTTGCAATGGGTTTCATCCTACGATTATTTTTTTTCGTTTCAAAAATTATCGGCACTGGTCTATACACGTCCTTATGCGCTTTGGTTTGCCACCGGAGCCACCGAGATTAGGCCACCGGACTTAGAATTAGAGTCAAAACTTGAATTTAAAAAAAAACCGTTACTCACAGGTTAACTTTTATTTCACAATTATGGCTGAAAACCTTTAATGGAAGCCTCCAAAAAATTTCTTGATAATCTGCTTTGTACTTTTACTAATATACATGACATCGGAATTAGATGATTTTGTATTCCTGCGCCACCGCAGTGAGTACTTACGTGTTTGACAGGAAAATTACGCAGCAAGTCGGTTATCCTAACACGCAGTTTGCAAGAGCACAACTGAACGGTGCGGGGAGAGCCAGTAAGGTGTCTTCCAAATCGTGTTGTAACAAGTTATGAAGTATACAAAATGCGCCACCGGTATTGCTTTTTTTTGTAGGACATTTTTAAGAGATGTTTTAAGAGCTGTTGTACTATCTTAAATTGCTCCGTAAATATATATTAGTTGTGTTATCTAATGTATTTCTAAAAAACATTCCTTTTCAATTAAATTTATTTACCAAAAAAAATTAAATTAATAAAATATGTAAATAAATGGAGTTCGGACAGTACACCGGAATTAGATTTTAGGTCTTAGATATTTTTTTATTAAGAATCTATGTATTAAATACCTCTGAATACTTTACTATCGTGTAGATCACTATTTAAACTACCTATATAAAATTATGCATAATTGTAGTTTACCTCCACACATTAATTTTCAACCTCGCCGTCTCAAAAATGCACTTGGGAAATTCACCCAAATAGCAACTATACGCGCGCTTTTTGATATTGTTAGTACCTAGATAATTAAGTTTTTTTTAAGTTTGATTAGGTACCTTACAGGTCAGAGCCAGTGTGGGGCAAGCGCCCCACCCTGCCCCACCGTGGCTATGCCCATGAGGATGACGATATTGTTTGTACCGCTAGTACCGCTACAGTAAGCAGATACTTACTTCGTAAGGAACTAAGAACGTGTTAAGTGTTTTAACTTCGTCCTAAGTATAAAAACGATGTAGAGACGAGGGAGTTAAGACAACTAGCGCTGACCCGCCACGATAAAGCTGATAACGCGACCCCATTTATCACTTGTCAAAATTAACGCTTATTTGTTTAGATTACCTAAGCAAACATGTTATTAAGTTGATACGATTTAACTCTTCATAATTTAGAAAATAAATACGACCGGTCGTGTTTCCCTTATCAAATAACTTTGAGATTCCTTCCTATGGCTATGTAGGTATATGAATCTTTATATGTATGTATGTAGGTATGTATTAACGAATGTTCGAGTAGGTACGTATCAATGAATTACTAAATAAATAAATACCTACATACCTACCTAGTTATTTTTTTTTTATGATGATAGGAACAACAATATTTGATTTTACGTTGTTTTATGCGCAGTATTGTGAGTCAAGATACGAACCAATATAAAGCTTTGCTTTCTAGAGCGGGCGCTAGAGGTAAGTGAGTATGCATAATATGAGTGACGAATTTCGCCAACGGATTTAATTGAAGAAAGGTCAAGGAATAATAATGGGGATCTTGCCGGTCCATTTTTTGGTCCATTTTTTTAACCCCTCTTCTCTTATTCGTAAAGGAAATGTATCGAGTACATGAAATAAAATTTAAGGTGTCGCGATTCTGGCAGTTGTTCTGGGTTGTTCTAGGTTTGTTCTTTATTGTTCCAAAATATCACGTTCGAAAAATAATAATTTCTAAAAATTTCCTGAAAACTAATTAGGAAATGGCACCGCAGTACTTTTAAGGTATCACGATTCTGGCGGTTGTTCTGGGCGCTTCTAGGTTTGTTCTATATTGTTCCAAACCGGCAAAAGGCTGAGAACTAAACTTTCGGAGTAAGATCACCGCCACCCATGGACATTAGTAACATCGGGAGCGGCACCAATGCGTTGCCGGCTTCGAAGAAAACAATAGACCCGCTTCTTAAAGGACCCCATGTCATGGTTTGGAGAGAACAACGATGCAGGAATTTCATGCGGGGTAGAAAACTAGAAAACTACGCGAAAACCAAACTGTGGATGAACGCCAAGTATCCAGGTGCTGTTGATAGAACCTGGTACATCGTGATGTGCGGTGATGAAAATTAACCGCAGGGATTAAACCAAACAGTTCTTCAGAACATTCCCCATTATACAGACGGTAGAATAAGCAGAGAGAGCTTACGTCTCTCTTCAACACAAGCGAATCTAGTCTGTAAGCTTAGGACCGTCGACAAGACGAATGGCTCGCCGTTACTCCGAATACTCCGTAGGAAGGCAGCTAAGAGAGTAATTCCTTGTGCCCCGGTACACCCTATCGAAGGCCTTTCCAACATCCAAATTTACAGCCAATGCTTCTCCCCTGCTCTCGATTCCTTCCGCCTAGCAATGAGTAAGGTATACTTAAATATCGCCAGCCGATCTGCCATGGCGGTTATCGTATTGACGGTCGCTAATCAGCTGGCGATCTTCTAGATACCGGAGCAGTTGGGTGTTTATTACACGCTCCATTATTTTGGAGAGCAGAGAGATCATAGTTGTTGGTCTGCAATTGGATTTGACCTTTCTCCTTTTTTAGGAATAGGGTGGACCAAAGCTACTTTTCATGAAGACGGCACGATGCTGGCAGAATAGGAGAGTTGGAATAGGCGCGTTGAAACCGGTGTCAATTCCGGAGCGCACGTTTTTAGCACAATAGCAGGTATACCATCTGGCCCATTCGACTTGTTGATGTCAAGGGAAAAAATAGCTTGACGCACGGCATTCTGAGTAAAATGCACGTCAGGCATCAGATCACTACACTGCGTGATGGTAGGCGGTGTGTTACCCCAGTCATCAACAGTCGAATTCGACACCAAGAGTGTGCTCAGGCGGTGTGTTACCCCCGTCATCAACAGTCGAATTCGACTCAAAGAGTATGCTCAGTATTACGGCTATCTCTTTTGCGGTGTGGGCCAGGGTATTATCTGTAATTAGTAAAGTAACGTCTTTACGTCAATAGATGTAGAAACACACTAAACGCGTACGCGCGCTGTGCGTACTGCATGGGTGAAGACAGTGGCGTAGCGTGGGCTTTCGCCGCCCGGGGCCAACCGAAATTTTGCCGCCCCCTAATGATCTTTGCCGCCCTTTTTTTAAAATATTTTTTTTTATTAATTAAAAATGCACTTTTCTTGTATTTTTCATAGCACAATTTACATTAAAATTTAAATAAAAAATAATTAATTTTAATGTAAATTTCTTATTTTTTTAAATCGAGTGGCTTGCCGTCCCCTCTTCATGTGCCGCCCGGGGCTATGCCCCCCCCCCCCCACGCTACACCACTGGGTAAAGATGGGATATTATGGGAGCGGGAAGGGACCATCACAGCTACTGGCAAGATGTGTTTTGTCATAATTTAGGGTCTCAGGTATAAGAATCCGGTCATAGTTGCCGTCACTCGGATTTTGCATACTCACCTGCCTCTAGCGCCTGCACTATTCCCAAGAACTGTTTCTGAATTATCTAGTTGTAAGATTCAATTAGATAATAGGTACAATACCTAATACCTATTATTAATGTGAAAATTAAGATGTGAAAATTAGTTAGGATGTATGGATGTTTGTAAGTCTTTCACGCAAAAACTTACTTAGGTACAACAAAATTCGCACCCTTAGAATGAAAGTGACCTAACTCAAAATTCCTGTAATTTCTGTTTTTGCTATAAACTTGCCTTAAAATGCGTACCCTAAAACCCTGTGATGAAAAAGAGCTCGAATTATGAGTAAGAAAAGGACAACCTAATAATCAGTCACTTTCATTGATCGCTCTATTCATCGATATATACTTTTTTGAAAACTTTCTTGCTCATTTCCCACAAATTAGAATTTTTGAGTTAGGTCACTCACATTCTAAGGGTGCGAAATGTTCATGAAATTTAGCATAGAGATAGAGGACACAGGCAGAGCCATTGATATTATAATTTAATAAACAATAATTTAAAAAAAAAACTAAAAAAACACGCTTTTATAGAAAATCCAACGAAAATTTTTTATTTTTAACCGACGAAAAAAAAAGGAGGAGGTTCTCAATTCGACGTGTATATATATATTTTTTTTTTTATGTATGATCACTCGGCAATCGGCACAGGGTGGTCCGATTTTGATCATTATTTTTTTAATGGATAGGGTATATCTTGAAGTTGGTCCCATATTTTTTTGAAAATTTTATTCCCACCCTAAAAGTACGAAAATAGGGGATGATTGATTATTCACCCACGGAATTTTTACACGTTACCCCAATAACTTTGTACTGGATGATCCGATTTCGATGATTATTTTTTTATTGAATATTGTATACCTTGAAGTTACTCTTGTTTAAATTTGGAAAGAAAATTGTACCCCTAAAGGTACGAAAATAGGGGATGATTTATATTTCACCTACTACATTTTTACCTGGTAACTGAATATATCACCAATAAGTTAATAATTTTCATAGCAACTAAAAATTAAAAAATTATTATTTTTTGACAAAAAATAAAACCAACGAAAAAAAAACTGAAAAGCGAAAAATAAAATAAACCATTTAGTATTATAAATTAAGATCCTAAATTAACTGAAAATAAATAATTTTGAGGTGGTGCCAAACCAATGAAAAAACAAACGGTGAAAAGATGTGCGCCGCGTTGCTGCTGCCGTGTGCATCGCATGCCACTGCCCTTATAAAATGAACTTTATGTAATTGTTTTGTTTGTTTGGCACGGTCTCAAAATTATTTATTTTCAGTTAATTTAGGATCTTAATTTATAATACTAAATGGTTTATTTTATTTTTCGCTTTTCAGTTTTTTTTTCGTTGGTTTTATTTTTTGTCAAAAAATAATTATATTTTATTTATTTATTATGAAAATAATATACATTCATCGTAGTTAGTTAGTTTTCTGCCAAACTGTTGGCCAGTTTGTCGGCAGTACAATAGAAATAAATTTGAATTAAAAATCGTGCAATTGTAAAAAAAGCGTACCTACGGTGCTTTTAAAGATATTATCCCTTCTTCTCATTGACACCATGCACCCCACGCTTTTATTACAATTACACGATTTTTAATTCAAATTTATTTATATTAGGTGGGCGATTCTTTGAAAATAAAGAAATTGAGCGGCAATTAGGAAATATCATACTTCTTTATTGTTATAGATTATGACAAGGTGCTTTTTACAAACACCGAACCGTCTTTTACTTGGCGCAGTAGATGTTATACAAAAATAATTAGTCCAAATAGCGCAAATTGTGATGAAACAATCCAAAATCGAATTACCAGTAGTGTCCCTTTTCCCCGATTTCAACAAATGATGCTGTAGGTATAAAAAAAATATACAACTGAAGAACGAAGTTTTCTTCAACGATTTCGATAATAGACTAGTGTAGGCATGCCTTACATTAAAATCATGATGCAAAGAACATATTTTCGTTATATAAAATCATCAATGAATTTTGTCCCTGCATTGTTATATAATTACCATTCATTACGATGGTCACTTCAATTTTGTTGCTTATTTTGTACTGTACAGCGCTCCTTTAGGTATAAACATTCGATCACCAATCGTGGCTCCCTTTTCGAACAAACGGAAGTGTCAAAACATGCTTCAGCACGACGTAATATAAAATTATTCCACTGCACGAGTGCTTTGTTTCAAAATATTTCTCAGTGCCGTTAAATTTTTTGAAGGTAAGTACAGTGCGACCAACTTATCTGTGAACTGAGGGAGGGCGCTGTCGAGAGCATTGGACCAATCACTGGGACACAATTCGAGACGTAGTAAATGTCAATGTCATTCATTGACATTAACACAAAGAACTTAAGAACGGGGCAGCATTAGTTCCAATTTTCGCCATTTCACAGATAAGTTGGGCGCACTGTAGATATGTTTTTCTGCCATAATGTAAGTCTTAGGTTCTTGCATAGACAACTATTTTACATAGATAAATAATAAAAATAATAACAGTCACTAAATACAGAGAAATTCAAGAAAATGTGTGATTTTCTAATCACCGTTTATCTAATTACCGGACTTTACCATTCTTTTTTAATAAAACGGTAATGAGCTTGTTTAGATGGTAATAAGATAATGAGAAATTTCTAAAGGGAGTCCTTATTAGATAATCAATATGACCTTTAGTTTATGACAACACTATGTTACATGTTGTAAAGGTATATCTTCTGTATAATTTAAACAATTTTGTACGGATGTCCTTTATAGACTTTAAAACCATCCTACCGATGTGCCCCAAAATGGTTACATTTGAAAGGCAATAATGCGAAGATGGTTTGAGACCACTAAAATAGATCAATTGAGAGCAGGAGAGAAGCATTGGCTGTAAGTTTGGATGTTGCAAAGGCCTTCGATAGGGTGTGGCATAAGGCATTACTCTCTAAGCTGCCTTCCTACGGAGTACCTACCCGAGAATTTGTGCAAATGGATTGCCAATTTTTTATCGGAGCGGAGCATCAAGGTCGTTGTTGACGAAGTATGCTCGGACACGAAGCCCATAAATGCTGGCGTCCCTCAAGGCTCTGTGCTCTCACCTACACTGTTCATCATGCATATCAATGATATGCTTGACATCAGGAATATCCATTGCTATGCTGATGATATTACGGGTGATGCTCGTTATACAGGCCGAACAAATCTTTCTCGGATGCAGATTGAGGAGAAGAGGATGAAACTTGTATCTCAAGTCGAGACATCACTGGAGCGGGTCTCGGAATGGGGCAGGCTAAATTTAGTCCAGTTTAACCCTGAGAAGACACAATTTTGCGCGATAACCGCTAAGAAAACCCATGTCGTCATGGCACCTCAGTTTCAGAACACTCCTCTTAACATCTCCAAAAGCATTGAGATCCGTGGTGTCGACATTTCGAATGAAGTGCAATTTTGGGACCACTTGGTTAGTAAGGCCAAACTGCAAAGAAATTGGGAGTGTTCAATAGAGCTAAGCAGTACTTTACGCAGACGATAAACAAAATGAAAAAATTACATCTAACGTTATAATCAAGACACCATTTGCAGATAATGAGAATGTAACACTTCTTTCAGTTGTAACTCCTGATAATAAACTACATTTGCAAACTAAAGTTAATATCGATGACAAGGTGTATAATATTAGTACTGTCAACATTTCATCACTGAATTCTTTTTGATCGTAATCACATAATGTAATCTTATCCATTTTTTTTACCCAAGACCTTTTTTTGCTTTATATTTCAACGGTTTATATTTATTTTCATCACTGAATAATTTTTCATTATAATCACTTACTCCGTTAATTGACACATGTTTCATCACTGGCCGCCGAAACGAAGTTTTTTCAAAATGGGATTTTTTTCCAAAAATAATTGTAGGTATATCAACTACGTTCAATGCCCAAATGTAGTACTACTAATAGTATTATTTATGATTACATTATTGATTTTATTTGTAACTGCTATGTTACTATCCACTATTTTACTATAATTATTTACTTTTAAAAAGAAGACTGAATCATTAAAATTGTTATTTCAAGTATTATAAAAATGATTATTTTATTATGAAAAAATGATTGAATGAATTTGGAAGTTACTTCATTTCTAATTGCCATTTTAAATTTTCTAATTACCAGTTATTTCTAATAATTACCATTCGTCTTAAATATCATTACCGTTTTCAAAAAATCTTCTTTTGTCTATAACTTTTACATTATTAGTTTTATCATTGTCCCTTTCACATATATAACAATGTAATATAATGAACTATATAAAAAATCTATAAAGAACAATTTTGGTAACAATCTTTGATGCGTTCTTTGAAACAAGCGAATAAGCTTATTTTCAAATATTCACCCAGGTAAGTTCCGATCAAAGATCTCTATGTTGCGTGTGTTCTGCAGTTCTGATTCAAGACTCACGTTATTTTATTATAGCAGCCTGGTAGGTACCTATTCCATTAGGTAGGAGGTAGGTATATTTTATTACAGCTTTAATTGGCTATTAGAGTTTCGGCAAGAAACCAGATGGAGCTATTTAGAAATTAATGCAATAGCAATAAAGTAATCAAACGTAGATACGTTATGAGCAAAAATATAATGGTCTATGTACCGCCAGGGATTAAGACTATTTTTGCCTGAAGATTGCTGGTATTGATGACGGAATAAAATGATTCTCCAACATTAATATTTACATCAGCCAGAGAAGCTTATATAAGTAGTAAAACATCTGGGTTGATGGGTCATGGGAGCCATAGGCCATGGTATAAACATTGATGAGAAATAAGATCGATTTGTTGGTCCTTCGATACGGATTCGCCGCCAGTAAATAAAACCTAATCACATTATTTAAATCAAATTGTGTGTAACAGCTGTATTTCTAAATAGAGACATATGTTCTAGGTTCTATATAGACTTGACGACTCCGTAGCCTAGTTGGTAGCGACCATGTAGCGACCCTGCCTGCGAAGAGAGCGTTTGTGTGTTCGATTCCCGGCTGGGACTGGGGTTGCCAGGTGGTTGGGATTTGTCTGGATTGTCCCGACATTTCACATGATGTTCAGACAAGTCCCGACAAAATACAAAATGTCCCGACAAATCCCGACTTTTTGAAGTTTTGTCTAGATATTTCAGTCTTCGCAGCTGGCAATCCTAGCTGGGACAGATACGGATATTTATGTGACAGATAAATATTTTTGTACTCGGGTCATGGGTGTTATTGTATGCCGCGGCCGCCCGTGACACAGGGAGTTCTACTGCGGGGGTACGATAGTGTATAAGCGTTTGTTTATTATACACAAATAGAACACCTCAAACAATGTAGACCCGCGAGTCGCGACGCAAACAAACATCACACGCTTCCCCGCCTGTCCCCGCGGGGGTCGAATCCGGAACTCCACACTCGGCGAGCAGGGTCACTACCAATCATTGGGCTACAGCACTGTGGCTACAGAACCGTCACAGGCAATTTATTACAATTTGCATTGCTTCACAGAGTGTGACAGAGTTCAGTATGAGACGCAACTACATGACATGATCATTGATCAAAATAAATAATCATTCATACAGAAAGAGACAGCTTTCAATCACACTTAGGAACACTACATATTCGGCAATATCAAGGAATCGAAGGATATAAAACCGCTTACACACTATAAGTCTTGTACATTTCTCATAACTTTGTTTGTTATATGATGGTTAAGATGTGACATCTCATCAGAAAATACTAAAGCTCTTAAAAATAAGCGATAGTCATTTTAGTGTCTTATAAACTCATGTTTTATTTCATTTCCACCATTCTCTGCTCTCAGATAAATTTAAATTTAAATTACGCGTGTGAATGAGTGCCTATGGCCCTATCTAACTAATTAACAACATGTTTAGGTGTAACAATGACGTGACAAAGGGAAAGGAGTTTAGATACAAAATGCTGAGTGTAGACCTTGGCCGGGATTCAGGCAAATCGCACAAATGCACAAAAGCTTTTAATTCCTTACTCAGAACCAGAAAATATATTGACTGTCGGATCAGCTATAACGTAATGTATTGACGCAATAATACACGGATCATTCTAACATTAAGTCGGATCATCTATGATATTATTATCGATTCTCAGTATAGCTAGCTTTGAATAGTTTGAATTCTAATCGCTGGTGTTCATCTAAAATCTAAGTTAATAACACCAAATTACACAAAGATCTCGAACATTGCTAGGGAACTTGGCTTCAACCATTAATGTCCAAAAAGACCACCGTACTGGTCCAGTGCGGGTTGGTAGAGCGGTTAGTGGCCAAGCCAAGTGACGGAGTTTTTAACGACAACCTGGACCGATGGCTTTTTTCCCACTAGCGGTCACCACTCACCATGCAGCTACCGACCGCGCCCGCTGTTCAGGGCAAATCAGATTATTTTAGTCCAGTGAAGGGGAAATCAATTTTTTTAAAACCAGGGGCTTTTTTCAAAGGTTAGCCCATAATTTTATGGACGACAGTAGGTAACTGATAAAGCTTAAAATGTAGCTGCCCTCCTGCACTTTACGTACGTCCATGAACTAAGGTCATATTTAACGTTAGGTTAGCAGAAACTATAACTTTATTAAATTCAAATTTATTTATTCATGTAGGTATCATTGATACACTTATGCACGTCATTTTTTTTAATCAACCAGCTTTTCGCAAAGGTGCTTTGTCATGGAGGAGAAGAAAAGCCGTAAAGAAACTCCTCAGCACATCTTTTAAAAATAAAAATACATCGGTATATTCATTACAAAAAAGTATCACTAGCTTGTACGGAACTGGTTGCAGAGCTGGTCATTTCCATGCGTCTTTGTCATTTATGTACTCATCTACAGTGTAGTAACCTTTGCCTAAAAGTCGAGATTTTACATGTTTCTTAAACAATTCCACTGGCAAATCACGTATTAACTTCGGGATTTTATTATAGAACTGTACACCAAGCCCCATAAAAGATCGCTGCACTTTAGAAAGACGGTAAGATGGCATTACTAACTGGTGCATTCTTCTTGTTTGGCGATAATTGATATCACAATTTTGTTTATACGCGGTTATATTATTCCGTATAAAAACTACATTACATTAAAACAGTATATAAAGAGCAATCAATGTGTGACTAGTGCTATATATGTTACCGGATATCTGTATAATTCAGCATTCTATACAATACCTATACTTGAGTCAAACTCGTATCAGAATACTTGTCAATAAATCGTAAAAATTCCTTTATAGGGTTTTCACAAACTGATTTGTATTTCGCACACCAAATAACTATTAAAGAACGAAATAATCATTATAACGTTTGTGACATCTTCATTATTTTAATATTGACCTATAACAACAACACACTAAGAGAAAACGACGTAAAAACCAACATCATAAAACAATTTTCGTCATGAATAACTCACGCTCGCACATCCTTAATTTCGTGAAGCGACTTCAAACCTTTGTAGAAACTTATTGTTTTGAGGCCGGCCTACCTATGACTATAAATAGAAATGACTACGAAAACCTCACAGCTATAATGGCGCTTACATGCTTTGCAACTTGGTCGTATTATATTTCGAAATACAGTGAAATCAACTTATCTGTGACTATAAGGAGGGCGCTGCCGGACGCATTGGACCAATCATAGTGCGCATAGTAGTAATTTATGAATGGGATGGCATTAGTTCCAATTTTCGCCACGTCACAAATAAGTTCTTGAGAGATGGCACTGTACAGATTATACAGATATTTCATTCCACTCAATATGCATGAGCATAAAATTATTTATAAGTTAAATTTCATTAAACAAAGCCGAATAACATTTTATATTTATGTTTATGTATTTTAAAACAGTCTATATCGATTTTATACGTAACTATTCCGTGTTATTTTAAACTTTTGCAAAATAAATATTATGTTTAAAAATAAAATAAAATTACAAAGAGTGGAACGGAACGCGACTTGCGAACTCCAGATTTAGTTCAAACGTACTATATACGACCAAAAGTTTCATGCACCTGTTTGTTTGTGGTTGCTAGGCAACACAGTGCTTATGTAAATTCTGATTCGAATGTGAATATAGTGTAGGCAATATATAGAATATCTAAAACGTTCAGGTAACGTTTTGAATATTATTTATTTCATACTTAGCCCAGGCATTCTATACAATACTCCATGCGTAGTTGGTAATGTGTGTAAAAGACGGTTCTCTGCCTTTTCGCCGAAAATTGTTTGGCCGATTATCACTTGCCAACTAACGTTTCGCAGAATTTTATTTCGCCGAATAATCATTTGCCAACTTATCACATTTTTTTTATTTCCCAACCTAACAGTTGCCAACTGTACGTTTGGTCTGCCTTTTATAATGACACTTTTCAAAAGGCCAACTTTCAAGTAGCGAATGTTTCAGTTAGAGTAATATTCATTTAGTTGTATATTGTTTATAAACCTAGGTTTGTAAATTTGCGGTTCTTGTTATCTTCCGGTGACATAATGCACTTTTAGGGAGAATTTAGGGGCTCTCCCTCCGCGCCTCCGGGGTTTACATTCACTCTAGGGGTAGGGCAGACTAGTACCACGTGGGGTCGGGGTTGACTAAGTCGGTTCTGTCACCAATTTTGAAAAATCCGAAGCTGCGTAGGCGAGCAGTGTAGTGTAGGAGCCATTAGACTGCATCTCTCCTTACCATCAAGTGTGATTTCGGTCAAGCATTAATTTAAAATGTATAAAAAAATATCTATTCATGCAGGTTACAATTTGTTTTGAGTGTGTTTTTAAGTAAATTCTTAATTCCAAGCTCCATCCAACTTGACTACACATACCCAAATCTAACTTTATTCATTGCCGGTGGACCTGCAGGTATTCTGTACAGTAGTTGGGAAACGTATACATTACCTAGGCAAACTATGTAATGGTGAATAATATTCATATAATTTAATACATTGCCAAAACGATCCAGGTATTATACCCATTTCCTAGGAATTGTGTTGAATACCTGCATTATACAGATATCCGGTAACATATATACTATAAGTTACCCACTTCTTGTACGTATATAAAGCAAAGCAACAACCCATAATTGTCCCACTGCTGGGCTCGGGGTCTCCTCTCACAATGTGAGGGGTATAGGCCATAGTCTACCACGCTGGCCAAGTGCGGATTGGTAGACTTCACACACCTTTGAGAACTTTATGGAGAACTCTCCGGTGTGCAGGTTTCCTCACGATGTTTTCCTTCACCGAAGCAAGTGATAATTAACTTCTAATACGCACATAATATTTGAAAATCAGAGGTGCGTGCCAGGATTTGAACTCGGGCCCCTCCATTCGAGAAACCAACGTTCTAACCGCTAGGCTATCACTGCTTATTGCTTGTACGTATATAATGTTGGATATTTACGTTTTTAGTAGGCCCCTTACATTTAATTCATCGCACACACGGACCTTAAGCCTAAGAACTCACGGAGCGATTTTCACCCGCGCCCGCTGCGGTGCGGTGGCGGAAATTTTAAAAAGTTTCAAAACTCACGAGACCGAAGTTTTGTGCGGTAGCGCAGCCGCCGCGGTTGCGATTATCGCCCGCAAACCTGGCGGGCGAATATCGCAAGACGGGCGGTTTTACGATTTGTACCCCCCCTCCCCCCCGGCGCCCACCGCGGTCGCCCGCCAACCGACCGCAGAGCGTGCGGGAGCAACCCGCCGACGCTGCGGCTGACCGCGACCCGCGCGATTCTAGAAGTTGCCCGCCGGTGCAGCGGGCGCCGCGAGTAAACCGCGCCCGCCGCGGGCGTAAACCGCGTCGTGAAATATGCCGCTCGTTTTTACATACATATCTGCATTCTACAGGAGCTGCGGGCCCGCTACCGCGGCGGGCGCGGGAGAAAATCGCTCCGTGAGTTCTTAGGCTAAAGAAAGATCAAAACTGTGTGTATACCTACCTACTATAACTGTGTGTAACCTACCCAATTCTAATTTTGCATGTAATACATTACTATTCAACATGCCTCCGCACTAGAAAATCATGTCTGATATCGACATACAATGTAGAACTTATTAGGCGTAGTTTCGTACGCACGTTACGAAGCTGCGCCTTTCGAACAAGCTCCCCAATGTAGAGCTAATGCACCAAATACGAGTAGAGTTGTTAGCTAAGGAACTTATATAGGTACTCGTAATTTCTACTATAGGCTAATTTATTTTTAAAGCCTCACGTGAGGAATTATAATCTTTCTTTGCTTTAATTTAAACGAAAGCCAAGAATGTCCCTACGACAATTAAGTCCTTATTCCGATCTATCCCTTAGTGTGGATAACAATCCATTTCTATATTATGCATTACCTAACTTACCCTTATCTTTCATGAATGGGTAAATATATTTTTGATATGAAACCCTTATAATTTTTTTGTTTGTTATTTTCATTGAAATATAATGTACCTATTATATATGCTAGTAATAATAGTTCAATGGTAATGTTGTTTATAATCGCAAAAAACCTAATGACCTTTTAAGATATAGTTACTGATACTTACTGCTAATAGCTAGTTGCGGTTTTTAAGCAGATGTAACATGCCTTCATTTTTAGAATATAATTGATGGCATGTATAATTTAAACATATTTGTAAGTTCTAGCTGTAAACAAGGACTTTCTTAAAGTTCATTATGTTATGATAAGTGCTTATTTAGTTTCCTTATTTTCAACTACCTTTTACCCGCGACTTCGACCACGATAGAGTTCAATTTTTTTACAAATCCCGCGGGAACCCCGAACTTTTCCGGAATAAAAAGTAGCCTATGTGTTAATCCAGGCTATAGGCTCTCCATTCCAAATTTCAGCCAAAATGATTAAGTAGTTGTGGCGTGATTGAGGAACATACATTCAAAAATTCTTCACAAACTTTCACATCTAAATAATTAAAAATGAATGTTGCTGAGCGCAAAACTCGAGAATGGCTCGACCAATTCGGCTAATTTTTTTTTGTATATTGGAAGGTTTTAATAATAATAAAAAATAACTTTTAACAGAACGAATATACTTAGGATAATTAATAGGATTTGTTCTTTAAAATAAAGTTGTGTTAGACTTAAATTAAATCTTTGAACAAAATAGCAGAATGTTTTTACAAACAGCTTAACTCAATATAATACCACAATATAAGATTAGATTCCTATATTGTGATAATACTAACAGATGACATAAACTTTTTGGGAGTTTTGTGACGTCATGACGATGAATGCCCTTTGATGTTGGATTGCCGGGTCATCACTGGGAAATGTGTAAGTAGGTATGTTGCAGTTAACATATTTATTTTTGAACTTGGCAGCTAGGTTAATTATTTTATGATACAGCTAAGTGCAATGGTCTTCTAGATTTGTTAGAGTAGGTACACCAGCGAGCAGTAGGTATGTAGGTAAATACTGGAAACCAAAATGCAAAGTTGCTTCACAGCAGCACAGAGGTAGACTTTGATGATGTCATGATAACACATACCCAATTAAAGTTCCAATGGATTTATCTCCTACCAATTAAAAATGAGTGCACACGTAAATTAAGAAACTGATTAAAATTTACTGCTAGGACTTTCACGTTTGTGCATAAAGTTATTACAAGAAAAGAACTTGAAAAAGCGTTTTTATTGGTGGCTCATTAATCATCGTATGCCACCGATACATCGAACTCGCACCCTTATTAAAATCCAATCTTGACGGCGCATAAACAAATCTATCGGTAAAATTTAACGGACTCTCACCATGTTGGGTAACGCCATGATGCCCTTTTAATTCTAATTTAGTCTAGGACGCACTGATCTTCTTATTGGTTTTGTAGCGGGCTGCGGCGACAGCACCGCACGGAAATAACAGCGAGCGTGAGAGGTGCGCGGCCGCGCGGAGTCGAGCGCGGACTGAGCACTGTGCGATGAACTTTACGCGCTGCGCAGGCGCCGCCCGCCGCCGCGCCGCCGCCCGAGCGCATGCGCCTATTTATCATGCGCCATGCGCCCACTGACGTGAGCTTGATCGACATTCCGTCAAGTTAAGTGGAACCATATTTTCGGATAATCGGTCAATCGACATCCCCTGCTACCGGTTAGTATTAATAACTACAGACATCTGCTCCATCGAATTACCGCAGTAAACTGTCAGTACTGAACGCAAACACGCTCGGCTAATAACATCATCAGATAAAGCAGACTAGGACGTTGCACTTTATTATTTCGGTTAAGTTAACAGAAAAGATAATTCTTTCCGTCTGGCGCTATCAATGACGACACGTTCGTAGTACTTTGTACAAAACGTAATGAATCAGAAATATACAATACGATTAATACTTTAATGGTGTAAGGAGAAGCGATTTGCAAAAATCCACATGGTTCAGTGGCGTTTTATTGTAGCTAGCTGTTGCTTATTATACTTATGTACTTTAGTAATAAATTATTTAAAAAAAACGAAGTACCTATCTAAGTATAAGATTAAAAATAAAAAAAATGTTAAATATTTTCTACATGTAAGCATCTGATTGAGTGAATTATAAAAAGCAAAGAAATAAAAACACAATTAATGTATGTATATAAGTATAAGATTTTAATAAATTATTCTATAATAATATATATGATATATTATTAGTGTAATAAACATTTACAATTACAATACCGCTTATATTATAACCCAAAATAATCCTGAATTACACTTAAAAAAAAGTCAAACATATTTCTTCTTCTGTTGACTGTCAAATAACCTGGATTATTATAACAGATACTGTCCATTCAACAACGAAAAAAATCTTACATTGCAATATGATTAAACGCTAATAAACTTTAACATTTCGATGTACGATCCGCCTGTGTCGGCTGACGCAGCCGGCCGTGCGGAACGTCTTCCCGCACTCGCCGCACGAGAACGGCCTCTCGTCCGTATGGATCCTATTATGAACCCGCAGGATGTCCAATGTATTGAACCGCTTTCCGCACGTGTCACAGCTGTACTTCCTCTCGTTGGCGTGATACACGTAATGTTTTCTATACTGAGCTAGCACGTGGAAGGTCTTCCCGCAAACTTCGCAAGTCTTCTTCGGCGTGGGATCGTGAACCGCCTTGTGTATGAGCAAGCCGCTCCGGAACTTGAACTTCTTGTCGCAGACGGTGCAGGCATGCTCCTTGCTGCTGGAGTGGGTGTCCAGGTGGCTCATCAGGTTCTTCGTGTACTTGCCGCACACCTCGCACACTTTCCAGTATTGGTATTTCAGCTTGAACATCTGGAAGGAAGTTTGAGTTGTTAATTGGACTTTTTGCAGCTCAGGGAAAGGTTTGTGAAAAGTTGGTTCTGATAAGCAACTGAGATTTCGTCGTAGAGAAGTTTGATTTGAACCACCATACTTTTATTCGTTTAAACGTTTAACACAATAAATAAATAAGTTAAAAGTTAAATGTGGAATACATATTTTTAAATTGGCTAATTTAAATATGAAACTCTATATGAATACTGATCACTGCTCCTTTTAAATACCTACATCAAAAGTTAAAATAAATAAGTAAACTCGATCGTCGTATCCCTTGTACTACAAAGTCAAACTACAAAAAAACATTAACTTGTCAACCAACTGTCAGTACTGTCACACCCGCCAATACCTGTCAACCTTACCTTCTTCGGTTTCTTTGTCTTCTCCTTTCGATCTGGTGTCTTTTTTTCCGGCATCGGTTCCGGCTCGCTGGGAGGGTCGTCAAAGTGTCCGTCGCTAGTATCGAAGTCGGCTAGTCCGCTATCTCGGGTCACAGTCGCGTTTGATTCCTCGGCCACTTCTATCTTTATCTTGTCTTCAATTACTTCTTTTTTAAACCTTGCATCCGCGTCCAGACATTTTCTTCTAAACTTGTAAGCAAACTCCAATGCCCGAGCGCACTCTAGACATATTTGTGAGGGCATGTTGTCCGATGCATCCACCTACAACAATATTTACAATTTTACAATCTGTGGCAGTTGCCAGTCACTCTGCCCAAAGGTTTCGGTTTTGGTTTTCGGTTGGTTCAAACATTTATGAAACAGATATACCTAATGCTGTTATGTACTGATCACGAGACCAGGAATCTTTGTAAAGGGATTTTATTGGCCTAGTGGTCAAAATAATTTAAAAATCTTAATGAAAACTTGAGGAAATGTTTCGCAATAACTCGTCAATACAATACCAAAGAAAAATAATCTTAATTTTACCAAGTTAAAATAATCGACTTCAAAATAACTCAAAAAACTATTCATCAGATCTAGCTCAAATTTAAGTGGGACCACATGACAAGCATCAGCTTTCGATTAAAAAAGGATCATCAATATCGGTTCACCCCCTTGAAAGTTCTGAGGTATCAAACATAAAAAAAATACAGTCGAAAATCTTAAACTTATCTTTGCCTTTTTATGTAGGTACAGATTTATATCTGTACATAATCAAATAATGAGGCGTATTACAAGGCAGTTACCTCCAAACCACAGACAACTTTTAATTTCTCAGCTAAGTCTACACCCTCGTCGTCTTTAGTGTTAAAAATGTTGACACAGCCATTTTCGTCATAACAAGCTCTGCAATTATTCACTTCCGAACATTCAAGTTTAGGCTTCACTTGCATCTTCTGTTTGAGGTCCGTGAGTTTCATGTCTTCTTCCATTTCGTCGTCACTGGCTCGGTCGCACTCCTCGTAGTGTTCGTTAGTAGAAGACTCCCGTTTTTGTATTGATTTGTATTTCACTTTACTGTCATGGAGTTCCGTGTAGGCTGCCATCGCATCATAGTACGGCCATTGCTCGTTGAGTATTCCTTTATCAGCAAATTTTCGTTTCCACTGCAATTAAAATTAATTTTTTAGAGACAATATTTTAAATTGATTATTCAGATTATTCACTATTGTTTGAAACATGAAGCTTTATATGTAACTACTTTTGCGGATTATACACCGTGTTCCTGAGGTTGTGCACAAACTTCGGCCTGTTATTCAGACCATTAAATTGGTCATCTTTCGTTATGGATTCATTATTGTTTTTTTTTTTTCATTTTCATACAAACTAAATACTTGAACGTAAATTGCCTAATGTGTAAAGATTTTTTTATTAATTCGATCGTGGCTTCTTCGAGACGAGAAGCTCTCCGTCTAAATGGGCCTTTATTGACAAGTCAAGCCAATAATGACATTTAAAATGAAATAAGTGTAGTTTGAATGATTATGACCGTACTGAGCAGCAACATAGCACAAATAAAGACCCTTTTACATTGTACACCTATATTAAATGGAATTACCAATAACTTAAAAACTAAGCTTTATAATGCACTGGTACCTGTATAAGATATGTTTAGTAAATGCTATAGAATCATTTGGTAAAGTTTGTGCACAACCTCAAAAACACCCGGTATAAATAGAATAAATCCATATTACCTTATAAGTTTTTACCAGGTATAACCACACTTCTGGCAACTCCAATAAACTGTGGCTTAATGGCAACCCCATTTTCCTTAATCGTTTCTCCACTTCTCTGAAAAAAGTATTTTTAATAAAACTACTGTAGTAACTATAATAATACGCGATTCCTGATGTGATACATACCGCCATCCATGGGTTTGGTCCTTCAAGTTACATAAAAATAGATTTTCTTGATCGCCTCGGATGTTTATCAAATTAAATAACCATTCTTTTTCCCCTGTTCAAAGTAATCAAGAATCAGTAAAAATTCTGCAGTATTTATAAAATTATTAAGAAATAATTGAAAGAACTACAGAAACCATAGTTGCCAGACATGGGTCTACACAAATAAAATCAAAGCAAGACTATCGCCCCAACTCAGAGTTACTAATAGTTACTTAAATTGCTCATTAAAATGTGTATGGTGATTCTGTACTAGGGAGCGATTAATGTAATATTAGTGACTCTGAGTTGGGGCGTAAGAGCCAGTCAGAGGGGTATGGAATGGAATATACAAAATTCAATAAAATACATATTGGCGCGAAATGTGATCGATTTGAATAATTATTACTCAGAAGATTATTATTGTAAATTGAGCGGGTAACACCGAATAGAGTTGTACACGTCATGGCGAGGTCTGGCAACCCTGGCAGAGGCCATTAGTGGTAGGTACGGTACGACGCCGGTCGCTTGGCATATGAATGTCTACCGTGTGAAAGTGTTTACAAGTGTTTATTCGGAGTCGGATGACTCGGATGGCGGATTGACCAGTAACAGAATCAGACCAGGGGTTATGCGAGGCATGGGCTGGCGAATAAGGGGTGGTTGGAGGCCAGTAGGGAGGGTTCAACCCTCATTCCTGACAATAATTGTGTAATATGTGTAAAACCTGTGTTAAGATGAGTTTCTGACTAAAGTGATGTAAACGCCCACTGTTGTTATTATTTCCCGAACCACCACCCAACCATATTTTCTCCGACATACATAAAATAAGAAGTGAAATATTTAGGGTAGCTTGGCTAGCTGACACTGGCTGACGTGTTCTTAATTTAAATTTATTTCTTTTTTAATATTTAAACAAATATTATATACGAGTGAGTCAAATTAACGGGACAGTAAAGTTGTGCTGTGTCTTTAGTGGATCAGTTAAAGTGAAACGATTGTTACCGTGTAATTTAGCAAAACAGCTGATTCACAATCAGTCTTCTGTGCGATCAGCTGAGTGTCATTGATACACGTCAATATCGTGTTATTTTTTGGGAAGCCACTATTTGTGATCTTTTGACAAGTGTTAGTGAAATTAAGACGATACCTCAGTTTAAACTATTGTATAATTACAAATAATTATTTTTTGTATGCTGTAAGATAGAATATTCAGAGCATAGCGACATCTCTTATTGTTAGTAGAAAACCTAGCTAGTAAACATGGCAAACAAGTGCAGTGCTTGTGGTAAATTTGCATCAGCTACAGACGGCGCAAAATGCTCTAACGGCCGAAATTAATAAGCGATCCTAATCTATTTTTAGCGATCTGAGATTGAAAACACAATCCTTTTTTTGTGTAAACTGTGCTAATAACCAATCCACGGATTGACATTGCAATCTGAAAACACGGTCAATCTTTGGGAGGACGGATCAGAGATTAAAGATTGACCTCTGTTCGTAAATGACAGTTTGGGTGTGTTATTAACCAATCTTTACATTTTGACATATGGTTCGATCGGTGTAAACGATCTGAGATTGCAATCCAAGAAATTCCGCGGATTGAGAGTTACTTTGATGCTTTCAATTAATATAAAATTAAGAAAAATGGCCTTTGCGTTATTTTTGAGTGATAGTGAGAGTAGTGTCGCAGATAGGTCTCAAAATATGGATATGCAAGATATTAGTGGAAGGACTAATCTTATATTTTGTTTTGTTCATAGTCACAATATCCTATAACTACTTGCAGGTATATGATATACCTACCTAATAATAAGAATAAGAATTACTTTATTTGCTCAAAATGTAAGTACAACAAAAAAGGTCTTCAAAAATGTGTTAATAGCGTCACATTTTTATTCTTGTATTGCTTTCTAATAATAAAAAAAATATTCAGTCAAAAAGCATTTATTTGGAAATCAGTTACAGAAGCCTACTCAGCAAGAAAAAAATGTATGGATGGAAAGTTAATAAACAAATTCAGTTTTGTAATTTTAATAATTCAGATTTTATTTTTTCTACTTTTAAGGCTAATTTTTGATTTTATAATTTTAAGTTTTTATTTTCCAGTAAAATATTATCAGAAGTGTCTTCCAGACATTTCTTTTTTGTTGAGCTAATGCAATGTTTCTTGCGGTTCTTCCCTCATCTGGTTTCCTTTTCTTTGTACCTGGAAAACAATAACAGTGAATGAATGGTGTTTCCTCATTGAGAGGTGATTCCTGATGAAAGGTCAGCCACACATCTGGCCTCAAACTGTGATTTTTGTACCATAATTACCTACTAGAGAGACAGCACACAGACATAAAAAGACTAGGCGAAAACCATTTTTAAAAACCCTTACTACCAGGAATAATAATAATATAACCCCGACCCGACCGACGACCTGTGTGGCGCAATGTTTCATAATAAAATTGTAACTAAACCAATGCGCGGGAAACGGTAATTTATAACTTAAAAGGACGCGACGCCCAAGAAATAATACGTAACAATATGACTTACCACTTCAGAATCCATTTCAAATGAAATTATTATGATTCTCCACACGAAATAATTTTTAAAACGTATTTTGTAAGCAATTGACAACAACTTGAAATTTGACAACACAATAGAAGTTTTTTTGAGCTACATTCCATTATAGTAAAACGTAATTCGTCTAACGTCAGAATTGAAAATTATAATTAATTTATTACACGTTTTAGGTTTGAAATGCGAAATTTTATACTAAAAGTATATTATTTTATATAATTTATTAAATATACGGTAATATCAGTCGTAATTTTGCGCATTAAAAACAAATAAACACACCATAGCGTGTACTACGTTCGGCGTAAAACGAAACGGTCAAGAGGGAAAGGATCGTCGGCAATCTGCAGACAAAAAAGGTAGCAGCTGTAGAGTTTAGTTATTAGGACGGAGATCGAAGATCGATCCATCGGTATATATCGATCCGAGATTGATCTCATTCTCGGATTGAGGATACATTATTAATTTCGGCCGTAAATGTACGCATATTTATCATCGCCAGTGTGTTAACATTAACAGCGATGCACGCATTCCTAATAAATGGTTTTGTCGTGCATGTAAATCGAAAAACACGGGCGCGGGCGCCGCAAGCACGAAGGATACAACGCCCTCTTCTTGTAGCTCGGGCAGCGCAGATACGGAGCTCAGCGACGCATGTGTTGAAATTGCCGATAGAGGACGCACTGACACTAATATTGATATAGCAAGCGATATTAAATTCATACGTGACCAATTAGCAACTATAGTCACAGAAATGGCTGCTTTTCGGCAGGAAATGTCTAAAATTAATTCTTGCGTAAGCGAGTTAAGCGTCAGAGTTGATAATATTGAAAGCAGGATGAACAACCTTGAACAACGCCAGGAGAATGCCCAAGCGCCACCAATGAATCCTCAATCCGAAAATTCTTTGATGGAGCTAAAATGTCAATTAAATGAACGTGATCAAATTTCGTTTCTTAATGACATCGAAATATCAGGTGTATTGGAGCGGAAGGGTGAGAACCCCATGCAGCTAGTCACACTACTTGCTACAAAGATTGGAGTTGAGGTAGATGAGCGAGATATAGTGAGTGTGGAACGAGTTGGTATGCGTCGTGAGCATGCTTCAAACATCGACAGCCCCAGGCCGCGTCCCATTGTAGTGCGTTTCACTCGACGCGCGGTCCGAGATAATATGATACGAGCTGCGCGTGTTCGTCGTGGGGCTGATACTGCCGGACTAAACATTATAGGCGGCGAACCCCGACGATTCTACATTAATGAGCGCCTTACTCGTCTAAACAGATCATTATTTTATAAAGCACGAGAAGAGGGGCGACGTAAGGGATGGCGGTATGTGTGGACACGGGATGGATGTATATTCGCACGGCAGGACTCGGACACAAATCGCCAACGCATCCGTTCAGAGAAGGATTTAACTACGGTTTTTGGGGCCTGACATGTTTGATGTTTATCTTTTCTGCGATATTTTTTTTAAGACTCGTACTTGCAAAATATTGTAGTTTTAATTTTAATGATACTTTTTCATATTCTGTTTTAGCTATAAAAAAATCTATTTATCATTTACATTACGTGCCTGATGCGATTTTATTATATTTTACTGTTCGATTGTTTTTTTATTCTTGCTATGCCCTTTGTGATATTAAATTTGTTTTGTTTGTTGCTTACGTCGATCTGTGCTGTGGTATAATCTATAAATTTGTTTTATTTTTACATATGAATATAATATCATGTCCAATAATAATCCCCATTTTGTGCGATATACTTTCGTTATATTTTCATTTCACAATATTGTTAAAGTCCTATATTAAGCCAGGTAATATTTATAGCATGACTGCATTTGCCCACTGTCGAAGGTGTCACTATTTTGTGTATGTATATATTCTTAATAATGGATAAATCAAATAAACTGAAAATTGGTTTGTTAAATGCTGGCTCTCTTGGAACCAGACATGACGAGTTTATTGTTGCAATGACTCGACATTCAGTGGACATAATGGCAATAAATGAGACCTGGCTACGGGAAGGTGAAGAGGGTCGTGCACCTTCGGTCCCGGGTTACCGACTTCAACACTTACCGCGCCCTGGTAATATCCGGACTCGCGGTGGAGGGGTTGGTTTTTATTTGCGACAGGGCATTACCTGTCGGGTTCTTCAGCATCCAGTCTCCCCCTTAGTTGAGCAAATGTGGTTAAGCTTCAAGGTCAAAGGTAAGTCCTTTGCTGTAGGAACCGCGTATAGACCCCCCTGGCAGAATGTTCTAATTTTTCTAGATGCGTTAAGTGAATCTCTGGGTTCTTTCTCTGGGTTTGATCACATTGTTCTGCTGGGGGACTTTAACATCGACCTTTTAAGTAAAAATAGTGTGAGCCATAATCTGTTTTTAAACTTTATTCAGTGTAGCAACCTTACGCAGTATGTAAAAGAGCCAACGCATTTTACGGAATACAGTGAAACACTTATTGACCTTGTGTGTACAGATGCACCAGTTTCGAATATTAAAGTTGACCATATCAAAGAACTTAGCGGGCACGCAATGGTGATATGTGAATTTAATATGCCTAAAGTTCGTGTGGAACCTAATTGGGTTACTTTCCGACCAATAAAGGATATAGATTTCATCCTTTTTAATGAACACTTGGGAAATATTGACTGGCAGAGTTTTACATTATTAGATGATGTGAATGAAGTGGTAGAATCCTTTTCATATGCCGTTTTATGTTTATATGATGTACATGCGCCCTTAAAAACGATACGTGTCAAAGACAGTGGTTATCCCTGGATCACATATAACATAAAATGTATGATGAAAAAACGTGATGAGGCCCAAGCTAGAGCTCGAAAATCTAAGTCGGACTCTCACAAGAACTATTATAAAGATCTCAAAAGTATTGTTAATGTTGCAATTGGAACTGAAAAAACTGCCTACTTCAATTTTTTTATTAACTCTAAGATTAAACAACCAAAAGTCATGTGGAACCAGATTAAAAAACACGTCAAAATAAAAAAAACTAACATCCAATTTCCTCACCACCTGAATGATCCAAATGCACTAAATAATCATTTCCTTAATGTTCCTGGGAATAATAATGTTCCCATCTCCTTACTAACTTTCTTTGAATTTAATAAATTTTCCAGTACTAACTTTGATAACTTTGAGTTTGCATTAGTCTCTGAGCAACAAGTCGCTAAGGTTTTACGTTCTTTAAGCTCAAACGCAATTGGAAGTGACGGAATATCACTTGATATGATTAATTTACTGCTTCCGCAATGTCTTCCAGTAATAACGCACATAGTTAATAAATCATTCGAGTCCAATGTCTTTCCCAATGCTTGGCAGCAAGCCCTTATTAAGCCGATACCTAAAACAAATAATCCAATCAGTATGTCTGATCTGCGGCCCATCAGTATTTTACCCTGTTTGTCTAAAGTCCTTGAAAAAATTGCATGCATGCAGCTAAGCGAGTACCTCGACGCAAATAATATTTTACCTTCTTTTCAATCGGGCTTTAGAAAACAGAGGAGCACCACCACCGCTCTGATTGAAGTCGTGGATGATATACTGACATCTCAGGACAGGGGGGAATGTACCATATTAACTCTATTAGACTTTTCACGTGCTTTCGATTCAATTAACGTAACTTTATTGCTTTCGAAGTTATCGTTCTATGGATTAAGTGTGAAAACTGTAAAATGGTTTGATAGTTATTTCCGAAGCCGGTGTCAACAGGTGGAATTACAACAGAGCTGTGATGGATCAAAAAACGTGTCATTTAGTCGTCCAGTGAATCGAGGTGTACCGCAAGGGTCTATTTTAGGTCCTTTGCTGTTTATATTGTACAGCGCTGATATTATCGATAGTATAAAGCATTGCAAATATCACATGTATGCCGACGATCTCCAGGTCTACATTTCTTTTAAACCTTGCGATACTAGTGAAGCGGTAGCTAAACTGAATTCAGATTTGGAGCGCATATCCAGTTGGTCTAAGTGTAACACATTAATTCTAAATCCCAAGAAAACTAAATATTTAATGCTCGGTACACCTACTCAGATCCGGAAAGTTTGTACAAAAAACCCCGTAATTTATATAAATGGAGAGACAATTGATAGAGTGTCAGAAACCCGCAATCTTGGAGTTCTGATGGATGAGACTCTTAGATTTGAAAAGCATATTATAAATATTGCTAGTAATTGCTACTACAGGTTAAAATTATTATACCGTATTCGTGATTATATTAGTACCACATTACGGATTAATCTCTGTGAAAGTCTTATTCTTTCTAAATTTAATTATGCTGACACAATCATAGGGCCACGACTTTTAGAGCGAACAAAGAAGGTAATTCAACGAGTTCAGAATGCTTGCGCTCGTTATTGCTTTAATGTACCACCTCGTGCGCATGTTACCCCATTTCTCAACAGTGCAAGCATTCTGAAGATGGATTCCCGTAGGCGACTACACCTCGCAACACTTTTGTTTGGCATTGTAAAAAGCAAAGAGCCTATATACCTTTATAATAAATTGTCATGGGCTAGTGACCAAAACTTCAGGTATAGTAGCAGATTGGCTCCTGATAGGTTGTTATATACTTCCTACTGCTCAGCCGCTTTCAGAGGAAGTTATAAATACAATGCTACAAAGTGTTGGAACAACATTCCGCCTCCTCTGCGTAGTCTCAAAACAATTAGCACTTTTAGACTAAGATATAAATTACTACTAATACAAGAACAAAAAAAATCTATTTAAGTTGCCTAAATTAATTTTATTAATGAGCTCTAATGATGACATACATTAAGTAATTAATAATAATACAATTCAATATACAAAGTTCAATTCATTCATTTTCAATATATAAGTTATTATAGTTATATAGTACTAGCTGCCCGGACAGACTTCGTTCTGCCAAAAGTTTTTATTTTTTTACTTTGAGATGTAAGCTATTCTATCTTTCAAGTTGGATCAAACTGCGCACAGTGTGTAAATTTGATTAAAATCGGTTCAGCAGTTTAGGAGTCCATTGCGGACAAACAACGTGACACGTAGTTTATATATATTAAGATATGTTGGAATATCGGGGCCGGGGCGTGTGCGACAACCTACTCTCTGGTATGGTATCCCTATCAGATCTATGGGACACAGACACAGAAAAACTGGGCTAATTAGTAATTAATTAAACATGCGTCGAGCGGTTGGCCAAGCTACAGACTCCTGTATGGGTCGAACTGAAAATCAGTGCCGTTATTATCACGGCTTTCGCTGAGTTCGGTCCATTTTGCGACTTTATACCGCAGCACAGATTTCCTTCTTTAGTTGGTGGAGGGTAAAAATAATAATTGTATGTTTTTTCCGTTTTCTTATTTTTTTGGTTTTGTTAAATTTATGTTTGACTTTTTTTTTTTTGTTTTGTTTTGTTTCGTGTTGCTTTTATTTTATTTATTGCGTTTAAGATTAAGCATCTTGTTTTTTCTTCTTCTCTTGATAAATTATTTAAATCTGTGCTTTTTAAAGTCGTAAATAAATATTTTTTCTTTCTTCTTTCTTTCAAATAATAAGGAATAAAACGAAGCTACAGGATGCTTTAAAACATGCATTGTAAATGAAATGGCAATGGACAGGGCATATATATCGTAACACCGACAACAGATGGACTTAAATGTTACAAAATGGAGAGGACCAGGAGGTAAAAGGAAAGTTGGTAGACCTTACACAAGATGGACTGATGATATCACCAAATTAGCGGGGAAAAAATGGATGGAAGCAGGAAAAACTGGATAATCCGGAAATGAATGGATGAGGTCTATACCCAAGATAGGACCCATATCAAATAATATAATAAATACTAATCAAGTAATATAGTCATAATCATAAGTCTTTACTAATATACTAACACTTATCAACAGTTTTGTTAAGTTTTATTTTGTAAACTATTGTGTAATGGGATCAATAAAATGGCTTATTTATTATTATTATTTTATTATTATATTGGAACAATGTGTATAAAGGTGTATGTTTAATGTTATACTCACACCCTATCGTCGGGTCCAAGCTCAGGTTGCCCTCCCCCAGGTACACCTCAAACAGTTTGTGGTACACCCACAACTTGTTGTTTGTTGCTTTTGCTTTTTGATATTCCTGTAGAATAAATGGGGTTTGCAGTAACAATAAGAACAGTAATTTGGTGATAAATATTTTTTTTTAATGAATATTTTACTTACACTGAACGTTGAAGCCCACTTTCGGCAGATATCTCTTCCTGTAAGGGAACTGGGAAATCCATATTCCTCATGCATTATGGCCAATAGATCGCTGTAAACATTAAAATTGAGTTACATTGTAATTTTTATTTAAATGGTAATGCAGAATACGAAAATAAAAATATTGAAAACATTTAAAGTGTAAAAAAGGATCGTAGATAGTACATCTAAGATTGTTTTATTAGTTATACCAATTATAAGTACTATTATGTCTTATGAGGTTATACTTGTGTTAATCCGTACGATGTGTGCAAAATTTAAATCAAATTAGGCGCCAAGTATTGGATGAATATTGAAATATAAACACAGATGGATGGATGGAAACAATATAAGCGAGTAGGTAATAAACATGATGCGAAACATGATATATAAGATTAGAAAAACTTACTTCCACGCCCATTTGCGCTCCCTGAACAACCAGTCGTTCTGTAATCGGATTTGTATGAATGACTCCGTTATGTCTTTTGACCCTGCAAGTGAATCATACCATTTTCAGCTTATCCATTGCAACATAATATGTGATTAGACAATGGTATTCAACTGGGCATCTATTTATAATGCAAATAAGTAGTCAGTCAGAGTTGACTTTACTTTGTGTAAAATTTACATTAAATAAAACGTAATAATATACAATGCACACAATGTAAGAGATATAATGATGCATACGGTAATCCGACATAATCATTGTGTTGTTTTTGTAAAATTACCTTATATGAATTATGGATGTTGGCCCACCGGTCGCGCCAATTATGGATGTTGGCTGTCGATTGGGGTTTTAAAAGACGTTATGCTGTATTTAATATAATTTATTGAAGAAAATAGAATATAACATAAAACTTTAATCCTAACTTATCTAAACCTAACTAACTGGTTTCAAATACTACGCGATTGAGTAAGAGCACCAGCAGCGGAGGCGACCGCTTGCTTCGACGATTCGGTCAAGAGCGTCTTGTGGAGGAGCAGGAGATGCTTTCGCGAGGCGACACTGGTCCGTGGGTGGCCGTTGTCTTCCAAGAAACAGCTGATGTTGCGCAAGGCTCTTTGAGCGTGTGAATGTTACGCTGTGACGTAGGGGGTGTAAGGGCCATCCATCCATCCATCAGCCCTTTGAGGTCAACTGCTGGACATAGGCCTCCCCTAATCTACGCCACTCAGACCGGTCCTGAGCCTTCTGAATCCAGCGGACACCCGCTGTCTTCTTCAGGTCATCGGTCCACCTGTAATCGGTCCATCGGTAAGGGCCGTGTAACATATGTTAACAACATTTATTTATGTACTACTATTAACCCACCCTCGTTTCGCTTCGGATACCCCGTAGCCTTGACGCAACTTCTTCATGAATGTGGCTATCATACACAGTAAGATTTTTTCAAATCCGACAGCCAGTTCCAGACATTAGCGCGTCCAAACAAACAACCACAAAACTCTTCAGCTTTATTACTTTAGTACAGATGTTTTTGACCAAGTGATAAGTGAGCGCACACCATACGTTTCATGACTATTGCTTAGTAAGATAGCGATTCACAGAATTTGAAAGTATGTAGAATGCAAACAAAACTCCTAATCACAGTGTCCGCACGAGGTTAGTGCCTCGCGGCCTCACCTCGACAATACAGAATACTACAATGTGTTTGTTGTGATAAGTATACAAACATTATGTATTCTCATTACCTATTTTACCTGACCAACATTAGTATTTGTGTAAAGATTTAGACTGCCTCTGTAAATAAATATATCCAGCGACAAGTTAATCTAATTAATTTTCTTATCTATGTAAACGTATTATATTAGCCGGATCGTAACCCTACTGTGCCACAATGTGACCCACGGAACACAGACACAAGTGGAAATGGTACAAGTGTTGATTAGTATAGGAACCGTGCTAGCCAAATAAACACAAGGAAATCCATAATCGTATTATTTACAACTAAGAAACTCACATTTTAATTGGTTGTTACTTGTCAACTACGAATAGTCTAAGAAACTCGCTGTTTATAGTTGAAAATGCACCTTAATCTTTGATGTTAATTCTTATTTTTCCATGTCTTATTCAGTGATCTTAGAACCTTTATCAATTATGATCATAATACTTTTCAAGTTTATCTATCCACCGCTAGATGGCAGTATTCTGCGTTACATGTAATATATACTTAACTTTTTTACTAATAAGGTTGACAATACAATATCATACAATGTCAATCATATGGAAAATAATTAAATAATTCCATCTACTGAACGCTACATGTCGTGACTGGAGTCTACAATAGATTGAATAGCAACCTTACAAGTATTGCGGTAAGTTACATTTTTGGTTAACAACATCATACTGTGTAATACTGTTTTTAGTTTAGGCTTAGAGATGTGCGTTGTGCTTTTTGCCGCGTTATCGATATTTATATTGAAACTGGTACTGTCCGAGTGTCCGACATCATAAGATGTAGACCCGTCATATTGGTACTTAAACTTCTTGTTTTTGTACTGCCTATGTGAACACTTGATCATTATCTTGAAAGCTTATATCTCAAACACACGAACCTAAAAAAAACGGACGTGATCCCAACAACAAATTCAGTGAAGCACCCATAGTAATACCAACTCTCTATTCGTACAAGTACACACACCCACACATTGACACCATACTGCGTCAATCGCGAATCAAAAATTACGCACACATGGAAAGCTGGCGGCCATTGCTATGCTTCACTCTCGATTAGACGAGGTTACGTCAGTCTTTTTTTCAGGACCGTGCTCAAACATTACGAGGCGTAGACGTGACCGTAGCAATTTTTATCAACGTTAGCTATCTAAACAGTCACGGAATACCAAGCCTACACTATATTCACATTCGTATCAGAATTTACGTAATCACTGTGTTGCCTAGCAACCACAAACAAACAGGTGCATGAAACTTTTGGTCGTATAAAGTGCGTTTGAACTAAATCTGGAGTTCGCAAGTCGCGTTCCATTCCACTCTTTATAATTTAATTTCTTTTTAAACATAATATTTATTTTGCAAAAGTTTAAAATAACACGGAACAGTTACGCATAAAATCGATATAGACTGTTTTAAAATACATAAACATAAATATAAAATGTTATTCGGCTTTGTTTAATGAAATTTAACTTATAAATAACTTTATGCTCACGCATATTGAGTGGAATGAAATATCTGTATAATCTGTACAGTGCCATCTCTCAAGAACTTATTTGTGACGTGGCGAAAATTGGAACTAATGCCATCCCATTCATAAATTACTACTATGCGCACTATGATTGGTCCAATGCGTCCGGCAGCGCCCTCCTTATAGTCACAGATAAGTTGATTTCACTGTATTTCGAAATATAATACGACCAAGTTGCAAAGCATGTAAGCGCCATTATAGCTGTGAGGTTTTCGTAGTCATTTCTATTTATAGTCATAGGCATGCGGACCGTAAATAATATTTTTTTGCAAAGGTTACAAGTCGCTTCACGAAATTAAGGATGTGCGAGCGTGAGTTATTCAATGATGAAAATTGTTTTAAGATGTTAGTTTTTACGTCGTTTTCTCTTAATGTGTTGTTGTTATAGGTCAATAGTAAAATAATGAAGATGTCACAAACGTTATAATGATTATTTAGTTCTTTAATAGTTATTTGGTGTGCGAAATACAAATCAGTTTGTGAAAACCCTATAAAGGAATTTTTATGATTTGTTGACAAGTATTATGATACGAGTTTGACTCAAGTGTAGGTATTTTTAGCAACGAAAATAAATATACTTTAATTATATGTCGATAAGTGAAATTTCAATGAAGCTAAACGTAGCTACAAAAACAATCCTGATATGAACTGGGATGCATTTCAACCTTAACATTATACAAATAAGGTAAATTTATTTTTGGAATTACATTTCTTAGATATGCTGTGCCAGTCACGCGCATGCGCTTATATTCCTCGTCAGGATCCTAGATTATGTACCAATGGGTAAAAATGTATAAAAAAACTACCTGAATTTGGGGGAGGGGGGGGTGATGGAGGGGTGGGGGGGGGATGCAAGGAACCCCCCCTACTATTTTTTTTTCGCAGGAAACGAATACTTTTTTTATTGAATTTTGAAATTCTAACTTTGATTCAACTTAACACTCTAAATTACGAATGCCAAACGTCGAGAATGTGACGTTAAAATGTGAAACTGTTAAGAATTCGACTCTGAATACTGTGATACCACCCTCAATCCTCCGCGACGCACGTAATATCGAGATATTTAGAAAAAACGAACCTAACCTCAAAGTACTAAAACAATACACTAAACACACCACTGCCTTAATGACATGACACTACACCACTTCTACTGTTATTTTAGAAAAATAATGACAAAAATCATTATAATTGCAAAATTACATTATATGCACTTTTAGGGAGAAATTAGGGGTTTTTGATTCACAAACAGGCTTCCGAACGTCTCCGGCGCTGCGGGAAGTGCAGCCCCTCCGCCCTTGCGGTAGGCGGGGGCTGCTCTCCCTCCGCGCCTCCGGGGTTTACATTCACTCTAGGGGTAGGGCAGACTAGTACCACATGGGGTCGGGGTTGACTAAGTCGGTTTTGTAACCAATTTTGACCTACATAATCTACATAATAATATTTTTTTGATGTGAAAAAAAAATTTCGTCTCCGCGCGCTAAAATTGCATCAAGATACCTTTTACGTAACCCTGGGTAAGAGAACACACATATATCAAGTAACATTCAGGTAGCCACCATTAACAGTTTAGCCTACCAATGATTTCAAATAAAAAAATTATTCATATTAATTTTATACATTTTTATGATACAACACAATACTTTAATGCACACCAAATAGCAGAACTGTACATACATATGACACATATCCCTAAAATAATAAAAGAATATTATTATTATAATAAATTGTAATATTCATAATGAAAAACATTTAACTAAAAATAAAATTACAAAACTGCCGATATTCATATATTTGTACCCCATCCCTGCCCGAGTAGCAGAAAATGTTCTGGAAAACAATAGCCGAGTAGCAATATTATCTAAAACATAAAACGAAACTTATTGCCAAGTGACTGAGTAGCTTTTTGATCATAAATTATATTATTTCCTTTATTTATGTGTTTTGAATTTGAATTATTACAAAATAAATTAAAAACTAGGCTTATTTGTGGTATAAAACACGGCCATTAAATAAATTCATTGCTCGCTATTATTGCTGCCCTTCAAAATTGCACAGTAAGGCATATTTACGTAATTTAAGACAAATTTTATTTTACGTAATGCACAACCGACGCAGCTCAGTGACAGTTGAGTTATGCCGGCAAGTATGCGGAGCTCCTCTTAATGTTAGTCGCTGTGCCACGCCCACATCGCACTTCCACTGGTGTCTGTGTTCCGTGATGTGACCATACAGGCCATAGTCCTCCATGGTGTCCTAGTTGGGACTGGTAGATTTCAAATAACCTTGAGGTCGTGAAATATGGAGAAAACTAGGTGTGTAGGTTTCTTCACGAAGCAAGCTAGCGACAATTTTATTGTAAAGCGAACTCAGAAGTTCGGACAACTAACGTTAAAATCCTTAGCCTGCTTTATTAGACACATTTCACATTAATTTAGATATTCGTTTTAGAGAGACCGAAATTAAGAAAGAAATTTTTAACCATTCCTTACACCACTTGAACTTAAAATTAAAAAAAGTAAAACCCGCTCATATTTTACAGGAGAATCGATACAAAAAATTCTAACCTTCTAAAGAAAACTGAAGATAAGAACCGAAACTACCCACGCACGAATGCATAACACGATTCAAAATCGATATTTTTGGTGTTGGACAAAATAATTACTGAATTTATTACTATCGATACTCACACTGAAACTCGTTATTGTGTTCATTGCTCTTCCCAGTTTTGTTTAAATAATGTTTGCTGGACTTCCGCTCCCGGCTGATGCAGGTGGTGCCAGCCTCGGACTCCAACTTCCTCAGGTAGTCGGGCTCGAACTTGGTGAAGAAGGTCACTAACGCCTCGTACGGCGCCCACTCTGATAGTTCTTCGCCCTTCTTTAACTTTAGCCGGTGTTTTCTCTACGAAACAGAATGTTGAATACATATAGTTAATTAAATGTTCTAACTTATAGTGCACAACGATACGAAGGTAATATAGTTTGTTAACGCCGTGCAATAATAAATTACTTACGTCACGAGTATCGTATATTATTTTATAGTACAGTGTGACCTAAGCCTGCAACTAACGATTTTCCATTTTTCGTCATGTCCATCCATCCATCCATCCGTCCGTCCGTTCGTCTGTCTGTCCGTCTGTCCGTCCAACTATCCGAAGCAAAGCGCAGGGTTTCGACCCTTAGTGCTAGAAAGCTGTAATTTGGCATGGATATGTCACCGGAAAATAACAAGAACCGCAAATTTATAAATTACCTAGGAAATTTATAAACCTTCGTAGGATTCTAAACGAGAGATAAATTGTATTATTTTACGCCCAAATTTTCGCAAATTTATCAATTGGCGACGTCTCGTGGTAAATTTATAAACTAACGGATATCCATTCGTTAGATTCTAAACGGTTCGACCAATCACAGAAGAGCTTTTAATTTTACGCTTCTTTAAAATACGGCAAATAGCACACTGCTCTCTGATTGGTCGATGTTGCGTCTGCGGAAAAATCATCGAAAACATTTTATCGAATTACAATTCGCCGAATACAATACATCGAAAAAACATCACAACTTCTATCGAAAACACGAATTTGTCAGAAAGTTTACGTTACTGACAGAAACGAATCGCTGCAAAACCGACTCCACGTAGTCTTGTTTGCCCTACCCCTAGAGTGTAATGTAAACCCGCGTAGGCTGGAGGGGCGAGGCGGCCCGCGAGCTAAGAAGCAGGTAGTTTTAATGCTCGCCGCAGCAGCTGAGGCTGGCCGGCAGAGCCGGCAGAGCCGGCCAGCAAGCCGAAGCTAAGTTGTCCATCATGCGAGGGTGCTAAACCCCGTGGATTGAAAGGAATTTCAAAGTCAGGTATTTTTGTACCGTGCTTAAAAGCGCTACTATACGCACGAGAAAGCGTGACGTAAGTGCGCGTTTAGGTCACAGTGTGTCATTATTTTTCATTTTACATTTGACTTTTAGTTTTTTTTTTTGGTTTTAATCATAATGAAGATTGTGAACATTATATTGTAATATGGATACTCACGATAGTTATATTGTATATATTTCATTATTTTGATAAACTGCTAAAGATCTTGGGTTGAAATTTAGATATGCCTCATTAAAGAAGGATAAACAGGGAGGAAATACTTGATTATTTTGTTATACTCACATTAAAAGTAGTTCTTAAATGTTGCCATAAACCCTTTATGTCTTGTATGCAACATTCCAAAGGAAGTTCTTCGGATCTTAGCGACTTTTCCACTGATCTAAAAAATAACGAATAATAATAAAATACAATAACTTTGGATAAAAGTTATAAATATTTTGAGGTTTTTTTTTTCATAACAAAAAAAAAATATTTATATAATTAACTTAATTTAATTTAATTATAGCAAATGCTTGCATTTTATTTACAGCAATGCCAATGCCAAAGCATATTAGTAAAGCTACTGCATAAAGCTATTGGTTGTACAACAATAAAATTGTAGTTTGTGAAATAGGTAATGTAGTAATACATAATACAAATTGACAATGATTATGTTTCTTTCTTGGCATCGAGATATCTGTCCCATCTCGAAACCAAGGAATCCCTATGCGCAGTTTGGATATCTGTTTATTTAATGTCAATTTTCACATCCCTTCAAAAGTATTAAAAAAAAATATATAAGTATTTACTTCCACATCTCCCGATAGTCGAGCTTCTCATCTTTAGCTGCTGATATACTTGCTATTAATTTGAATCGCCATTCATCGCTCCCTAAAAAAATTAAGAAATATAAAAAAAATGTTTTACACAATGCATGTAATGCAATGCATTTGTACTTGTACAATGCAATATTATCAATAAACTTACATAATTTGTCTTAAAGACAAATGGACAAAAAATGTAGCAACATTTTTCTGATATTATATGATCAAGTTATTACATGGTGAAAAACCAGCCTACGCCCAGCTAGATTTCATTACTATATTGTAAATAGAGATTATGTGAACAAATAAATCAATTGTTTTGTAAAATAGGGCAAATTAAATGAACAGAAAGTCTATCTATTATAGTCGGTGGTTAACTCTCAAGAGACATTCTTGATACACAAGTAGGTGTTAAGGACTAGTTTCGAGACAATAACGACTTTGTAAACCTGCTTGTTAATTGACTATCCATTTCTTACCTAATTAAATATGTAATTGATCAAAAACACCAAAAAACTTATCATTATTTACTAATAAGTATTATGTATTTTAGCCGAATTGGGGCAGCTTAGAATACTAACCCCAATCCCACGCCGGATGCCTGTCGTAAGAGGCGACTAAATCCGGCCCGCTGGTGGTAGGGCCCCTTGAGGGATTATATTAGTAATATTGATTTTAATTGTTAACTAATACCATTATTACTATTATTATTTCTCCATAGGATTTGCCTGGATAGCTACCACCCTTGAGCATGAGTCAGCTACCAAACGACTTGTCGTGTTCCGGCTGGGGGCTTGAGAGCCAGTTCTTTCTTTCTTTTTCTTCTCTCATTCTTGGCTGGTGACACATCAGTGATGCCTTTGGTGTTGCTGATGTCCATGGGCGACGATAGCCGCTTACTATCAGGTGGATCGTCAGCTTGTTTGCCGGCTATTTCCATAAAAAAAAAAAATGTAGTATAAAAGTTAACATCAGCAGGACATTATCAAACAAACTAATATGTGTATGTCTTTCTTAACAAAACTTTAATGAATTGAAAATACTCACAAGATTCATATTTGTCCAATATTTTTGTTTTTCCATAAAGTTTTTCAAAGAACTTAAAATATTTCCAGTTTTTATTTTTTTCTTTCTTTGCTATTTTATATGTCTGAAAGAAATAATCTGTATGTAGTTACATACATTTGCAAGGGTTTAAATTTTATTACATTTCATAAACTTTGCTCAAACATTATAATCACAGAAGCCAAAAAAATTTGTTCAATAAAGTATGCTTATAAAATAATACTATATACCAAAAAAAAAAATATGCTTACATTTCTATTTCCATCAATTAAGTGAAGTGTTTAACCTAACCAAAATTAGCACTTTAAAGCCAAATATTTCACAAATGGACCCCTAAATCAAAAAATTGTCAGAGCAGACACATAATATTTTTGAGAGTCCTATAAGCCACAAAACGCCTCACATACATAATTTATAGACATAGGACATAATAGAATTTAATTGACTATGATACATTTATCTGAACTTCATTAGCATTCATTTGGGTCAAAGGTAATACATACAATTTCTATAATAACAAAATTAAAATACTATGTCATACATACCTCATACATGTATGACCATTTCTTTCTTACATGTTTAATGGTCATCTCAATAGGGAACCCATTATCAATGAGTATTTTGTAAAACTCCCTGCAGGAAATAACAAACCATTAACTAAATCCTAATAAACAGAAATAATTTGAGATTTTGCCTTTAACAACACTTCCAAGCAATCAAATACACCTTTATATTGACTATCCAGGTCCTAACATATACTGGAAAAAATAATATATATTATCCATCCAACGATTACATATTCATTTATTCGGTATCCAATTCTTACATTTACACACAGCATAAGTAAAACTTTGAACTAACCCCCAAGGTTGCTTTTTAGTTTTAAACAACCAATCTTGTTCGATACGTAAATTTAATAGACGTTTGTTCAGCTCTGGGGTCCCTGTAAAAAAAAATTCAAACAATAAAAAAACACACTTAAATGTCCAGTTCAGCATTAAACAAAACTACACTTACAAACGAAAGCTTTCTCTTCCATTTTTAACAATTTTTGCTCAGCTTTACATGAAACTCCATGTGTTAAGTGTATATCTCTATCACAATTAACGATCCTTGTGTATCCAAATCCAAAATATAAATCTTGAATTATAGATGTTATTTTATTGTAATTAATTAATAAAAATAATTTTTATTCCTCAATTTACATGTCAACTTTTGTGTTCATTTATACCACAGAACACAATATACTTTTATACCTTATGTCAGTGTTGCCAATGAAATTTTTTGGAAGGCCGTGTACATGAGATAAAAAAGCCGTGTTTGTATGGAAAAAGATCAACTGTGGGCCGTGTCCACAGCTGCTAATATATTATGCTATCCAATTATGCCAATATATACCATCGGTTCAGCGCTCGGACTAAAAAAAAAAAAGGTCATCAGCAGTGAATTTCATGTCCACAAAACAAGGAACACTCTTCATTAGGCCTAGTGACACTGTTTTAAGGGTTTAATATTCGTTAAATGTCTGCAAAAATAATAAATAACAGAAAGATCGTAGAATTTGCGAAAAGCCGTAGAATTTGCTACGGCCCTAGGGTTCGGGCCGTAGACCGTAGATTTTGTGATTTTTTGGCCTGAAAGCCGTAGAACACGGTAATTGCCGTAGCATTGGCAACACTGCCTTATGTCAACGTTATGTCATAAAGTCATGTCTATTGTCTATGAAGTGTGGTCAGTGTCACATCAACTACTCCAAAGTTTTAAAGGATTGTTGCCATATGTCTCAATATTTTGGCTAATAAAAATAGCTTTATATGTAAAATACGTCAATATTTATTTAGCCTTTGCAAAGTCTGTTTAAAAATAATCATGCCTTTTTATTAACTTGGCGTCATTTTACCAACTTGTAGATTTTTTTGCAGATTTCTCACACTGCCTTACCGTTTAATTTTATTAGCATATACTTTGCTCTATGCTCTACCCGTCCGCAGCACAATAATTATATGGTCATATCTATTTCCACCCCGTGTGGTGTCCGGGTTCACTTTGTAACCCCGTGTGGTGTCCGGGTTCACTTTGTAGAATAGCACCACTCCCGTTCTTCCTGGGATGTCGTAAAAGGCGACTAATAGGACAAATCCAGGAAGGTGGGCAGCAGCATCTTCCTGTGTGTGACGAATGCCAGTCAGGTCACCTGCGGTCACCAACACGCACTAGCCAAGCGTGGTGACTATCGGCTAAAACCCCCGCATGATAGTCACGAATGAGCCTCGGCCCCCAGTCCCCGGCAGCCCCGCTATTCCTAGTTACGGTAGCGGCTATGGTAACGGCGGGGCAGGGGGTGCTAAGAATCGCCGGCAGAGATCGGGCTACCAATCCAAACGACGACTTCTGCACCTGGCAACATACAACACCAGGACACTGAGGACCGACGACAAGGTAAAAGAGCTGGAAGAAGAGATAGACAAGTTAAACTGGAGTATTGTGGGTTTATCTGAAGTCCGAAGACAGGGGGAGGACACGATAACACTCAAATCCGGAAACTTGTTCTATCACCGGGAGGGCGAACATCTGTCCCAAGGTGGTGTCGGGTTTCTCGTTCACAAGTCCCTCGTCAACAGCATTGTGCAAGTTGGGAGCGTGTCGGCCAGCAACACAACGCAAATCGTGTAAAAAACACAATTGAGCGAAACCAAGGCTCCAAAGTGTTCGCCAGGGATCTGTCTATTGGGCAAAGTCAGCTTACGAGGTTGAAGACCGAGTCCGGCACCATGGTTTCGTCGAAACCGGAAGTTCTGAGAGAGACTGAGAGATACTACGGACGGTTGTATGCCTCCTCTCAAGCTCCACCTCCTAGCGAGGAGAGCGATAAGAGAGCTAAACTGACCCGACACTACACAGAGGATATCCCGGACGTCAGCCTGTATGAGATTAGAGAGGCTCTCAAACAGCTTAAAAACAACAAGGCACCGGGAGATGACGGAATCACAACCGAGCTTCTAAGAGCTGGAGGGAAACCCCTTCTAGTGGCGCTCCAAAAACTGTTCGATTCCGTCATTTACACTGGAATTACCCCGGAAGCGTGGGGCAGAAGTGTGGTGACGCTGTTCTTCAAGAAAGGCGATAAAGCCCTTTTGAAGAACTATAGGCCCATTGCACTTCTGAGCCACGTTTATAAGCTGTTTTCGAGGGTGCTCACAAATCGCATTGCACGCAGGCTTGACGACTTCCAGCCTCCCGAACAAGCAGGATTCCGAAAAGGCTACAGCACCATAGACCATATACACACACTGCGGCAGATTATACAAAAGACCGAGGAGTATAATCTGCCGTTGTGTGTTGCCTATGTGGACTATGAGAAAGCCTTTGATTCTATCGAGACCTGGGCGGTACTAAATTCTCTCCAGCGGTGCCGGATCGACTACCGGTATATCGAGGTGTTGAAGTGTTTGTACTCATCTGCCACCATGTCCGTCAGAGTACACGACACAGCAACGAACCCCATCCAACTGCAGAGAGGTGTCAGGCAAGGGGATGTCATATCCCCAAAGCTGTTCACCGCTGCGTTGGAAGACGTGTTCAAGCTGATGGAGTGGAAACGACGTGGCATTAACATCAATGGCGAATACATCACACACCTGCGATATGCCGATGATATAGTCATTCTGGCGGGTTCCCTGGAAGAACTTGGTACAATGCTCGGGGACTTGAACAGCGCCTCACAACGGGTGGGTCTTAAGATGAACATGGACAAGACGAAAATCATGTCGAATGTCCATGTTACACCCGTACCGGTTGTTGTTGACGGCGCTGCTCTTGAAGTTGTAGACGAATACAATTACCTGGGACAAGTGATCCAGATGGGTAAGTCCAACTTCGAGAAAGAAGTCACTCGTAGAATCCAACTCGGATGGGCTGCGTTCGGGAAACTGCGTCATATCTTGTCGTCCAAAACACTACCTCAGTGCCTGAAGTCGAAGGTGTTCGAGCAGTGTGTGTTGCCAGTGATGACATACGGATCCGAGACGTGGTGTTTTACTATTGGCTTGATCCACAAGCTCAGAGTTGCGCAGCGGGCTATGGAGAGGGCTATGCTCGGTATTTCTCTACGTGATCGCATCAGAAATGAGGAGATCCGTAGACGAACAAGGGTAACCGACATAGCTCAAAGAATTAGCCGGCTGAAGTGGCAATGGGCTGGCCACATAGTGCGAAGGACCGATAACCGTTGGGGAAGAAAGGTCCTTGAATGGCGCCCTCGTCTCGGAAAAAGGAGCATAGGACGCCCCCCGACCAGGTGGACTGACGACCTGAAGAAGACAGCGGGCATCCGCTGGATTCAGAAGGCTCAGGACCGGTCAGAGTGGCGCAAGTTAGGGGAGGCCTATGTCCAGCAGTGGACCTCTAAGGGCTGATGGATGGATGGATGGATGGATCTATTTCCTCTACTTTTCAAAATTAATTCATTTTTGTTTCCCGTCACTTAGGTAAATTACATTTATCTTTGGCTGAGCGTATAATATACGCCAACATCATATTTAAAAAAAATGGTCTATGGTCATGTCATAAGTACGTCATGAGTGATCAAAGTCAAGTAAAGCAAGTGTCATGTGTCAATGCGAAATGTCAAATAAATATAATTTCACGTGCTTTCGGTGCTTTTGTAATTTTGATAATTTGTTCTAGATGAGAGGTTTCAAGAATTCACTGTATTTTTGAATAAAATTGTGTTGTTACATGCTGTATTACTCATTGCTTAAACAAGATAATGCATCGATTGATCTCAGCAAGAAACTTATATCAGAGTAATATTCACGGGATTGCTTTAACTTCAAATAATACATCTATATCTTTGCTACCGGCGCCACAATGTTCCTTTTGCCGCAAGTTTTTCTTAGCAGATCACTATACAGGTAAAATTAATTTAGAATAGTTTTTTGTTTACGGTGTTACACAATATTAAAACACAACATTTTTTTTGTAAACATAACCTAATTTACGCGTTGCATAACTTATCACATTTGTTCCAGGGAATGTTTATGTCCGACATCAATCTACGAAAACGGCTAATGCTCTGAAATCTGTTAAAAAGAAGACTAGACATAAAGCTTACAAGAAATATGGGGAAGTAATGGAAGGTGTGTTTCGTTTGTCGTGTTTGAGTTCTGTTTGGTAGTCTTTGTTTATGTTCAATGTAACATTAAATAATGTTAATTGTGTTTTCCAGTTAACGAAAGTAGTATGATGGAGACAAAGGTTTCTATAAGTAAACTGCACGCCAAACATCTATCGAAGTTAGCTTCAAGCCCAGTGTCCCTTGGCCAGCTCCATCAGTTAACGACAAAACCACTGAAGAAGTCATTAAATGAAGTTGATCCAGAATTACTTCGCAATGTTAAAGAACAGATATTAAAGAAACAATTATCTTCTGCTTCTACAGGAATAAATTTAGAAGACGACAAGTGTACCCTCATATTTACTAGTCACAAAATTTCAGCATTAGAAGACAAGTTTAAAACCAAACAGTATGTAGATAAGGTCAAAGAGAGTTACTATAGTTTTAGGAAGGCTACTCTGTATGATCAAAGGCTCCAGGACCTGAGATACGCAATCAGCGAAGGAGTGACTCAGGAGCTTGATTTAGAAACTAATTTTGAACCTGGAGATCCAACAAAAGCATCAAAAAGTCCACATGCAATATTTAGACAGCTATTTATAGAAAATAACCATTTAGATAGTTATGATCAAGAACTTTTCGGTCATCTTTCTAGTTTGCAGTAAGTGTATTTTTTTGTTGTCTTGTCTGATTTACTATGTAGCGTCCAACTAACTGCAGTTTATATGTTTCCCTGTAACACAATTTATAACTATTTGTTTGCTGTGCTCAGGTTTCCTCTCACACTAATATTTACCCCTTGTAATTAAATCAATTGAAAAGGGCAACTGTAATTTTGTTTTCTTCCAAAGGCCATAACTTGATAATTGGATAGATGTGATATATATTTTATATTGACTTTCGTTGTAGCTATCAAGGCATGCCCCACCCAGCATTAGAAGACACATGTGACGACCCACTGCACACAGAAATTGACACTAAAGATGATTTGGATCATGATAAGCTTTCCAAGACTTTAAAAGTAAAAAAGGCGTATGTATAAATTTTAGTTTTTATTATAAGCTTCTAATAAGATATGTTATACAATTCTGAAAAAATTCAACTTGTGCCATCTCAAAATCAACACAAAACAAAAACAACAATTTTTATTTCAGAGAATTTGCTAATTAAATTATTTATTGGTATTTTCATTAATTGAGATATCTGCAATATGTAAAAAATCATGAAGACTAATGTGTTTTAAGGCATTTCTAAAAATTCTTAAATTGTGTCAAAAATATTTATTTATTCATGCAAAAATGCTGGTATTACTGTACTTAATCTTTAACTGTCACACAATAAACAAAAATTGTGCATCGCTGTAGGCAACAAGCAATAAAGCAGAAGAAGAAGAAGCAGCGAGAGAAGCGGCGCGCAGCGCAGGAGCTGTCCATGAAGCAGGACATCAAGGAGCTGGAGCGGGCCAGCAAGCAGGACGCCCTGCAACGGTTGCTCGGTGCACATCTGCAGGTCTTGTGCTCCCTCGACATGATCGCTGAGGTCAGTGTAGTGGGTTGTGTTTTTTTACTTTTTAACTGACTTATAAAAATATACAATATTTTTAAATTTATTTAGGAATAAAAAAAACATATGCGTCTTTTTAGAAGATAGATCTGGTCATTGTCCTACTTTGATAATGTTTATCTCACAAGCTTATCTCTTAATCTGGATTGGGAATACATATCGACGCTAGAAAGCAAACACGTAGTAACCCACAATGATCATATTGTTCATCAGAGTCGATAAACTTTTTGATTTCTCGAAAAAAATCATAACTTCTCAACTAAACAGAGAAAAATTAATAACTTCTCTACTAAATAGAGAAATTATGAATTTTTTTCGAGAGATCAAGAAGGTTTTCGGCTCTGATGTACAATTTTATCATTGCAGGTTACTACGTGTTTGCTTTCTAGCGTCAATATATTACATTGATTTTTATTTGATTTAAAAAAACATTATCATTGAGTAACTACTTGAACTGTTCAACACATTGAATTTCTTTGATTTATATTTAAAGGTTAAAGAATTAGCAGATTTCTATAAAGTTGAAAATTGATTTCAGGGCCGTCAAGTGTTGCAATACTACAGACGTAAAAGTAAGAGAGTGGACCAACCGAAAGTGACTGACATTAAATTGTACAACACATTGATGCATGGTCATGCTTTTAAGGTAACTACAACTTGAGTTAAATGTCGATTAAATCATTATTTATGAGTATACATAACTGAGTGTTAAAGTTGTATCCAACACCATATAACTATTTGTTTGAAATGAGAACAGTATATTTCATTTAACTGGATAAAACATTGGGTATTCTTCCTTTTAGCAAATACCCCCAATTGCTCTGGATTTTGGTATATGCACTGATAACGAATATCATAGGCAAAATGCCCGCATATTTCATTTTAAAGGTCACCTTGAAACAACATTATTTTTAATTTTTCACATTTATTTGGCAAAATATTGATTTTAAAGAAAAATGTTTCCATTAAAAGTTATAGTCCACAACGAGACTGACAATTTATGTCTAATAACATTTTTATGGGTTAAAAGGAAATTTATCCAAAACATCTATTGATTCCAATTCAATTAAGCACATTTAAATCAGAAATCAATCGTATTACAGGGGAATATTGATGGTACCAAGGAACTAATGTATTTCATGGCCGAGGACAAAGTGGAGCCGAATGCACAGACATACGCCGCACTATTTGAGTGTGTGGAAAGAAGTAGCATCAACGACAAGCTTTCAGTATTAACTGAGTATGAACGGGAGATGCAAGAGAAGGTTTTTAATATCCTTTATTAGTAATCAATAATCTTTAATTATGGCACTAACAAAAACTATTGCTTCTGAGTTATGATAAAATCACAATTAATATTTCCAATGTATTGTTTTAAGGGCATCACATTCAATGACTTACTGGATAAGTCGAAGTTCCAGTATGACCAGAGAGAAATAGTATTAAAAGCAGTTAGAAGACTCCAACCAGATTTCGTTCCGGAATACACCCCGCCCGTCTTAGACTACGACTGTCCACTGCTTGAAGATTTGAAGCTGGATAAAATAGAAAACCGACAAGGACTGTTTAAGTCTCCCGCGGAAGACCTGTTAACTCTCGAGGAATTAAAACAGAAAGGGCGGGAACAGATACAGATGGAGATTGACGGTGAAATTGAAGTGGAGAATATTAGTGCAATGAACAAGGAATCGCCGACAGTCAACAAATATGTACGAAGAATTATTTACTAATATACAAATAGGTGCAAAAATAAGTGTTGATCAACTTCACTTGCTTTTACAGTTTAATGAATTTTAAAAACTGTTCAAATTGTACAGTAATGTAGAGATTGTCTAATTTAAAAATGATCCCAAGGGTTGACCCTTCGCCCCTTTACTAAACATTGTTATAACCTGTAATGTATTTCCATATTTATTTTTACTTATTTTTAATTAGAAAGGATCATTCATTTTTGAATAAGATAATCTCTTGGTAGTACAGAATTACCCGTACTACGAACCGAAACGCATTCCACTGGTCGTTGACATGTTCTAATGCTATCTGTGTTTGAGACGTCGAGTCCGCCTCACACTCGCTGGTTAATATTACATATTTAATTATTGGACCACACCACATACTGTAGGTACATCAATATAATTTAACGGATTATATATAAAAAACACTAACGCCCCAACTCAGAGTCACTAACAGTTACTTTAATCGCTCCTTAGTAAAGAATCACCATACAAGTTCTGTACTAAGGAGCGATTTAAGTAACCGTTAGTGACTCTGAGTTGGGGCGTAACACACTAATTGTCAGTACAAATACGGGTTATTAACCATGTATTGTGTTCCAGCGCGAGAAGCTCGCAGCCACGGAGAGCGAGTGGCGCAGCGCGGTGCGCGAGGCGCTGGCTCGCAACCTCAGCACGCTGCGCTCGCGGAGCTGCGCCTCGCACTCCGCCATCACGCTGTACCCCTACTTGAAGGTGTTGGAGGTACACTGTCATCGACGTCCCTTGTACAAATATTATTATTTCCACATTCTGCTGTTTACATTTAGGTTGCTTCTTTTTTAATAGCCTTACGAGCTGACGATTTACTTGATGGTAAGTGGCTATCATCGTCCATGGACATCGATGACATCAAAGGCATCACTGATGCGCTACCAGCGACTTTCTTCGCTGGTCGCGAGAAGAAAAAGGAGGAAAAATACTTGCCTTATGGAATGCTTTCACAATTTACTTAAAAAGGAGTGAATAATAATAACTTCGGAGAGATAATAAATATAAATATAATAATAATTAATAACGCTTATAGATATAAAAATAATAATAAAAAACTTATAACCCCACACTAGGATTCCCTGTGTCGTAGTGCCATGGACAACACACAGAGACAAGGACATACACACCCAGACCGAGAATAGGAATTCAAATTCATAATTAAAATTTCCGCCTCGCTGGGAATCGAACCCAGGACCCTCGGCGCGGCGATCCGGCATGGTAACCATTGCGCCACACGGGTCGTCGTTGAATAGGCTTTTACTTATGAGTGCTCTCTTCATCGTATCGTAGTCTTCATCGCCACCTACCATCAGGTGGGACTGTTGTCAAGCATTAAATTTATGTAAAAACATGGGTAATTAATCTCCAATATGGTTAAGGAATACCTTAGTAAAGTCCTTTAGTAAAACAATTGAAAACAATATCCTACTTAATGAAGTGTTTGTTCCAGCCGGAGCAATTCGTGGAACTGATAATGGTGGAGATACGCAAGCTGATCGACGGCAGCGAGTCCTACTCCCCCACGCTCAAGCTGCTGCAGCGGGATCTAGGCACTCAAGTGTATCACAAGTGAGTTGATTACAACGTACTATGCACCTTTTAAAGCAACTATTACTTATTTTGTGAAATATTTTATGTCATATATTGCTTGGCCGTTTTACACTTGGAGATCGAAATTGTCTTTAATTTTTCTTGTCTATGTCAGCTGTGTGTTATATTATGCTGGTTTATTAATTACTAGATGTGAGTGTATATTGCATGTTTTTAATTCATTTAAGAAAATAAAATTTACAATTTTATTTTTAATTAAATATCTTTATACTCAGAAAAACTTTTCACTCCATATCACTTCTTTAGGGAATTAATATTTGATATAATTATAAGAAACTCCTATGCGTTTCTATTAGTCCTTGACCATCGCTTTATTAAGTAGATGTACATACATCCATATGTCTACGTAGACGTCAAGGAGAGTTGTAAACCAAACCGCCCTCCCCAGATATCAGATAAAGCAGCGTCGTCGCAACGGCGTGCTGCAGAAGATATCGCAAGTGTACGAGCAGTACTGCGAGTGGTACATGACGCGCGGGCCGCTGGACGACACCGGCCGCCCGTACAACGCGCGCCAAGCCTGGCAGTTGCTGCTGCATCGGAATAGAGAGGGCGCTAGCTTGGTACGTTCTTTGATACGTCCCTGCCGTACATGCGTCCTAACGTGTTAAGAATGAATGTAGGTGTGGCCAATAGAGAGCACGCTTAAAGGGGCGTGGCTGTTTTATTGCCGTTACATTAAGCGTTAACTAGGGTAATCTAATGTGGTAAAGATTGATTGGGAAAAAAACAAAATCATATATTTCTTAGACTTCTGCACTGCAATAAAATTCTTACATTTAGCCTTTGTCATTGTCAAGTACATTTTAAATTGCTGTAATATTGAGTTCCAATCATATGCGGTGTTAATGTTAAATCATTTCTTATATTTTCCTTTGTTGTTTTAGGACTTGGAGGAAAGCCATTGGCCAATGGAAATACGCCAGAATATTGGGAAATTCCTTTACAACATTATCATCAATGATGTCAAAATTGATGTTAACATGTTCAAAACTAAAGCCAGACCGTAAGTATTTCCTCTTCTCATCTGATCCTCAAATAGAGTTTTTTGGCGTTTTTGGCCATAGTTAACACCAAAGGCAACACCAATGTAAACCCGAGACTCCTTTGACCAATTTTCGCTATTCTTCATAGTTTCGAATTTGGCCATCCATGCCCACTTAAGAAATTCATCCTGTATAGCATTTAAACATATAGGTTACGTGTGTACTCTGCCCTACAGAGGTAGAGACTCGGGTACAGACCCGAGATAACATAATTAGTACCATAACTACACACACAAATACATAAACACACACACAAGCACACACACGCAAGAATGTATGCCGGACACAGAACTTAGTTTAGTATTTAAAGTTAAGTTTCTCATTTTAAGTGATGTATTGTAAAAATCTTAGGAGAAATAATGATTCATTAAACCGAAACCAACGTGGAGTAGTTGTACAAAACTACATCTGTACGTGTATGTATTGTGTGCAGTAAGAAGTTGCCAGCGGTGTACAAGGTGCACCGTCCTTGGGGGCGCCTCGTGCGGTTGGAGCTCAAGCCGCACCCGGCGCTCACGCGGCTGTGGGGCGCGGCGGCGGCGCCCTCGCTGCGCATGCGCGCCGCCCTCGCGCCCACTGTGGGGCCGCCCGCGCCCTGGATCGACACCTCCTCGGGCGCTTATCTGATGACCGAGACGCCGCTTATACGGTAGAGGATATACGGATTATACAGATTATACGGAGAGGTTGTTTGTTTGCTTTTATACTTTCCTTGGCGCCGAATATTCTCTGTTAGGCTGCCTATGTCTAGACAACACACGGTCTCTTAAGTAACTTACGCAATTAACTTACCGTAGATTTATAAATGTAAACATACTGTAAGTAGCTAATCGTAACTTATTAATACTTGTGTATACATTCGAAAATTACTTCCGTAAAATTTACGGACACATAATTATTTGTGTAAAAACGGAAGTAATTTCCAGTGTAACTGCGGCCTTATGAAATGTATGTATGAGATGCGTTATAGAACCATACAATCAACTCCGGTAAACTCGTCCCCCAGGATGCCGGTGTACGTGATGAGCCAGTCCAAGCTGCTGGAGGCGGCGCCCCCCGAGTCCCTGCACCCGGTGCTGGACTCGCTCAACCAGTTGGGTGAGGTGCCCTGGCGGATCAACACGCCCGTGCTGGATCTACAGCTGCAGGTGTTCCGGTGAGTTACTCTCATTAAACTACACTACATTTACCCAAATCCTGAAAATCCTGGAACACTTCGGCCATATCGCGAGAAAGAACATGGACAACTTAGAAAAACTCATGATCACCGGTAGGATCGAAGGAAAGCGGCGTCGCGGACCAAGTCCTATACGCTAGCCCGATCAGATCCGGACATCTCTTGGCACAACTTTAAGGGGCACGGAAAACCGACACAAATGACGTGATGCTGTGAAGAACATTAGTGGTAATCACGACCCTCAGAACGGAAGACAACGAAGCAGAGGGAATGTGACATTATTAAATGCTCATGTTTACTGCTTTTGGTAAAGGTTGATTTTGATTGAGAGATTGTGTAATGTTCCATATACATATCCATAGACATTGATATGTATTTTATGGTTTGTTTAAAATAACAATGACCAGTTCTGCAACCAGTTCCGCTCAGATTAGTAAATATTTTTGTAATATTTTTTTTTAAAGATGTGCGAGGAGTTTCTTTCGGCTTTTCTTCTCCTCCATGACAAAGCACCCTTCCGAAAAGCTGGTAGATAAAAAATAATGACGTGCATAAGTGTATCAGTGATACCTATATGAATAAAATATTTTGACTTTGACTTTGACTTTGAACCTACTGTGTAGCATTATTTATTATTATTAATGATTATATGCAACCATGCACCTGTTTACTTATGGTTGCATTGAAACGGGAGAGAAAAATCTCTGTGCGATATTGCGAGATGCGAGCATGCTTTCTTATAAATACCTCTCTTAAAAAACCCTCATGAAAAAAGAGGTGTGTTATAAGTTTGACGTGTCTGACGTCTGTTTATCTGTAGTTCTTTATGTCTGTCTGTGGCATCGTAGCTCCCAAACGGATGAACCGATTTTGGCCTAGTTTTTTTTTGTAAGGTGACTTAATCAAGTGTTCTTAGGTATGTTTAGTGTTGGTAAAATTGACGAAGGTTTTTTTAATTTTTTAATATTACTTAAAAGTATAATTTGTTGTTATCGCTAGGTCGGGTGGAGACAAAAAGCTGGACATTGCCCCGCCCGCGTCGTCGCTGGACACGTCGCAGTTCGGCGCAGTGGGCGCGGGGGGCGCGGGCGGTGCGGGGAGCGCGGGGGCGGCCTTCAAGCGCCGCCTGGCCATCAACCGCGCGCGCGCCGACATGCACTCGCTGTGGTGCGACGCGCTGTACAAACTGTCGCTGGCCAACCATTACAGGTATGCGCTTGAAGTAAGATTACCTTATTTGTTTATGATTCAGTCAATCAGCATGCCATTTGTACTCACTGTTACAGCCTTTTAAATCAACGGATATGTTTTTATTAATAATAAAAAACTTACTTATTAATATTAACTATTAATATTATTAAGTTTATATATAATATATAATATATTAAGTTAAATTTACTTATTAATATTATTAAGTGTCACAGTGTAATTACTTGTCACGTTGTTTGTCCGCGATGGACTCCTAAACTACTCAACCGATTTTAATCAAATTTGCACACCGTGTGCAGTTTGATCCAACTTGAAAGATAGGATAGCTTACAACTTGACAAAACTAAGTCTGTCCGGGCAGCTTGTATAAGAATAAATATGAGTCAATTGTAATATCAAATATGATATTTATTTTAAATTAAGTTTATTTTTCTTGGTAATACATGTCACCAACGTCACAGAAGTTTTACTTCAATCGTGCGTAAAGATTACTGTAAGGGTTTGGGTATGCCCTTAGAATGATAACTGATAATGATAAATTAAAGACTATGATAATTTGATATAAAAATGTATTGATATAAAACTTATTGATAATGATAGATTAATGATAAGTGAGTACGCGCGGTGATGATGCTTGCTAATTGCGAACTGAACAAAATTCTAATAAAAGACAATGAACTGAAGAAATTGATGACGCGACAATAATTTGTACGTGCTTAGCCCGTACATGCTCCCGGGCGCGAAAGATGTGGTTAGTAGTGATGAGATGTTCCCATGAACTTATATTTAAACAAGGTGATAATACAAACTTAACATGTACCCGATGGCTTGTTGTTATTTGATGTGATTTGACAAGGTGAAGGGCATTTTTTTTATTACAAACTAAGTATGTTAATAAACGTTTATCCTATTATTATTTATATTCGTCAACAACCGTAAATACCGATCGCAGTACGGCCGGCGATGTACTACGATTTTGCTTAAGCACTCGCGCACTTTCCACTTTATCACTATCACTTTCACTCACACTATAAGACCTTTTACACCTTTTGTTATCACTCATCACTTTACACTTATCACTACACTCTGCCGGCTGCGAGCTGGCTGGTGCCGCCGGTGCCGCCGCTGCCGCCGCTTCCCTCTCTCGGTCTACTGCCGCTGCTGATGATGGTTATCGTCGGTTGTGACGTAAACGCTTCCACCCGAAGATGAGGATTGCTACTCCCATTGTTACCACCATAATGTATATCACGGTGTAATGATGGACATCATGAAACGAAACCTGCGTTGCCAAGGGTTCATTCTGTTTCATGGTATCTATTCTGTTTTCAATGTCTTGCAGTTGTTTAATATGATCAAATAATTCTGAAGAGTAGGAATTCAGTTCAGGAATGTTGGGAATGGTTATATTAACTATATGATTGATCGGTGGTATAACGGGTATTTCTGCTGTCGAGCTGATATTGATTTTATTATAAAAGGTTTCACTCTGAGAATACATAAAGAAATCAGCTGATTTTATTATACAACCTTCAATTATTGTAAAGAGGCCTGACCCGGTCATTTGCACGGCGGTAATGTGATCTCCGCATAGCAGTTTCAGTTGACACTGGTCGCAACAATAGAAAAGATAATTATTTAATTTGTTTAATGCAGTCCATCGGCTTTGACAAGGTTCGATAACCGTTTTACATACTCTTGATCTAAGTTCGGTTTCACACATATTTTGATCGTCTTTGATATGATAAATAGCTTTGTTCAAATGACATAAAATAGTGTCGGAGGTCTGTCTTATACAAAGTTTCATATCGCCTTCTGTTATTGGAATTAGCATGTCTTTATGTAAGTTTATAACGGCGTAATCCGAAACTGGTATCACGGTTATAGAATTGCTTTCAGAACGGTGCGGTATTGGGATGAGTTTTAAGATTTCATATCGGTCTCTTCCAATCAGAGGTATTTTGATTTCAAATATTAAGTAATTAGGTAACATTCTCGATTTAATTTCTAATAGATTGTAGATAGCCGGTAGGTTCATGTTTTCAATTGGTGATGATAAATCCTTTGATATCTGTCCCGCTATGATGTTTAGTTCCTGCCTCAGTTGGTCGGGAGTAATAAGATGAAAGTTTATTTTTCCATTGTAAAGATTGGTGAGAGTGTCCATGAGTACTTCTTGAGTGTTTCTCAGGCTGAATAACAGGTTATTGGCAATCATAGCAGACACGAAGAAGTCATTAACTAATGTGATATTTTGTAAATCGCTTTTAAAAATGTTCAATGTGTTTTCAATGTTGGTTAACTTCTGGTTGATGATTTTGTGGTGCTTATCCATTATGTTTTCTGTCCGTTTTAAAAGATTGAATTCCGCTTCTACAATAGATGTCTGATTCTTCCACAATGATGCTAAATGATTCTGATTTTCTCTGATCAGATTGATATCGCTCTCATACTTTTCCGCGAAACGTTCATCTAAGACACCAAATAGGCTATTTGCTAGATATCCGACCCCGTTGATAAGGCCACGACGGCGTCGGGCACGCGCGCCTATCTGCTGATGCATTAGAATATCATTGTTATGTTTAAACTCTGAGAACTCGTGCCGCAGTTGTAACAGGATCCCGTCGCAATTTAATTGTTTTCTTATGTTCATACAAATGGTTTCTAAGTATTTGATATACTGAGACACTGCGGTATTCCCCTGCCGGTATGGATACATGTCATAGTAGACAATGAGTCTCCAATCGTCTCTGATTAAATGCATGTTTGTAATGCTATCAAAATAAAGACTACTATTCTCTGGCAATAGTTTGATATTATAAAATGCTGCATGTGACGTTGATAAAAATGTAAGAAAAAATAATAATGCAGTCATCAAAGACACGAAGATATTTTTCTTCTTAGGACTACGACTCTCTCTTTTTAAATCTCGTGCTTCAGTTGATGATGTGATAGTTTCCGCCACATTCTGATCCGTTTCGTTTACAGGTAAAACAGAAAGCTTCACTGTGGGACGTTTCATTAGACCGCTTTTAGTTTTAAGTGTGACAACTCTCACAAAGCCGTCTGCTCCGGGATGAAGTTGTACGACTCGACCTAATGCCCATTTGCCAGGAGGTAGGTTTGCGTCATGGATGATAACGACATCATTGATTTTGATATTATTTTGATGTTCCTTCCATTTATTTCTTGATGATAACTGTGTAAGATATTCAGAATGCCACCTTTTCCAAATATCGTTAAATATCTTCTGGGTTAGTTGCCATCTTGTTCTTAAATCCTTTTCAGTGTCATATAATGTTAATGATGCTCCACTTGATAAAAAATGTGAGGGAGTAAGAAAGTCTAGATCCTCAGGATCTTCTGTCATGGGACAGAGTGGTCTTGAGTTTAGACATGCTTCTAATTGAGCCAGAAGAGTGCTGTATTCTTCATAGGTGAGATGTTGTTCGCCTATGACTCTTTTGAGATGATATTTTAAGCTCTTTACGGCGGCTTCCCACAGCCCGCCTGCTGATGGCCAAGATGGTGCGTTATGATGCCACGTGATTCCCATTTCTGTGATTTCAGTCAGAAATTCTGGATTAATGATGTTACGTAAGGTATTGAGCTCTTGTTGTAATACCTTACTTGCACCGATAAAATTCGTTCCTTGATCACTGTAGATATGATGCGGGACCCCCCTTCTAGCCGCCATCCTGCGTAGAGCTGCTAGGAATGATGATGTTGATAAATCTGACACAAGCTCTAAATGTACTGCTTTTGTGGCCATGCATACAAAAACAGCTATGTATCCTTTAGTTGTTTTAATACCACGGCCTTTGTTGGCTTTAACTGAGATGTGACCGGTATAATCGACACCCGTATGATAGAAAGGTCTAGAAGGGTTCGTTCTGGATGAAGGTAAGTCTCCCATTATTTGATTTTGTAGATGGGGATCGTGCTTTCTGCACGTTATACAACGACGTAAAAGTTTTTTGATGGCTCTTATACCCCCAGGAATCCAATATTTCTGCCTCATATAGGCTGCTGTTAATCGTGGACCGCCATGATACGAAAACTCGTGACACTGATCTATGATGAGTTCCGCTAATCTTGTGTTTGAAGGAATTATTATGGGATGTTTCATTTCCATGCTGATATTAGCGTGTCTCAACCTACCACCGACACGAAGTATTCCACCTTCCGTGAGTTTAGGACATAAGCTTAAAATGCTGCTTTTCTTATCTATGCTTCTGTTTTCTGATAACTTGCTTATTTCATCTGTGAATTTCACTTGTTGAACTCGCTTTATAATGATAAATCTTGCTCTGTTTAATTCTTGTAACGAAAGGTAACAGGGTTTTTCTTTCTTATTAACAAATCGTAGGGCCCATGCTAATACTCTTATTGCCTTTGATAATGAACTACATCTATCTAAGAGTTGTCTGATTACGTCTTGATCGCTTGATATTTGTGTTATATTAACTTGCTTTCTTTTTCTGATTTCCTGTTCGGTTGTATATTGATGATCGTTTATGTCAGGTTTGTATGATGGCAACCATGATGGCCCATGCCACCATAGATTGTGTTCTCTCAATTGAGTTGCTGTTAAACCACGACTGGCACAATCTGCTGGGTTCTCTTCTGATTTTATGTAGCGCCACGAATGTGAAGGCATGGACTCCATTATCTGCCTCACTCTATTAGCAACAAACGGCTTCCATCTATCGGCTTCTCCATTCAACCATCCCAGCACTACCATGGAGTCCACCCAACCGTAAGTCTTGATGTTGTAATTACTCAAACATCCCTTGATTTTATCCATCAACCTCGCAAGTAACAGCGCCCCGCAGAGTTCCAGCCTGGGAAGTGATATAACTTTATTGATCGGAACTAATCGCGCTTTCCCAGCTACAAGCACAACTGAAGGTAAGGAATTTTTCTTATGCACCCTGATATAAATTACCCCAGCATACGCTTTTGTGGAGGCGTCACAAAAGCCGTGAAGCTCTATTTCTTCTTCATGATCTGTTTTCAGCCACCTCGGTACCTGACACTGATTGACGTTTTCTACATCGATCTTAATACGGTTCCATTCCTCCCAAATATCTAACGGTAATTCACTGTTCCATTCTAAGTTTAGCTTCCAGACGCCTTGAAACATCATTTTTAGTTTGATAGTTACGGGTGTGAGCCACCCCAATGGATCAAAAATCTTCGAAATATCTGATAAAAGTGACCTTTTAGTGGGTCTGGTACTCGATATAGGTATTTGTGATTGAAATATAAATTGATCTTCTTCTGGACTCCACCTCAAACCCAGAGTCTTGCTTGTTTCGGCCAGCTTGAAATCGTATTCCTGATGATCTTCATACTGTTGATTATTTTTGTTATTTACTTCATCTAATATAGCTGGTAAATTTGACTTCCATTTTCTTAAGTTGAAACCCGCTGATTTTAAAAGATTAATTAATTCGAATTTCAATATTTTTGCATCTTCCACTGTATGTGACCCGTGTACTAGATCGTCCATGTAGAATGAGGTTTCCACGACTTCAGCTGCTCTTGGATAATTTAGCTTTTGATCATTTGCTACTTGCTTAAGGGTCATCATAGCTAGGAACGGTGCAGCCTTTGTTCCATACGTGACAGTCGCTAACTGATATTCTTTTAAACATTCCTGGGTATCCGATCTCCAAATGATTTTTTGTAGTTTCTGGTCATCGGGATGAAGCCATATCTGTCTGAACATTTTTTCTAAATCAGCCGTATATGCGTAACGATACTGTCTCCATTTTATGATAAGGCTTTGCAGGTCTTGCTGTAAATTTGGACCCCTATACATAACGTCATTCAGACTATATCCAGTCGACGTCCTCGATGACGCGTTAAATACGATTCTAAGTTTAGTAGTAGTAGAGTCCTCGCGATAAACACAGTGATGCGGTAAATAACAATGGGGTTTCGTGTTACCAAGCGCTGTTACCATGTGACCCAGCTGTTGATATTCATTGATAAATAATTTATAATCGTTTAAAGTGTCTGCTTGTTTACTTACTTTTCTTTCTAATTGATAAAATTGCGCTATGGCTTTAGTTTTTGATTCACCGAGCTTTTCCTTGTATCCTGGTTTCAGCGGTAACCGAACCTGATATCTTCCATCATCTCGTCTTGTTGTTGTTTCATGATAATAGTTGATACATTGCTGATCTTCCGATGATAATTCTGATAAATCTGATATATCTTCTACCTCCCAGAACCTCTGAATATCTTCAATGTTATTTAAGAGCACGTTACATTGATACGATTTAACATTACCGCATAAAATCCAACCAAGTCGAGTCTGTTGTGCAGTCGGTAGGGTTGAACCTTCTCTACATATGCCGTCCATTATGATATCGGAGTAAATTTCTGCCCCTAATAGTATATCGACAGGGCGACTGATATGGAACTCAGGATCAGCTAACTTAATTTGATTTAAAAATGGCCAACTGGGTCTCGGGAACGTATTATTCGGTAGATTTTTGATTAGATTTTTCATTATTAAAAGATTAGTTTCGAAACTGTAATCGGTAGTTGTTGAAGCACAAGTGACATTGATCATCCCTTTACAGTTACTTTCTTTAGCTCCGACGCCCGATATGATACCTTTGCACCTCAGCCGTGGCAACCCTAATAACTGAGCAGCATTTTCGGATATTAAAGATATCTGAGAGCCCTGATCTAACAACGCACGCATGGTATGATATGTACCATCTACCGCTTGTACCTTGATATTTGCTGTTGCTAATAATATTTCAGGAAAATTATTTTGCAATGATACGTGATTGTAGCCTTGTAGGTGTTGTTGAACTTGTTGAGGTTGCTCGTGCTGACCCGCGACCCCCGCGCTCCCCGCGGATGGGCGCGTGTCTTGCGGTGTAGAATTACGTCCGGTGTCAAACGCCTCATGCAAAATCGTATTATGATTTTTATTGCACTTACGACAACGTTTGTCAGAAATGCAAGGTTTACCATGATGATTGTATAAACAATTGGGACATAAATTTAATTTTGATACTGTTTTTGATTTATGGAAGGCCGTCATTGCTAAAAATTTTTGACAGTTGAATATGGCGTGATCACTTCCGTAACAAAGAACGCACTTGGTGTTAACATTTTTGGTGAAATTGGAGACTGTTCGCGGACTCGACGTATATGCATTCTTGTAAAAATTTAACGGTTTGCGACTGACATTAATATTATTCGGATATCTATTTGAGGTTGATTGATTTGGCTGTAAATTGGGTTTTGATAAAACAGTTTCTTGCTTTTTGCGAGATGTCTCTAGCGTTGTAAATTTTGTTTCTAAGTAATCTAGGAATTCCTTCAAAATCGGCAAATCGCGTGGTTGCTTTATCGATGACATGTAGTCGTTATAGGTTTCAGTGTCCAATTTTTGTGATAGAATATGGACAAGAAGCGGGTCCCATGAACTAACATCGACTCCTAAATTTTTGATAGCATTCAAACATTCTAGCGTGGTGTCATGAACGCGTTTGATATGATTTAGCGACTGCTGTTGTGTAACGGGTAGGTTTAATAACACATTGATATGGGCGTTAAAAATTAGTTTTTTATTGTTAAACCGATTATTTAAGATTTCCCAGCACACTTGATAATTTTCTGAGCTAATAAGAAGGTGTTGAATTAAGCGTTCCGCCTCTCCCTTGACCTTGCCCTTAAGAAATTGCATCTTTTGAGCATTAGAGAGCGATGGATTTTGATGGATGGCCTCCGTAAAAAGATCTTTAAAAGATGGCCACTGCTGGTAACTACCACTAAATGTAGGGATCTCCATAGTAGGTGTTGTCTTTTCCCTATGAACAACTGAAAACATCTTCTTATTGATAGCCTTTTTGATGTTTAAATATGATAATTCAATCTCAGAAAATGATGTTTCGTAGTCGAGATTGGAGCCGCCTATTTCGGTATCGATCTCCCAGTGCAACCCATCGATGGCTGACCAGCGAGCCTGAATGCTCCGCAATAAATCCTCGAACTCCCACTTCTCTTCTACTAAATCAAGGTTTATATTCGCTACCGTTCGTCTGAAAGCTTTAAAATTACTGGCCTGTTTACGCAACATATCCTCTGATTTACTTGTCGTAGCTCGCGATTGGTACTGCTGTTGCCCTGAGGAGGCTTCGTGTGACCCCCCCGTTGGCGGTACGAATGAAGCTGTTTTTAATATTGGTGTCCTAGGTCTGTCTTTGCATTCGTAATTCTCAATTGCTGAACGAATATTTTCAAACTTACTTTTTGTATTTTCATACACATTGCTAGTGAAATATACGTGTGAATACTCACCGATCTTGTATAGTTTTAAATGATTAGAATGAAACTCTTGCCAATGATGGTCAAGAGTATCCAACCTTCGCTGAATGTAATCAGCCGTTTTCCTTTCTTTGCCATCCTTTTTAAAGTTGGAATATATTTGGTCGATGACCGTGATGACCTGTTCTTGGGTGGCAACTAATTCCTCCATGCTTGACATTATGTGAGATATATAAAGGAAAGATCTTACTTGATTGTTGCTGCACAGTTACCGCACGTGTTGATGTGTCCGGTAAAGCTCCACTCCTTTCTTCGCTGGACTGATGATATCCACGTGGTCGTATAGACGGCACCACGACGATCTTGACACGTGTAAGATGCACAGACGCGTATGTCCCGCCTATACGGAGGCTCGAAGGACCATGTAAGGGTTTGGGTATGCCCTTAGAATGATAACTGATAATGATAAATTAAAGACTATGATAATTTGATATAAAAATGTATTGATATAAAACTTATTGATAATGATAGATTAATGATAAGTGAGTACGCGCGGTGATGATGCTTGCTAATTGCGAACTGAACAAAATTCTAATAAAAGACAATGAACTGAAGAAATTGATGACGCGACAATAATTTGTACGTGCTTAGCCCGTACAATTACACGCATACACTTTTTATTGCTGTACTGGAACTTTTCGTCCCTTATTGGTTAGGGCGTTGCTGACCTAAACCTAATAGTGAGCGCGCACCATGTCAACGAGTGCGACTACTATAGTACATAATATCACTAAAGAAAGCACACATTAATGAAACCATTGTTCGCAGAGACCGCATGTTCTGGCTGCCCCACAACATGGACTTCCGCGGGCGCGTGTACGCGGTGGGCCCGCACGTGTCGGTGCTGGGCGCGGACGCGGCGCGCGCGCTGCTCGCGCTCGCGCGCCCCGAGCCGCTGGGCCCGCGTGGCCTGCGGTGGCTCAAGCTGCACGCTGTCAACTTGACTGGCACGATGAAGAGGAATACTATAGATGAAAGGTAGGTTGATATGAGCTTGGGGAGTTCGACTGGAGTCATATCTTAACTTTTAGTGACTGACATGCAACAGCGGATGTAGAAACATGAAACTTTGTACAGAGATTCCTTACATTGTGTAGGAGAGCACTAAGAAGGGAAATAGGAGTTGACAGTTTATATGAGTATAATAAAATGACCTCAAACAAAGTTTTGAGAATGGGGCACCTGCTCGTCCATCCGTATTTTTGAAATTGTTAACAATACTGAATATTAACATACTCTAGCAAACTTGTTTACAGACAAGTTTTGAACAACCATAAACGTAAGGAGTATTTAACCAACACTCGGCTGACTGGTAGAGAATGCCGTATCCATTAAGTTTTGTCGCGACACAGGGCCACCATTGGGTTACCATGCCGGATCGCCGCGCTGAGGGTCCTGGGTTCGATTCCCAGCGAGGCAGAAATTTGAATGAGGAGTTTGAATTTCTGTTCTCGGTCTGGGTGTGAGTGTTCTTGTCTGTGTGTGATGTCCATGGCAACCACGATACAGGGAATCCTAGTGTGGGGCTATGAGTGTGAAGCGTCATTAAAAAAAAAACAATCCCATTGAACCCAACAGATACGAGTACGCAGAGAGCGTGATGGACAAGATCCTGGACTCGGCGGACCATCCGCTGGACGGGCAGGGCTGGTGGAAGCAGTCCGAGGAGCCGTGGCAGACGCTCGCCTGTTGCATGGAGATCGCCAGGGCGGTCCGGTCGCCCAACCCTGAAGGTATGTACAATGTTGTTTCTGGTTTTTTTTATGGAAGTACCCTGCAGATGAGCTGACGATCCAACTGATGATAAGGTATCGTTGCTTTTGACCATTTCCGACACCAAAAGCGTCACTAATGTGTTGCAGGCCAAGAAAGACAGAAGAAAAAGAAAGGCCTGTCTCTTAAGCCTAAATCTAGCATCTGGGGATCCAGACCTAATTTTTAATTTTTTTGTATTATGTTCTTGGATTAAACAATAGATTCAAAAATGGAAGAAATGGGTCCTTGAAACACAGTTACAACTACCTCATGGACCATAGGATTCATAAATATCATGTATAGTCCGGTCAATTTAGACCAAAAAATGATAGTGAAGGTGCATAAATTCCCAACAAGCAAAATTGACCGGACTAGTATATATAGTATTATATTATTATTATTATTAATTTACTATGAACCCCTGCGCAGACTGGAGATAAAGGACATTCCTACTGCAAGCGCAGTGCCGCCGCGGAAGTGCTGACGGTGCTCATTTGTGACATTTGTAGTAAAACTGTACTCGCTCTTGCGAATATGATATGCCTTAGTCCCCACAGTATAATAGCACTGTGTATGTGTGGTGTCAGAGTACCTGTGCGGGTTCCCGGTGCACCAGGACGGGTCGTGCAACGGGCTGCAGCACTACGCGGCGCTGGGGCGCGACGCGGGGGGCGCTGCCGCCGTCAACCTGGCGCCCGGCGAGCGCCCCCGCGACGTGTACACTGACGTCGCGGCGTTGGTGCGTTGTAATACTATTGGACTTTATTACAAGTTCATTTTTAACCCCCGACGAAAAAAGAGGGTTATTATAAGTTTGACGTGTCTGTGTGTCTGTGTGCCTGTGTATCTGTGTGTCTGTGGATCTGTATGTCTTGGCATCATACCTCCAAAACGAATGAACCGATTTTGTTTTTTTGTTTGAAAGGTGACTTAATCGAGAGTTTTTAATTATGTTTAGTGTTAATAAAAGTGTCGGTTTTTTTTTAATTTTAATTTAAGATTATTACAAGTTGGTTTTTATATAAGTGGAGACCACGCTTCAAGAGATACCTGAAGACGGATCACGTGACTTGGATGAACATCTTGTCTGATCGACGGCGTCGTTGACTTTAAGACTCATAGCTACTGGTAGGGTGTTGATGTGTACCTATGATAGGGCGAAGATATTCAATTCAATTCCAATGTGACGTTATCCGTCTTCAGAAACCTCTTCGAAGCGTAGCCCTTCAGATTTAGATGTAAGCTTCTTGGTTTTTACCAACGTTAAAAAGAACGTTTCAGTGCAGAATACGAATTGAAATTACATTTATTAAAGAAAATAAAACATTGAAAACTGTCATTGTGAAGCAACCTTTGACACATTGAATTACGGTCGGATTTCGATTAAAGCGAGGCTCTAAGTAATAAAAAACGTGTGTACGTAAAGGTGGAGGCGCAACGCGTGCGCGACGCAGCGGCGGGCGTGCCGGCCGCTGTCACGCTGGAGGGGTTCGTGCGGCGGAAGGTCATCAAGCAGACCGTCATGACCACCGTGTATGGAGTTACACGGTTCGGGGCGAGGCTGCAGATCGCTAAACAACTTAAAGGTAGGATGAGACTGTCTTTTGTACTTTTTCTTCTCACTTTCTTGGCTGACAACAAATCAGTGATGCCTTTGGTGTTGCTGATGTCCATGGGTGACGTTCAGCTCAGTGACGATCAGCTCGTTTCCCGGCTATTTCCATAAAAAAATGATATGAGAATAGCAAAGTACCTTGCTATGCCACCTTCCCCTGCCGTCCATGAACATATGTAACAAAAGTGACAAACCTCAAATAGGACTGTAGGAGCGACAGTATAGTTGATATAAGAACGGTAGCAGGTAAATTTACTCAATAGAGATCAGAACGCTAGCAAAATGCAATAATTATGTGTTACGAGCAACCATCCTCGCTTTACTTCGGTTTTCTTATTTTTTTTTTTACACCTTGGGTTACATTATTGGAGTTTTATTAAAGATCCCTAATATTTTTTTTAATATAATATAGCCTATGTCACCCGGGGATAGTGTAGCTTCCCGACAGTGAAAGAATTTTTCAAATCGGTTCAGTAGTTTCGGAGCCTAGTCAATGCAAACAAACAACCAAATCTTTCCTCTTTATAATATTACATAGTATAGATAAAATATGTAATAAAGAAATTATTAACAAATAGTTTGTTTGCTGAACAGATATCGAGGAGTTTCCGAAGGACCAAGTGTGGGCGTGTTCGCATTACCTCACGGCCAAGACGTTCGACAGCCTGCGGGAGATGTTCACGTCCACCAAGCTCATACAGGACTGGTTCACTGACTGCGCCAAGTAAGTACATGTACACTTATAATGGATGGTTGGATGCTGACTGGTTGAGCTTCCTGGCATAATGACGCATAATTATGGTAAAAAGAATAGAAAACCGTGTCTATGTAGCTTTCTCGTGCATATTAGGTATATGAACAGACTTAAGGAAAAACTTTATAGGTGGTTGGCTAATGTTGCAATTAGAAAAACAGTCACCAACAACAACTGGTAGATTAAAAAAAATATGTGGATAATTGTATGTGTGATACATGAATGAAGAATTTTGAATTTGAGACCATTAAGTCCCAAGAAAACTTTTGTACTTTGTCCATTACTCCTAAAAAAAGGTTTTATCTTAATGCATTTTAAGTTATTGCATTCCTAGGTTTAGCCCTGTTTAATGTTAACGGGACTCCACTACGTAATTTACGTACGTAATTTTTTGTAATCACCGCTTAGGACAGCTGCATCTTTAGAGTAAATCAAAACGATAGAAGAAATCCCAAACATGTTAATCTAACATTGATTGTGTGTGTGTGTGTGTGCGTGTGCGTGCAGGCAGATCGCGGGCGTGTGCGGCGAGAGCGTGCAGTGGCGCACGCCGCTCGGGCTGCCCGTGCTGCAGCCGTACTACCGCCGCGCGCCGCAGGACCGCAACCAGTGAGTATACACTATAATCTATACTTGTATACTAATATATAAAGAGGAAAGATTTGATTTTTTGTTTGCATCGAATAGGCTCGAAACTACTGAACCGATTTGAAAAATTCTTTCACTGTTGGGAAGCTACACTATCCCCGAGTAACATAGGCTATATTATATTTCCAAAAAAATTAGGGATCCTTAATAAAACTCCAATAATGTACCCCAAGGTGTAAAAAAAATGAGAAAACCGAAGCAAAGCGAGGGCGGTTACTCGTAATAAATAACGTTACACACTCATAGCCCCACTAGGATTCCCTGTGTATACAAAAACGGGTCTATTATGTCGACTCAATTACTTTTGGGGCTTTGACACACTGCAGTTGCGAAACGCAATATTTTGGCCATAGTGCTTCTTAAGTACTCTATGCCGGAAGCGATCATAGCATTGCATATTTTTATTGATTATTAATTCTGATCTTATGTGAGTTTATTGACCATGTTGTTACACTATTGATTCATCTGTTATTGAAGTGACACTTACCTTTTTGTTTTAGCTTTTACCTATGTCTAAGTGTTAACTTTGTTGATGCAATAAACAAATAAATAAATAGCCAAAAGCAATCCATCCATCCGCCTTTGGAAGTCCACTGCTGGACATAGGCCTCTCCTAACAAGCACCACTCTGACCGGTCCTGAGCCTTTTGAAACCAGCGGATACCCGCTGTCTTCTTTAGGCTGTTCGCCTGGTCGGGGGACGTCCTGTGCTCCTTTTTCCGAGGCGTGGTCTCCATTCGAGGACCTTTCTTCAATTCAATTCTTCAAAAAACAATCCATCTCCCTTTATTTATCTGCCATGTCCTATAACTGAGGTTTACAGCGGTAGCGTGTAAAAGCCCTAAATAAATTAAAAGTACATTTTTGTGACGCGTTCGCTACAGACGTCCGTGCACGATGAAGCAGCGCAACGCGTTCCCGCCGAACTTCATCCACTCGCTGGACTCGTCGCACATGATGCTGACGTCACTGCGCTGCCAGGCCGCCGGCGTCGCCTTCGTGTCCGTGCACGACTGCTTCTGGACGCACCCGCACTCCGTCGACCGGATGAACGAGGTTTTTGTTTAGTTCTTTCTTTTTCTTAGCTCTTTCATGACCGCAAGTTGTTAGTGATGCCTTTGGTGTCGCCGATGTCCATGGGAGACGATAGAAACTTACCATCAGGTGGATTGTCAGCTCGTTTGTCGGCTATTTCCAAAAAATAAACCTAATGATAAACATAATAATAACTTTGTTAATATTGTATACAAAATGTTTTCTTCTAGATTTGCCGTGAACAGTTCGTAGCACTTCATTCCCAACCAATTCTAGAAGACTTATCGGAGTTTCTCGTCAAGCAGTACAGCTACCCGGAAAGGTAGGATTTGTGAACAAGTTATTAACGATCAGCGCGGCCATTATGAACTCTTAATTCCAGCCATGTTCCAGTGTAAACGTCAAATCGTGTTACCAAAGCGGTCACGTGACATTTTTTAGCCGATCATACGTCGTTCAAAGCCCGGTAAATTGAACATGAATGGTTTTTTAAAAGTTCATAATAGGCCCGCAGGTTATGAAATAGCTGAATTAAATTTGTATAGCTTTAACCTATTAAATAATGTTCTACTAGTGAGCAAGTGTCTATCCTATTAAGGAGTCGGTCACACTCCGCCACGCTGCTCCAGTGATGGATTAGTGATTTAATTGTAACGGTATAACATAATTCTAGCGAGGTGGAAGAGCTGGCGACAGGTGCTGCCGCCAAGCGGCGCGTCAACCAACTGCTGCGCGCGGTGCCGCCCACCGGACAGTTCGACATACAGAGCGTGCTGCGCTCGCTATACTTCTTCAGCTGAACTCACACCGACAGTTCACTCGTTGACTCATTGCTCATTGACACAGTACACGAGGAATAAGCTGATTGACAATTTACTCTTCAACTAAATCTGCACTTGGGCGTAATGTTGGTAGCTTTGAAATAGTAGTATAAAAAATAAAATGTTATATTAAATGTAATGTTTTATATTATTTCGTTATATATCTTTATTACAGTGCGACCAACTTATCTGTGAACTGAGGGAGGGCGCTGTCGAACGCATTGGACCAATCACTGGGACGCAATTCGAGACGTAGTAAATGTCAATGTCATTCATTGACATTAACACAAAGAACTTAAGAATGGGGCAGCATTAGTTCCAATTTTCGCCATTTCACAGATAAGTTGGGTGCACTGTACCTTTGATGAAATGGTTTTTGACAAATAAAAGACACTTATTTCAATGCTACCAACATTACGCCCAAGTGCAGACTTAGTTGAAGAGCACTACACAAATCCCTGTAACATTGGATTGGATACCATGAGTACGTTTTGATAAAGACCGTATTGTTAACTGACTTAAATTAAAGCTTGCACATCTACAACCCCGCACTAGGATTCAGCGTATTGTAAACATCCACAGTCCAAATGGTGGCTCGCCGATATTGACCTCAGAACCCCTCGATTGTCAGTGACTTATCTTGTTGAAGATCCTGCATTACAAATGGCCAATCAATATGTTACAGTTGTCTGTCCAGTCTAATTGTATTACAGAATTAATGAATGAATGCTGTATATTATTTAAAGAGCTTCCTTCGTCTGGACTGAAATTTTCTTAGGAAGTTTCGTAACAAAACAATTACATAATCCTTGAATTAACCATGGTACGACCAACTGACTCAATTTATGAATTTTACATTTGTTTATGTAATATTTTGATTAAGTTTTTCCATCGCTATTGTCGTGTAATTGGCAACGAAGTTTGTATAGCTTGGTAGAGAGTTCCTTGTATCGGGAGATGGAATGTTCACCCTATAATAAAATTTCATAATAATTGTGAAGTGAAGAGATTTTATTATAATACTGGTGTGACAGACTGATGAACTTAGAATGTATTGATGTAGTTTAGAGCTATTGTAGTGACGTCATGAACGATGACGTCATCAAGCGGCTCCGAGAGAACCTGATTTCCAGTATGATTAAATTGTAGGTATTTTTTACATTATATACTTAAAGTAGGTTGTTAACACGTGTCATGAATAAAATACAAAATATTGTTGAAGAAAAGTTATTAACAAATGATTGAAATGTAAATTTAGTTAAATGTTTATCTCGCCTGGTGGGAGGAAGGGGCGGGTGGTAGTGTGCTTGAATTTTCGATCTGTGATTCTATATTTGTCTAACAATAAAATAAGTCAACAAATGTGTGTCGTCGTTTTATTTATCATGATAAAGAATGTGATTAAGAGCCATATCGCAGCGCAGCGCGATGCCATAGCGACATTACCGGCTAGTTGATCAAACACAAATCATAGTGTGTAGCTTAAAAATGAAAGAAATTTTAGCTATAAAACATTATATTTTCAGTACAAAAAACTACTGACAGGACACGAGACACTTAACAATTTAATTTATTAAATAAAACAGGTACATACACAAGTAACATTGGACGGACGCTAGCGGACACGCAGACATACGGCAGGGAACAACAACGGTACCGCAGAATAATGACAATTAAAGGTAGTCATTATTCTGAGGGCACAACAAATAATTTGGCTCGAGTGCAGTCTACGGAATTGTACTATTCTACGATTGCATTAACAACAACAATGTCATGTTTTACTTAAATATTTAAAGAACAAATCCCATAACGAGATTTTGATTTTATAAAGTCAATGTCCTCCCTGACCGATTCTATAATATTTTAAAAATCTCTATCAGAGTTAGCTCCCATTGAAGCCACTTAATCTTACTTGCTTCGGTATTATGAGTAATATAATCAATTGTTTATATTATGTTTATATCTAATTAGATAAATTCAATCAGATTACAATTTGATCTTGGCCAGAGTAGTCACTTTTTCACATTCAAAATGTCACACGCATATTTAAATAATTTCATATTACGTTATAATTTTAATTAAAAGAGACTAATTAATAGATTTAAAAAACTTGGGACACATTATCCAAATAACTATATTAAACATTTTACGATTACAATTTTTCGCATTTCATTATTTTCGGATTAAAATCCTGTATGATTTTTTATCCGTTTAATTTATTACAGTTAAAAACATCACGGACCGTTATTCTAAACAATTAAAGTACCCATTTATATTTATTTTTAAGTTATATACCTACACGCCATATGTACATACACTCATTTCACTGCTACGACGTCAACGCCATATTTTAGTGTGCGAAATGACCATACGGAATCCTGTATTCTATAAGGTAACTGATGTAAAATGAGTTATGGTTAGCCATAGCTGCTTCGGAATCCCTCGCTTCTTTGAAAACGAAAACTACATCGTACAGTGCGACCAACTTATCTGTGAACTGAGGGAGGGCGCTGTCGAACGCATTGGACCAATCACTGGACGCAATTCGAGTCGTAGTAAATGTCAATGAATGAACACAAAGAACTTATGAATGGGGCGGCATTAGTTCCAATTTTCGCCATTTCACAGATAAGTTGGGCGCACTATATTATATATTTTTGTACACGCAACTTGCATGTGTGCGTGCGAGGGACGTGGAGCCTAAAGGTGTTGGAAAACCAGTAAAAGTTATTCGGTGTTAAGTAATGTTTTAAATAATTTTATATCTGCAGTATGGCACTGTTTGAACTATAAAGCTGGCGTTGTTGACTCGTCCTATAAAGAAGCGTCCATATTAGGTATATTGTGTATAGTCCATATTGTGTATAGTCTATTTTTTAGACAAGCCTTTATTTAGTAAAAAAAATTACAGGGCCTTTTTGTCGTAATTTGTAATTTCAAAATAAAGCAAGCATAAAAAAGAATTTGAGGATAAATTACCATTCAATGCTAAAGCCAATAATATTGCATGTATGAAAAAGGTAGATATGCTAAGAGGGTGCTGAAATCAGTCGAATTAAGTCAGATTTAGCGATTTCATTATGAAATTTGACAGCTGCATTTGAGTCAAAAACTGAACCTCGCAATGTATGTTAGAACATAACATATCTAAAGTAAAATATCTTTGGCTAAAGCTATTTCTGTTTACTATATTTTTTTTTAACTTATTACATTAACATTAAAAAAACTTGTACCAAGTAGAAGCAAACAAGACTCGTCTCAAAACGGACTACGTCACAGTGGCGCATGTTGTCAGTGTGCGGTCCGCCTGTGTGCGGGCGCGTGCACGCCGGTGTGTGGGCGCGCGCGCGGGTCGGCCGACTCGTGCGAGCCGCTCGTCGTCGTGCGCTGACTCAGCTCCGAGGGACTGGGGAATAAATATTGTTTACAATAGGTACTACAATACAATATAAAACACTTTGTTATATTAAAGAAAGAAATAAATAAAGAAAATAATTGAACAACGGGTGGTCTTATCGCTAAAAGTGATCTCTTCCGGACGACCAAAAGGCAGACAAGAAAAAAATATATATACTTCAGGGTTTGGGTGTTAATTATTATTAGGGTGTTAGGGGTTTACTTGATTATAAAATAGCAGTTCAAAATGTAAAAAGTATAAATTTTCATGAAATTTAGCTCTCAGATATTCCATGATCTGAAATAAGATGCAACCTATTGTCCCCGGTAGAACGCTAGTAAACAATAATATCGTAATAAAAGTACAGTGCCACCAAGTTATCTGTGAAATGTCGAAAATTGGAACTAATGCTGCCTCATTCATAAGTTCTTTGTGTTCATTCATTGACATTTACTACGTCTCGAATTGCGTCCAATGATTGGTCCAATGCATCCGACAGCGCCCTCCGTCAATTCACAGATAAGTTGGTGGCACTGTACAACCATAGACTTAAATATATAGACACGCTGTTGTTAACAAATTTCGTGTCACGCTTTCGTGCCACAGAGTACTCAATCACAGAGTCAATATGCGCCCAGTGTTGCCAACACCCTACTCCGAAAGAGATCATGGATACATTACTATAACTGGACATATACCATGGATATATTACTCTGTCTGGATTACTTTGTAGAGGTACCTGAGGATTAATTACGTCATAACGGAATGACCATTGTGTTCATCCATTCATTGTGCATCTGTAATCCCAGGATATATCATTCAGCTGTGTTAATTTTTTTTTATAAGTGTTATGCACTTAAAATAAAAGAAATGTACCGTAATAAATTACATTGTTTCATTTCATTATCACCTTCAACATCCGTTTTCATGACGTAAGGACAATTTTGAAGAAATTATAATAAAATGTGTTAATACAATAATATATTTATTTACCACCAGAAAAATTATTAGAAAACATTTGGAAAATAGGACATAACACCCCACAATTATGAAGGATAATCTCAATCCGGTCTGCGATTGGTCAAAGAGTCATTCCGTTGTGACGTCATCTGTCTTCAAGTACCTCGAAGTTATGTATCCAGTTAAAAGTCATAATTATATCCATGGCGACAATCATACGATTTATGCCTTTTTCCAGTTCATCTCGGAGTGACTACTATATATTTTTTTAACATCGTAAGTAAACATTAATAATTTAAATATGTATTTGTATGCATTGTTAGAAAATTATGTACGAGTATAATAGGTTCATGATGTAATTATTATAGGTTCATAGATTTATCAATAGATGGCGCACATTATAATTACCTATGTCCCGATATTTCTACATTTATAATTTTGTATGTTATTATGTAAATTTATATTATAACTAGCTGCCCGGACAGACTTCGTTCTATCAAAAAAAATTGCAATAAAATAATATTGCGACTATACATTGAGATGTAAGCTATCCTATCTTTCAAGTTGGATCAAACTGCACACGGTGTGCAAAGGGCAATGAACCTAGTTGGCATACCTACAAGTCCGCAATTTTGAAAAAACCTCAGTAAGTTAAGTAGTTAAGGAGTCTATCGCGGACAAACAACGTGACACGTAATTTATATATATAAAGATAAGAAGATTTTATTTTAATTTATAGTTTTACTTATTACTTTTCTTTCAATTTCGTTTTGTAGACCGCCATCTAAAACTAATTAAAGTTTTAGTACCTACATTAAATGAATCGTACTATTTTTTTTCTGGAGCCATCTTAGGAAATACGACTTTTATTTACCCACCGTACGATCTCTCACTCCGCGACGTCTGGCAACCCTGTTCCGTAGTGATTAAGTACTCTGTGTTCGTTCTGTCAAGTTTGGTTCAAGATGTCGGTATTAAATATTTGACACTAAATAATTTTTAAGACTGTAAATAAAAATATAGTTACTTACCAATTATGATTAAATAAAGTGAAATAAAGTTCAAACGTAAATAATGAGAACGTTTTAACTGTGCTCAATAAACAATAATACGTTATTAAGTGTTTTTGAACAGTCGGAGTTTTTCTAACGTGACATTTACTTGTGTAGCTTGCTCGCAGCCGACTAAACTTGAGTTGGCCCCAGTTGGGGTCAACACAGGTGAACAAAATGTAAGTACTGAACAGCGTGTCTATATTATTTAGGTCCATGTGTACAACACGTACCTCGGCGAGAGCGCGTCATCAGCGTCCTGAAGGTAGACCCAGTGCGCGGGGATCTCGTCGCGGGCGGGCGCGGCCGGCAGCGAGCCCGTGTACACCAGCAGGTCGTCCAACAACACCTGGACCGCACCACAGAATACATAATAGTAACTATTGGTACAGGAGAGTCCCTCCGCAAAATCATTTAAATAAATAGCGACTCTTGCTCCGACACAATAAAGTGTAATTTAGGTCGCACAGCGCTAATCGTCAACAGACGCTAGATGTCTCTAGACGTTGCCTCTCTTTCTAATCATAACTACTACGAGTATTATCCTCTCTGACAACGTCAGGTTTGTCTTTTGTGTTTGTCTTTTGTGATGACATGACATGTCATTGTGTGATAGATTACGAATGTATGACAAGCGTGAGTGAGCAGCTCTTCTGAAATTGGCCCGACACGTCGAACGCGGCACGTACATAACATACCAAAAGTGCAGAGTACGCCAGGCCTGACCGCTTAAGCGCTTGTCACACATGGCATGACAGTTACACGTACACAGAAGTAGGTATATATTTTATAAGCTGTAATCCATTTACTTTTTTCATTTTTGCAAGAACTTAGTTACTTTCATAAGTTTGTTAAACAATAGGTATGTACAGGCAGTCCTCGTACTTACGGCATGTTAGGTTCTCGAAATACGCGACGTAAATCGAAACGACGTAAGTCGAGACATATTTTTTCATATTATGTTTACATGTAAAACTCAAGGGTTAGGATCCACACGGACTCGAAATTAAAAAAAACTGCATTTATAACAAAGGATATACATACTTTATTATCAAAAGTAAGTTCTTAAAATAATTATATATGCACTTATGAAATTGCTAGTTATTTTTCCTATGCCGGAAATCGAAACAAATGACGTATGTTTGAGGAATAGTATCAAAACATTGTTGGACGTAACTTGAAACGACGTAAGTCGAGGACTGCCTGTATATATTTAGAGCAGTATTTACAAATGTAGGGTATGGATATGTGTATCTAAGGACGCAGTCACTGCTACCCTACTACTCTATTATCATACCACCAGAACATGATCTAAGTCTATGAGTATGTCTACCAGTAGGTTAATTTTATTTCCTCCCCAGGTTCAAGTTCCTTCGCCCAAAACAAAAATCGCTTCAAAAAAAAAAAACCTGTACCTGCACATACTCCTACAGTGCCTATAGATACTCGCGGTACCTAACTATATCTCGTTGGTAGTTGAAAAACCATGAGAACTCACCCCAAACTCCTTGACGCCCCTGGTGGGCGTTTTCGCATAGTTCCATATCTTCATACCGTACACCGACACTGGGATGTCAAACACGAAAAATACTCTGGAACGAAATGGAATAACATAAAAGTTAATAATACGAAGAAAAGGGTTTTTTATGCTTTTCAAAACCCTAACCGCAACGCAACACTACGAATCGTTTGGCAGATTTAAGCAAGTCTTTCTGTGTATGTGCCTGTTGAGCGTGCGCGGCAGTATGTCTCTCTCTCTTTCTCTGTGTGTGTGTGCGACTGTTAGTATAAGTGCAAGTATGACAGGCACGTACCTGTTGAGCGTGCGCGGCAGGATGGGCGCCAGCCAGCAGTGGTCGGGTCCGTCGGCGCGCGCGTTGCGGCCGTCCACCAGCCGCGCCGGCGTGCGCGCGTCCCTCCCCCCGCCCCCCGCGCCGCCCGCACACAACACGTTCACGCTCGCCGGGTGCGCGCACACGTCTACGTGAAAATGTTTTCTTATTCGTATTTACTATACTAATTATTATTTATGCTGAATGATGTACATTGTACACTCCTGTAATGTTCGGTTTACACGTATTAAGTAGTTAAGTATACTTCGGCCGCTGTATCTTGGCGCGTCTGAACTTCGCGCGGAAGGCTGCGCAGTAACATAATTCGCCAATACTCGATACGCGGTGTATTGTGTCTCAGTCATACGTTAGCATGTTCGTGTTGCCATCTCTGTCTTAGATGCGCTAAAGTTCGCAAAGCCTATGTTCAGACACGCCAAGATACAGCGGCCGTACTGTAGTTAACTAAATTTTAAGTAAATTAATACGTGTAAACGGACAATTTAGTAGTTTCGTAATTTAGTAGTTAAGTATTCAAGTAGATAAGTAATTTAGAAATTTTTCTATTTTCTGTTAAGTAGGTGGGCGGGGCTTATCACTTAACACGTTTGGACAGGCACTTTTAAGTTAAAATTTAGTAAAATGCTTAAGTAATTAAGTAATTTAGTAAAATGCTTAAGTAGTTAAGTAGAATTGTATGAACTTAAGAGCTTTACTAAATTATTACGTGTGGACGGACACTAAAAATTATTCACTTAAAATTTAGTTAAAATGTACTTATCTACTTAACTACTTAATACGTGTAAACCGGACTTAAGTGACATGTTCAGACTGCACTATGCTATTATGTGTTAGTTAAACCCACATGGAAAGAAATGTTGTGCAAGTGTTTTATTAAATAATTGAAGAAAAATCTAAAGCAACTCCTCAGCAAATTTCCTAAATAGGTTTACACGAATTATAAAATGACTCAGCGTTTTGTTGTTCTGATAGATTCCCCCATACTATGTATATTACTTACGAATGTAAGTCCTGCTCGAAGGACCAACAATCCAAATCTACGCACAAAGATTTCAATCAACAAATCCTTACCAAAAGTACCAATTTTTGTATTACAACTAGGTATAGGTATACCGATATTTTGACCCAATTCTTGTTTTGGCCTTGCACTGGCAGTAAAGTAACTCAGTACAAATTTAAGAGTTATTTAAAAATACCTACTAAACGCCAACACTCACTGGACTCAGTGACGGGTATAACATTCCCGTGCGGGTCGTAGAGCTCGACACCCGTGAGCCCCACGTAGTAGGGGTCGCCCCAGGTGGAGAAGATGCTGATCTGCAGCACGAAGCCGGTGGGCGCGCGCGGCTGCAACTCGCCGTACAGCGGGCTCTCCGTGAGGAACTCGTCGGGGTCTGGTGTGGTCTCCGAACTTGGGAATAAAAGAAGTCATAAGTCATCACGTTAGTGTAGACAGTATAGTACAGAACACATATATATCTACGAAGCGTTGAAGTCCGGCGACATGTGTCGATCCCATTAATTAATGGCCTGGACTAATGAGCACGGGTTTCTCCTCTTAAGGAGGCCCAGAGCATACTCCACCATGCTGCTGCACTACAGATTGGTGAATCGTTTAATGGCCAACCCAAGTACCAGAAGTTTTCATGCCTCCGACATGGCTTAACGACGTTATCTAATATCTTACGATAACAACCGAGACCGAAGGCTTTACGTGCCCTTCGAACGGAAGCGTTCAAGACATTGTCCTGTTAGCGGTCACCATTAACCCTACATAATGAAATTTATACCAACCGCTCGTCGATAGCCGCGAGGTCTATCTGCTGTACATAGTCGTAGCAGGTGTCGCCGGGCGCGCGCCGCAGCAGCACCGGCCGGCCGTGGAGCGCCGCGCCGTCCAACGACACGCGCAGGTGCTTCGCCCCCAGATACGACAGCTCCATGCCGCCGTTGTAGTTCCAGATACGGATACCTGGGAGACGTAGTTAGAGGAGATACCAATGGAAGACCAGTGATGGTTCCACTTTTCCATGGAAAAATAGTAATTCTGTTCCAATTCTTGGAACCAAAGTTGACGAAATAAGTAAGTAAATGTTCCTGGATACGCTTCTAACGGCTACTATGATGTAATATTATGACTTTTAATTTATAAGATCGTAGTTGGTAGTTTGGTGATGGGTTAAAAAAATCATGAAGTTTTTTCTTGCTGCGAAGGAACTCTGGAAGACCCACAAGAAGAATTCGTATTGGTAGAATCGTGGAGTACACTTCAGACTTTCTGAATCAAGAAGACAGATTCGTGCGCTGCGGTGGGCCGATAATATCCGCTGAAACTATTGCAATCACCACTATTCGAATAAGAACCAAATATCATGTTCCAGCTGGGGACTTGAGGTCCAGTTCTTTCTTTCTTCTTCTTCCCTCTTTCTTGGCCAGCAACGCATTAGATGCCTTTGGTGTCGCCGATTTCCACGGGTGACGATAGCCACTTCCCATCAGGTAGATCCTCAGCTCGTTTACCGACTATTCCCATAAAAAAAGCTCACTAGTGATCTCGGTGGGGTCCTTCAAGTCGAGGACGACGTGACAGAACTTGGACCCTGGCGTGAAGCTGGCACACCACATGTCGTCGAGCTCAGTCGAGATGTTCCGGCCGTTGAACAGGCTCTTGCAGTCCAGCAGGCTGCTGTCAGTACGATCGTCGCTGATGAACGACACGTAGGCGAACGCGCGGTGGACCTTCACGGACTCGTTGTTGCAAAGCACGTCGATACCTTTAGAAAAGATGAAACAACCATTAAAAGAAGGCTTGTGAAAATATGGGATCAGATGAAATGATCAAGGTTTATGTTCTTTTCTTAGGTACGTCGCATTAAACTTTGGCGTCATTGTGTATGTTTGCGACGGAGATACTAGCGCAAATTCTTTAAAAGTTCAAATTAGCATTTTTAACTTTAACATTTAACTTTACCCGTTAAACCGATCAAATGTTTCTGTCCCCAGTTGGACATGAGCGTCAGTTTGATCTGTCTCGCGACGTATTTGGTCTCCCCGTCCTCCGCCGCTGCGAGGTCGGTGGCGGCGGGGCTGGCGTGGCTCTTGCTGTTGGCGGTCGGCGGCCGCTTCTCTATCACGTTCACTTGCTCGTGCAAAGCCTCGTTCTCTCTGAGCAACGCTTGGAAGTTCATGTCGTTGACCATAATGGCTTCCAAAATCTCAGGCTTCTTCGTGAACAGAATTGTCTGTAAATATAAATTAAATCAGTATTGCAGATGATGAGGAAACTAGTAAGTTTCAAGGACACTTACGTCACCGAATGAAGGTAGAAGACCTTTGAGCTCTCCGCTCGAGCGCGCTATCTCTCCGTAAAAGATGACTTGGTCGTCCAGTTTGATCTGAACCAATCGGACGCCCCGAGTGGAGTATATTCGAGACTTGTTGTAATTCTGTAAAACAATGACGATGACAGGATGATAGGAATAAGGTTGTAGATTTCATGGCACTAGGCGTGTAGTACCATGAAATCTACAATTTTCTCAGTTTATTTTGCTCCGCTTTTTAGGGTTCCGAAGTAAAATCGGAACCCTTATAGTTTCATCATGTCTGTTCGTCTGTCTGTCCGTCATTCCCCCTATCCGAAGCAAAGCGCCGAGACCCTTAGTGTTAGAAAGCTGTAATTTGGCATGGATATACATATTTATTAAAATTTCAGAATCGTAGAGTAAAATATTGAAAAACATTTTTTTTCAGGGTACAGGTACACCTACAGGTAACACACACACTACAGGTACACACCCTACAGGTAACGTGAAGATGAATTTTTTATTCGTCGCGTAACACTATAGTGTGGGGTATCGTTGAAAAGGTCTTCTAAAAATATTATGGGTCTTCTAAGACCATTTTTGTAACTAGGGCCAGGGGTCCGTTTGCGAAATATTTGGCTTCTGGCTAAACGTTTGAAGTTGGACAAGTGAAAAAATTCTCAAAAATCCTACTAATATTATAAATGTGAAAGTTTGGATGTTTGGATGTTTGGATGTTTGTGACTCAATCACGCAAAAACGGCTGAACGGATATGGATAAAATTTTGCACACGGATAGCTTTCAACCTAACTTACCGGATAGGCTACTTTTTATCCCAGAAAATATTCCTGTTCCTGAGGGATAAGAGGTACAATTTAGTCATAGAAAAACAGTTTGCCGTTTTTCGTCACACTGACATGACAGATGAACGAAATAAAAATGGCCGAACTTCAATCAGCTGATTAAGTGTTTAAGTTGTAATATGGTTAATTGTTTTTAATAACTAACATTACACCAATTGTGCGGAGATGCACATTGTGATAATTTTTATCATACAATGCGAGGTTTAGTAGCCATCGATCTTATATAAAATCAAATAAATCAACAAAACAATTTTTGTGGAAAACTAAGGCTGCTTACATACTAGCGTTTATAAAGCGCTTCATGCACCCAATGAGCAATCAATGAGTTACAAAAAATAATAATTTTACGATAAAGAAAATTGCTGGTAGCTTATCATTGAAGTATAATGTAGTAAAGTACCAGAACAGACAGCGCGAACAAAATTTGTGTCGCGTCAGTAGATTCTGTTTTTAAATCGAACGAATCCATTGAAAATTGAAGCCCACTGCAGCCAATTTATTGTGCTAAACATAGTATTCGCTGCATCGGTTCTATACGCCAGTAATAATACTTCAATGTAGTTATCAAGTTTTTTCCTACCTTTCAATAAGAAGTGCTATCGAAGTATTATAAGATATCGTATCAGGTTTAATTGATTGCAAAAGATCATCAAATTTGGTTTTTTACATTCGTAAATGTCTTTCTATTTTTTATATTTACTTTATAGTAAAAAATATTAATTTTCCTGAACCGATTGAGCAAGTCATTATTAAAATGTCGGATGAGTGCGTACGTCTTTAAAATCCTAGTGCGGTTTTAGCCTAATGTCAAAATTGCTTTATTTTTCTATAGCTGTGCATGCGTTTAGGCCAGTAATTTTTGAATCACTGATTTTAGTCATGGATATATTACTCTAACTGGATACATAACTTCGTAGTTGTACCTGAAGATCGATGATGGCATAAAATAATGACCATTTTTGTATTGTGTCCATGTTATCTATAGTCCCAGGATATAATTATCTTTTGATTGTGATTTTTCATAATGGTTTAAAAACATCTAAGATTAAATTATAATATAGATGTACCATAATTGTGTACCTTAATTTTCAATTTACTCTTAATGAAATTACATAAATTAGGTAATTTTGAAGAAATTCTTATAAAATGTATATTATTTCAATATTATAATTTTTGCCACCAGAAGAATTACATATAGAAAACATTTTGAAGAACCGTATCAAAATAGGACATAATTTTTCTAAGTGTGTACACCCTACAATTATGAAGGACAACATCAATCCGGCCTGTGATTGGTCGAATGGTCATTCCGATATGACGTCATTGATCTTCAGGTACCTCTATAAAGTCTATGATCCAGACAGAGTAATATATCCATGATTTTAGTTAATACGAGTAAATTCTTTGTTTAAGAAGCAATTTGGATTATGCTTTTTTGTATAACATTGGGTATTTTGTCAAGTAAATCCTATTGAAATTCAGTGAGGAGCTGATGATGGTATCTTGAGATAAAGAGTACTAAATATCTGGAGATAAAGGAACTCCTCAATGGTAGAAAAAAATAGGTAGAACGGTGTTTAAAGATATTTTGTTTTCGTTATCGTTGACATTGTAAAATCAGCTCTTCATTGACCAACTAAGGGTCTCATGACGTGTCTTGGAGAACAAATAGGTAACTCCTGAACGGGTGCAAATTACTTAACAGGAATAAAAAAAATATTTGTTTTTAGTAACGTTGACATTGCAAAACCAGTACATTAATGACCAACTTAAGGCCTGCTGGTGTACTTATCTCGAAGGCTAAATATGTGAATCTCGAACGGATGGGAATATCTGAACAAGATTTAAAAATATTTTTGTTAGTAACGTTGAAATTGCAAAGCCTATATACATCATTGAGCAACTTGAGCCTGATGGTGTATCTTGGGTACACAAAATAATTATGCCATGCCACTTAAACGCAGACGTGTCTGTTCACCGCAAAACGGAGCCTGTTCACCTTGGCTCCCACTTTCCGGAGTGTATCCCTGGAATGCACCGACCGCCTACAGTTATTGGAAGTTGAAGTTTCCTCGAACCTCAACTATGAAAGGTTCATCGAATCCAAAGCTAAAGTGGCTGCAAGAAAACTTGGGGTCCTTGCAAGGGTGCGCCAGTACTTTTTTTTATGGAAATAGCCGGCAAACGAGCTGACGATCCACCTGATGGTAAGTGGCTATCGTCGCCCATAGACATCAGCAACACCAAAGGCATCACTGATGCGTTGCCGGCCAAGAAAGAGTGAAGAAAGAAAAGGAAAGAACTAGCTCTCAAGCCCCCAGCCGGAACACGACGAGTCGTTTGGCGGCTGACTCAAGCTCGAGGGTGGTAGCTATCCAGGCGAACCCCATAGAGAAATAATAATAGTAATAATGGTATTAATTAAGAATTAAAATCAATATTACCAATATAATCCCTCAAGGGGCCCTACCACCAGCGGGTACTTCTCACTGAGGTAGATTTTAACAATGTATAAAGCTCAGGTTCGCCCATGTGTGGAGTACTGCTGTCACATTTGGGGCGGTGCCGCAAAATGTCACCTTTCAGCCTTAGATTCGATGGAGAGGCGTGCAATGAGGTTCATTAACGACCCAGACTTGGTGGTAACCAACCTGCAAAGCCTCGCACACAGGCGGAGAGTAGCCAGCCTCTCGGCATTCTACAGGATGCATTTTGGAGATTGTGCTCAGGAATTGCATGAACTAATTCCCCCATCCCCGTTCCTCCATCGAACAACCCGTCGTATGGCAAGCATCCATCCATATGTCGTGAATATCCCACCGCTGCGAACGGTGCGATACACGTCTTCTTTCATACTGCGTGCCGCGAAGGACTGGAATAGCTTGCCTGCGTGGGTGTTTCCGTCCAACTACAATGTAGGTGTCTTCAAGAAAAGAGTGAATAGGCATTTATTAAGTTAGTGCATTCACCATCTTGGACTCCATCGCCACTTACCGTCAGGTGGGATTGTTGTCAAGCACTTATTTTATGTAAAAAAAAGCGGCCAAGTGCGAGTCGGACTCGCCCATGAAGGGTTCCGTAGCAGCAAGTAACATAATATAAAACTTCTTGTAGTTCGTTGTAACTTTGATCAATGTTTTTTGCGGTTTACGATTTATGACGTATTAAAAAAAAACTACTAACTAGATCTCATTCAAACCAATTTTCGTTGGAAGTTTGCATGGTAATGTACATCATATATTTTTTTTAGTTTTATCATTCCCTTATTTTAGAAGTTACAGGGGGGGGGACACACATTTTACCACTTTGGAAGTGTCTCTCGCGCGTACTATTCAGTTTAGAAAAAAATGATATTAGAAACCTCAATATCATTTTTGAAGACCTATCCATAGATACCCCACACGTATGGGTTTGATGAAAAAAACATTTTTGAGTTTCAGTTCTAAGTATGGGGAACCCGCAAAATTTATTGTTTTTTTCTATTTTTGTGTGAAAATCTTAATGCGGTTCACAGAATACATCTACTTACCAAGTTTCAACAATATAGCTCTTATAGTTTCGGAAAAAAGTGGCTGTGACATACGGACGGACAGACAGACAGACAGACAGACAAACAGACATGACGAATCCATAAGGGTTCCGTTTTTTGCCATTCGGCTACGGAACCCTAAAAAAAATGGAACTTTTATGTGAAATAAGCTAATGCTTAACTAAAAGCCACCTGATGGTAAGCGGGAATGAAGTATGGGTGGTAAAGCGCACTAACTTACTAAAAGCCTATTCTCTCTTTACTTGAAGACACCCGTATTATAAGAGTAAGAGCCAAGATGAAAGGGCTTCTTTTGCCGGTGAATTGACACGCTTGAGTTTTTGTGACGTTGAATCTCACAAAGTTGGTATGCCAGACCCAATCGAAGGCCTTTGAGATGTCAAGAAAAACGGCTAGCTCTTCCATAGACTTAAATATATAGACACGCTGTTGTTAACAAATTTCGTGTCACGCTTTCGTGCCACAGAGTACTCAATCACAGAGTCAATATGCGCCCAGTGTTGCCAACACCCTACTCCGAAAGAGATCATGGATACATTACTATAACTGGACATATACCATGGATATATTACTCTGTCTGGATTACTTTGTAGAGGTACCTGAGGATTAATTACGTCATAACGGAATGACCATTGTGTTCATCCATTCATTGTGCATCTGTAATCCCAGGATATATCATTCAGCTGTGTTAATTTTTTTTTATAAGTGTTATGCACTTAAAATAAAAGAAATGTACCGTAATAAATTACATTGTTTCATTTCATTATCACCTTCAACATCCGTTTTCATGACGTAAGGACAATTTTGAAGAAATTATAATAAAATGTGTTAATACAATAATATATTTATTTACCACCAGAAAAATTATTAGAAAACATTTGGAAAATAGGACATAACACCCCACAATTATGAAGGATAATCTCAATCCGGTCTGCGATTGGTCAAAGAGTCATTCCGTTGTGACGTCATCTGTCTTCAAGTACCTCGAAGTTATGTATCCAGTTAAAAGTCATAATTATATCCATGGCGACAATCATACGATTTATGCCTTTTTCCAGTTCATCTCGGAGTGACTACTATATATTTTTTTAACATCGTAAGTAAACATTAATAATTTAAATATGTATTTGTATGCATTGTTAGAAAATTATGTACGAGTATAATAGGTTCATGATGTAATTATTATAGGTTCATAGATTTATCAATAGATGGCGCACATTATAATTACCTATGTCCCGATATTTCTACATTTATAATTTTGTATGTTATTATGTAAATTTATATTATAACTAGCTGCCCGGACAGACTTCGTTCTATCAAAAAAAATTGCAATAAAATAATATTGCGACTATACATTGAGATGTAAGCTATCCTATCTTTCAAGTTGGATCAAACTGCACACGGTGTGCAAAGGGCAATGAACCTAGTTGGCATACCTACAAGTCCGCAATTTTGAAAAAACCTCGATTCGGCGGCCAGTGATGTAAAATATGTCAATCGATAGAATAAATGATTATGATCAAAAAGTATTCAGTGATGAAATGTCGTAAGTGGTATACTTTCTGAGATATTTGAGTTCAAACCCGTAGAAAAATGAAGTAAAAAACTTTGTTTCGGCGGATATTGATAAAACATGTGTCAATCGATAGACTAAGTGATTACGATCAAAAAGTATTCAGTGATAAAATATCGTAAGTGATATACTTTCTGAGATATTTGAGTTCAAACCCGTAGAAAAATAAAACATTGGTAATTGTCTTTTTTATTTATTAGTGGATCAACACTATAACTATATACATATAAAATATCACAATATCATTAACAAAACTAAATAAATACATATTTATTCATATTTACATATATACATATTATATTATATATTAAGTACATAAATATTTATAACTACGTATATAACATGTGGTTGAAGACCACGGGCGAGGACATTCTAATTGCTTCAGGTAGTGCTGCCGGACGTGATTCTTGAAGGAACTTTTGGTAGTCTTTTGATGTCTACAAGCAAGTAGTTCCAGAACAGTATTGCAAAGGAATTCCCGAAATAAGCAGTGCTATGGGTTTCTTTTAAATAAACAGGAGAAGACACATTATTCAAAATAGCATAAAATGTTGAGAGAATTCTGAAGTTTCACCTGTGTCGAATTGGTAGCCATTTAAGTTAGGAATCAAACTGGGAAATGTGGTCATACTTACGTAAGCTGAAGATAGGTATATCGAAGTTTTTTAACTTTATTTTCCTACGGTTTTGAAATCAAATATCTCAGAAAGTATATAACTTACGACATTGTATCACTTAATACTTTTTGATCGTAATCACTTAGTCTATCGATTGACACATATTTTATCAATATCCGCCGAAAAAAAGTTTTTTACTTCATTTTTCTACGGGTTTGAACTCAAATATCTCAGAAAGTATACCACTTACGACATTTCATCACTGTATACTTTTTGATCGTAATCATTTACTCTATCGATTGACACATGTTTCATCACTGGCCGCCGAATCGAGGTTTTTTAAAAATGGCGGACTTGTAGGTATGCCAGGTTCCATATAAAACTGTTGGAAGCCCTTTGATTAAAATCGGTTAAGTAGTTAAGGAGTCTATCGCGGACAAACAACGTGACACGTAATTTATATATATAAAGATAAGAAGATTTTATTTTAATTTATAGTTTTACTTATTACTTTTCTTTCAATTTCGTTTTGTAGACCGCCATCTAAAACTAATTAAAGTTTTAGTACCTACATTAAATGAATCGTACTATTTTTTTTCTGGAGCCATCTTAGGAAATACGACTTTTATTTACCCACCGTACGATCTCTCACTCCGCGACGTCTGGCAACCCTGTTCCGTAGTGATTAAGTACTCTGTGTTCGTTCTGTCAAGTTTGGTTCAAGATGTCGGTATTAAATATTTGACACTAAATAATTTTTAAGACTGTAAATAAAGATATAGTTACTTACCAATTATGATTAAATAAAGTGAAATAAAGTTCAAACGTAAATAATGAGAACGTTTTAACTGTGCTCAATAAACAATAATACGTTATTAAGTGTTTTTGAACAGTCGGAGTTTTTCTAACGTGACATTTACTTGTGTAGCTTGCTCGCAGCCGACTAAACTTGAGTTGGCCCCAGTTGGGGTCAACACAGGTGAACAAAATGTAAGTACTGAACAGCGTGTCTATATTATTTAGGTCCATGTATTATTGACCAAACTTAGGGCCTGGTGGTGTATCTTGAAGACCAAATACTTAATTATGTAACACCTGAACGAACGGAAATAACGAAATTGATTTCAAAGATATTTGTTGTTGTTTTTTAAACCATTTTTAAAATGAAATTAAGTGAATGTTTCTTATTCACTGATGCTTAAACTGCTAAACGAATTTAGTTTCAGTTTGGCTCCCAGATATTTAATATCCCGCATTAAAGGATAGGGTACTTTTTATATCGTGGATAGATTTTACTATAATACGAGTACTTATGGTATTTATTTTGTATTCCGATATTTCGACCCAGTTGCATGGATCGTGTTCCATGGTGGTAAAGTTTAAAACTGGGTGAGTTAAGTGTAAAATTTTATATCGGGGATAGACCGTTCCCTCAAGATAAGATATAATTAAAAATGGCTAGCATAGATGTTTTTATCATTTCTTTTATTGATCATACTCTTCATTCCTCTAAAGATCCAATTCTGAAGTCCACGCAGACGAAGTCGCGGGTAGAAGCTAGTAGGTTATAATGATGAATTTTTACAAGGAAAACTATCACGGCTATGTCAGCGTAATTAGTTAATGACTAGGTAATAGTCACAGGCAATAGTCGATAAACTAGCTACTTCGGAACCCTACATTGCTACGTGCCCTACATTGAAAAACAAAAAAGGGCAAAATTACCAGCATTTTAGGTATATTACAAACTTCTACCGCTGCGTAATTTCCGATTTTCAATCCAAAAATATGGAACATTGATCATTTCGTAACGTCACAGATTTCCCTCTCTCTCTCTTTCTCTCTTTTTCACACACGTCTCACTCACCCAGATCCTGAGCAAGGCCAGCGTGGTCCTGGCGGCGAGCAGCACACTGACCGACACAGGCGCGGCGGGCTCGGGGGGCGCAGGAGCACTCCACAGGTGGCGCTCGTCTCGCGTGCGCACCACGCCGTCCGCGAGGCACTCCGCGCGACCGTACTTGGAATGATCGCCGCTCTCCGAGTCCGCCCACACCTGGTACAATATCCTCTTTCTCAAACTGATCGAGAAAGTTAGGTACGCACTCACACCTCTGCACTAGGATTTCCTGTGGTACGCTAGGTAAAATCGAACCCTGGTGGCATTGTGGCAAATTAAATCCGGGACGTTGGGCAGACAGGGTTACTGCAGACTAGCGTATAGAAAATACATCTGCAGGAAAAGCGCAATTTTCAAGGCGAAATGGGCTAATAGTGAAGAGGGAGCTTCATGATAATCAGGATATTAAAACTCTGCGTTGTATTCTAACAATAGGTAATAATAATATTATAGTCGATATCAGAAATTTATTCTTCACTGTACTTCTTGATCTTTTTGTGCTAGTGTTCTTGTATCAAGCGAAATATTATTATCATTTCAAAGTGTGCCTAATGTATTAGGGTTTTATGTATAGCGTATAGCTAAGGTTTTCTTCCTACCTTCTCTATGGCAACGACGTTTCCTTTGGAATCGAACATTTCTATACCATTCAGCCCGACCAAGTATTTATCGCCCCAATTGCTGAAGATCTTTATCTCCAATAATCTTCCTTCTGGTAGTTCCGGGATAATAAATTCACTTTTTCCTTTATCAACTTTAACGTGTTTGCTTGGCACAGACATAAGTGATGTTGGCTTCTTGGATGAACTGATCTGCACGGGCAACTTAGTCCCAAGATTATTTGATGCTTCCTTTGAAAGAAATTTCCGCCGGTTTACTTCATGCCGTCCTGAAACAAAAAGTTTAAGATTCAAAACAAACACGACCCAGGATAGCATGGGGCTTCTGAATGACTTCAGTATTTTTATTGGCCCAGCCGTAAATAAAGAATATCGAGGGCTCTAGACACAACACGGTAAAGCTACTCACTGGAACCCATAATGACATCCTGAAAATCTTCATCTATGGCGTTATTCATGCGGCGATGGCGAGGTGTGACGTAGTGGGGCAACAGGTCTGAGAGGAAGTCATTCGATATACCGTTAGCCGAATCTCCCCAGTCTAAGTTGCTGCTGGCGTGACCGTTTTTTCTTCGGCCATTTAATGTGTACCCTGAAATTTATACGAAGGTCAAAGATATTTTATAAAAATGTATTAATTATAACATTTTTTCATTTTGAATACATATATATAATTACCCGTGTCTCTCAACAGAGTTCCATTCCATCTGTTCTTCACTCCCGACCCCAAATTAAATTTTTCTGATCTGATAAAACTATCAACCTGAATTTATACTAGCTTACCTAAATCTAAAAACTACGAAAATATTTTAACGTATTTCAGTCTTCAGGTGTATCGAGACTGTGAAGCGAGTGCTTTAGATACTTCCTTTAGAATTTTTAGGATTCTTGGTATACAATGTATGAAGCATTTACGATCAGGTCGTCAGCCAATGCAGTTGGTGGCCAATTTATTTACTTGTCTTACCATTGTTATGGCGCAAAATTCCGGCAGAATGTGCGGCCGACGGCATCTGAGGTTTCAGCAACAGGTCCATGGAAGTATCTAGCGATGTCCTTCGCGTTAATCTAAACATATTTAACACAAAATATTGCATATGGAATACATATTGGAGTTAAAATTCGCGCTCGATTTGAGTGCGTTTTTTCAGCGGAAAATTTTCTTTCGAAGTACTTGTATATCCCTAAGGCTGTTCGATGTTGGGTTCGCTTCGGTTGGTCACTAATCCCTCACCACTCAACAACGAAGAAGCTTAGTGGAGTCGGTTCGCTAGATCCCTCTTTAAATATGAGGAGATACTCGTGATCTGCAGTGGAGCGCTAACGAGTTTAAGCCTTAAATAATCAACACAGGAGACTGATAGCATCACACTATGCGAATAATACTGAAAGTAAGTCATAGAATGATTACTGCAGAGCCAAGTTCTCGTATCTCATTCATTACTGGAGTCTCGGTACTGAGAGGCTAAGACTTGGTCACTACAGCCATGGCACGAAGCAGATTTATGAATCAAATAAAGTATTGATATCAATCCATTCATTAATTTTTGGTACTCCAGTTAGCCTAAGGCTTTTTCTAATTGGTGCCATAGAATGCGTCATGTTATTTTAATATATTATTATGTTGGTAATGGACGTAAGATTGGTTATTACTTGCGGTTTTCATTGTTAGCGTATCCAAATTTCTGTTGAGGAACCCTGTTAGTAGGGGATGAATCACTGCTGCTATTGATAATATGCGTTTCTTTCATCTCCCTGAAATATATATTGTAAGAATTTGTTAATCTGTTACGAAGAGGATGAGGACGACGATGATATGAAAGATAAGAAAGTTAGTGTAAAGATGACGGTTGATAGGGAAGTGTGGAAGATGAAAACATATTGCGCCGACCCCAAATAAAGTTGGGAAATGGGCAGGATGATGATTATTGCTTAAATTTTGACCGCGTTGATGAGTCTTTTCGACAAAGTTACGTATGCATTGGCCTTATCATGCAATTCTGATGATATTTTAAAAATCATTCTTTTTATGTCAAGATCCGAATAAAAATAATTTCCTACTTCAGACTAAGATATCTCTTCGAGTCATAGTTAAAGGGGTTATGATAATAATTAATTGATAACAGAAACCTTACGGAGAACTTCAAGAATTATAGGGTGGTTTTTGCTAAAATTCTGCTCCTACCCTCAGATTAAAGAATAAAAGATCCTAACACACAATACATTTTTGCATGACAATGAAGGGTGCATGTGCATCAGATACATAAATGAAGGCAGGTGTAAATAAATAAAATTGATAGAATGCATAAAATAATTAATATAGTTTCTGATTGCCATTTACCAAACACAATGAGTGGTCAAGTCAAACTCACTTGGTAAGCTCTTTGAGCCAGATTGGTGTTTCCGTGTCCTTGTTCGCATAATCAAACCCATTTTGCCTAAGTGCCATTTTTCAGCCATGAGAAAGAAATGACCTTACTTCTTATGGTTTATAAAGAAGTATAAAACTACATAAGTCACTCGTGTATTTTATATCACCCAACTCAACTTAAAAATCATATTTCTTCATTAAAGTCATCACAAAATTGACATTGTATTTAAAAAACATTCATTTCCACTGGAGACTTTTGAAACCCACATTTGGCGGTATTTGTTTGACCTTGGTTACCATGACAACGAAATCAGAATCTACAAGCATATAGACGTCAGTGTCTATTTTCAGTATAAAACAAAGTACTCTGTGGTGTCTATGAATTACATTCAGTGTTCGTCGGGAAGGGTGAATTCGCGTTTTTGAATTATTTTGGTGTGTTTTTTTAAAAGTATGTGGAAATGCGTGCAAAACCATGAAAAAAATTAGCACATAAAATTTCCTTTCTAAGCCTACAAAAGTCCTCAAAATTCGTTATGCTAATCAAAAGTTATTGGGTCATAAAAAAAATTATAAGAAATGGTAATGATATTGAGCAGCCTGGTAATGACTTTTATTTAACGGTAATGATTGTTTGTTAATGGGAATGACAAAATTTAATGTTATTCAAAAAAATTTTAGAGCCGTGTGTATTATAGTTATGTCTTTAAGTTGCATAGAAGATAAAAAATGTCAAGCTAAAACCACTAATTAGAGTATTATTGGTAACGAGATTGGCAGTAATAAATTACGCAATTCTAAATATGAATTATTAGTTCATGGAAATAAAATTACCTCTGGTAAAGAAAGGCATATGAATTTGAAATTTTGTGGGGAATGTCTGTTAAAATTATAAATAATATAAAAGATGTGATAGTCCCTTATTTAGCTAGGTTAGTAAATAAATGTGTAAAACTAGATACTTTCCCAGATCTAATGAAGTACAGAAAAATCATACTGATTTTTAAATCTGGGGACAAACCAGACCTTAATAATTACAGACCTATTTCTATTTTACCTACGGTCTTCGAAAATAATTAAGTTAAATTAAACGCTGAAGCACTTCACCGCTTGTAATTTACTTCACCCTGAGCAATACGGTTTTACCGAAAGCCGTAATACAACAAATGCAGGTGCTAGGCTTCTCAAACTTATCTTTGAGACCTGGGAGAATTCACAAAATCCCATAAAGGGTATTCTGTGACCTGTCTAAGACGTTTGATTGTGTTGAACACTAAACATTACTACTTAAGCTACTACTACAGCATCAATAACAATTCACTTAACTTGATTGTGTCGTACTTGACGAGTAGAATCCAGTGTGTTAGTATAAATGATAACAAGTGATCGAGATCTCAATCTGTGATGGGTGTACCACAGAGCTCGTTTCTGGGCCCCTTCCTTTTTCTAGTACACTTAAATGATCTGCCGTATTAAATTAAGAAATATGCAGACATTATCATATTTGCTGATGTCACTTCTCTTATATTTAAGACGAATAGAAATAAAATAAATGACGATGTAAAAGTTCTCAGGTTTGTTTGTCACACCGGTTTACTACAAATAATTTACTGATAAATGCTAAAAAACTAAGTATATAGAATGTTTGCTACCAAATGGAATAACACGAGACAGTCCCCTTTAACACGTGCAGCAGTACCAAGCGCGTCACTTTACTCTGCGACTAGTAAAAAAGTCCGGTTTATATTTGATTCACCTTATAAATAATGAAATTATAACAATGGAAAAATCCACGGTTTTCTTGGGTGTCACCTTAGATTCTAAACTACAATAGGGCAATCATATATCGGCTTAGTTAGTTAATGCCATTAGAAAGATAAGACAGTTTACTGATGTAGAAATTGCTAAACTTGTTTATTTTGCACACTTTCATAGCCTCATGTCCTATGGTATATTGATATTATTGATGTGGAGTGCAGAGGCTGACATTGATGCGATATTTGTTTTGCAGAAAAGGGCAATTAGGACCATCTATAATTAAAATTACGCCACTACCTGCGGGAGAGATTTAAAGAAATGAGCATATTAACAGTAACATCTCAATTTATTTACAATTATATTTTATTCATAAAGAAACAACGGCGGTTGGTTCAAGCAAAATAGTGATACGCAAAATCATCAAACTTGAAACAGACATACTTTTGGTTACGGATTCTTTTCACCTACGTAGAGTACAACGTTCTTTTGAGGGGCTCTATGTACGTTTTTACATTAAATTACCTAAGTACATGATTTGCTTATTCATATGTATAAGAGATCTCTGAAATCCCAGCCAGTAGGCAAAGGATATTATAGTATAGATGAATATATTATTGACAAATATGCATGTAAATTAGTAATGCATCCAGTTCCGCGTCAGTTAGAACATCTTGTGTAATAATTTCATTATTTTAAAAGATGTGCTGTGGAGTTTCTTTACGGATTTCCTTCTCCATGACAAAGCACCGTTCTGAAATGCTGTTAGATTTAAAAAATAACGTTCATAAGTGTATCAGTGATATCGACATGAATAAAAGATTATTTCATCTTATTTCTTTACATTTTTTGGAACGAAGTTCCTTATCGCGCGTTGCGAAAGGGGGCTAGGCGGAAAATTTGGTGTAACGAAAAGTTGTAACGACACTTTTTGCCATCATTACTCATTATAACTCGTGCGGCGTCGTTACATGTCGTGCGGCGTGCGCATGTTTCTCTGTCTGTTCTCTCTCTCTCTTATAGAAAGCAAGCCAGATATTTTCGTTTCTTGCAGTAAGTACTAGGATAGCAAAAACATGCAGCAAGTATGCCAAAACAAATCTGGGGTATTAAATTTCTCATCGGCTTTGTTCACGTAGTAGCTTGCTACTAACGAGGACACTTTAATTTATTTTTCTTTTCAGAGAATTTTCTTCAGAAACTTTTCTTTATTTTCTTTTCTTCTTATCTCTTTCTTTGTTCTCCTCTTCGTACAATGCTCAATCTCCTCTGATTTCGGTTTATCTCCTCCGTCTAGCAATTTTTTGTTTCTCTTAACGGTTTTGGCCTTTATTTGCATTAAATTTTTGTTTATAATTTATTTTACTAAAAAGATATTGCAAAATTAAAAAGTTTTGTAGATTCTTTACCAACAACTTGTAGCTAAAATTTAATTTACAACACACATATCAAAAATTTATCGTTGAAAAAGAAATTGCTAGGTCTCATTACTCAATAAAATTGATTTCAAAATCTCCAATCGTCATTACCATTCACACAAAATCATTCCCATTTACAAAAAAACAAATGGGAATGATGCATATGGTAATGATATTTTTTTCTTTTTTGCTTAAAATTCATTTTGATAATCATTAATTTATGAACTCTTTGTACCAGTGAAAATCATGTTCCTATTACACATACGTGTGGAGTATTAAAATTAATGTTTAATTTATATTTACCTTGTAAGTCCAGTAAATGGCGATGATTCAAAATCGGGACAAAGTACTGAACGTCGTTGTTTTTCATGAATAAAAGTTGTTTCTCCATGCAGCAGTAAAAAGTTGGCCTGTTCCACTTTTTACAATGGACCAGACGAGGAGAAACGACGGGTACTTTATAGCGTAGCCCAAAAAACATTTGAGAAATATAATGTTTGACGATACTGACATGGAGTTGACGAATTTTTGTGACTAAATTTTAATTGATGTTTTTTACTAGTTCTGCACTGCTGATTTCATAATATTATATGTTATAATGTACCTAATCAAATATTGTCTCAAAATATAAAATTAAACACGCAATGTGTAAGGCAGGTTTTTCAAAAAATATTTTGGAATATCAATATCAGCAATTTCCCTACAAATGGTAATGATGTTTTGGGTGTGTTATTCAATTTTTTTATATAAATTACTTCAAATAATGTAATGAAATATGTGGGCGCTTATGTAAAAATATGTTTAAAAGCAGTTTCTAAAATAAAAAATTATAAAAATAGTTAATTAAATTTTTTATCAATCGGAACATCTTTTTTGTGACTTTGGCGAATTTACCCGGAAACACAAGTCGTGCGAATCGTTACCGCTCATTTACACGCGCGTGTCGCGGACCGTCTCGTGGCGCGTCCGTAAGCCACGCCCCCTATGCGCGTGTGAACACCACGCGAGCGCTCGCGCGAGCCCCTTTGGCGCGCGCATACAAAACCGCTCCCGACGCGAGCCCTGCGAGCGCGAGACGCGCCGCGGTGTGGTCCGCGAGCGCCCTGTTCACACGCGCGCGTATGCGCGCGTCTCGCGGATTGTCTCGTGGCTCGCGCGCGCGTGTAAATGGGGTATTAGAAGTTGCCAAAGTCATGGGCATCATCTATACTAATTTAAAAAGAGGAAAGATTTGATTTTTTGTTTGCATTGAATAGGCTCCGAAACTACTGAACCGATTTCAAAAATTCTTTCACTGTTGGGAAGCTACACTAACCCCGAGTAACTTAAGCTATATTATATTTTCAAAAAAAAATTGGGATCCTTAATAAAACTCCAAAAATGTAACCCAAGGTGTCAAAAATAAGAAAACCGAAGCAAAGCGAGGGTGGTCCTACTCGTGTTTAATAAAGGAAGCAGCGAAATGCATAAAAGGATACAATTTTCAGAACGGTACATTAATGTCACCAATAGGGTAATACGTCAAGCAAAGACGTCAAGTGACAACACTGTCGTGTTTGATGATTTTTTGTTGTGTTGTCAAGTCAAACTGAATTAACTGAAAGATCTATAACCTCTAATAATCGTAACCTCAAATATTCCGGTTGTTAATTGTTCTGTTACTAATAACTCCGGATAACACAATTATAGTCCCATAGGTATATACCATTTTAATGGATTATTATTTCTACAGTGTGAGTTGAGTGTTTAAAAATGTCCAGTGCAAACCAAAATAGTTTAGAAGAACGCACCACCAGGGCTGAAAAGGAAGCAAAATTGATCGAAGAAGAATTGGACAATCTTTCCAAAGGCGATCTAAGTTACGCTGGCGATGCACGTCTAGACGCGCTGTTCTCCGAAAACGAAAAACTAAAGCATCGTTTGGTGGTACTCGAAAATGCCATTCAATCCGAGCGGTCCAACCAGGTAACTAAAAGAGTATCGAAAACTTTGCCTACTCTATTAAAAGACTTAAGTTCCGTGGAGGGCAACATATCTGTGATTGATGAACTTAAGAACATATTTGAAATTGCCATTACTTCTGCTTACCCCGACTTAGAGGACCCTCCCGTTACTATCACTCTGTCTGGCAACAACCCCAAGTTTGGAGACTACCAGTGCAACTCGGCATTACCTATATCTCAGTTATTAAAAGCTAAAAACATAAAAACTAACCCTAGGGAAGTTGCAAATAATATACTCAACAAAACTCCAGTATCACCTTTGATAGAAAAGATTGAAGTAGCAGGGGCAGGTTTCTTAAACATATACCTCTCTAAAGAATTTATCGAACATATTCTTAAGAGCATTCTCCTTCATGGCATCAAGCCGCCCCAGACTAAGAGGCAACGGATATTAGTTGATTTCTCATCACCAAATATAGCAAAAGAGATGCATGTTGGTCATTTGAGGTCAACCATTATTGGTGATAGTATTTGCCGAATCTTGGAGTTCTTAAACCATGATGTCCTTCGCATTAACCACCTTGGGGATTGGGGAACTCAGTTTGGTATGCTTATTGCTCATATGCAAGATAAGTTTCCCAATTTCAAAACAGAAGCTCCTCCCATTTCTGATCTCCAATCATTCTACAAGGAGTCGAAGCAACGGTTTGATCAGGATGAGGAGTTTAAGAAGCGAGCATATGCTTGTGTTGTGGAGCTTCAATCTGGTCATCCAGATTACTTAGCTGCTTGGAAACTGATTTGTGATGTGTCTCGTCAAGATTTTCAGAAAATATATGACCGCCTGGACATCAAAATAATAGATAGAGGTGAATCCTTTTATCACAGTAGGATGAATGCCATCGTCCAAGAACTTAAAGATAAGGGTCTTCTAGAAGATGATGAGGGCAGGCTAATAATGTGGGGGAACCCCAATACTCATGACAGAATACCACTTACAGTTGTTAAATCTGATGGCGGATACACCTATGACACCTCTGATATGGCAACCATTAAACAAAGAGTTGAGGAAGAGAAAGCCGATAGGATAATCTATGTAACTGATGCCGGTCAATACACTCATTTTATGATCATTGAGGCCTGTGCAAAGAGGGCTGGTATTATCAGGGAAGACCAGCAAATTGTAGAGCATGTTGGTTTCGGTGTGGTCCTGGGTGAGGATAAGAAAAAATTCAAAAGCAGGTCTGGAGATACTGTCAAATTAAGTTCTCTGTTGGATGAAGGTTTGAAGAGAGCTTTGGACAAACTGGTTGAGAAGGGGCGGGACAAAATTCTGACACCAGAAGAACTCAAAGAAGCTCAAGAAGCTGTTGCATATGGCTGCATTAAATACGCAGACCTCTGTCACAACAGAATTAATGAATATGTCTTTTCATTTGACAAAATGTTAGAAGATCGAGGCAATACTGCAGTGTACTTACTGTATGCTTTGACTCGCATAAGGTCAATAGGGAGGACTGCTCAGGTGTCTTTAGATCAACTGTTGGTTGAAGCTAGAAAGTCAGGCATAAAGCTCTCTCATGAAAATGAATGGAAGCTTGGGAAAGTCCTTCTTAGGTTCCCTGAAGTAATTCTTAAGGTAGCGGGAGATTTGTATTTGCATACTCTGTGTGAATATGTGTATGAAGTGTCAACAACTTTCACAGAATTCTATGACAAGTGTTACTGTGTGGAAAAAGATAAAAGTGGAAATATTGTCAAGATCTTTTATGAGCGTTTAATGTTATGTGAGATCACTGCTAGGATAATGGAGAAATGTTTAAATCTTTTAGGTCTTAAAACAGTATCTAAAATGTAAGAAAAGCTTTGTGACGATTTTAAGAAATCTATACAATTATCACTAACCATTTTATATTTGTATTTATGTAGTAGTAATGATCAGGGTTCATTTCTAAATGACATATTTGATAACAGCTTAAATAAATAATAACACAAGTGAAATGTAAAACTTTTATTGACTTTCCAAAAAACCTCTACAAAACTATACCAGGTTCCATTACGAAAGGTAACATTAAGAAATATTTTTTTATACAGGCCTGCCTGTAAGAAGTACGTATTAAAAACGGAAATGAGATAGTTTACTTCTACACTGATGCTGGTAACAATAAATCTAAAAATAGTTTGTACCTAAAACACCATTACTGGGAAACTTAACTCCAATAACCCCGAAACTCGTCTTAGCCACAAATTTACCACCATCTACAAGATTTATTAAACATTACAGGGCTTAATTCGATATAACACCTATACCAGATTATAATCTTACATTCTAAAAATATTACAATTACACATTGAAGTATTATTACTAGCATATAGAACCGACACCGCGAACACAATGTATGTCCCAATGAATTGGCGCCGATCGGCTTCAATTTTCAATGGATTCGTTCGATTTTGAAAAAAGAACTGGGTCTCAATTTTGAAAATAGAACCTCCCGGCGGGACACACATTTTGTTCGAGATGTCTGTTCTATGACATTATACTTCAATGCAATTACACAGCATTCAGGAAGTCTTCACAAAGCAGTGCATTTCCAATAAATAGGTACAAATTATAATGAAAAAAAATAAGCAACATAATTTTATATGAAAGATTGCCTTTTAAAACTTATAACAGTATTTCAGCCATGATACAAATAACATAGAAATATAGCATGGTCATGCAAATGAGATCACAGATCATTATGGTAAGCAAAAATATGATTATTCACCAATTTTGAACACTCAAACATTATAATTATATATAAACATTATAATTATATAGATTCATTTTGGAATATATTTAAATTTAATTAAACATTTCATGATTTAAATATAATTACATACATAATATTCTTTGGATATTAGAGTATAACATTAAACTTTTTATAGAGTATGATACAATACAGTACCTACATAAAAAGATCTATAAACTGATAGTTCTATTAACATCACAATTCCTAATTCAGGTAGATAGATAAACACATTTATTTGAGAAAATCTTACTAACCTACTTGTATAACACCCCTAGCTATTGTAGATAATGGTACCTACACCTATGATAGGAATACATATAGCCATTCATAACTTCATAAGTGATGGCATGGGAAATAAAAATAAATGATTTTGCATTAATGTTCTGTATTGCAACAAGAATACAGAACAGGGTACCCTACAGCAAAAAAGGAATGTCAAATGGTTTGTAAGCACTCTTCAGTATCCACAAACAATTCCTTGGAAGACTTCTTTTGACACTATAGCGGAAAGCCTTTGAGATGTGTAAATCAATGAAATACAATAGGTGCAAATTTATTACTGATTTAAATGCAATAAAATAAATCGGGTTACTATGAAGACGTCAGATTTACTCTATATAAAAAGCTAAGTGTTTATTATGTAAGTATGTTTAATATGTACGGAAGTTGTACATACGATATGGTATGATAATTCAGATCTACATAAATAATTACGATTTCATACACTCCTTTAAAATTTCCTTAGAAAGTAAATATTTCCTTAACCCATTAGCTCAGATCAATAAAAAAGGTAGATAACTCACCGCTTTGTGAGGAAGAAAATACCAAGCCGGTTTACGCAATTTTCGTATATTTACAAGCAACCACGCCCACACATACATACGTTAAAACCAAGCCGATTTCTGCCAGTACCTCCCTCCCGGACAGTCGCACACATTTCATTTACGCACACACATATGATCACTTACGCACGCATGGTTACGTAAAAACCTTCCTCACTTTTTTGTTCGGAATGCGTTATCTACCTTTTTTATTGATTTGAGTCCATTAGTAACCTACTAAAAAATTTAGTTTCACGAATCAATTTTCTAATATAACGAAAATATTCAAATAATTTTAATAAATTTTAATAAATCTTAAAACTTTGCATAGTTGCAACAATGATCGCTTACATTGTGGTAAGGTAAAAATTTAACTTTCTTCCACGAAATTTTGTGCACATCTCAAATATTACCCTGTGACTACCGCGCCCCACTGATTGGTTGACGTTCCCGCAGAACTCAACCGTTGACACCTTAACAAACTCATTACATAACACGCATGCAAATAATACTTATACATATTCCTTACTCATCACTAATTTGCGGATCGATTGTAGCTTTATGACTAGAAATTGTCGAGTTGATCTGATTACACTTTAGTGCAGTCAGATAACCGTTACCATGATATATCCATGTAGAAGCTACTTCGACATAGCAAATATTTAGATATCCGATGATGGTATGGCAGTGAAGAAGTTCATGTGATCTGAAGATATGTAGTGAGATTCAAAACATCGATACCGGTGTATAAATATTCAAGTGCCCTACATACGACATGTCGGCCTGTCGCCGCGTCCTAGTTCCAGCAATACCGATTGTCACTATCGCAACGGCATGCAGCATTCACTGAACAATGCTCCCTTGTATACCCTGACAGTTGACACCAACTCTTTCAACATCCAATTACAATACGAATGGATGTCTGCATACATTTATGACAAATAAAAGTAGTTTGAACCAAAATACAAGTGGCATTGTGTTGTGATCATATTGAAGAACTCTATTATACAAAATTTCAGCTTTCAAAAAGCTTTCAGCTTCAATAGAGCCCGATATATCAAAAACCAGAGAGATTATTCGCAATTAAAATAACATACACAGAACAATTTTTAAAAGTCGTAGAAATTACGCACCACATTAAAAAGATCGAAGTGTTAAATAAAGCACATGAACTATTGAGCAACTCCTGATGTACTACGTCTAACGTATTCGCAATAAATTAAAAAGTAAATAAATATGGAAAGAGGGAAATATGAGTGTAGTTCTTTAAACATTAACTACCACTAAACACACATTCATAGATTAATGAACTAATCTAAGGAAAAATTCACATGAGTTGTATAAAAGATCTCGCTGAAAAACTGGATTCATATAAGTATAGAAAAACGTTTCTAAAAACCCCAATACACATTAAATTCTCTAAAAAGGGTTGGATTGGTCTCGAGATTCTGAGATACGACTACAAATACTACAACAATAGTACAGTAAGATTCAACAATATTTTACAAAATATACAGACATTTCTTCATCCGCGACTATGTTTTGTTCCAAGGCTGTCCACGCCGATCAGTACCTATTAGCTGATTCAGTAATTTAATAACGTCTTGTTGTAAGTATTCATCCGACAGCTTACAGTTGTTATGGAATCGGTTCCCGTCTCGACTTGGCGTAGATATTCCAAATAAACTTCTATTTGTACAAGTGAAAATATTACCCAAAAATCACATCCTACAGGAAAATGTAGCAAATCCAAATATTTAGTTTCACAATAATTAACACTTATAAAAATATTAGAGGCTTGATTACGCATATCAAGAAACAGATGCTATGCTAATTACGAATACCTACGATAAATTCAGTATTAAAATGTGACATCATTACTAACACCTAGAAATACGAAAACACGTTTACAGAGCATATTCCTACGTCTACTCTGGGTTAATATAGGTACGTAAAAGATCCTGCAGAACAAGATACATTCTAAAATTGCACAAGTTTGGATGCTAAAATACGAAGGAATTTTGAATACCACAGGAAGATCGAATTTAGTCTATAACATGTAACGAATCTATACTACGACAACATTGAAAAGATCCAATTTATGTGCCTTTGGTTAGCAAATGCCTTCATAATACACGAATGAAAGCGTCCGCCGGAACCGCAAGCGACGTTCGAAGATTCAATTGACGTGTGGACATTCTGTGAGTGAAATCAATTTGCACGTTCAGAGTTGAGATACAAAAATAGCGTAGAGAGCTCTTGGAGATTGAGAAGGTCGAATGGCAGTCTTCATTAAGTTTTTAGTTCGGGGAAGAGATGCCGTAGGATCGCTAGGTAGTGCACGGAGGCTGCGAGCGCCACAAACACGTGCCAGATTGCGTGCGCGAATGGAATGCGACCGTCAGACTTGAAGAAGAACACTCCTGTCAGGTACAACATACCTCCCATCTTGAGATCTTGCATCGCCGGGAACTGGTGCTGGAATTACAGAAAGAAAACGTTTAACAAACATACATATATTAATGTTTAAACAGTACACGACTGGACAACATGTCAGAAGCAAAATTTCGATCGAAATTGTGTGAATGATTCCGACTGAGGTCAGGTTTGTTTTCAGTTTGTCAGGTTTATATGGATGTCTTTAATTGCCAAATAGTAAATACTACACTGATGGAAGGGGTGTTTCAATATTAACTGTATCCACATATTCTGCGATGGCTGATAGTCCATTCAGCCATTGTTGAGTACCAAAATTAAGCAAAATTATGTGGGTGAAGTATAAGCGATTCTGAGGCTTGGAGCGAACCTTACAAGAGACATGCGGCTTCCTCAGTTATTTTTTAAAACCACAATCCAGACCCAAACCAGACCGAGGCTCTCTTTTTAAAGAACTTAGTAGATACATTTTACAGGAAACAAACGGTTTATCGTGAACTCCGTAGCTTGATTAAACAGTTCTAATCGTGTTGTTTAAACGAAAGTCTAGTAATTGAAAGCAATTAAGTCATCAGTAGGTAATAGCGTGGTAGATCAAATTATCCGTATCTACTACTTCACGGAAATTACACGGTTACTAAAGACTGAACGTGAAGGTGGTGGTGGTGAAGAAGGTGCGCTTAGTGCAGTTAGTGAAGTGACTTGAAGAGTTGTACTCACAAGCGCTTTATATTGGAATGCAATTATTAAAGTTAAGTTAGTTTATAACTAAAAACATATCAGTATAAGTATATTTATTTCATAATCCTATGATTAACGTAAATTGTAATGAAATGCCGGATGTCGATAGTGAATAAATACAATTATAGTAAAATAAAATTGTTCCATGTTTTGAAGGACACCTCAAGCCATTAATTTCGATTGCTGCAGTAGAAATTCCAAGCTTTTCCACACGCCTTTCGGTGATACAACTTCTGATAAAAATTATGGTTGATGCTAGGGCCCATGGGCACTGGAACATCTTTATAGACCAAGCTCTAGGCCGTTACAATTACCATAGAGTCTATGGCATAGACCATCTGCGTGAGCCCCAAATTGATAGAAACCAAAATACGATCATTATACAAAGTAAACTTTAAAATAAATAACTTGTATCTTTATTCCGAAAATCAAAATAAAATATACAATGTGCCTGAACAATGTAAAAGAGGCATTACATTAAGTTTTAGAAGGAATCAAATCGGTATCGTGTGTTCTTACATAACTACAGAAATAAACTTGATATGCTTCATATGTGATATAAAAATATCATACACGTGTAACCAATACATGGAAGTTTAGTAAACTTGCATCGGCGTAACTGCAAGAACGGGTGTGAGCAGTACTGATTGTGAGTAGTTCGTAAACAAGATTCCGACTCCGAGCAGTCAAGGCAAAGCTAACCGTACATACACGAACACACTAGACACATTCAACCTGTGCTTCAACGCTCAATCATTAAATAAAATACACATTCATTTTTATCTTATTTTGGGCAGCTAGAATAATTATTTATCTATTAGCCTTTCAAAGTCCACTGAATCCTAATGCTAGTAGATACTAAATCAATACAGCCAGTCACAAAAAAAATGAACAAAAAATTACGTTATTTGTACAAGGCAAATTTTGGACGAAATTTGGAGGTTTTTGAGAAAGTAATCTAATTGAAGACAATGCAGACTTCTTAAATGAAATATGTATTAGATATACTTAGAAATATACTCTTAGAATTATCTCTGTTGCGTGCAAAATATGAATGTGATTTCGCAAACACCCACGTCTTGAGAAATATACATACAATATTCTAATAGTCTATAGCATATCAAGTACACCTTGTATAAATATTTGCTTCAGTTGGGGTAATATGGAAGTTACATAAAAAGTTAAAAATTACATAATGAATTCAATTATTCTTTAATAGGTCCCAGGGCCATCGCGGAAGTGTTTAAGCAAACGGTATTAGATTTACAACCATTACAAAATTCTGCATTTGGTCATAGAAATATAATCATGTAATTTTTAATCCAACAGTTTAAAATTCACGGAAAAAATCATTTTCTTTCTGCGTTTTCGTTATATAAAACATGAAGCAAAAACTGCACAAAGCATTGTTATACATTCCCGTGACGCCACTGCCCCGAGTCGATTTTAAATTTCGTTTATATGCTCAAAGCTTCAAATAAAGATTTTATAATTTCAAACCTTCAAACATGGACCTAAATAATATAGACACGCTGTTCAGTACTTACATTTTGTTCACCTGTGTTGACCCCAACTGGGGCCAACTCAAGTTTAGTCGGCTGCGAGCAAGCTACACAAGTAAATGTCACGTTAGAAAAACTCCGACTGTTCAAAAACACTTAATAACGTATTATTGTTTATTGAGCACAGTTAAAACGTTCTCATTATTTACGTTTGAACTTTATTTCACTTTATTTAATCATAATTGGTAAGTAACTATATTTTTATTTACAGTCTTAAAAATTATTTAGTGTCAAATATTTAATACCGACATCTTGAACCAAACTTGACAGAACGAACACAGAGTACTTAATCACTACGGAACAGGGTTGCCAGACGTCGCGGAGTGAGAGATCGTACGGTGGGTAAATAAAAGTCGTATTTCCTAAGATGGCTCCAGAAAAAAAATAGTACGATTCATTTAATGTAGGTACTAAAACTTTAATTAGTTTTAGATGGCGGTCTACAAAACGAAATTGAAAGAAAAGTAATAAGTAAAACTATAAATTAAAATAAATTCTTCTTATCTTTATATATATAAATTACGTGTCACGTTGTTTGTCCGCGATAGACTCCTTAACTACTTAACCGATTTTAATCAAAGGGCTTCCAACAGTTTTGTATGGAACCTGGCATACCTACAAGTCCGCCATTTTGAAAAAACCTCGATTCGGCGGCCAGTGATGAAACATGTGTCAATCGATAGAGTAAATGATTACGATCAAAAAGTATATAGTGATGAAATGTCGTAAGTGGTATACTTTCTGAGATATTTGAGTTCAAACCCGTAGAAAAATAAAGTAAAAAACTTTGTTTCGGCGGATATTGATAAAATATGTGTCAATCGATAGACTAAGTGATTACGATCAAAAAGTATTAAGTGATACAATGTCGTAAGTTATATACTTTCTGAGATATTTGATTTCAAAACCGTAGGAAAATAAAGTAAAAAAACTTCGATATACCTATCTTCAGCTTACGTAAGTATGACCACATTTCCCAGTTTGATTCCTAACTTAAATGGCTACCAATTCGACACAGGTGAAACTTCAGAATTCTCTCAACATTTTATGCTATTTTGAATAATGTGTCTTCTCCTGTTTATTTAAAGGAAACCCATAGCACTGCTTATTTCGGGAATTCCTTTGCAATACTGTTCTGGAACTACTTGCTTGTAGACATCAAAAGACTACCAAAAGTTCCTTCAAGAATCACGTCCGGCAGCACTACCTGAAGCAATTAGAATGTCCTCGCCCGTGGTCTTCAACCACATGTTATATACGTAGTTATAAATATTTATGTACTTAATATATAATATAATATGTATATATGTAAATATGAATAAATATGTATTTATTTAGTTTTGTTAATGATATTGTGATATTTTATATGTATGTAGTTATACTGTTGATCCACTAATAAATAAAAAAGACAATTACCAATGTTTTATTTTTCTACGGGTTTGAACTCAAATATCTCAGAAAGTATATCACTTACGACATTTTATCACTGAATACTTTTTGATCGTAATCACTTAGTCTATCGATTGACACATGTTTTATCAATATCCGCCGAAACAAAGTTTTTTACTTCATTTTTCTACGGGTTTGAACTCAAATATCTCAGAAAGTATACCACTTACGACATTTCATCACTGAATACTTTTTGATCATAATCATTTATTCTATCGATTGACATATTTTACATCACTGGCCGCCGAATCGAGGTTTTTTCAAAATTGCGGACTTGTAGGTATGCCAACTAGGTTCATTGCCCTTTGCACACCGTGTGCAGTTTGATCCAACTTGAAAGATAGGATAGCTTACATCTCAATGTATAGTCGCAATATTATTTTATTGCAATTTTTTTTTTGATAGAACGAAGTCTGTCTGGGCAGCTAGTTATAATATAAATTTACATAATAACATACAAAATTATAAATGTAGAAATATCGGGACATAGGTAATTATAATGTGCGCCATCTATTGATAAATCTATGAACCTATAATAATTATATCATGAATCTATTATACTCGTACATAATTTTCTAACAATGCATACAAATACATATTTAAATTATTAATGTTTACTTACGATGTTAAAAAAATATATAGTAGTCACTCCGAGATGAACTGGAAAAAGGCATAAATCGTATGATTGTTGCCATGGATATAATTATAACTTTTAACTGGATACATAACTTCGAGGTACTTGAAGACAGATGACGTCACAACGGAATGACTATTTGACCAATCGCAGACCGGATTGAGATTATCCTTCATAATTGTGGGGTGTTATGTCCTATTTTCCAAATGTTTTCTAATAATTTTTCTGGTGGAAAAAAAATATATTATTGTATTAACACATTTTATTATAATTTCTTCAAAATTGTCCTTACGTCATGAAAACGGATGTTGAAGGTGATAATGAAATGAAACAATGTAATTTATTACGGTACATTTCTTTTATTTTAAGTGCATAACACTTATAAAAAAAAATTAACACAGCTGAATGATATATCCTGGGATTACAGATGCACAATGAATGGATGAACACAATGGTCATTCCGTTATGACGTAATTAATCCTCAGGTACCTCTACAAAGTAATCCAGACAGAGTAATATATCCATGGTATATGTCCAGTTATAGTAATGTATCCATGATCTCTTTCGGAGTAGGGTGTTGGTAACACTGGGCGCATATTGACTCTGTGATTGAGTACTCTGTGGCACGAAAGCGTGACACGAAATTTGTTAACAACAGCGTGTCTATATATTTAAGTCTATGCCTTCAAAATATTATTCAACAATTTCATTCATTTCAATTTTTTATTGTTTTCATCCATATAACCTCCTATTACAGTGTTAATGAATATCGATTAATCTATATTCGTTACTTGAATAGAAATAACTTGCTATTTACATCGACTTTGCGAATAAAACACGTGACATACAGATGGGCAGGTCGGCTCGTGTGGGAGGGTTAAATATAAGCCGCAAATGACAGGAGTATAAATATCCAGCTGGTCGATATAAATACAAAAACCCTGTAACATATAACGAATAACATATACCGCGAAGTGGTAAGATAATTTACAAACATCTGTTACACAACCCTTAACTTCAAAATTTTATCGTAAGCTTAAATTAACAAGATTTATTAATTGGAGAACTCTGTGTAAGGGTTATTTTTTATGTAAATTCCAGAAAACAAAGGAGGCGCATTTGTAAGAATTTATCGTCAAAATATTGGTGTTTGAAGCATTAACGGCATCACTGACGCATTGTTACATGGACCAGGTACATTATAATTATTTTAAGTAAATAATAGATAGAAAGGAAGTAAAAATAAGGGCAACAAAAATAAACAACGTAAATTTATAGCATTTTGAATTTGTAAACTATCATGGATGGCGTCTTGTAACTCTGGCCAAAGGCAATGATTTTCCCTCCGCCAGTTAGCAGTTAAAGAAACAATGTTTTGTTCGAATGAAAACAAATTAGTCAAAACATACTTAAAACATTACCAAGAGAAAACTGAAAATAAAAGTAATTTTTATTTTGGGGGTCCAAGCGATTGAGTTTTTAAATGCTAGAAAAATCCACTACTCAAACCAAAAGTTACTGTATTCTGTATTTTACGTTAGATACGTACCTATTCTTTCTAAACATACATCGAGGGAATATTATGACAGTGGTTGATAGTGGTTGATACTAAAACTTGATACGAAAATAAACTTTGTACCTATATTAAAAAACTTTTCTATGATTTATAACGGATAGTTTTGGTCATTATCATGGTATTCTTGTAGCAAAATTTATGAATAGTCGTTTACGGCATTTAAGCTGGATAACTTTCAGGATATCAAAACAACAGACATTATTAAAAAATATATATAAAGCTAAGGCTTTTAATTTTATAGTTTCTAGTTATAACGTAGGTATGTCATTCTAATAGAAAAGGAATTTTGTTTCTCGGCAACGGACAATGAAGTATGAATTTGAGGTTTTTCGTAGTCCGTACCTCAGCTTAATCCATAGTGTAGGCTTTGATCTAAATATTTATGTCTTTTACAGTTTAGGCACAGTCAGACACCTTTTTCCCACTGAGCACTCTGGGCATGTGCCCAGGGCCCCGTGTTCGATAGGGGCTCCCTAGTTCCTGCCAGATCACTAAACGATAACCGATATTTATTACTGAAAAACTTTTTTAATTCAAATAAATCGAACCTAAATTACTGACTACAATACAATTTTGCTTATTAGCTTTTGCATAAATCTAGATGCTTGCTTATCTACTTTCTTTGTTTATTCTAACAGTGTTCTGACAAAGTCATAGGGGCCCTATTATCCTAATAATATGCCCCGGGCTTCCAAGTTAAAGACGGCCTTGGACGCAGTTACAATATTTTTTTTCCAATTTGCTTTTTAAAGGGCATCGAACCTAACTGGCACACCTACAAGTCCGCCATTTTGAAAAAACCTCGATTTGGCGGCCAGTGATGAAACATGTGTCAATCGATAAACTAAATGATTATGATCAAAAAGTATTCAGTGATGAAATGTCGTAAGTGATATACTTTCTGAGATATAAGTGAGTTCAAAACTAGAAAAATAAAGCAAAAAACTTAGTTTCAGCGGACACTGATAAATCATATGTCATTCGATAGGCTAAATAATTACGATTAAGAAGTATTCAGTGATGAAATGTTGTAAGTGATATAATTTTTGAGATATTTGAGTTCAAAACCGTAGAAATATAAAGCAAAAAAACTTCGTTACGGCGGACATTGATGAAACATAATATGTTAATCGATAGGCTAAATGATTACGATTAAAAAGTATTCAGTGATGAAATGTTGTAAGTGATATACTTCCTGAGATATTTGAGTTCAAAACCGTAGAAATATAAAGAAAAAAAACTTCGTTACAGCGGACATTGATGAAACATATGTCAATCGATAGGCTAAATGATTACGATTAAAAAGTATTAATAATAAAAATAATAATAATAATAAAACTTTATTTCAGGCAACGAGGCCCATATTATAAATACCTTACAGACTAACATACATACAACAATATACTTAAAACTAATTCACTTGTTCGCGAAGTGAGACGCGCTTCCGGTGACTCCCGGTGGTCGTCGACGTCCACGGAACTTTCGGAAGACGACCCCCTTTGGCCACAGCTCCTCCTTCATGAAGTCCGACAGGAGCTCGGTTGGAACACGCACAACAAACGAGTTAAAGTTGACTGCATTGCGCGAGTCCAACTTCTCAACCAGCGCGCGGCACTTGGTCTTCTTCTCCAAATACTCCACGACATCGGAGACCTTCGTGGTGTAGTGGAGACGGGAGACGTAAATGTAGGTCACTGGAACGGCGGGACGCAGGAGATGGTTGTGTCCTGTCGGTGCAGTACCACATTGGTTACGACAAAGAGGCTTCCTCTTCTTCTTCTCTACTTTAATGAAGCCATCTTTGTCCGGCTGGCCAATGGGCACCGTACTACGGTAAGGTATTCAGTGATGAAATGTTGTAAGTGATATACTTCCTGAGATATTTTGTTGACGGTTTTGAACAACCGTACAAAAATAATGCATTAAAAATTATCATTTACTTATTTTGAATTTATTGGATCAATAATGAAAAATAAGTATATTATGCCATATGTGTATGTGCTGCATAGGTACTTGATTTATTAATAACGGGTAGGTTTGAATTAAAAAAAAAGCAAAGCAAAAGCAAAGTACTAGGTTGTTTTATAAATAATGTATTTGCCACCAGCGGCTACAGCTTTGGCAATTACTCTAAACCAAAAGTTAAAATTAATTATTGGCTTAGTTTTCTATATCATGTCTGGCAATCACTGAATCTAAAAATTCCGCTGGTGATAAAGGCAATGTTTCCTGATGTCGAGCCCATGCCAAGAACCATATAACACACATAAATACGCCATAAACACTGGTCACCCCTCACCTTGATTATGCTGATGTGTGTTGTACAGATTTGTCAGAGGAACTTCTGAATAAATTGGAGCGCCTTCTTAATAACTGTATTAGATATATCTTCGGCTTACGTAAGTATGACCACATTTCCCAGTTCCATTCCTAACTTAAATGGTACATTCGATACAAGTGAAACTTCAGAATTCTCTCAATATTTCATGCTATTTTGAATATTATATTATGTGTCTATTTTCTGTGTATATTTCTTTATATTTATGTGTCTTCTCCTGTTTATTTAAAGGAAACCCATAGCACTGCTTATTTCGGGAATTCCTTCACAATACAGTTCATACTGTTCTGGAACTCTTTGCTTGTAGACATCAAAAAATCATAGAATACCAAAAAAAAATATGTAAAAACCCTAAAACATGTCATTAAAAAATCCAAAAAACTACAATTCATAAGAAAAATGGAAAAATCGACAAATAAAATCAGATGTATGTGGCAATTAATAAAAGAATATACAAATAAAAAATCAATGAATCAAATAAATAATACTCAATTGCTTATCCACAATACTCTAACGTCCGATCCTAAACTATACCCTGCGCGTTTTGGAGCCGAAACAAATGTAAACAAACCATAAAAATAATTTTCTAGGGTTTTCACCAACTGACATGAATTTGTACACCAAATGCGTTTTATATAGACAAACTACTCACTATGTTATTTGTGAATTCTTAAATAAGTACACATTGATCGATAACAATTATAAACTCCGAGTAAACGTGGAAACAAACAAAATTAAATAACTCTGTCATTATTCAAACACATTGTTGTGACAACCTTATTTCCATGATGCGATTTGAAACCTTTTAACATATTGTACAATTTTACGATGCCTATAAATAGAAATGACTACCAAAATCTTTACAGAGTTATGGTGCTAACTTACTTTGCAATTTGGTCGTATTATTTTCCGAAGTTTAGATCGGATGGAATTTACTAATCTGTGGTATGGACGACACGGACGTTTCATTACACACGGTAACTTTAAAAGTATAATTTATTATAATAAATTAAACAATGATAGTAATGGTTTTCTTTATATAAATGAATTTCGCTACACGATACTTAGGTAACAGCAACTAATCTAACCGGATTTAAATTATTTTAAGCTTCTTTAAAATACCCAATTACAATTTTGGTGTACAATAATTTAAAGGAACGGAACGTAAGAAACGAAATGATATGGCTGATTGGCCAGATTGGCTGACGTGACGTCGCGCGTCGTCTGCTATTTGCAGCAAGCAGTTACTCAAATAGAAATATTTGGAAAGGTCAAGAAGTTATCGTAAACATAGAAAAACGTTTATTAGTTATGTGGAGGCGAAAATACTTGTGTCTCATTGCTAAAATGAAGGAAGAAGGCCGTAAAATATATTAGACTGATGAAACATGGCATAACGAAGGTACATATTCACTAATTTATATATTATTTCACGCTATATTATTATTCACAATCAATCCTTTTAAAATCAAAGCTCCTCAGAATTAATCCAGACTATTAATGCCCTGGCCAAGTGCGACTTCAATGTCTTTGAGAACTATTAAGCAGGTTTACTTACTATTATGTCTTGATAACTGCCAATCCACACTTGGCCAGCGTGGTGGACTTATGGCCTAAACTTCTCATTCTAAGAGAAGACTCATGCTCAATAGTGGGCCTTGATGGGTCGAGATTATGATGATATATAATATATGTTTTAAGCAATACATTAATGGAGCTAAAGCTGTGGGTAAAGTATTGTAAAAAATATTATATAATTATGTGATAATCTAATTTAAAAAGCATACATTCTTTAATTTTCAGGTCATACAAAAAGTAAGGTCTGGCAAGATTTGAGCATCATTTCAAGCCGTGAAGCTTTCCAAGAAGGGTTGTAGATGGGTTTAAAAGGACCTTTAGGAAAAAGAAAGCGCTTAATAATAGTGCATATTGGTATGTTTTTTCAGTTTATTGAATAATTGTCATGTCCAAAACTGTACAACTGTACAAAAATAAATCTGTAAAAAATTACCACATAGTTTAACATCCATGACCGAAGTATGTACAAATATTTATCTGTGAAATAAATATCTGCCCCAGCTGAGACTCAAACATGTTATCCACAGCTCGGCAGTTAGGGTCACTGATCACCGTGCCACAGCTCCTTCAATATAATGTATCTGTTTTTATTTTTCAGGTAATGAAGATGGATTTTTAGAAGAGGGCCATTTAATTTTTGAAAGCCAAAAGGGAGATGGGGATTACCACAAGGAGATGAATGTTACTAACAATCTATGGTTGTACCAATCATACAATTTTCAATTATTGTCCTCGAAGAACTGAACTTGAAGAGTTTAAAACATTATAGTCATTTTACCTTAATAGTCATATTTATTTTGTAAAATGATAATTTTGAAATAAAATTGTGAAGAATACAGTTTTTTTTGTTACTTCACCCTATCACTCTATAGCTGCAACCGTGTGCCACCAACAACTCAGTGGCTCATAACAGGGCACAGGTCTCCTCATAGCTGAGACCTATGTTAACACCTCAATGCTGCTTAAGTACGGGGCACCTCCATTGAGGAGGAAGGTTAGTAGTCAGTCTTCAAGCTTTAATAATGTCGACTATTTAATTAACGAGTATATACTCGTTAATTACTTAGCCCATAAGGTTGATCAAGAAGTTTTTTGCCACTACAGTCGTTTATTCATTACATATTCCAAATGCTGGCCTTACCATAGCAAGCATTGCTTAACTCTGACGATTGGAGCTCGCCACCTCAAGAGGCGAAGCTCTCGTGGTCCCGTTTTACAACATTATACTACTAAAGTACATATAAAATAAATATTATACTTTATCTTTGAAAGTAAAACAATGTAATTACGTACGTAAGCTATTTTAAGGTTAGGGTATAAAGGTTTAAATATGAAATCAATATTTATAATACTGCCATTTAATGTATTTTATGCATTAACTTATCAATTAGTTACTTGATTTATTAGTAGCAAAGATTAAGAAATAAAGGAAAAAAAATAAATATTCTCATAAAACCACAAAAAGTTTTATATCCCTGGTTGTCAGTGGTTGCTAGGCAACGGTTTGTCATTAAACATTTCGGCTCCAAGACGCGCAGAGTATAGTCGCAAATACTTTTAATAATACGTTCGCATCGGCCGGGCGCTCGGCGGCGCAGGCGCAGCAGTCAGCTGGCAGCGCGAGCGCAGGACACCCGCGCGGCCGGCCCGTAATGCATACCAATGAAAACACTATGTTCTTGTGGCCAGTTCAACCACGTGAGGTGATCCGATTAATACGGAGCCTCAAATGTAAAACCAGTTTCGGGGTTGATGAGTTACCATCTTTACTAATAAAACGATGCGCCAACGAATTAGCACCTCCGTTGACTACATTAATTAATCAATCTTTTTCAAAGGGTGAGTTTCCTGATTTACTAAAAGTGGCCGTTATAAAGCCAATACACAAAAAGAACTGTAAAACAAACCCAAACAATTACCGTCCTATAGCCCTACTGCCAGTGATATCAAAAATATTTGAAAAGGCCATGTGTGATAGATTATATTCCTTTTGTGAAAAATTTAATATCTTTGATGACGCACAAAACGGATTTCGTAAAAATCGCTCCACAATTACCGCCACATATAAATATATTGACCAAATCTTAAAAATTTTGAATAACAAGCAATATGCTATTAGTATTATGTTTGACATGACTAAAGCTTATGAAAAAGTCAACTTCGATATCCTATTAAATAAACTATATGGCATAGGAGTGCGTGGCACACCACATAAATGGTTCAACTCCTACTTACAAAATCGTAGACAGTACGTGGATGTCGAGCATTGTGTAGAAAAATCGGGTGAAATTAAAGTTGTGAGATCGGACTGTCAAATTGTTGAAAATTCTATACCGCAAGGCAGCGTACTAGGATGTGTCTTGTTTCTAATTTATATTAATGACCTACCTAAAATTATTAATTTCCCCTGCATAATGTTTGCTGACGACTTTTCTGTTATAGTCTCTTGTAATACTAATGACAATTTAAATGAAAAATTAAATAATATAATACATGACATAATTAATTGGATGGACGACCATAATCTTGAAATTAATTTCAATAAGACTAAATTGATACAATTCAGACCGCGACAAAAACAACAAATAGACATAAATTTTTTATTTGACAATATAAAGTTAGAATGTGTAGGTACTCACACACTACTAGGAATAGAAATAGACTCAAATGTAAACTGGAAAGCCCATATACAAAAAATAAAGACTAAACTTGCTAAATTTATATACGCACTCAGGGAACTCAAACGATTCACGAATTTAAAAACCGCAATTACAGCATATCATGCCTACGCCAGTGCATGGCTTAGATACGGTGTCATTCTATGGGGAAACAGTACTAACGCACACGACTTGCTTATTCAACAGAAAAAATGCATACGTATACTTACGAATATTAGACAACGAGAGAGTTGTAGACAATATTTTACTGAACAAAAAATATTGACCCTGCCATGCATCTATATAATCGAACTCTGTAAATTTGTGAGACAAAACCCAAGTTTATATTATCACGTAAAGGATATCCCCCGTCGTTATCAACCTCGAAATGAAAACTATAATCTACAAAGTACAACATCAAATTTAAAATTGCACAGTACCGGTCCCTATCCAATGTCAATAAAAATCTACAACAATTTACCTAATGATATAAAAAAAGAAACTAAACATAATAAATTTATAAAAAACATAAAAAGATTTCTCATTGACAAAGCCTACTACAGTGTAGATGAATACCTAAAAGACAAGACAAATTAAATAATTTCCATAATAATAATAATTCTTTAACTATGACAATAATATACATTTTATTTAATTTTTACGAAAAAACTACAAAATACGAACTAATGTCTGCCTCTCTTATCCAATTGCTACACCTTATCAAGGTATTTGCATGTGTTCACTCTGACCATAATATAAAGTAGATATATAATACGTGTGTACACCTAATTATGTATGTATTTTGTGCTATTGTGACATGTGTTTGCAATGAATAAAGAATATAGAAGAATATAGAAAGCTCCTCAAGAAGTCCGGCAGCACTACCTGAAGCAATTAGAATGTTGTCGCCCGTGGTCTTCAACCAAATGTTATATATGTATTTATAAATATTCATTTACTTAATATATAAGATGTTTTTATGTAAATATGAATAAAACTGTATTTATTTAATTTTGTTTATGTATATTGTGATTTTATATGTATATAGTAATTATTCTAAATATTCATATTTCTTATCTGGCATTACACTGATACAGTTACAGATCCACTAGAAATAAAAAAGACAATTAATTATAAATGCTTTATTTTTGTACGGTTTTGAACTCAAATATCTCAGAAAGCATATCACTTACGACATTTTATCACTGAATACTTTTTGATAGTAATCACTTAGACTATAGACTGACACATGTTTTATCAATATCGGCCGAAACGATGTTTTTTGCTTTATTTTCCTACGGTTTTGAACTCAGAAAGTATACCACTTACGACATTTCATCACTGAATACTTTTTGATCACAATCATTTATTCTATCGATTGACACATGTTTCATCACTGGCCGCCGAATCGAGGTTTTTTCAAAATGGCGGACTTGTAGGTATGCCAGGCTCCATACAAAAATGTTGGAAGCCCTTTGACTACATGCGCGTTAATGCATGACGTGGATGGTCAATACTTAAACTTAGTAAAAGCCTACTCATTAATAAGCTTTTTTTCTTGGACAGTCTATATTATCTCATATAAACGAATAGGAATAAGAAAGTACATACTATCAGACATGAATCAGAATAACACTATAAAAACGTTAGAATAAACTCAAATGGTTTGTATAATATAAATAATACAAGACGTATCACTGGCAGTACGACGAATGATGATCACTGCTCAGTCAGCGAATCAATAAAGGTCTAAAGGTTCCTTGTAATCGCATTATCAGCTAATAACCCTTCTTAGAATACACAACTCCATGTATCTTTGTTCATGTTATGTTGCGCTGCACTGTATTATTGCACTGCGTTACAGCTTCTTATATCCAACTGAATAAATTTTAGGGGTTTTTTTTTTAAGACATTTCTGCAACTCAAGTTTGATTCGCCTGTTACATTAAAATAATATTTGCGACAACGCATTGCTAACAGATATATTCAAAAGAAAGAGTCAAGGAATCAAGATTTTTTCGTTCTTGGCACCTACAACCCTAACATCGAAACGTGAAAGCTGGAAATAGAACGCTGTGAGAACACTCCACTTGGAGGCATGCAAAATGAACGTAGGCAGCCCTACAAGTAAAATAGCCAAGTGCTACGATGCGGAAAATGTGATGGTGCCAAAACACGTTGAAGTTTTCCAATATTATGTTTAAGAGGACTACAAGAGCTAACTGGTCTTGAATATGCGCGCACACATTAACAATTTCCCATTTTAACAAAATTAATATCAAAGTACCTTATTACGCTATTATAACATAGTCTTCTATATTCACAAGAAAGAAAATATTTAGGGAAAGACGATATAAAACAATGAATTCACAAATAAAACTTTACAATAACAATAAACAATAATTCTGGTGGAAATAAATCAGCAAAAAGAGCAACACGTCCGTATAGCAACAGGCCTCGGCCGGCACTGTCAGTACACAGGCGTTTACGCACACATGCGTACGTATTATGTTCGGGAATAAGAATATGCGATTTACAAAAAATCTATTGATTGCATTAAAAAAGTAAGACTGTATTATGTTAGTATTTTGCTTGTAGAATTATTTTCTAAAAAATCTGAATAATCGCATGTATTTTAGTATGCTTTTTAATCGTTAACAGAATTTTTTAGATGTGTCTTCGTGATTTTGTTCTATCTAGTAAAATTTGTTCTATTATGTTTGCAACACACTATGTAACTAGCATATATCCTGAAGAATATCATATATTTTTCTGATTTGTTTTACTGCAGTGAATCATATCCTTTTAAGTGTTATAAAACTCGCGTTTAGCTCCTGTAGTCCCCTTAAAACGTTTTCATGCATTACCTCATGGAGCTTACGACGATTTAAAATTGCTGTATCAAAACAAATAGTAACAAAATTGGTACAATGATTAGAATTTTTTATGAGACAGTCCGGATTTTTTTTTCAACATTTGACTCAAAGAATTTAACAAACATGGCCAATTAAATAAAAGCTCGTGAAAATTACAGTAATACGAGAGAATAAATAATTTAAAATTAATAACGAACAATGCTGTCTTTATTTTCAACGAGACATTATTTCGGAAATTGACTTCACTCCGCAGCACCGATTTCTGTCGACACATCATATTTCTTTGGTTTCTAGTAATATGAATATGAAATGAATGAATGTGAATGAATATGAAATGAAATATGGGAGTTACAGAAAAAGGGATCATGTTGGTCGGTCTGGAGAGCGGCCCAGGAGGGCATTCTGTCTCAGACTAGGAAAACAGTAATACGGGTGTTTTGTAATGATTCGAAATAGTAGAAATACTTTCAGTCTAGAATTGATTAAGCAAAAATTGTTGTAAAATATTTCATTTTAAAAGATGTGTAGTGGAGTTTCTTTCGCCATTTCTTCTCCTCTTGAATAAGACACCTTTACGAAATGGTGATTAAGTACAAAAGGAATAAATGAATGAAAATATCCGAGTGCTTTTATTCTACAACACAAGTCGTCTAGAGTCGAGCTTACACAAATATTGCTTGGATACAAAAGGATTAATCACGCTTACTTATGATAAAATTCACGTTTCATTCCACATCTATGCACTGTCTAATTAGGTCTGCCAGGGTAATCAGGCGTTTAACATTGAATAGTGAATTTACATTGCGTTAATAATTGACTAATTGACGTTTAAACTATGCTCTGGATTTCAATAGGCGTTGCGTTGTATTATTTAGATTTCCTTCAGTAGGTATCTTTTCATGTTAGTAGGATAGGAAATACTGAGTTATCCTTAGTTTGCGTGAAACACAAAGCATCAAACAAAGTTACTAAAGAGATGAATTTGTTTTTAATCTTACATTAGTTAAAAAAAAAGCGGCCAAGTGCGAGTCGGACTCGCCCATGAAGGGTTCCGTAGCAGCAACTAACATAATATAAATGTTCTTTTAGTTCGTTGTAACTTTGATCGATGTTTTTTGTGGTTTACGATTTATGACGTATTAAAAAAAAACTACTTACTAGATCTCGTTCAAACCAATTTTCGTTGGAAGTTTGCATGGTAATGTACATCATATATTTTTTTTAGTTTTATCATTCTCTTATTTTAGAAGTTACAGGGGGGGGACACACATTTTACCACTTTGGAAGTGTCTCTCGCGCAAACTATTCAGTTTAGAAAAAAAATATATTAGAAACCTCAATATCATTTTTGAAGACCTATCCATAGATACCCCACACGTATGGGTTTGATGAAAAAAACATTTTTGAGTTTCAGTTCTAAGTATGGGGAACCCCCAAAATTTATTGTTTTCTTTCTGTTTTTGTGTGAAAATCTTAATGCGGTTCACAGAATACATCTACTTACCAAGTTTCAACAGTATAGCTCTTATAGTTTCGGAAAAAAGTGGCTGTGACATACGGACGGACAGACAGACAGACAGACAGACAGACAGACAGACAGACAGACATGACGAATCTATAAGGGTTCCGTTTTTTGCCATTCGGCTACGGAACCCTAACAAGAGGCTCTTAATCCTTCTGTAAGAGACTGTTAATCCTTCTATGGTGTAATTGTTCAGTATTACTCTTAACAACATTCTGAACTATTGGGCTTGTTTTTTTCTTTTTAGTTTTTTTACGCAGTCGGATTTTTTTAACAAAACGTTTTAAGACATTCCCGGATATTTTGTACAACTATTTTTTAACGGGGAGAAGAAAAACATAAGTTATTTGTTTTGGTAACCTTTCAAGTCGATGATCTATTTTATCACCTACATAATTAGGATTTGAACTCTGATCACCTGTGTTACATAGTCACCAACATTTAATCCACTAGGCTATCACTAGTTCATCATAGAATAATTGCATAGAATCTAATCTAATAACCACATAGATCAATCATTTATGTATAGTACTTAAGTTACATTTCATGAATACATTAATCCAAAACCCGACGTCTCTTAGGATTACTGGCCAATTACTTTACGATGACGTAGTTAATCATCAAAGTTGAACAGATAAGCGTATGCATTATATTAGCTAATAAGTTATTTATTAGATAGTGGAATGATAGCCCGACCACGTTTTACGTAGAGTGCATTAATACCCTATGGACTTAGTACTAATTCAGGTTAGTGGAATATTTTCTCTCTAGGTGTAATAGTTCCATTTAAGGCCCAACAGGCCTTCTACTGCAGCCAATGAACGCTATGGGTACTGCTGACAATCGACAGACAAGATAGTGGTTGCAGCTGACCAAGAACATTGCAGTTGCATTGGTGTGCAGGTGATATGGACGACACAAATAAGACTCCACTATAACAACCATGATCCGTTCATATATTTTATCTTTGACATAAATATCTGCCCGTGCGGAATTCGAACCCGGGACCCCTCACTTCGCAGGTGCTTCGAAGACACGGTTATTATACTACTCACTACAATACCCACTAAGCAACAGGGTAGTCTTTCACAGCCTCTGCACTTTCATAATATCGTCTATCATTAGCCAGTAATATGATGTATCGAGCATCATGAATTGTATGTGAATGGTTTTATATTTTTAAGGTGTAAAATAGGCTTTTACGTAAAAGTTTTGCTTTCTATTATTTGACTACTAATTTTAACAAAATCACATCATTCCTCTTCCAAACAGAATTCAATTCCATCTAGTCACGCTTTAACTGAACTAAACAAAGATCTAAAAATATACGTATAATGCTAATGCTTAATGTTCCAAACTGGTAAGACATCTCGTTACTGAGATAATTCTAGCTTTAGAAATAGTGAAACCATGCAATCAGTAAATTACTTGGGAGCCGGTTCTTTCTTGGTCAGCAACGCATCGGTGTTGCCTTTAGCGGTGCTGATATCTATGGGGGACGGTGGACTCGTTTGTCAGCAAGTTACACAAGGGGCCATCCATAAATTACGTCACACTAACATGACTTTTTGATCCCACCCCCGTCCTTGTCACAGCTGGTCACATTTGTGAGACTCTACTTGTGTAACTCTACTAGAACACTAGAACAATGTGACTGCTTCAAGTACAAACCAAAAGCATAGCTCTACAACTGCAACCAAAGCGTACAAGCAAGCACAAGCCCAAGACAAGTAACAAAGCGTGCAAACAAATAGGGACGTACATTAGACGTGACAATGATCACCGCGGGCCCCAGCCCCATGACGAGGTACAGCAGCAGCTCTAGCATCTTGTACCGCTCGTGGAAGATCTGCTGGTACGTGATGCCGAGCACCGCCAGCAGCCAGATCGCCCAGCGGAGCTCTCGCAGCATCCAGCAGGAGAGCGTGCCGACCGTCAGCCACGGGAAGTAGGAACTCGCGATGAATATATAGATCATGGCGCGGTCGCAACGGTGGAGGAAGTGCTTCATTTTACTGCGAAAATTAGTAAGCTTTAGCATGATCGTTTAGTATGGGTTATGGATGCAAGTGGAGAAGCAAGAGTTCAGTTTTTAATTACGAGTAATTAATTACCAAATAGCGAATTTAAAATTATGTGTGCTGTGTGCATAAATCGTTAAATGTTTGAATGGTCTAACGCTCCAACTCATAATAATTACTTTAATCGCTCCTTAGTAAAGAATCACCATACAAATTCTGTACTAAGGAGCGATTTAAGTAACCGTTAGTGACTCTGAATTGGGGCGTAAGTCAATGGTAACTGAGTATCGATACCCTATGTAAGTTTTTTTTGGAATATTTAGGAACATTAAAAAAATAGTAAGGTACATTTTTAAAATTGGATTCGCCTTCATTACATAACATCCTGCATATTATTTGCAGTTAGCAATATTAAAGCATATAACGTAGAATGTAGGTGAACATATTCGCATGAAAGTGGAAATGCGGAGACGTTTACAAAGATAAAGAGGTCGGTTTTATAAAGGTTGTATAAATTAGTACATTTTTACTTTACACTTTGTGCAACCTGTATGCATAACAATAGTTATACAGGTTGTTGAGTTTATAAAAAGTCCAAACGAAAGCTCGCCAGGACGCCACAGTGCCTTATGGGCATAGATTACCCCCAATCTATGCTTATGGGTTATCAATTACCTCAGATATTTTGAGGCCTTTTTTTGGTTATGAGAAAAATGCGTTTTTTTTTCATAGTGCATAAATTGGGAAATTATGAATAATTATGTTGTATCTTAAAAAAAAATTCTATGTTGAAATTGCCTTACAAAAATTACATTTTGAACAAAAATGGGAAAGATTCGATAACCCACGACAGATCTTTCGTTTGGGCTATCTCAAATAGGTACGGCAGGCCTGTATGGGAAGCAATAACGTTTTGTGTTGACGTTAATGTTTATGGGGGAATAAAAGCGAAGTTTTTACAGCCCATAAATACCTCCTACTTTATAACCCTAATATTTTTGGCGTTATAAATACTTATAATGAAAGTATATCTACTAATTAATCAGAGTATATGTATATGTTACCGGATATCTGTATAATGCAGGTATTCAACACAATTCCTAGGAAATGTGTATAATACCTGGGTCGTTTTGGCAATGTATTAAATTATATGAATATTATTCACCATTACATAGTTTGCCTAGGTAATGTATACGTTTCCCAACTATTGTACAGAATACCTGCAGGTCCACCGGCAATGAATAAAGTTAGATTTGGGTATGTATAGTCAACTTGGATGGAGGTTAGAATTAAGAATTTACTTAAAAACACACTCAAAACAAATTGTAACCTGCATGAATAGATATTTTTTTTATACATTTTAAATTAATGCTTAACCGAAATCACACTTGATGGTAAGGAGAGATGCAGTCTAACAGCTTCGGATTTTTCAAAATTGGTGACAGAACCGACTTAGTCAACCCCGACCCTACGTGATACTAGTCTGCCCTACCCCTAGAGTGAATGTAAACCCCGGAGGCCCGGAGGGAGAGCAGCCCCCGCCCGCTGTAACTAACTGCAGGCACCATGTGAGCTGAAGCGGCTGAGGCTGGTCGCCGCAGGCGACCAAAAAGCCGAAGCTGCGTAGGCGAGCATGGAGTGCCTGCAGTTTGTTACGCAAGGGCGGAGGGGCTGCACTTCCCGCAGCGTCGGAGACGTTTGGAAGCCTTTTTGTGTATCAAAAACCACTAAATTCTCCCTAAAAGTGCATATGTCACCGGAAGATAACAAGAACCGTAAATTTACAAACCTAGGTTTATAAACAATATACAACTAAATGAATATTACTCTAACTGAAACATTCGCTACTTGAAAGTTGGCCTTTTGAAAAGTGTCATTATAAAAGGCAGACCAAACGTACAGTTGGCAACTGTTAGGTTGGAAATAAAAAAAATATGTGATAAGTTGGCAAATGATTATTCGGCGATATAAAATTCTGCGAAACGTTAGTTGGCAAGTGATAATCGGCCAAAAAATTTTCGGCGAAAAGGCAGAGAACCGTCTTTTACACACATTACCAACTACGCATGGAGTATTGTATGGAATGCCTGGGCTAAGTATGAAATAAATAATATTCAAAACGTTACCTGAACGTTTTAGATATTCTATACATTGCCTAGGTATTGTATAGAATGCTGAATTATACAGATATCCGGTAACATATACAACTACAAATTAAAATAGTATATTACTTACTGGAAAAATACTGATAACAAAATTGGGCAAATAATGAGCATGTCCAATACAAATGGACATTTAAATACCTAGATCTAGATACCATCATAAACGGTAATAGTAATTGTTTCCTAATTCATCTGTAAACAGGAAATTCTAAACGAACAATCAAACGGACTTTGAAAATTAAGTTTTGTAACAACAGGTAGGTACCTGCTTACTTTTCCCTTATTCCTTTTACATCAGTTTTTAGCCCCGACGAAATCGTGAGTAGGTTACTCATTTAGGTTCAAATGGAGATCCAGAACCACAAAAATTATAGTCTTCTATGGAGACTCAAATTAGTCTTGTACTGATGTCGTCAATCACAGTCAGTGTGAAGGAGCCGGAGCCATTTTTTTAAACTTGTTTACATACCTTACATACCTTGTTTACATACTTCAAACCTCCTTAAAACACCTACATAAATAACTTAACTTTTTTATCATCCATGTTATTCATTTCGCAAATAAGTGGAGGTATATAAATAGTATACCTAGTATAAATTGTATAATGTTCTGATTCTCGCGAAGTTACCTAAGTAGGTATTACAACATCCGTTTACCTCCGTTCGCATGTAATGGGCGGTTTCCTGCGACCAGACGGAACGCACGAGTCGCACGACACGAAGAAGCCTAGTCTTGCAGCGAAGCGAATAAATTAGGATGTTCGATCCAGGTGCCTTGTATCGATGTTCCGGATCGAAATGGATCGTACTGAAGTGTATCGATCGAGGTATCAATCCAAGTGCTTTGATACGATTTTTTGGATCGATCCGCATCGAATCAAATATTTTCAGATAAAAAACATTTTGTATTTAACTCAAAGTTTAAAACAATTGATCTGGCCTGTCTCCAGATTTCGATACGATCCACCGTACATGTAATACCTATCTCCTTAATTAGATCCGAATGATCCGATCCGCCTTACATGTATATCGATCCACCAGTGGATCGAATGCCATTGTATCGATACAAAAATCGAGCGGATCGTATCTCATTGTATCGATCCACACAGGTATCGGATCGGATCGAACAGCCGGACAGAGCAGCCAGTTTGGCAGGACATTTAACTAAAAAGGCCGGATACCCTAACTACATTATTAAGGATTGTGTTTTAGCTGTACTATTAATTTATGTGTTCTGTGGTTTTATTAAAAATACGACAAAAATGTTGTGTGTAAAATCAGGCCTTTTGTTTTTGATCATTTCCCATAAATCTTCTTAAATTCTAATGAAATAAAAATGAAATCGAATGACGAATCAGTCTTCTTTATTATTAACAAATTTTTTACTATATTTTTTTGTAAAAAGCCTAACAAAAACCAAACAAGCCGGACACCGTTTAATTTAGCCGGACACGCATTCAAAATGCCTAACCAGGTCCGGCTTTATCCGGACGCCTCCTGGCAACGCTAAGCGTGAATGAAAGTCCTACAGCCTAATTTCGGATTTAATGCATTATTACTCTAAATTTTTAAGTGAATTTCCGTATTATTTATTAACATGGTATTTACTAAATCTTTATTCAGTCAGTTTCAAGCGTTGTAGTGTAAGTATGTCTTTGGTTAAGACTAAATGTAATAAAATTAACAATACTATTATAATATTAGGAATGTAATGTTATGTTACGTATCAACCTATTATTCAATTTGCAGTTTGGAAATACAAGTTAAGCCAATTTGTTTGAAGAACTCTGAGCGAGACATGATGCGTCATGTGTAATGGCTGTTATTGTTTTAATTAAAGTAAAAAGCAAAAGTAATTGGCTCCTCCACAGTAACCAGTTTAGTCGCCGAGGCCGAGAGGAGTTTTTAAAATGAAACTTTTATTCTATCGCCCCAAAATTTTTCGTCCATCTATCGCATGTCGCATTACAGCCGGCCCTGGAATAAGAATAATATTATAATGGAGATTCAATTATTTAAATAAATATTGCTCTTAGTTTTTAATATACGTATATCATCTAAATGATTGTATTAATTATGTATTCCGTACTCTAATATGCAAATTGATTTTTTTTTATAATTTAATATTTGTCTACTATTGATTTACCATTATCATTGCCATTTTTTAATAATTAAGTTAAGATTAAAAACGCAAATTTTATGCCTCGAATAATTTTATAAATTTTTTAGTTATATGCTTACAAACCGAAAAAAGTTTCAATTGGATCGTGGTTTCATTTAATTTAATTTTTTTTTGTAATTGAAGAGGCCTGAAGTGTGCTTCACTACGCTGCTCTAATAATTATTGTGGAACAACGGGGCAAGTATCCAAATCCAAAGTATGCTCAAGAAAATTAGTGAATATTTTTTAATGTTATAATTCGACAAACGAGCAAGAGCCACTTGGTGATAACGGGCCATCCATAAATTACGTCACACTAATTTCATGACTATTTGACCTCTCCCCCTCCTTGTCACAGCTAGTCACATTTGTGAGACCTCCCCCCCTAATGTGTGACGTAATTTATGGATGGCCCCTAAGTGGTCTTCGTCCCTACCCAACAATTTAGTATCAGGTTGCTTGTTTTCTATGTCTTCAGCCCCTCAATGAAATAATTTGAAGAAATTCTATACTTAGGGCGATGTCGAGATCGGTGCACGGATATTGCAGTTTTCGAACTCTGAACAAATAAAACATTTTATTTAATTAAGAGCCAGTTAGAAAGATCAGCATGAAGGCAATTAGGTAGATGAGAACACAGTAGCATAGGATACCTATAATTGCATTTTTTTAACAATGGAAAGTAATTGCTCCTCTCCTACGTCAGCCGCCACAAATAAAATTATGCACACAGAGTACTTTTAAACTGTAATAATATTATTATAAATACTTTTTAATTATACAACCAACTTATTAAATTTCAAGTGTAAAGATGAAGTACAAACATAATGAAGCACCGTAAAGTATTGCTACAACTTCAGTGAAATAATTTTTGCAATTGAATTTGAAGTTTCGATTGTTTTTTACCCGACTGCGCGATGCAAAGGAGGGTAATGTGTTTATCAGTTTATGTATGTGTGTTCCCATGTGGGGTTGTAGAGACCAAACGGGTTGACCAATTTTGATGCTTTTTACATCAATCAATTCGTCTTAACCTTGTTGTGACAGTTTAGAATAGATATAACAAATTAAAGTTGGTTAAACGACCATTCTTGTTAATTTACTAACTCCCTTAATGAAATGACAACATTGCGAATTTTACCGTGTTATATTCCTAATAAAGAAGTCAATGAATCCTAACTAAAAAGCATGAAATAAAAAAATAAATAAAACAAAAACAAAAAACCCGACTGCGAAAAAACTAAAAAGAAAAAACAAACCCAGTACTTCAGAATACTGTTAAAAGTAATACTGAACAACTACACTATAGAAGTATCAACAGTCGGGACCCATTTATATTTTACAGGGTTGCTTGGAAAAAAACTATCAAGATTTGATTGGTTAAAGAATGAGTCCCGACTGTTAATCCTTCCATGATGTAGTTGTTCAGTATTACTTTTAACAACATTCTGAACTACTGGGCTTGTTTTTTCTTTTTAGTTTTTTTTACGCAGTCGGGTATTTTTTTATAAATTTTTTTATTACGTATAAAGAACAGTTACGATTTAGATCTTAAAAATGAAGTAAGAAGTGAAAAACTAAAGTAGGTACATACATATATTAAGATAAAATCTACTTAATAAATAGTTGCACAAACCGCGAGAATATTATCACAGGTGAAAAAACAAGCTTCAAGAATATAAAGTAGACGCGCCACATAACATTGACCTAAGTGGCAAGCGGCCTTGTCCACGAAAACTTGACTTGCTGTTTAGCGAGCGAAGCCTAAATTACTTTTGCGCATAGTTATTACATACATTATTACATAGTTATACAGGCTTCTTTAGTATTGATATAGTCTGGAGATTATGTAGTAAATCATTAGAGGCATTGTTAAAGTAACGTAAAAGCTAAGTTAACATTGAAGTTAATGGTGAGTGAATATCACTTTAACGGCCACCGGTGGGCTGGGGCAAATCGGATTCTGGAAGTTTTATTGGACTTAGTTTTTTTTGCGTGAAAATTATCAGAAATTAATCCTCATTCACTTCGATGACGAACTAGTGAGGATAATAACATTTTATTTATTTATTTATTTAACCTTTATTGACCACAATAAAATATTACGGTACAAATGGCGAGCTTAATGCTGAAAGCATTCTCTACCAGCTAACCATTGGCCAAAGTAGAAATGCGCGAAAGGCGGTTAGGGAAGGTATTTACATTGTTACACATATACATACATATTAATACCTACACATAAAAATACACAAAATACATATATAAATAAATACATAAATAGCTATACATAAGTTTACATAAACCTACATACACATACATATTACATAACGTCTGAGATCATATCCTTGGTTACGTTGTTGACAATTAAGCCTGTAGATGAGACTTGAGGGCCTTTTTAAAAGTAAGTTTACCAGCGGGTCTTCTGATCCTGTCTGGAAGCGCGTTCCAAAGACGGGCCGCTTGGACTATAGGATTCGGTTGAGCGAAGCTGCCGATCATGGGAAGAACAAAGAAACAAATTGTACTAAGGCTATTTATGATGTGGTGTGAGGAGATGTTTTTTTGGCCATCCTCGAGTCTTCAGCTTGTGGTGCATCCGGCTAAACGAACCAGGCAAGTGCAGACTTTTAGGGGTCACTGGGCTCTGTACCAGTTTATCTTCACCTGCCTGGCTGAGTAATCAGAGTTGGCTAGCTAGCTATTACCCTCAAATGTTTTACGTGTTTCGGCTGCAGTTTATGATGAAATGCTAATTCACTAATCACCATACAGTCGACAAACCGTGTCTTGAATAGGACTGAAAACGATAAAAGGGATAAATTACTAAATCGATCGGAACTACGGGATCCATAAGCTAATCAATGACTAAATGTAAACGCGTGAAATGGCTATAGTAGCTGCATTCATCAGATGCAATTCAGTTAGTTTAACACTAAGTAAGATAATAACTTAGATACGACTATAGGACGTCATACATTGATAATAATATTATAACATCCATGTCCGAAGATTACTACTTACTTAGGTACTACTATGTCTTCTGTGTACGAAGTCCAAGTTATGTCTCATGAATGTACCGTGTCTGATATATGTATTATAAACATGGTTTGGCTTGCATGCATCAACTCATCAAGACTCGTAATCTAATATCATCATAATAGGTTTTTTTACAAAAAATACCCGCTCTCGCTTCGCTTCGGAAAACCTAGGTGTTTAGCTACTAACTTAGGCTAATACTAGTATGTAAGTACTAATGGAGTCCTGTTAATATTAAAAAAGGTTTAATCTCCCTTACACGAAAAGTGGGGATGACTTTTTTTCTCCTTTACTCCATACTATGGGGTATCGTTGAAAAGGTCTATCAAAAATATTATGCAATGTTTGCAAATACCATTTTTCGATTCAGCGTTTACCCTCTACCAGTTAAATGATAGGTGTTAGATTGGACATCGTGAAAAAACTCATGGCAATAGTTTTGACGTGATAACGTCTATCAAAACGATGAACGCCGGGCGCACGCACGAAAAAATGTAGCGTTCCGCGAGCGAGAGAGCGGCAAAAGCGAGAGAGGCACGATACGCCGATCGTAGCCGATGCCGTAGGCGAGCCGTAGGCGATCGTAGTTGAGTGAAGCGGAGCGGAGCGGGGCGGAGCTTTGTCATGACGTTGTCACGTTAAACTACCGTCCGTAAACCGACTTTACAGACAACCATTTTTTTTTATGGCAATAGCCAGCAAACGAGCTGACGATCCTTTGTATGGTATGTGGCTATCGTCGCCAATGGACATCAGCAACACCAAAGGCATTACCAATGCGTTGTCGGCCAAGAGAGAAGAAAAATTGAAATGTGTTCTGGGACACATTGAAGAAGTGAAACTTCAACGGACAAGTGGAAAAACGAATCACAACGGACGAGTGGAAAAACGAATGGCAACGGACAAATGGAAAAACAAATCACAACGGACAAGTGGAAAAACGAATATATTGTGGAGGAACTCACAAGGTTGGCATCCCCATTCAGAGACTGCCTGAAGTGATTCACACACTCAAATATGGTCTCTCGTTCACAACCTAATATGAGCGGGTCGTTGATATGCAGCAGGAATAGAGTTGCGGAGAAAACAGACCCCTGAGGAACTCCTGCATAGTTTGTCTTTGCTTGGGAAGAGTAACCTTCAACAACAACTCGGTATGAAAAGTCACCCAGAATGTAATTAACCCACCTTATGAGGCCAGAGAATGGGTTTGAAGCGGAAACTCAAGCCTCAATAAATATTAATACAGAGCCTGCTTAGGGCTAGCTACGCCATTGGTAAACGCTAGGCTATAACGCTAGGGTCGCTTAGGAGATCACTTTGTTCAAGGAATACCATGACGGGTGTATTCAATATAAGCTCCACGATATTTCAAAGATTGGAATTAAACTGAATTGAATTTAATTGAAATTGGTTGAGCAGGGCCAGTGTGATTACCATTCTTGAGCACGGGCTGCACGTTGACAAGCCTCCACGATAACAGCACTATACGAACGATAACAGCGTGGCAAACAAAAGAACACTGGAGAGAGCTGCAATACCATCTGGTCCACTGACTTTGTTCACGTCTAGACATTACTAGATTTTAAGAACCACTTTGCTTGTTGATGCTTTTAATAAGAGGTCAATGAGGTCAATGAGGAGATCTGCAGTGGATGGTTATTGTCAGTCTCTAGACATGAATTCTCAAATGCGTACAGGTGTACTTTTCCTGATTTAACCGATTTTGCATATCTCGAAACCAGTTTTTTATCTTATTTTAAGATTAAAGGGAATGTTATTAAGTTTAGGATTGATTTTCTTCCGCATCTTATAACTAATGCTTATCTTATACTATTTCCGATATTACCGATATTGACGATTCAGTGTCGAAATTTGTAATATCGGAAATGTAGTCCCAAAATTTCGATATTCAAGCCCTACTTTTTTAACCTTCGTCGCTGCGGAAAGTTCAAAACATAAATAATTACATTTCAGTTTAAATACAATAAATTATTATAATTTGCTTTATCTCATAAAATAATTACCTACACAAAATACGCATACAGGCTGTTTACTCGTAGAATTAGTTGTACATGCGACATTGTGTTCTGTTTAGGTTCAATGTTACCTGAAAGGTTAATTTACGAGGGGAACGTATTTGGAGCGTTACGTTTTAGAGTTTATTAATAGAGATCATATTTATTGTTTCAGCTCTGGCCTCTGGCCCTTAGTGACGTCCGAAATGTCACCATTGCTTGACAATCTCATTAATTGGAAGATGGTTTGTTTAATAGAGGATCAGTACGATGAGTACGTTTATTTTACACGTTTACGTGTGCATAAAATTCAGTAAGAAAGTAAAAAGCTTAAGAATGCAAAATGTTGGGGTAAAGCACACGTATCTTATGTATCAGGATAGTAGCTTAGGCGTAGTGAAATAGTACCGGTATATTAACGTGAAAAATCTGAATAATTTCAAGCAAATGCTTTCATATGATACATATGACAAATGATAAGAATAAATTCTTGACAAAAAATAACCGACTTCATAATTAGGGATAACTCAAAAACTACTCGTCACATCTCGCTCAAAAAGTGGTCCCACACCACACGACAAGCACCAGCTTTCGTTAAAAAAATGAATCATCAAAATCGGTTCACCCAGTCGAAAGTTCTGAGGTAAAAAAACATTTAAAAAAATACAGTCGAATTGAATACCTCCTCTTTTTTTGAAGTCAGTTAAAAAGATACAAAATTACGAGGTAAATCTACTCGCGGCAAGCATGTTATACCAGCTAATCCTGCTATCCCTACCGACATCTTAAAGCTCAGGCCTCAGACCACATGAAGCATAAGAAACGTGACGTCTGTTTCGTCCTAATCACTATCTATCACATTACTACTACTACTATTTACTCTATCTTGCGAATCATCGAAGAAGTATGTTTTTTCCCTAACGTAGGTACAATAAGTTGTTATACACTTACGTTCGAGGATAGCCTACTACGTATCGGTATGCAAGAATATCGGTAACACATTGAAAAGCAACGAAACGCACAACGAAAAGACAGGATGCTGTGTGAACTACCAGGGTAACATAAGTCAAGACTTACGTATCAGATTTGCAGCAGCACACGGAATGAAAGGTGGTAGACACGGCAAATAGCAGGCACAGGGCGAGACCGTACACGACGGCTGCGATCGCTTGCGGCGCGTTCACGGAGCGGGTGAGCAGTTCCCGAGCGCCCAACGACGCGGGCGCGACGCATAGTGCGTGCGTGCATACGTTCGCTATATTCTCCACCTGTGGACAAGCGATATTTTAGGGTTAACTCGAACAATACAGGGACTAAGTTGACAAGTCGATTATGTATACTTTTTAGGGGGTTCATTTTAAAGTTGTACCTATATATTTGTTTGGATATAGCCTGTAGCAAAGTTCTTCAAAATTATCAAGTCTGTTGTAATTATGAAATTTAACCTGATGCATTAATAAACAAAATTATTGTTTAGAATGTTGCAATTGATGTGCTATCTTTTAAGTAGTTGTTTGTTTTTCTTTTATTGTTTAGGTACCTACCCAACTATAAATAAATTGTATGTTAATGAGGTTCCATAGTTTTGAATTATGAAGCAGCCTTAATTATTAAGTCATTCTTCTATTTAGTAGAGATTAATAATTTACAATTATTGTTATTTTATTAATGCATATGTAAAAAAGTAAATTCTTGTTTTCTAATTTTATATTTTTGCATATAATTGAAGCATTGTTTGTTATTAGATACAGACCGGTTATTATATTAATTACATGCAATCTGTAACACAACAAGAAGTTTTTAATTATACCATTACGTAATTTATTGATTGACTGTTGTCGAGTTGAATAAAATAATAACCCAAGATGTACCAATCACAGATTTGTCCAAATTGTATCCACACAAACTGAAAAATTTAATTTATTTGGTTGCTATTCAACAACAAACAAACATTTTGCCTCTCATATAAAAAATTCAAATACCAGGTCTGCTGGAAGAAATTTAATTTTGAAATAAGCAGTGCCTATGTACTTACTATTGTTTTAAATGTTTATTTAATTTAAGTTTATTTGTGTACATGAAATCTATACTAATATTATAAAGAGGAAAGATTTGATAGTTGTTTGCAATGAATAGGCTCCGAAACTACTGAACCAATTTGAAAAATTCTTTCACTGTCAGGAAGCTATCCTATCCCCGGGTGACATAGGCTATATTACATTTTCAAAAAAATTAGGGATCCTTAATAAAACTCCAATAAAGTAACCCAAGGTGTAAAAAATAAGAAAACGATGCAAAGAGAGGGTGGTTACTCGTTTTAAAAAAAATAAAAAAAAATACACACACATATCCCATGATGACTGTATTGTCATCACATGTATAGCTGAAGTTACTGAATAAATTGTAAACCCACAGTGTATAGAAATTTAACAAGCAGATATGAATACATCCTGTTTCCCTGAATTTGCTAGTGCCGTCAGTCATGCAGAACCCAGTTCAACATACCTGACGGTAATAATGTTGGTAAACTCAGTATCATAAATTAATTATTGAGCAACAAAAATATTTTTCGTTCGAATAATCTTATAGATCAATAACTTTACATCGTAAGCTGTTGTTAAAAAATAATATAAGTGCATAATATCAAGTATATGTATAAGTTCAATGTAAACATATGAAAAAATAGGTTTGTACATAAAACGAAACGCCGATACAGAAGAATTCAATATCTTATATTATTTTTAGCAGTTATTATTAAAAGAATATTAATACTTACTGTAGTTGGCACGTAAGCCCTGTTAGCCGAAGCCTTCTCGTTCATCCATTTCACAGTTTTAAGCCGTTCCCAAGGAATGTTGTAATGGAAATACAGCTTGCTTTGATTAAACTTGGACTTAAATTTCATTATTATCACAGAGAATATGCTTACGACGTCGCCCATTTGCCGTGTGTATATTTAGTGACTTAAATTGAAATGGTCATGAGACCAATAATAGCACGGCTAATATTTTAATGAAGTTAACACACATGTTATAATTCAATTTACATTTTCTGTTACGAATTTTTCTCTTTTGCAAAACTACCACCACCCCCAACTCAACCCAACGTGTGACAGACGAAGTCGAACTGCGAAAGTGCGAATAGGGAGGGCGAGGGAGGGATCGAACTTGATCGAAGTTCGAACGATACTTTTGAATTTCGATTCTGAGTAGGTATCGATACTTTTGTTCGCGATACTCGATACTGAGTACTCGTACCTGGTATTTACTCACAAGTACATACTCGTATGAAACGTCGGTATCGAGTACTTTTATAATACTGAGTACTTTTCAGTGTTGCCAATGCAAATTTTTAGATTATTCATTGGGCTTCTATTTCTCATCATTAGCCGATCAACAGTTGACGCCATTTTATGTAATATGTGAAGGTTGAAAAGTGATTCTTTTTTTTTTGTGGATATAAAATTCACTGCTGATGACCTTTTTTTAGCTCCAAATGTGATCCTCGCAAGTACACGATACTTCATGGCCGAATCTTTTTGGGTATCGATACGTTACCCCTCGATATCGCACAGTACTCGATATCAATACCAGAAGCCGATACTTCGAACCCTAACTGCGAACGAATAACGATCGTATTTCGATTCGAGCGAGACTCAAGTCGACACGGAATCTGACAGATGCTATGTCAGATTGACAGGACAAGATGGTACAATAACTTTATGATCTATGCTAAGTATCCAACAGATACACAATTGTTTTTTATTATCATGTTCCTACTGTATATGGTTTTTACTTCGGTGTATGAGAAAAAAAACCGCCGAATTTAAAAACTGCATTCATAATGCAATAAAAAAAAAACGATTGGGATCATGGAGCATTGATGGGATGGAGTAATATCTATTAATGATAATTATCAGTTCATATAGTCTTCTAATTATAAAATTTCCATTCAAACTCCAAGTTTCCAGTCAGAGGTCCCATTTTTCTATTAAAAATCCAACTTTACTTGCTTGTGGTATTTGACTCAGGACCAGCAACAGACAAAAATGTTGGTAGGATTCTGTATCTGCCCACTTGACCAGGAACAAAATAAACTAAAATGTCTGATTTGAAATGGTTCAATATCTTTTAATTATCATACTAATGTCCTATTAGCATATAACAATTTATAGTACAGAGCCTTTTCCCTTCCATCTATACAAATAAATAAAATTGAAGTGTCTGTTTGTAATATTAAAATAACCGCTTTTTACTAAGTGCATTAGGATGTATACGCGGTACATATACCAAAACCATTGAAGTATTATTACTAGCGTATAGAACAGACACCGCGACGACTAAAGAAAAGACGACCAAAGAAAAGATGGATGGATTGTGTGACAGATGATATGAAAGATAAGAGAGTTAGTGCAAAGATGACGGCTGATAGGGAATTGTGGAAGAGGAAAACATATTGCGCCGACCCCAAATAAAATTGGGAAATGGGCAGGATGATGATGATGATAGAACAGACACCGCGAACACAATGTATGTTCCAATGAATTGACGCCGCGCGGCTTCAATGTCCAATGGATTCGTTCGATTTTGAAAGGAAAACAGGGGCTCAATTTTGAAAATAGAACCTCGCGGCAGGGACACACATTTTGTTTGAGATTAGAACAGACACCGCGAACACAATGTATGTTCCAATGAATTGACGCCGCGCGGCTTCAATGTCCAATGGATTCGTTCGATTTTGAAAGGAAAACAGGGGCTCAATTTTGAAAATAGAACCTCGCGGCAGGGACACATTTTGTTTGAGATGTCTTCTCTATGTATATACCTTAATGACCAAAACAACCTTTTTTACAATTTTTGTGTCTCTGAAATGGCTAGACCAATTCTGACGGGACTTTCACTGGCAGATAGCTGATATAACAAGGAGTAACTTAGGCTACTTATATTTTAGAAAAAAAAACGATACGAAGTTCGCCGGGTCAGCTAGTTTGATATATGATTTGTATCCTTGAAATTAAATGAATTGATATTAAGTATTTTCGGTATAATATAGCATAACATTACAATGAATGGTGAATTATTTAAGTAGAATACCTATATTAATTAATCAATATGGAAGATTAAAAGAAAACACAAAACTAATATTAGTTGAATTGTAACCATATACACATCTATATATAAAAAAGAAAGTTGTGTTAGTTACACTATTTATAACTCAAGAACGGCTGAACCGATTTGGCTGAAAATTGGTTAGGAGGTAGCATAGAATCAAGAGAAGGACATAGGATACTTTTTATCCCGGAAAATAGACCTGTTCCTGTGGGATAAGGTAAAATTTTGTTATATGTAGTTGATAGATTAGTTATTTATACAGATATAAAATAAAGCTCGGGGATGGATATAGGATACTTTTTATCCCGGGAGCAGGAGCGTGAGAGGGAGAGGGAGAGGGAGAGGGAGAGGGAGAGGGAGAGGGAGGAGCACACAGAAACCGTAACGGCTAAGAACGGCTGTACTGATTTTAATGATTTCTGATTTGTTACATTCTTAGGCGATATGAAGTTCGCCGGATCAGCTAGTTTATAATATCTGAAATGGCTTTTATAAATTCCAGGTAAATAAAAGACAATAGCTATAATAGATGAAGATTCATCTAATGCATAATTACATAACATTAATAGATTAAACCACAAACATTGCTTACAAAATGTAATTAACAGCTTGAACACCACTGATCTTTGTGTAAGTAAATCATGTGAAAACCTTGGCTATTTATTATAAGAACTAAAAATTATTCTCAAAGATTTGTAATAGCCTTTTTATTTCAGTAATTCTTGCCGCCTGAGCTTGAACTGGGATCATGGCCTGGGAGACTTCCTCACCCTTCGCTAGAATCGTGTACATACTTTTAATATTATTATCCATGGCATCACATGTCTTGCCCACTGCGTCTTTATATACTTCCATGTTTTCAGCTGTCAGAGATGAATTGGAATGTAATATGCTTGACAAGTTTTCTATCAAGTTATCAACAGATTGTGCTATCTTCTGAGCTTCATACTCTAGATCATTGAGCACTGTTATGTCTATTTGGCCTATCTGTGGCGCCAATATCTGCCTGTAGAGTTTACCCGAGGGTGTGCTAGATCGTGATGCACTGGAACTGCCAAAAACAGGAGTTTCACCTCTTTTGGCAATGGGACTAGATAACTTTATTTTGAATTCTAAATCATCAGCTACGTAATGAGTCATGTCGCCCTCGTAACGAACGTGGCCATCTATGTCTAGTGGGATCTTATCTGGTTTTCGATTTTCTGAGGGCAAATTGTATGGTCTAGAAGGTCCAGGCACAGGAGCTTTGTCCTGCTCCTCAGCAAGTTGTCCATCTATGGGCTGTCCCTGGTCGGAGTGAAAAGATATTTCACTGTAAGACGCTGTCATACGAGCAGAAATTTCTTCGTCCATATCATCTCCATCTTTATTTGTTCTTGCCTCTACTATCGTTTTGTTACCCTCTGTGGGAGTTACTGAATCATTACCAATATCTGCCATGTCTGAGGTACGGATCAACTTAATGGGACTACTGGGATAGACCCTCTATATTAATATTGAATCATTATACACTGCTAAACTGATTGCTTGAAGAAAAGAATAATATCGCAATCACTTTTTCACTATGCGTATTGCAGGATTTGCACTAAACATATAAAAAACATACAAATAAAAAAGTTGAATACGGTATAGCTTTTTCTCCCTTTAATTAGTAATATTGCAATTCAGATTAAAAGAAAGAAGTAGATAAAATGAAAAGTTCCTCTGTTTAAGTACTTATTTGTAAATATTTATTTATTTATTTATTTGCTAACTGACATGAATGACATGATATGTCAATTTGAAACAGTGTTGCCGTTTTATAATTGAGCAAAATGCTAACTTTTCGCCGGAAAAATGCTAAAAAATGCTAAATATTTTTTAAAGTGCTTAATAAAATGCCAATTTCATTTCATTGAAAATATTTATTTAAAACTAGCTGACCTGGCGAACTTCGTATCGCCTAACAAACTATTTTTTTTTCTAAAATAAAAGTGGCCTAAGTTACTCCTTGTTACATCAGCTATCTGCCAGTGAAAATCCCGTCAAAATCGATCCAGCCATTTCAGAGATTAGCCGGAACAAACAGACAGACAGACAGACAAAAATTTTAAAAAAAATGTTGTTTTGATATATGTTACTTTGTACCGTGTATACATCCAAATGCAGTTAGTAAAAAGCGGTTATTTTAATTTCACATCAAAAAACTTTTTACACGTGTGCGCGCGTACTCTCTTTCGTTGCCTTAAGTCAAGCATACTGCTACTGCGTAACGTACTTTAGAATTTAGATAGGTGTGTTTATTAAAGTTTGAATTTAAACTACCATAAATACTATTATTTCTTCAGTGCTTAAACCACAGAGTACTTAATCACTACGTGCTTAAACGTAAATTATAACTTATTATTTGTTATAAAATTAGACTTTTACACCCCTAGTTTGCTTGGCAAGCAAAAAATGCTAAAATAATGCAATATGCTAAGTATTTTAATGCTAACTAAGGTGAAAATAAGCTAAATTTAGCATTAATAATGCCAAAACGGCAACACTGATTTTGAAATATAAAATGTCAAAGAATGACTTTTTCTTTGTGTTTGGTAACAACACTTTCTTACATTGTGCCAAATGCAGCAGGCAGGCCAATTGTGAATATTTTTAAGATTTACTTCTATACCTTAAATGCTCTATGAGACCTAACAATTGTTAAATTATTTGAGAATTTGAGATATAAATTTCAAAAAAATTAATTTACCTATTATTTTCGAAAATTATTTAACATTTAGCTTGTTCAGTATGAAATATCCGAACGTCCCAAAAAATGTCATATTTGCGGGAATTTTTGACAGCTATCATGTCAATAAAAACATCGCCTGAACGTGAAATCATTTTGAAATAGGCTTTGATTGATTGATGTAAGAAGATATATTTTACGAACGTCTTATAATAATTGATTTTGTGTGAGGTAAGGGAGACCCAAATGTAAAAACATAGTTAAAACCAAATATCTGCAATTCATCGATGGCTTCGAACATTTCGGTCGCCCGTTAACATGGCGCTCTCAGACGACATGTGCGGAAGATAACGTTCGTCCTTTGTCGTGTTAATTTCTATTTCGAGTGCTCAGTCGGGCTAGTTTCTCAGTTTTGGATTCCACGTAACAATTTAGTGGTGTTACGTAACCGTTTTATGGTCTTGAATGTTAAAATACGCCGTACGTTGCGGGCACTGCAATGGTGAAAACCCGACGTAGTAACGGAGAGAACGGGGAGCTTGACGATGTGAATTATACGTTAAACGACGTCGGCAGCGTCTCCGATGAAAAGGTGACGAGATCCCATTGATTTGAGCTTTCTGTGAAGGCCCTCTCCATACTTGCTTTGTTCGGAATGTCTTGTAGGCAACTTCCTGTCCCCATTTCCTCTAGAAGTACCTATGCGATTGCACGATGTTGCATGTGCTTTAACGGCTTTCTGAATGGTTTTCCTGTTTAGAGGGTCAGTAATTAAAGTTGTATGAAACAAGCAGAGTAAAGGCATTGAGAACTGCATAAAATCTGACATTTAACACTCATGTTGGTGACATTTCACAATAGGTGAATAGTAATCACATTAGTAATCAAGTAAACTTGCACAAAGAACCATGATTAGAGTTAGTAAGCATGCTTAGAGGAGTTTTCCCTGTTATTTGTGCCTAGATTAGTAGCTAGATAATACTGGTGATTTCAGTAGTTGATCACAATAGAAAGGTAGATGGCATATCAAATAATCATATCAAAATAATCTAATTCAATCACAGTAAAGACATTATGTTTTGCACTTTAAAATATATATTTTTGTGTAAGTTATGTATATCTAAAAATATGCTGACTTTATAATTTAATATGTCTAGTTTCTGAAACATCCCTTTTTTATTGATTTAGTGCTTAAGATATAAGATACATTTTATCTTTTAAAATTGATACAGAGTGGCATATGGAGAGTAAGATCACACCCAACACTTTCACATTGTGAGGAGTGCAATATCAGTTGGAAAAGTTCTTATAGTCGAGTAAGATATTTCTCTAAAGCATCTTAATATAACTAGTATAACATTTCAGGCATCAAACTGGTCCCAGCGTGAGCTGAGAAGTGGCCAATATAAAGTTGCTAGGAAAATACAAAGTTGGCCTACCAGATGTAAGTACCAATCATTTCACTTCTTTCTGTATTTCATTGGTGAAAACCTTGAAATTCCTAATTTTTGATTAAAATACTTAATTTCTTTACATTTTTTGTAACGCACATAATATTGCAACGTAAATGCGCCCAAATTCAGTACAATACTTTACAATGCCATAATAACAACAGGTAAATGAGAATAATTTCAGGAGAATCTCTTTTTCTGGTGCAAATTTCCATTTAAAAGCGAGGTTGAGATTTTCAAAAGTCAGTTTTGTAGGTAGTATGTGATCAATAAGGCACCATTACCACTTACAGAGATATTGTGATGTAGGAATATTACAGGGATATTAATCACATTATTTTACTTTATTTTAATACAGATAGTCGCAGTCGACTTCGTAAACTCAAAATGCCTCGTATTGTATTCCCTGAAAGTGACACTGAGCCTGAAAAATATTCCAGAAGGTAAGATCATAAGTTCATAATCTATAGAAAATTCGGAATTGAGATTTGAGTATTATAGAAACCTCAATGAATTGTTCTAAATATTTGTTATGAGTAACCGCTCTCGCTTTGCTTCGGTTTTCTTATTTTTTACACCTTGGGTTCCATTATTGGAATTTAGTTAAGGAGAAAATATAACATAGCCTATGATACCCGGGGATAGTGTAGCTTCCCAACAATGAAAGAATTTTTCAAGTCGGTTCAGTAGTTTCAGAGCCTATTCAATGCAAACAAAAAATCAAATCTTTCCTCTTTATATATTAGTATAGACAAATAATGTTTTGACTGTAGGTCACGTCAAGTTCGCGTGTTTTTCGCGGACGACAATGACAACAACAGGAGCATGAAAATTCGCCGCAGCCGTGGGCCAAGGAAGAACTACATGGAGGATAGTGAAGACAAACCTATACAACAAAGTAAATACATTCACAATTTATAGTTTTATGAGCCAATAACAGGAATAATTTTTTATCATCATTATAAGTTAATGCTTGATACAGAGAATACAAAGAATTGACTTTGATACATTAGTTATACCTAACTATTATGGTATTACCATAATAATATGATAATATTTGCATAATAGATGGTTTTTATTTATTTATTTAATTTAGTCCTTTATGTGCACATATAACTTGTAAACAGAAAATGAAAATATGGGTATAGTGCACAAAGGTACTACTTGGTATATTTGTGTTAATTCATTTAAAGTTTTGATTAATGAACTCTGTATCATTTTTATTTTTAGACGTGAGAAGAAGTTGTCGCAAGAGAAAGCTTCTTCACCACAATTTCAATGAAAGCTGGATTACAAATGAACTGAAAGTGAAGGGGTATCCTGATCTCTATGGGTTCCCAGAGTCAAGTTCTTCAGATGAGTCTACATCCGGTGACGAGGCTCGGGTGAACAACAAGAAATTGGTATAATTGCCTTACCTTATACTTTGAATATAAATCCTTCTCATCTATGTTGTTTCTTAATGTTTTCATTTATATGTATATACATCTGCAGGCTTTTCTTGTGTCCTATGTATATAAAATCCATCCTGAATTAACACTACATTGTGTATTTCATCTCAAGTTTTGACTTTCACCTTTGACCATTTTACACATTATATAATCTAATGACATTTTTAATTTTATTGTAATTAATAGTTACATAGAAACTTTGTGAAGATAATTATTCTGAACTTGCGCTGTGATAATTCTTCTTTCTCTAAAAGGAGAAGTATTTGCTTTAGTGAAGTCAAAAAAATAAGGATGAAAAACATTACATAGCTGTATGATATGATGAAATCTTGCTGCAATTTTCGAATTGTAAAATGACCAATTCATCTGCTACTCTGAGATTAAATGCATAATGTCTTGAGTAATGTTGATGTTGACATGATATAAAACGTGTGCTTCTAGACGCGCAGTCACGCCCCAACTAACACCGATGAGGACACACAGTTATCTCGTCAAAGGAGGACATCAGCGAGATTCATAAATAAAAAGGCAATGCATCATTTATTCAAGTACACTATAATAAAATTACACTATTAAAGCCAACTGCTTTACTGATGATAACTGCATGTAATGAAGTCATACCAAACAGGATTGAACATTGTGAATTATTTAAATACATGACTGTTGTGGTTTCTCAAGGGAAATGATTAAAAGTAAAAAGTAAAGAGTTTATTACAAAATAGCATACTAAAAATATAAAGGTGTCAATTCGCCATCACAATACAAACCATGTTTTTCTACTACATAACTATTCTCATTGTATATAAAAATCATATTATTATAAAACCTAAGTAAAAACAAAGCAAAAAGGAGAGGATATGTTGACCACTACACAAATCCAACATCTTTCAAAAATTTTGTAGATAAGTAAAGATACCTCTTTATTAGTTGTTGTTCATTCTCTTTAATTATGTTTATTAATACAAATATTGCTTTAAAACCTTTAAAGCCTTTTGGTGTACCAGAATATCAAATTTAAACCTGAGTATCTGGCATGGTATTTACGAAAGCTTTCAGTTGTGAAAGTAATTCACTCTCAGCCAAAAGTGATTTATGTTTTGGTTCATGCTTTTTCATCTTCATTAAACTCATTTAGCTTTTGGCACTTAATGGAGGTGAACTTGATAATGGTTTTAGATGGTCATTCTGCTTAACATCTTTATTTCTTTTCTTTGTGTGGTGATGGTGTTCACACTGTACATTAGCACAACAGGGCTTGTTATTTTGACAAAAAATAACCGACTTCAAAATTAGGGATAACTCAAAAACTACTAGTCATATCTCGCTCAAAAAGTGGGACCACATGACAAGCACCAGCTTTCGATGAAAAAAGAATCATCAAAATCTTTTCACCCAGTCGAAAGTTCTGAGGTAACCAACATAAAAAATACAGTTGAATTGAATACCTCCTCCTTTTTTGAAGTCTGTTAAAAAAGCATAAATTTTGTTAGAATACAAGAAACTTCTTGTATAACTTTAACTTTACAACTTGTTACACTCACTCACATTTGTTATTCTCATGAAGTGTAAAACGACACCGGTTATTCCATTAATATAACAATTTATAAATAAGATGAAACAATTAAAACAATAAGTTATTCAAAGTAATGTGTTTTTGTTTTAAATTTTCTCTTTAGGGCGCTACAGAGTCTGAAACGGATGAAGAAGTCAATCAGACTGTGATAGAAAAAAAGCCGCTGGAAACCAAACAAGAAAATGATAAAATGGAAACAAGTCAAACCGAGGAGCAGACCAAGGAAGTGAAGAGTGAACGAGAACAAGCAGCGATAGCTGCTAATCAGGACAGTGAGAGGTATTAGTCTAAAAAGTACATTATCTATACTGCTATTACAAAAAAGAACGCCTATTTCACGTAAGTGCGTCGTCAACGCAACCCTAAACCGATGCTCATAATCCCTAGCTCTACAAATTATGTCTAAAAATCATGTCTAAAGCTCTACATATTATGTCTTTGTGTATTGACCAATTTCTCCATTGCTCCCACGACACATGGAGTCCTAGTGTGGGGCTATGAGAGTGTAACATTAATATAATGAAGAACATTAAGAAATTCTATGTCTAAAGGTGTAAAATAGGAATTCAAAGTTTATTGGAGTAGACGAAATAATGTTACCTATTGTGTTTTAGTATACTATAATTATCAAAAGTAAAAAAACACCCGATTAGTATTTATTAAATTTCAATACTTTAGGGAGTAAAATAATAATATGCAATAGATAGATTGTATATTTTTTGCCTCATTTCTGTAATTTGCGTATTAAATCTCTGCAAACGTAGCCGCGAGCAGTTGCCGGTTTAAAAATAAAATTGAATTGTATTTTAGGATATATTTTACAATTGGGTTCCTTCCTCCATAAAGCTATTGTTAGAAGTTACGCATTTTTTCAGTAACCAAGGACCAGCCCGCTCCACTAGGGGGAGAGGTAGAAGACGGCAGAAGAAAGAAGACAGTCAGGAAACAGGTGAGATCTAAACGTGATTCCATGATTAATCATTAGATGTTTTAAATCGAAAACATTGATATTGTTAAAAAAAATCTATTTGAGGAGGGCGCCTGAACCGAGTCTGTTTAAAAAAATTCAATGTTGGCGCTCTAATCAATGATTTACTACACGAGTGGGCAAAAACGAATTTAAATTTGACTAAATCTAACATTGCTGTCTTTTTATTTTGATATGTTTTCTTTTCTTTTATCTACTGTCCTTGTCTTTCATCTTAAGGTTGTCTGGAAGAGACCGCTTTTAGCGATAAGACCACCTTTTGTATATCGTCTCTAATAGTATCTATTTCTTGAAATCTTTCATTTGTTGGTGTACGATAAAGAGTTATTGTATAATATTATATAGCTTCAACCCATTAATGGCCCACTGGGCACGGGTCTCTCCTCTTGAGGAGGCCTAGAGCATACTCAGTGCGGATTGGTGGAAGGGTTAGTAGCCAACCTAAGTGTCAGAAGTATTCAAACCCCCCGAGGGCCTCCGACATGACTTAAAAGACTGTTATCTCATGATAACAACCGGGACCGACGGCTTTACGTGACCTTCGAACATGGAATACGTATATATTGTATTGTATATGTTATAATAACTCGCAGCGTCGGAGTCGTCGTCGTCGGAGTCGGGCAGCGAGCTGACGCTGGGCGGGCAGCCGCGCCGCTCCAAGCGCACGCGCAAGCCCGGGCCCGCCTTCGTGCAGATCGCGCCCAGAGAGACCAGGGGACGAGGTTACACTCATGGCTAAACTTAATAACGTTAAGGCGGTTTTAGTGCGGTACCTCACCGGGACGCCAAGACGACGTCGCCGGCCACGTATCCAAACAGTTTATATTGAATTGTGGCTACGCTTCCAAATTGGGTACGTTGCCACACCGTCGCCAAGTGAGGTAGCCGCCATACATTTCAATATAAACTGTTTGGATACGTGGCCGGCGACGTCGCCAGGGGGTCCCGGTGAGGTACCGCACTTAGGCTAAGTATCCATCAGCTGTGTGCACCGCCCGTTGTGCGAAAAATTTACCAAATTGATTACAAAATCGCATTATGTACATGCCTGATAGAGACCGAAATAGGTGCAATAGTACATGTTCTTGTGACTTAACATTTTTGGCTTTTCTACACAGAACTTGGCACCCATTTAGATCTCAATTCTTTTTTTTTTAAATTGGCTCTCCTTTCACATTTATGTTTTTGATGAGATAGATAATATTGAAACCAACCATTTGTTGACTATTTTCAAGTTCAAGGTTCTTTTAGTTTTATATGTCAGTAAGTATTATAATTTTACAATTACAGGTAAAACATTCACAATTAGGAAGAAACCGTATAGCTTAAGAGAGAGGAAACCCAAAATGTTGCGCAGAAAGACGATAAGATGTGAGTATTATTAACCAAATAAACAATCTACATTAAAATAAAGTGCAGTAATTAATTTCAATAAGGTTAGAAATTATATTATTCTTGAAATTCCATTTTGCAACCGTATTGTGTGAATTTATTTTATGCAAAAAATTTTGAATACTTACACAAGCACATGCTCAGAGGCACATGCCCCTTCAAACTAGCAGGTGTCTCACAGGCATAAAGCCTCAGATACACATGCTAGAAACTAGAATGCTAGAATGTATCGCACGTGCATATTTTTTTAAATACCAACACAAATACATGCACAGACTTTACCACCCGCAACTCATTCATAGACATAATTGTCTATGAACTCATTAGTGGACTGCATTAGAAAGAAAGAAAGAAAGAAGAAAGAAAAAACGTTTATTTCTGTGTGATGTACGGCGTAACTCGTACAATCAGGAGACTGATGAGTGCAGGGGCAGCGTGGCAGCAGTGAGTGCGTCAGCGGGGGGGTTCGGGAGTAAAACACGTAGCGGAGCTGACTGTAGTTGTTTATTGCACTGACTGGGTTGCTAATTAATAGGGGTTTTTATTTGTGGCAGACGTTAGCTGAGTCACGTCTTGTACATGTTCACGGGCTCTGCGGCCCCAACTAGGTTACTACGTGCTTGGTGCAAGGCCGCTGCGCTAAGCACAATGTATGAGTGCTTGTTAACTCGTACATATTGGCAACTGAGACCAAAAGAAAGGAAACTAAACTAAATGAACATACAAACTAAGTTGAGAAGACAATACGTTGACATCTGTAAACTTACAATAATCGTAACAATAAATTTAACTGGTATATTATGTCCCTACACGTACTAATTCTAAACTCTAATAACAATCTGGATATACTGTAGAATATTCTCAGCTGTTGACTTCGAAATTGATGTTATTAAAACTAATTTTTCTTGTTGGCTGAGATGACGGGGAGGTCGCAGCGTCTCCACCCGTGGTTGGTCCCGGTAGTGCTTTGAGATCCGCTGACGACGGTACTCGTAGCTCTTCCAGGGCAAAATTGGTGGCACCGACTGTTTCCCGAGGCGACGATCGGGTTTGTTGGACGCTACCCGTTGGTTCCCGATGAAGTCGCTTGCACCTGTAAATAAGAATTATGACTAATGTTAAAATCAACATTATAAGAGTGCCATATATAATCCAATAGTATGTTGCGTCACTGCTGGAGAACTGTTCTGGCTCTTGTTGCTTCATCACATTTATTTTTTGTTGAATTTTGTCAAACTCTGCGTCGTGTTTCTCTACGACGAAATGGAACGGCAGGGACGTGTTGATCAGTCTGTTTAGTTGTGAGATTCGAGGAGTATTTGCATCCGCATCTAGCTGCCAGTACACTTGATTTGCGTAATTCTTTTGGGCAAAGATTGTAAATGCTTCTCCTCTCACAACGCAACCTGGATTTAGCGTCAGAAGACCATTGCCACGCAATTGCTTAGTCACAACTCCAGCTGGACATATAATGCGAACGCTGCATTCTGCGCAACACGAAAATAGCCATGTATCTTGAGAGTGTAATTTGACCCATCGGTCGACGCATGTTTTTACTTCCGACTGACAATATTGTGTATCTTCATTGTTATTCGTGATGTGTATATTGCAAATGGATTCGCCGATTGTCAGTCTATACATAGGATGATTCAGCGGACATATTTTTATATTGTTATTGTGATGGAGACAAGACTGAACATCTATCTCTGACATTGGTATGACGGCATCCTTTTTTATATTTACTGCTAAGAATTTCGTTCTGGTCGATGTATATACGGTACTTGGACCTCGTCTCTGAGGGATATCAATGATTTTATCAAGTTCAAAATGATCACGGTTGAGCAAGGGTATTTTTATCTCCATGATTAAAAACTTCTTTGTGACTTTTGCCTGGATGTGTAATAGTCCATATACGTCTCGAACGTTGTCAGCTGGTAGAACTAAATCATCCTGTAGTTGTCCCGATATTAATTTAAGTTCACGCTCTACTTGTTCCGGCGGTAAGAGATGTATGTTTAGTCTGCCGTGATATATGTCGGTGACAGTGTCGATTAACGCCTCTTGGACTCTTCTTAAGTTAGACAAAATGACATCAGCTGATAGGAACGACAAGGTGTTGTGGAGCACATGTAGAGCCTTGCTTGTCTCAGTTTTAATTTGATTCATCTCGAGTGCCACGCCTTGTAAAGTGTCGTTAATAACGCTGAATTGCTTGTTCATAATGTACTCATTTCTTTTCAAGATGTTATTTTCTGCTTCCAAAACTGATGTTTGATTTTGATATAGCTTGAAAATATGATCTTCTCGTTGTTTAATGGTCTCAATGTCTTTCTCATATTTTTGTGCGAAACTGTCGTCTAACACCCCAAACAAGGTGTTAGCTAGATAACCTACACCGTTTATTAGCCCTCTGCGTTGACGATCCAAGGGTTGACTGTATAGTAATGTATTGTAATGGCGAAGTTCATTCCCTTCGTGTTCAACCTGTGATATTATTGGAGCACAGGTGCTTTCGTTGTTGCAAGACTGGCTTAACAATCGTATATAATTTTCAATTTTTTGCATGCTTTGCCAATAGTTTGTCATGTTGTAATAAACGACCATCTTCCACTGATCTTGTATTATTCGGACGTCAGATATCTTGTCAAAGTATAGCGTGTTATTGTTATCCAACGTGCTTACGTGTACCATTTGTTGTATTGATGGTGTTATACACGTAAAAAGTAGAACTAATGCCGACAAAATATAATTATGTATGTTACGACGACGTTTCCGTTGCCTTCCTGGCGTATTTGAATTGCTGGTTCTGTCATTAGAGGACGATTGCTCGGGTTCTGTTGGCTCAGATACCTTCTGTATAGGTAAAGGCGATAGTTTAATTATCGGGCGTTTGATCTCTCCATTTTTCGTCTTCAATGTCACAGCTCTTACATACCCATCCTTGCCTGGATGGAGCTCTGTCACCCTTCCTAAAGCCCATTTACTTGGCGGCATGCTATCTTCTTTGATAAGGACAATGTCATTCTGCTCTAGATTTTTCGTGGGTTTATTCCACTTACTTCTCTTCTGAAGGTGTTGTAAATAATCTGTCGACCACCGTTCCCAAAAGTCATTACGCAGTCTCTCGGTTAATTGCCATCTTGTCTTGATACAGTGTATGTTAACATCTGCGGACGGAGGAGATATAATTGGGCTTCCTATTAAAAAGTGTCCAGGTGTTAAGTATCCATCTTCGGGGTTCTCTGATAATGCATAAAGTGGCCGGGAGTTCAAACATGCTTCTATGCCCGCAAGTAGTGTAGAAAATTCTTCATATGATAGTTTTTGCTCTCCTAACACGCGTCTCAAATGATACTTAGTACTTTTTACTGCTGCTTCCCATAGGCCACCAGCGCTAGGCCACGCAGGGACGTTAAAATGCCATGTTATCCCCATCTGATTGACTTCCGATAAGAAGTCTTTATCAACTGTTTGGCGCAATTGCTGATAATCTCTCCGCAGTATGCGCGCAGCACCCACGAAATTAGTTCCGTTATCGCTGTAAACGTCCTTTGGCGTTCCTCTTCTTGCACACAGCCGCTTGAAAGCTGCAAGAAATGATGTTGAACTCAGGTCGGAAACCAATTCCAAGTGGACAGCCTTTGTAGAGAAACATACAAATACGGCTACGTATCCTTTCGAAGTTTTGATTCCTCGACCTTTGTTGGCCTTAATTTCGACGTGACCAGTAAAGTCCACTCCTGTATGCGTAAAAGGTCTAGAAGGAGTTACTCGTGCCTCTGGTAAATCAGCCATGATTTGACTTTGTTGGTGATGAGTAAAGCGATAACACTTCACGCATTTTCTGAGAGATCTTTTAATAGTTGTATTGCCCCCAATTACCCAATACTTTTGTCTTAGTACCGCTAACGTGAGACTAGGTCCGCCATGGAGAGTTTGTAAATGCGTCTGACTAATTAATAATTCCGTTAGTTTTGAATCATTGGGAATAATTATGGGATGCTTAGCGTCATTTGTTAAGGTAGAGTGTTGTAAACGCCCCCCCACTCGTAATATCCCATTTTCGTCCAGGTAGGGATTTAATTTTAAAATGCTGCTTTTAGACGTCACTGTTCCAGTTTTCTTTATATGTATTATGTCAGCTTGAAATGTTTGTTCTTGAACGGCCTTGATTATAATGTTATACGCGTGTTTTATTTCGCTACTCAACAAATACTCCGTGTTACAAGGCGCATTATCAGCAGTGCTCACGGTGTCATATTGTTTGTAATCCGCTCCAGCTGATCGTGTCGTAACGCGATGACGCAACTTTGTTATATATCGCCTCAAATAGCATAATATTCTTACGATGATTGTTATTGAACTGTATTTATTGAGCAAATCTTCAAAGAAAGGGAAGGTCAACTGTGACACACATGCTTGTTTTTCAGGCATAGTTTTTCTTTCAATTTGTGGTAAGTCAATGCGCTCAATATCCAGAGTAGATATATCATTTTTAATGCATGCGGGTCCGTTCCACCACAGCGCGTGTTCTGTTAGCTGTGGTAATGTCAAACCCCTTGTAGCACAATCAGCGGCGTTGTCTTGCGAGCTGATGTGTCTCCAAGATGATGCTGGCAAAATGTCAGTTATTGCTTTCGCGCGGTTGGCAACAAACGTCTTCCAGCGGGATGGATCTCCGTGTATCCAACCTAGCACAACCAGTGAGTCGGTCCACCCGTAGATAGGGATGTCACGTCGCGGGAAAGCATTCAAAACCTTTGTTAATAACTTTGTTAATAGGACCGCCCCACATAACTCCAGTCGTGGTAATGTGATTGTCTTCCTGTGAGGTGCCAATTTGGTCTTGGCTGCGACTACTCTGGTTATCGTTTCTCCGTTCTCCTTAACCGATTTGAGATATATGACACATGCATAAGCCTTTTCTGATGCGTCACAGAAGCCGTGAAGTTCAATAGGTGACATAAGATTTCCGATCCACCTCGGAATAACAATCTTGTCAATACATTGTAAATCTTGACATAATTTGATCCATTGCTCTTGTATATCACTTGTTATTACAGAATCCCAGTCAAGACCTTCCTTCCATACTTGTTGAAAGATAATTTTTGCTCGTATCGTAATGGGTGACAGCCATCCCAGAGGATCATATATTTTGGAAATCTCCGACAGTAATGTTCTCTTTGTGTATTTTATAGCCATTTGTTGTTTATTATTGCAAAATGTAAACGTATCCGTAATTGGATTCCACCGTACGCCGAGTGTTTTGTTAGAGTTGTTATTGTTAAAGTCCAAAGTAGTAGGGTGTATTTGATCTTCATTTAACCCGGACAGTAACTGCGGACTGTTGCTAGACCATTTCCTTAAATTTATTCCAGCGCCTCTCAACATGTCTATAAGCTGTTTTTGGACTTCCTTTGCTTCTTCGATCGAATTACTGCCTGTTAATAAGTCGTCAACGTAAAAGTCTTAGTAGTATTTTTGACGCCAAGGGGTAGTTGTCTGCTTCATCCAGAGCCAACTGTTTCATTGTACGCATAGCCAGGAATGGTGCAGCCTTCATTCCATATGTAACAGTACATAATTGGTATTCTTTAAGAACATCTCGAGGACTAGCTCTCCAGAAGATTTTTTGTAGATGTTGTTGGTCTTCGTGTATTTGTATACACCGGTACATTTTTTCACAGTCCGCGGTGTATACAAACTGGTACGTTCTCCATCTCAATAACAAGTCCTGAATATCTTGCTGCAATTTGGGGCCACACTCCATGAGATCGTTTAAGCTGTATCCTGACGTAGTAGGGCTCGATGCGTTAAAAACTGTGCGTAATTTCGTCGTAATGGAGTCTTCTTTCATGACTCCATGGTGCGGAAGATAACACATAGGTGTTTGTTTTGTGACACATAACTTCATGTGACCCAATTCATGATAGTCACTCATGAAGTTTTCGTAAAGGTTACGTAGTGTTGTGTCCTTTTCTAACCTGCGCTCCAATTGTTTAAATTGCGCCAGTGCTCGCGATTTAGACAATCCAAGTTTGTTTACAAAATTCTCCTTCATAGGCAATCGTACATTATACCTTCCGTCGGGTAGCCGATGAGTTGTAGATGCGTATAATTGTTCGCAAAATTCTTCTTGAGCAGTCATGTCATTGTTATCCAGTGCGATGTCTTCCAACTCCCAGAAGTTGGCGATGTCCTCTATGTTGTTAACGACCACATTACAATTAAACGACGGTGTTATATTTCCCGACAGAATCCACCCTAACTTCGTTTGCTGGGCGATGGGTTCGTTGTCAGCTCCTTTAAGTAGTCCTCTCATTATAATCTTTGAATATATTTTGGCGTCGAGTAGGATGTCAACAGGTCGAGAAATGTAATACTCAGGATCTGCCAGGGGGATGTTCAGTAAATGTGAATACGTTTTCTTACCCATCGTATTATTGGGCAAGTTGTTTATTAATCTAGGCATAATTAGAGCGTCTGCCGTGAAACTATAATCGCCATGAATGGATTTGCAATTCATCTGTACTTTTCCCTTGATCTTCCGGGTTGTGGTACCTACACCGGTTACAGAAGCATTCAGACGCTCCCGAGGAAGTCCCAAGCGTTGTACTGCATTCTCCGATATCAATGTGACTTGTGACCCCTGATCTAAAAGCGCTCGGAGTGTGATGTGTTGCCCATTGTTTCCCTGGACGTTTAGTTTTACTGTTGTTAGCAAAATCTCACTTTCATCGTTTGTAACATTATTCGATTTTTGATGTCTCATGCTTGGCTGTCGGCGACTAGTAGATGACACACTTTTAATAAATGCTTCGTGCAGTAAAGTGTGATGTTCTTTGTTGCACAACCTGCATCGTCTGTCGGATTTGCACGCACCGTTTTGATGAATGTATAAACAATTTTTGCATACGTGATATTTTGTAACAATTCTCATTTTCAAGGTTGCTGGCATTAACTCGAATTTTCTGCACTGGTAGAGCGCATGTTCATCATTATTGCATAATACGCAGTGCATATGGCTTGATATCGGGTATGCAACCCGTTGGACTGATGTTTTTTCTGTTCTGAATGTAGGTCTTCCTCTGAACTTATAGAAAGGGTTAGATGATATTCCTCCCTCCCTTTTCTTCCTTCCATTAACAGGCTCAAGTGCCGTGAATTTTGCCTCTATAAATAAGATAAATTCGTCAAACGAGGCTAAGTCCCGAGGCGCTTTTCGAGACTCTAAATATTCACTTCTCGTTATAGGATCCAACTTATTTAACAAGAGATGTACTAGTATCGGATCCCACGTAGTTGTATCCACGCCCAGGTTATGGATAGCATGTATACTTTCCATAGTGACGTCATGTAATTTTTGTAACTCGGCTGACGTTTGCTTTAATATAACGGGTTGGTTCAAGAACAATTCTATTTGTGTAGTGAAAAGGACCTGCTTGTTGTCGTAACGGTGGTTTAATATTTCCCAGGCGGCGTCATAATTTTCAGAGGACACGTGTAGATGTTGAACCAAACGCTGAGCTTCACCCCGTAGTTTTCCTTTCAGATGCTGCATCTTTTGGCCTTTGCTAAGCCTCGGATTGTCATGGATCCCGTTCTTGTATAAGTCAAGGAACGTAGGCCATTGCGTGTAATCTCCGTGGAATGTCGGGATTTCCATTTGCGGAGTGGCCTCGAATTGATGAGCAGCAGTTGATATTTTTTTGGTTAAGTGCCCTTTTAGCCATCTTAAATTTGTGCTCGTATGCAAAATATTGATCCTCGTACTCCTGGTTGCTGCCTTGTAATATGCTGTCAATTTTTAAATGTAAAGCGTCAATATTCTTCCATCGACTTTGTAAGCTTTGTAATTCGTCTTCTAGTTCCCATTTTTCCACTAATTCCATTGTGTTAATATCGCTGATTAATCTAAGGAATGCTCTGAAGTTCGCTCTTTGTTCGTTTATTAGTTCATCAGCTGGAGCGGTATTGCCACTTGTCGTCACGTATGTTAATAGCGTTTTGCGGAGGCTAAGGTATGTATTTTTTGTGTCTTCATAAATGTTTTTTATATAGTAATCACCGGTTTGGTCCGGCAGTAATATTAACTCATTGTTATTCATCTCAAATTCTTGAAATAATTCGTCTAGACTTTTTACTCTCTTTTTTATGTAATCCTCAGTTTTTCTGGATGCAGAGTCCTTGTTAAAGTTGATTTGTATTTGCTGGATTAATTGAATGATTTCCTTTTGGCGCAGGAGAGTCTCAGCAACGTCCGCCATTGTTTAATAAGGCTAAACTGATCTTACAAGTGGCCGGTAAAATATGACCGTTTCTCGAAATAAACGTTCACCTCCTTGTTACGGGGACAGTTAAAGTTTTCTGTAAATGTTTCCTTGGAGGTTCCTAGTCCCGTAGTCAGAGTTTCTTGTGCTTCGTTCTTCAGTAATTACTGGCAGTTAAGTTAAGTTTTTCTGAGATTAGGATTTGTCCCTTAATCCCGCAGTTAACGTCGCTTGTGTGCTTCGTTCTTCAGTACTGGCAGTTAAGTTAAGTTTTTTCTGAGATTAGGATGTGTCCCTTAATCCCGCAGTTAACGTCGCTTGTGTGCTTCGTTCTTCAGTACTGGCAGTTAAGTTAAGTTTTTTCTGAGATTAGGATGTGTCCCTTAATCCCGCAGTTAACGTTGCTTGTGTGCTTCGTTCTTCAGTACTGGCAGTTAAGTTTTTTTCTGAGATTAGGATGTGTCCCATAATCCCGCAGTTAACGTCGCTTGTGTGCTTCGTTCTTCAGTACTGGCAGTTAAGTTAAGTTTTTTCTGAGATTAGAATGTGTCCCTTAATCCCGCAGTTAACGTCGCTTTTGTGCTTCGTTCTTCAGTACTGGCAGTTAAGTTAAGTTTTTTCTGAGATTAGGATGTGTCCCTTAATCCCGCAGTTAACGTCGCTTGTGTGCTTCGTTCTTCAGTACTGGCAGTTAAGTTAAGTTTTTTCTGAGATTAGGATGTGTCCCTTAATCCCGCAGTTAACGTCGCTTGTGTGCTTCGTTCTTCAGTACTGGCAGTTAAGTTAAGTTTTTTCTGAGATTAGGATGTGTCCCTTAATCCCGCAGTTAACGTTGCTTGTGTGCTTCGTTCTTCAGTACTGGCAGTTAAGTTAAGTTTTTTCTGAGATTAGGATGTGTCCCTTAATCCCGCAGTTAACGTCGCTTGTGTGCTTCGTTCTTCAGTACTGGCAGTTAAGTTAAGTTTTTCCTGAGATTAGGATGTGTCCCTTAATCCCGCAGTTAACGTCGCTTGTGTGCTTCGTTCTTCAGTAATTACTGGCAGTTAAGTTAAGTTTTTCTTGAGATAAGGATGTGTCCCTTAATCCCGCAGTTAACGTCGCTTGTGTGCTTCGTTCTTCAGTACTGGCAGTTAAGTTAAGTTTTTTCTGAGATTAGAATGTGTCCCTTAATCCCGCAGTTAACGTCGCTTTTGTGCTTCGTTCTTCAGTACTGGCAGTTAAGTTAAGTTTTTTCTGAGATTAGGATGTGTCCCTTAATCCCGCAGTTAACGTCGCTTGTGTGCTTCGTTCTTCAGTACTGGCAGTTAAGTTAAGTTTTTTCTGAGATTAGGATGTGTCCCTTAATCCCGCAGTTAACGTCGCTTGTGTGCTTCGTTCTTCAGTACTGGCAGTTAAGTTAAGTTTTTTCTGAGATTAGGATGTGTCCCTTAATCCCGCAGTTAACGTTGCTTGTGTGCTTCGTTCTTCAGTACTGGCAGTTAAGTTAAGTTTTTTCTGAGATTAGGATGTGTCCCTTAATCCCGCAGTTAACGTCGCTTGTGTGCTTCGTTCTTCAGTACTGGCAGTTAAGTTAAGTTTTTCCTGAGATTAGGATGTGTCCCTTAATCCCGCAGTTAACGTCGCTTGTGTGCTTCGTTCTTCAGTAATTACTGGCAGTTAAGTTAAGTTTTTCTTGAGATAAGGATGTGTCCCTTAATCCCGCAGTTAACGTTGCTTGTGTGCTTCGTTCTTCAGTAATTACTGACAGTTAAGTTACGTTTTTACTGAGATTAGGATGTGTTCCTTAATCCCGCAGTTAACGTCGCTTGTGTGCTTCGTTCTTCAGTACTGGCAGTTAAGTTTTTTTTTTCTAGGATAAGGACGTCTCCTTAATCCCGTAGTTGATATTTTCCCTCTCGTTGTGAAGGAAACCAATGAAAAAAATGTTAATGTTGCGTACGCTTCGTTCTTCAACAAATTGTAGTTTGCCGGCAGTTATGTTGAATGAAAATGTTCTTCCTGAGATAAGGCTGGACCCCTTATCTTGCAGTTGACGTTCACTCCCTTGTTGTGCAGCAGACGAATTATGTTGCGTATCTATTGTTCTTGAGCCAATTGTAGATTGCTGGCCGCTGGTCGCTTTCAGTGCTCTCGCAGCTTCAGTACGGGTTTCGCGCCCTTCTCAACTCAGCTGGGGAGGTCCGCTTGTGGAAGGCCAACTGAGCCGATACGCTAGCCGTAAAGGAGCCGCTAAAACACCAAAAGTATCGCTCGAAGGACCAAAATGATGTACGGCGTAACTCGTACAATCAGGAGACTGATGAGTGCAGGGGCAGCGTGGCAGCAGTGAGTGCGTCAGCGGGGGGGTTCGGGAGTAAAACACGTAGCGGAGCTGACTGTAGTTGTTTATTGCACTGACTGGGTTGCTAATTAATAGGGGTTTTTATTTGTGGCAGACGTTAGCTGAGTCACGTCTTGTACATGTTCACGGGCTCTGCGGCCCCAACTAGGTTACTACGTGCTTGGTGCAAGGCCGCTGCGCTAAGCACAATGTATGAGTGCTTGTTAACTCGTACACTGTGCCCATTATGCATGCTTGTGTGCTAAAAACTAGCATGTGTATTATCCTCTCAACAGTTGACGCCATTATAAGTAATATGAGAGATCAGTGCACAGCTTCGAGTATAGAGGTAAGGAGCGAGCCATCTCATATGGGGGGAAAGTTGAAAAAGTGTCCAGCTGTATACTGAAAATAAAGGTTCCAGTACCTCCCACACCACCATCATCCTACGACAATAACGCTGGCGTCGGAATAACTACGATATGAACATAGCTGTTGTAGACGGAGCTGCGGAGTGAAGTTTGCTGAGTTCAATAAAATTTACCCTAGGCTACCGCAGCGCCACCCGTTATTGGACGCGTTTTTACGAACACTTTTCATCCACAGAGATGGCTTTCCTTACTCTATGGTGCACAGGCATAAATGATAGACTAAAAATAAATGATAACCCCAGTGGGTTACTGTCAATTTTCGAATCATAAAAGTCAATCAAATCTATGTCATTTCTCTTACATTTAAATTTGTTTGTTTATTTTATATATTTTTGAATTTATTTATAAATTGCTTATTTAAAAGCCTTTATCATTTGATATCTAATTTTTTAACTTGTTTTTATGGATCCTGGTAATTTTATGTAATCAATAACATCCTATTACTTAGGATAATCATAGTTTGTTTAAATGTCGTGTGGTTTCGTCAAAAGTAATTCAGATATCTGTGAACAGGAAAGCAAATGTATCAGATGTAAAGGGAAGGCAAGGTTATTATTTTCAGTTTTATAAACAGTGGCTAAGAGCTGTGCAGTGGACTCTCAGCACATAGTCTTCATACTAAAGTTATTTTCTTCATAATTACTGTACTTCAAAATTACTGTACATTTATATCATCATGATGGTTAGACATATTTTCCTCGTATTGTGGGATTGTTTTCTTTGTCCATAGAGATAATGAATTGCCAAGAGAGAGAGAGGTTTATAATAGACTTGTTGCTGTCCGCAAACCAAATAATATAAAGTCTTTTTTACTCCTTTAAAGAATTGAATTTTTAAAATCTTGTTTTTGTGGGAAACCACAAAGCTCCACACTTCTAAGTCTTCTAACCGACTTCTCACTGAAGATTACTAAGAAAACTTACACTATCACTCTTTATTTTTTTCGAGTCTATAATGTGTAGTATGTGATAGGTATTGGATATAATGAAGATGTATGTTTCCAGCTCAATCGCCGTCCACTAGCAGCACGAGTAGTTCATCCAGCTCCGACACGGAGGAAGACCTCAATGTATCCATGAAGAACAAGACCAAGGGCAGGTAATGAATATCTTTGGTGTTTTGTAATAGTTGTAGTCAGGATGCTGTTATATGTGCCTAATTCCACCATAGCGGACTAGACCGGGGATGAGAGTAGCTTAGCTAACCCCGCCCAGTGAGAGAGGAGATATGGAAATAACGATATCTGATTGGATGTTTATACACTTGTCTGCTCTTCTCCGCTATGGTGAAAACCAGTCCTTACAGGCTTTGTTAGTGAGTTTTATGTATGAATCAAAACTTGATAATGATTGAGTAAAGGTCGCTGCATACGTAAAGTAGACGAGGCATAAATCTACGTGCGTGCCCCGTTCCCGTCCCGTGCGTGCCTCCGTAGCGTATGCGCTATCGTTTACATTTTCTGTGAAACGATGTTTCCAAAACTTCACGTCCCGTCCAGTCCCCGTCCCGTCCACGTTACGTATGCATTGACCTTAAGCCGGCGACAGATCACAGAACGTTTTACTACAAGTCGTCGCGGTTGGCACATTTGTTACTGACCGTCTTATGAGTGGCTTAATTGGTCAAAATGCCAGTAATTTGTATGTTTAAAACACAATTAAAATTAATCTTTTACAGACAAAAATCAAAATGTAATGACGATAAGAAAACCGATAGAGCTTTAAGAGACATTCAGCCACTCGAGCTAGATGGAAAAGTTAGATTTTCATCGGTAAGTGTGTTTTCCAACATATTAATTTCTTGTGTCACATTGTCCTAATGAACTGCCATTTATACAATTAGATGTTATGTTACGTTATTTTTTTTTTTATCTCTTTATTTCAGGTGGGCGGGTTAGAAGAACACATAAAATGTCTAAGAGAAATGGTTCTGTTCCCGCTCATGTATCCAGATTTGTTTGACAAGTTTAAAACGCGACCAGCGAAGGGGGTCCTGTTCCATGGCCCGCCGGGGACAGGCAAGACGCTGCTAGCGCGGGCTCTGGCGAACGAATGCAGCTTGCTTGGCGGACGGAAGGTGGCTTTCTTCATGCGGAAGGGAGCGGATTGCTTGAAGAAATGGGTGGGGGAGAGCGAGAGACACTTGAAGTTGTTGTTTCAACAAGTAAGTTTCTGTTAGTAGTTATTATGGCTTGGACTATCGATTACAAATGATCGGCCGAGTTAAACATCGTCGTAGGAAAGTAACGGGCGGCGATGTTATAATAATAATTATGTTGACTTTAATTTCAATTTTGTATGCATTTACCGTTATCATATCGATGCGTGCGTTGTGCCTCACTATGCGTCGCCATAAAACCTATAAGTGCGAGTGAGCGCGCAATATGCTTCAGGGCTCGCACGCAACGCGCTATAGCGACTACTATCATCGTACAACTGTTGTCGGCAGGCCAGTAAGATGAAGCCGTCGATAATATTCTTCGACGAGATCGACGCGCTGGCGCCGGTGCGGAGCGTGCGGCAGGAGCAGGTGCACACTAGCGTCGTGGGCACGCTGCTAGCCGAGATGGATGGGGCGTGCGACAGGTGGGGGGGAACTGTACTTGTTGTGTTGGTGGAATGTTACTAATAATGGAAAGGGTATTATTGATGGGTCTTTTGATGAAAGTTATAATCATTTGTCTTGGAGCTTAGTTTTATAACTTAAATTTTAGTTAGTTCAGATAAGACTTAACGGTTCCATAAGTAAAGTTAAAAACATAACGATAATGTCATACAGAAATTCCACTTTGTACGTGCGTACACAAAATGCGTACACCTTTTTTTGACACGCTTTTATTAGTTTTAACATTAACTTATGGTGTACCAGGGGCGAAGTGATAGTGATAGGCGCGACAAACCGCCTCGACGCCGTGGACCCGGCGCTGCGGCGCGCCGGCCGCTTCGACCGCGAGCTGCACTTCCCGCCGCCGCACGCCGCCGCGCGCCGCGACATACTGGCCATCTACACGCGCGACTGGCGGCCGCGCCCCGACGACCGGATGCTGGACCACATCGCCGACGTCACCAGCGGATACGGCGGTGAGTGACGTCGCGTCCGCTAGGGAACCTGTAGGGAGTGTAGCAACGCCCGTTGGTCAGTAGGATGTACCGCGTACAGAGGAATTTAACTTGTTTGGACTCAAGGATGGATGGCGTGTAGTAACTACTCACGTATAAAAGATGTGTAGACCGCAGCCATAGATGGTAGCTGTCCCCCTTGGATTTTATATGTGTCTCAGTATTTACCCATTTTTGTCCATAAAAATTCTTATGTGTTAACAGGCATAAAATAAAATATAGTAGGCTCCACCCCCAACGGACCAAAAAACTCTTGACTTTCCCTTCCCCTGGACTAGAAGCTCGGTACGCACGTGCATAAAGCTTTATGACTACATACACACTTTTTTGTTTCAGGTTCCGATTTGAAAGCGTTGTGTTCAGAAGCAGTATTAAAAGCTTTAAGAAGAGTCTACCCTCAAGTATACGAGAGTGAACATGCCCTCATCATTGACCCAAAGAATGTAAGTATACATAGAGCTTTATTTTTGGATGAGGGTATCCTTCAGTTCAATCAACTGGCCAACCTGCCACACTCTTGTTTAAATCAAGCGTAGATTTCCGTAGATTTTAAAAGTTAGAACTGCAGTTTGACCTCTGTCCTACATACCTTTAATATAAAAATTGTTCCTTATTAAATAAATAAACGTTTACACACTCATACCCCCGCAGTAGGTTTTTACCTGTGTCGCGGGTGGCATGGACGACACATATAACACATCACAATCGCACCCATGACCGGAGTACAAATATGTATCTGTCACATAAATATCTGCCCCGGCCGGGAACTGAACCCGGGACCCCTCACTTCGCAGACAGGCTCGCTACCAACTAGGCTACAGGGTCGTCAAATTAATACAATATTAGACCTCACATAAATATCAGAAGGCTTGTTTGTTGATCAGCTTAAATAATTGATTAAATAAATAAACGTTTACACACTCATAAGAGCATGTGTGTGCAGGTGGAAGTGACTGCATCAGATATGAAGGCGGCGATGGCAGGGCTCGTGGCGGCGGGCGCCCGCACCGCCCCGACGCCCGCGCGCCGCCTGCCGCCCCCGCTGGCGCCCCTGCTGCACGCCCAGATCAGAGCGTGCGCCGCCATGCTGCAACACGCCGCCCCACACCACGCACACCCCAACTCGCAGGTTAGGTAAGTATCTTTATAATTGCGTCGCGTACGCAATGTGCGTGCGTGTAGTACGTTTATTTAGCTAATATTTATTGTCTGGATTTTTGATTGTAAAGACTTTTATAATTTTAATTGGAGTCAAAAGTTGATTTTTATTTCGAAATTCATTAGCTTTCTAAAACTTTGGGGTCAAGTTGTCGGCCAGGAGAGAAAAAAGAAAGAAAGACTATCTTGAAAAGAAATTTGAATAATGAGTTTGAATTTCTGTTTTCGGTCTGGGTGTGTGTTATTGCTTTTGTGTGTTGTCCATTGCATTCCCGACACAGGGAATCCTAATATGGGGCTATGAGTGTGTAACGTTATCATTATTAATATCAGCAGGTCATCGGAGCTCGCGGCGCCGTCGAACGTGCTGCTGATAACGGGCGAGTGCGCGGACACGCACGTGGCCCCCGCCCTGCTCGCGCAGCTCGAGCACTGCACCGTCAAGGAGCTGAGCGTGGCCACACTACACTCGGCGCTGTTCTTCACGCAGGAACAGGCTATTATATCTGTGAGTGTGTTGCATCGTCTAGGTGTGTTATACTTATATCTGTGATACTTTGTTTCGCGTGTATGTCGCACCGCGAAGAACTGGAATATCTCGTGTCTGCGTTCCCACCCGCATATAACGTGGATGTTTTCAAGAATAGACTGAATAGGCTTTTACTAAGTTAATGAGCTCATCATCTTGAACGAAATTCCCACTTATGTACCGTCAGGTAGGATAACTTAATTTTGAGTAAATAAAAACATCACTTATTGCCGCAATGTCATTCCTGTTTCCTATATATTCCATAATTTGTATTCGCCCAGTGTTTAATGTCATTATTCATTCACAGCTGTTCTCGGAGTGTCGGCGCGCGGACCGCGGCTGCGTGCTGTACGTGCGCGACGCGGCGGCGGTGTGGGCGGCGCTGGCGCACGCGCCGCTCGTGGGGCAGCTGTGGCGCGCGCGCGCCGCCGGCGACCACACGCTGCTGCTGGCCACGTCTAGCGTGCCGCACGCTCACTTGCCGAGCGAGGTACATGTTACCAGATATGTTGCTTGTGCTTCGTTTCAACCGGAAGAATACTTATGAGCCACTTTATTGTATCGCGTGAGTTTTACTTGCGCTCGTGTTCGAAGATCTTTTAAAAATTGTGATCATAGCGAGTTCCATTTCCTGAAACCCAAACTAACGATAATACATTTAGTATCTCAAATTTTAATTATATATTTAAATTACACTATATTGTTTGCAGGTCCAAGATTTATTCCCTGTATACAAAGACTGCGTGTACCGCGTCCGCGAGCCCACCGCCTCGGAAGCGATTAACTTCCTAAAGCCCATCCTGACGGAGATTCCGCTCGTACCGCCTGTAGTGGAAAACACTGAACCACCACCGCCTTTACCAAGAGGTAAGTCAAATTATAAATAAATAACGCTACACACTCATCGCCCCATATAGATTACCTGTGTCGTGGTTGCCATGTAACAACATAAAGACAAAATCACACACCCAGACCGAGAACAGAAATTAAAACTCATCATTCCAATATCTGCCTCGCTGGGAATCGAATCCAGGAACCTTGGCATGGTGACTAACCGTTGCCTTCCACGGGGCGTCAGGAATTTGGATATCCATTCTAGTTTCTCGAACCAAACTGCTTAGAACTTAGCAGATACTTATCACGGTCGAGCAAAGTGTGGTGGGTTTCAGACCTCAGTTGTATTAAATAGATGTCTTTTTCATTTTATGCTGTATATCTGTTTTATTCTTTGCATTTTTTAGGGTAGGGGCCATCCATAAATTACGTCACACATTAGGGGGGGGGGGGGGGGTCGATGTAGTGTGGCATTGTGGGACAAGGGGTGGGAGGGGGTCCTACATTTCGTGACGTCACATTTCAAAATCGAATAATTGATATGTATAGAAAGGGAAATATTAAAAAACAATGAATGGAAATAAAACTTATTTCAGAACTGCTGTTTTAATTTAATAATTTCTAGGTGTAAAACCTCATAATATGTGACGTCACACAAGGGGGGGAGGTCTCACAAATGTGACCAGCTGTGACAAGGAGGGAGGGAGGGGTCAAAATGTAATGAAATTAGTGTGACGTAATTTATGGATGGCCTCGTCCAGGGAAAAAATCACTTTAAAGAACTTCCGTGTCCCTGTTTAGTTCTAACTATAACTATTTAAAAAAATCGCTGATAAAAAAAGTTCGACTATTCAGCGTGTGCGTTATGTGCGTATCTATGTTGTTCAACTTTACGTGTTATTATTGTTAGATGTTTTGTGTTCAAGTTGAACGAACTGTTTTCTCCTAAGCCCCGCCGCCGCCGCCGCCGCGGGAGAGCGCGGAGGAAATAGCCCGTCGTAAGCGCAAGGAGGACTACAAGTTACGAGAACTTCGGATATTCCTGCGTGATATTTGTCGGAAGCTCGCGTCCAATCGGCGGTTTTATAAGTTCACCAAACCAGTGGATCTCGAAGAGGTAAGTCTTGATTTTGTATTAGGAAGTTGGTCCTTCGAGCCGATTTCGAACGTTGATTATTTTACTTTGCAAGGATGGTTCTGGTCTAAATGTAAAGGTGAATTTTAAGTTGGTAGTAGTTTCTCTACTTTTAACCTTACTTACGACTTACGAATCTGACGTATCAATATCAGTGGCAAAAAGCTATAATGAAACTTCAACTGCGGTAGATCGGTCACAGACAAAACATACTACAGTCAAATAACAGGTTTATATTCGTTTCAAAGATATTAATATAATGTAATGTAAAGTTTTATATTATAATATATTTTAATATAAAGGGATTATCAATTGCAACTTTGTGCGAGGTATGTCTGCTTGGCAGATATCCTTACGGTTCTTACAAAATACTCGTGCGCAGCTTCTATAAAAACAAAATAATGCCAGGTGACAGACTACCTCCACATAGTAAAGCAGCCGATGGACTTGGAGACCATGATGACGAAGGTGGACTTGCACAAGTATAACTGCGCCAAGGAGTTCCTCGATGACATCGACCTCATCTGTGCCAACGCGCTCGAGTACAACCCTGACAGGTGAGGACATCACTCAAGATAAATTAATACATATAATAATAAAACTGTAACTGATTGATGTCTACGTGGAAGATATTTGAGAAAAAAAAATACAATGGGTATGGGTATTATTTATCTATCTGTGCGTTTGTTCCGGCTAATCTCAGGGACGCCTTAACTATGCGTCTTAAGGTCAGTGAGGCCTATGATTGGTCAAAATTGTTCATCCAATATCATGTGATCCGCCTTCAGACACCAGCTTGTCGTCCAGATGTATATATAAAGATACGTCACTGTTTAATATATCTATCTGGGACAAAAACGTGTCGTTTAATCCACTGTAATCGTTTAAAACCGTAAACCACAAATGAACACTTGTCTGTCTCCGTGTGGTCAGAACGTCCTCAGACAAGCAGATCCGCCACGAGGCGTGCTCCCTCCGCGACCACGCGCACGCGCTCATCGACGTGGAGATGGACAGCGACTTCGAGCTGGACTGCCAGCAGATCGCCGAGCGCCGCCGACAGGACGGGAACCACGACAACGATCTCCCAGACTTTATATATACCGCCTCTAACTTGCGTTAGTATCCTATTATCCGACTTTACATGAAAATCCGTTCAATAGTTCTTGTGTTTAAAATTTAAAAACCCCGGCAGTTTTATTAACACTAATCATAGCTAACGCTCCAACTCAGAGTCACTAACGGTTACTTAAATCGCTCCTTAGCACAAAATTTGTATGGTGACTTTTTACTAAGGAGCAATGTAAGTAACCATTAGTGACTCTGAGTAGGGACGTAAGAACTCGATTAAATCACCTTTCAAACAAAAAAAAAACTAGATCAAAATCGGTTCATCCGTTTGAAAACTACGATGCCACAGACAGTCATACAGATACACAGATACACCGATACACAAATACACAGATATACAGACACGTGAAACTTACAACACCCCTCTTGTTTCGTCGGAGGTTAACAGTGAACGAATATACTAACAAGTAACGAACATTATTATTGTTTTGTCTGCCTCAGAATTTGAATTTCCTTAAATATGTTCTTATTGCTTGCCTAGGCCATAAAAAGAATCCGATCGGAAGTTTCGACTTTGCGTTGAGAAGCTCGACTTCATATAAAAATCTACGCCTAGGTACCCAAACAAAAATAAATTCTACACATTTTTAACAGATAGTCAATCATAAGTGATCGATCAAGTAGGTTCTAATTACAATGCTAAAAAACAATTTTAGTATAATAGCATATTATAATATAATACCTAAGATTTAATCTTCCTATACTTAAATTGTATACTATACTGTATATCTTCTATACTCTATACAAATAAATAAAATTGGAGTGTCTGTTTGTAATATTAAAATAACCGCTTTTTACTAAGTGCATTTGGATGTATACACGGTACATATACCAAAACAACATTTTTTACAATTTTTGTCTGTCTATCTGTCTGTTTGTTCCGGCTAATCTCTGAAATGGCTGGTCTGATTTTGACGGGACTTTCACTGGCTGATTTAAGAAGGAGTAACCTAGGCTACTTTTATTTTAGAAAAAAATAGTTTGTTAGGCGATACGAAGTTCGCCGGGTCAGCTAGTTCTAACTAAAAGCTAATCATACAACTGGTTAACCAGCGGAAGGTTTCGACGCGTCGACGAACGACAGCAAGTCGCGCACGCCACAGAACGGCGACAAGAGCGAGTGCAGCTCGGCCAAGCGCAAGCGGCGCCGGATCAACGCCTGGTCCAAGGGGCTCGTGGTCAAACGACAGAGGACTTCGCAGAAGGTAATGTGGCGTTGTGATTGGTCGCAGAGTGGTGGAGTATGCTCTAGCCTTCCTCAGGAGATACCTGTGTCCAGTAGTGGGCCTTCAATAAATGCCTTTACATAGACAACATGGGTGTCTGTTATTAGTTCAAAGCTCAATAAATACAATTTCCTAAGAATTATTTTAATTCAAAATCTAAAAAAAGGTTTCTCCTCCGAAAAATCATAATAAATAAACGAAACTCTATTGTTTGGCAGAAAAAACCGATACATAACCAAATAAAATCGTTTAAAAATAAATAAAAAAACAACGATATTTATTTGTCAGAACTTCAAGGAATCCTCGCTAGTGGTAACCGACGAGGAGTCCAAGGAGAACAAGCCACTGTCGATGGTGACGTCGACACCGTACACGCACGCGCACAACGGCGACGCCACGACGTCCGCGTCCGACGACGACGCGCCGCTGCGCCGCCCGGACGAGGACGCGCTGTGCACTGCGCACAATAACCATCTTAATGACAGGTACTTGGTTAATTAACTATGTTGATATAATTATATACTACGCGACCAAACTGTAGTCAAATTAGATTAGTTCTCTTTGGTAACAGTCTTACAGTGTATTTTTATTGTAATTTGTAATTAAAAAATAAGGAATTTTTCGTAATTGCTAAACAATAAATAGGGGCCATCCATAAATTACGCCACACATTAGGGGGTAGGGGGGGGGGTCGATGTAGTGTGACATTGTGTGACAAGGGGTGGGAGGGGGGTCCTAAATTTCGTGACGTCACATTTCAAAATCGAATAAATGGTATGTATAGGTAAATATTAAGAAACAATTAATGAAATGAAAGTTATTTCGGAACTGCTGTATGTAATAATTTCGAGGTGTAAAATTTCATAATATGTGACGTCACACTAGGGGGGGAGGTCTCACAAATATGACCAGCTGTGACAAGGAGGGGGCGAGGTCGAAAGTCATGAAATTAGTGTGACGTAATTTATGGATGGCCCCAAATGCTAGAAGACTTAAAAACTAGGAATTATAATCATTAAATGTCTTACTATAAAACATTAATTTTGGAGCCAATTGACGGGTTTGTCGCTGTTGTTACTCTGATATAAAATCTAAGCTTGTTTATGTGTCGTTATTTTAGACACTCTTTTGTTATTAATCTATTCATTATTTCAGTTGTGCGAAGTCTTCGGAAAAGACACCAACGAAAACATCACCAAAGAAGAGGAATTCAGGTCATGATGCTTCAAGCGGAGGTGTGTATAATGTGTTTTTGTACATACACGTGTGTGTGTGTGTGTGTGTGTGCGTGTGTGTGTATGTTTGTGTGTTTGTGTGAATAAACGACAATCGAGCTTGTCTGCCACCAGAAGGTGAGTGATGGTAAAGGGTCATAGTCGCTTAAGGATAATTATCAGTAATACCATTGACTTTATCGAAGAGTCGGTACAGGGCGAGTTGGTTTGCGGCTGATTAAAACAAGAAGGTGGGAGCTAGGCAAGCAAGTTTCACAGAAAGAAGCAATACCAGTAGAGATATTAAAAACTTAATAATAATATAATTATAACCATTATGAGAAGCCCTACCACCAAGTAGGGCCCGTTTCTGTCGCCTCTTACAATACTTGAGTTTACTAGCAAATAATTGGATCCAGTACTCTATTCTAGGTCGCATCAATAAAGACGAAAGTGTATAATAAGGCTCTTTGCACACGGCGACGTAACGCAAGCATATTGTAATACAAATACTTTTTAACATATCTATAGACGAAACGGTGTCTTTGCAATTTGCTGCAACTTACCCTGCTGCACGCGCGTATCACGATACGCTATCCTTACGTCACTGTGTACGGAGGCCCTTATTCTTCTATTATAAACAACCAACCAACCAATATTTCAATGCACGAACAATCTGTTCCAGAAACGGAGAAAGTACTGATAAACAAGACTGAGTTAGATAACATTCTGTATAAGAACGCGAAGGCGTTGCGCGGCATCGGGCTCGAGGCGCTCATAGACTTGCACTCGCAGCTGACGACCGCGGTGATGGCGTACAGCGCCAAGCACGACCGGACCAGGCTGCCCCATGATCTACAAGCCATTGTACACAGGTATTTGCAGTTGACGAAGAAATAGATAGAAAAGGAAGAAGAAGAAAGAAAGAGGCAGCGTTGTAGAACATACATTTGGCAAGGTTGTTCACGATAGGAAGTAGATCTTTTGATGGATGATGTCTGCAATATAAATACAGTGGGTTGTCTATGGTGACGTTTTATTGTAAAACTGTATACAAAATCTACTTAAAGCACTTTATTATTTATTTAGTCTTTGATCTGATCCTTTTGCTTACAAGTTTGGCATATTGAAAAAATTGGATTCTGCGGTTTTCAATGAATGATGGATTTCGACGCTTGAAAGGCAAAAATTACCAAGCGACATGTTGACAACTTTACACTACAGCATTTTAGTTTTTAATTTTAGAAAAAAAATCGTAAAAAATCGCCTATTACTCATAGCTACTTCATACCAATGAATTTTAAATGCAGTTTAAATGCTTAATAAAGCAATTTTTTACGATTTTTTTTTTCTAAAATTAAAAACTAAAATGCTCTAGTGTAATGTTGTCAACATGTCGCTTGGTATTTTGTGCCTTTCAAGCGTCGATTTAAACCAAGATCTATTATTCAAATACTGTGGATAAGCAGTTTTAATCTTCGTTTGCTGTTTGCTGATCCTATCATTTTGTACTGAATGTTAGTTCTTGTAGGTCTCGCATGGCGGCGCTGACATACGATCAAGCTGTCAAAATATCTAGTGAATTTATATTGTAGAAATCACGTGTTGTGGTTTGTTTCGGATTTCATTTAAGTAAATTATTATATTTAAACTTGTATTCGACACAATGTGCATCTCCATGTTAACCACCATGTAAACCTTCTTATGAAATTATTTTTAGTAAAAACCATTTAATATGATAAAATTAACTTAACTCTCATGTTTGTAAATTATTCTCCATTCGAAGAAGTTTGTCGAAAACGGGTGCCCTATCGGATCATTATAATTAGAGCTTTCATTTCTCGCTAATATGAAAAATAAATTATTAAAAAAAAAACTCGCGCAATGTAAGGTTCCCAAGTAGTAAGTTTATCGACTATTACTCAACTATTTATGCTAACATAGCCGTGATTTTCCAAAAATGGTCTTAGAAGACCCATAATATTTTTGAAAGACTTTTCAACGATACCCCACACTATAGGGTACGCGACGAATAAAAATTTTCGGCGCTTTGCTTCGGACGGACGGACAGATGGACAGACAGACGGACGGTCCGAATGACGAAACTATAAGGGTTCCGATTTTACTTAGGAACCTTAAAAAGGTCATGACACACATGAATAGATTAGGTGTCAGTATAATTTTATCCCTTTTATGGATTGGCCTGATTTTAGGAAATATATTCGCTAACCGAATTAGCTTATTGTAAAGCAAATAAATTAGATGTATTGAATGAACATTATTTCATTATTATATTAATTGAAAAAAAAAAAAAACATTCGAACGTTTCCTAAAATCTGATAAATCTCTGAAAAGTGGACATAGCCTGGAAATTTAATTAATTTTATTGAGCCCGCTCATCCGTCTACTAAAGAGCATAGAACCTATCGTGGCTCACGAATTTCAAATTCGAATCCATATTTAATAACTTGAGTGTAAAATTCTAAAACCGAACTGAAAATAGCATGTATCTACGTAAATAGTTCTAATAATAAACTGTACAGCCCTAAGCTCCTCTTTGTTAATAGTTAATAGAATTAACTTTCCAATTTCCAAAGCCGTCCAAAGTTTCGTGTGGTACATACTAGCTGTTCTTGTACATTGTTATATCATATTGTACTACTCGATAACTTGAGCCAATTGACCGCACATAGCCATTGAATGTCACGCCATTACATCGCAATTATATGCACGTAAAACTGTGTTAACGAATATATTATCGACGCAGGCGTCTGAATCTAGGCTTGTTTCTTATCCCATTTTGTTAATTCGTGTCTGACAAATCGATTTAGTGTGTTGAAATCGATTGGTAGTAATTGCATCGATTGTACGCATATCGATACTATATTCGAGTCTAATTAATATTAAATTTCAGTTGTAGTGTGCCACCAATAATGATTTTGCTAATCTTTTCGCACATAAAATTATTGTTAGATTTCTTGATATCATCCATTTCATCATGTGCAGGGTGGTTGACCTATGTATGTATGTATACAATGTATGTATGTACGTATGCGTTAATGGTTACCATGCAGGACCGCCGCTCAAAGGGTCCTGGATTCGACTTCCATCGACGCAGAAATTTGAATGATAGTTAAATTGTCTGTGCTCGGTTTGGGTGCGTGTGTTCATTTCTTTGTGACTTTATTTTTCTGTTACCCATGGCACCCACAACACAGGGAATCATAGTGTGGGGCTGTGAGTGTGCAACGTTATTATATCTTTATATTAAACTAGTAACCGCCCCCGCCTTGCTTCAGTTTTCGTACTGAACTCCCAATTTTTTAAATAAAATATAGCCTTAGATGTTACTCAGAAAGAAAAGAGATTTTTTTTTAGTAGAAAATTTTTTCAAATCGGTCCAGTAGTTTTTGAGTTCATCCATTATAAGCAAACAAAAATCAGAACTTCCCTCTTTATAATATTAGTATAGATACATACAGTACGGCCGACGTATCTTGGCGCGTCTGAACTTCGTGCAGAAGGCTGCGCAGTAACATAATTCGGCAATGTGCGGTACGCGTCATATTATGTCTCAGTCACACGTTAGCATGTTCGTGTCGCTATCTCTGTCTTACATACGCTAAAGTTCGCAGAGCCTATGTTCAGACGCGCCAAGATACAGCGGACGTACTGTACATCTTGACAACACATTCCATGATTTAGTGGACGCGTCTTATAAAAACTGCTTACAGGGGTTACACATTATCTTGAGTGTTTTGTGTATTATTATATTTGTGCGTGTATCGACTGTAGATAACGATTCTTGTTGGAAACTGCTTCATATTGGTAACTAGTGTTTATATTAAAAATATTATAAATATTAATTAAAATTCGATAAATAGGATACGTAAAATCAAACGCACACTTTATATCGAAGTTATCGTCAGTCGACTTTCAGCCGAAATTTACTATTATTCATAGATGTGATTCGTTGTCTAATTTACTGAGCTCTACGATGTACCTAATTCATACAATCAGTCATCATCGAATTATTAAATAGGCTCATCATTTTTAAACATAGCATCTTTTTTCTGTCCCTTTGCAAAACTGTTCATATTTACGAGATGCTCGCACGTACACGCAAGCCAACGTGGGTGGGGCTTGTATGTGTAACGTTTTATATGTGAGGTGGTACGGCTTCCATTATATAGCGTTCTCTTTCAGTATGGTATATGAATCACAGAATGGACGCGTTAGAATTGGACGTTACAACAATGACACTGCAGTTAAAATATGTATTAGTGTGACAGCACCTTTAAGCCTCATGCGCCTCGCGCGCACACATGGATGTTAGGCGTGAGGACTCAATATAACATACGATGTCGTGTCATCGAATGAAAAAACGGGCAATGGCTTCGAATCTCTCACTATGACGCACTGGACGCACTTAGTGCGGTGCGCATTAATCAGTAGTTGCAAGCCGTGCGTGGTTGTGTCCACAAACGCACTGTGGAAGCGTTTGGAATGAGTTGATGTCCCCGATGTTCTTAGTTAAAGAGGGACAATAATATTAAAAAGTATTAATGCGCTGATTTTTGTTAAATTTTTATGAAGACACGGCTTGTTAGGTATAAACGTTAAATAATGTTGCTCTTGTTTTAATTTTCTTGTTACATCTTATTACCAATACTATCATAGTACATTTTTTAACCGTAGATTTTAAATATTAATACTTATTGATTTACATAATTTAGAGGTATATAAATTATTTTAGAGGGCCGGAATAGTTACGGTAAGCTTTCATATCTATTAATTTATTTGGTATAAAATGTATAGCAAATATTACAAAAGTAGTTGAATCTGAAACTGATTTGACACTGAAATAAATTTTTGTGATTAAATGTTGAAGTAACATTTTTGGTAATTTTTTGATCAGTGCATATGTAGTTCGTTAAATGATTATATTGTTAAAAATGTGTTCTTGATTTAATGTTTATTTGAAATAATTTCATGATTTTATTTTGATTGTAGTCATTTTTTTAAATGAATCAACAAAATTTGCTAATATTTTTTTAACAAATAACATCTTTAATTACTGTGTAGTCCATTATGCGTTCTGCTCGACGTAAAATATCTATTTCACGACAAATTTATCTTTGAATGATGTAACTGTAATCATTATTTTGATTTAAATTAAAACTGAAATATATTCAAAGTTGATTGTTGTACTTTAATGCCTTCCATAATACGAGTATGTATAGTACGAGTTGGCAACGAATATTAAAAGTAGATTTTGATAACGGCTATAATAATAAAAGCTAGCGTTTTAGTGTGCAAGTTACCTTTGGGAGTCCAAAGTTGTCTGAAATGATAATTCGAATTAAAAGTATTACAAAATATTCATAATTAATTTTTAATAGTATTTTGGAACTATTGTTACTACAATACGACTATGTTAACAATAACCCGTGATGGATTTTAGTCTTATTTTATAATAATAAGGGGGTGCAATTAAAAGGGACCATTTACTTGGTATCTTTGTGGGCAAACTGCTTAATCACGTTTTATGAACCAGCGGGTGGGGGGAGGGGGGAGGAAGGTATAAAGATTCTTAATAAAGGGACATAAATATGCTAACTCATGTCTTTATAAGACATAGGGAAGAATCAATATTTAGAGAAAACAATAATTTGTTTCCTATCGTAAAATAAATAACTTTATATTAAAACGCCATCTATTTGAAGCAAGTGAACCAGGACTGTAAATAATTCGGATAGAATTATTCCGCCTCGCTTGAAATGTCTCTATTTTTTAATATCACCGGGTAAGAAAATATTCTCTATCGGATTGGAGCTAAAATACCAAGCATCACCCTCTCATAACAACACATTATAATTTATGATATATTATTTTTGCACAGCTTTATCAGTACTTAAGTACCGTTAAGATTTATTCGTATAAGTAACATACAATCAGTTATGCTGATCAACTGTAACGGACATTTTCAATAAGCTATCTATCCATAATCTCTGGTAAAGTTGGTATGTAATTAGTAACAGTGTCTTTCTGACAGTCGCTACTGTTGCTAGGAAAGTGACTTGAAGATAATGGATAAATAGAAAACTGAAAACGGTCATAGAGCGTTTTAAATTCGAATAATGCGATACGCTGGCCTACTTTAAGCTGTAGATTCAAATGTTTTTATAATGTATTTTAAACTTACCGGTAGTAAAATTATTAGTGTCGGTTTCTTTAGCTAATTTCTCATATTTATAGTATAATTTAGTGATTAAATTAATTTAACTGTATATCTAGTGTTAAGTTCCGTCTTCGCTCGTATCCAGCCAAATATAAAAGCTTACTTAATAAGATTTAATCTTCAAATATATATGTTTAGAAATGTAACAAAACTTTCTGGGATTAACTCGTACAAATACAAACACTGGTTCCTTTATAATATAAAAAATAGAAAATTAAATAATTATATATTTTTATCTCAAGGCCAACGTATCTATACTTTAATACTGAAACAAAATTTATATAGCAGTATACTTTTCCAATAATTTATATAATCCCTTTGTCATCGAAAAATCTCGTGTTATTTTTTTATAACTTTGGCCATTTTGAATTGATCCTTATTCAGAAGAATTTTCGGTTGACATTGGCGTGTAGAATGTAACATGTTTAGCTGATATGTGTACAACACTCAAGATTCCCCATTCTAATACCAGTAAGACATGTGTGATATGTAAGTAACAAACGCAACTGGTATAGTTTAATAGTTACCTTATTCCCGAATAGGAATTATGTAATATAATGAATCGTGTAATATAATCAAAGAATTTACTATTGCCATAGGAACATAAATAAGAAATAGATAAGTCATGTCTTAAATTGTTCTCATTCGAATATTTTTTGAATGTGCCTCCTGTGTTCTTTTCTCCAAAATTTTCGTACAAATGTCTCTGGTTTGACCGTATGTTTGTTACTGGTAATTCATTGTTTTCGGGCACATTCATATCTTGTTATATTTTATTCTTGCAGCCAGGACTCTTTTGAAAATTAAATTGAAAATCTTTTGAATCTTCCGATCTTCGTTTGCTAGATTACTAATTATTAACAGATTTCAGAATATATTAATGAGAAGTCTAAAGTTATTATATAACTACTAGTAAGTAATAATTTAAGTGTTATAATTTGCTGGCCTCGGTAGAAATTTCTTGTAAGAACGACCATTATTATAAAATGTTTACTAGAACACCCTGTCACTGCCATTTTATAACGAATTGTCTTTTGGATAATAAGTGTAATGTTGTGATGTCGTCGGATGTACAGTGTGCAATTGTGACAATGTTTTGAAATTATGTACACTACACTTGGGAAGAATGTGTTTGATATCACACCGAGGAACACTTGCAGTTAATACACAAATAGTATTCATAATAACTTTACACAGTCGATGAGAGTCAGCTTCCATGAGTTATTTTTAAATATTATAAAGCTTTAACTAAAATTATAGGAAATTCATTCTTTAGATCTGTTTTAAATATAACCTCTATAATTTTTGGTATACTTCATTTATTATTATATTAATCTTATTATTCCCTCAATACGAAAGTACGAAAATACGTAGGTACGAAAATAATTTGATGTCTTTTATTGTTTTTGAACACGTAAAATAACAATCATTTCCATGTATATTTTTTTTTGTAAAGATATTCATTATATCTAAATAAAATAATATTTGAAAGTTATTTACGTATATTTATAAAATAGATATATCTAATTGCAAGTGTTTCTAGGTATGGACGATAGTTATATATGTAACAGTTAAATACTCTTTCAGTGACTTATTTAAATTATAGAATTTAAAGTCCAATTATTAGATTTTAATTTCAGTTGTAAATTGTTTATTTACTTGTGTGATTTGGATGCTTTATGATTGTTTAGAGTTCACTTAAGTCGAGGGACGAGACGATGTTGCAGAGATAAAATTAGTAAAAAAAATATATTAGGTACCCTGTCATTAGTTATCCTGCTAGTGGTACACAGATTAGCAGGGTTTAGTTATGACTGGGGTAACTGTGACACATAAATGGAAATTAAAAACTATTTGTTTGGCCGTCTGTGATGTTACATTTGCGCATGTCTTGTCTTTATCACCTCGGAAGGAATATGAATGAATGCAATATAGTTAATTAGCATTCTATCTTATTTTGACCAAAAATGAAACATAAATTCTTCTAAATGTGTAATTCGACGTTTTTTTAATTGATAGCAGGTCTAACTGTGGCATATATAACATTAGATAATAGTCTGCTTGCAATACATTGCTCAATTTAATGTTTGGAACCGTTTCTGTGAGCGATCAACATCCACCGTTATCGTTAGTGTATCATTTTTGTATTTATAAATTGTATTAAATTAATGAAAATGAAAATAAAAGGGTATAAGTTCATGTGATAATGATTCTGTGTTTCATTCAACTATAAATAGCATAGGGACCTGAAAATATGAGGTTGGTAATTAGTGGTACCAAAGCAAAGGCCCCAGGTTCGATTATGGCCTTTGTTAACATTTGTTATGTGGGTCTAATCTTGCAAAGGTAATTTTATTACTAACGAGTAATCGCCCTCGCTTTGCTTCGGTTTTCTTATTTTTTTACACCTTGGGTTACATTATTGGAGTTTTATTAAGGGTCCCTATTTTTTTTGAAAATATAATATAGCCTATGTTACTCGGGGATAGTGTAGCTTCCCAACAGTGTAAGAATTTTTCAAATCGGTTCAGTAGTTTCGGAGCCTATTCAATGCAAACAAAAAATCAAATCTTTCCTCTTTATATATTAGTATAGATGACAAAGCAGTTTTGTGATAAGCATGTGATACTACTGCCCTCAAGTTTAGCTCCAGATGAGGAAACTCCTTACCGGTTAGCGACAGTCAATTTTTTACGTTCACATTACAAGATCGTGCATTTAGTTTAACTTTTTCTATATGACCACAACTAGCTGACCCGGCGAACTTCGTATCGCCTAACAAACTATTTTTTTTTTCTACAATAAAAGTAGCCTAAGATACTCCTTGTTACATCAGCTATCTGCCAGTGAAAGTCCCGTCAAAATCGGTGGAGTAATTTCAGAGATTAGCCAGAACAAACAGACAGACAGACAAAAATTGTAAAAAATGTTGTTTTGATATATGTACCGTGTATACATCCAAATGCACTTGGTAAAAAGCGGTTATTTTAATATTACAAACAGACACTCCAATTTTTTTTTTTATGTTAACGACGGGCAAACAGGCATACGGCCCACCTGATGGTAAGTGGTCACCGTCGCCTATGGACACGTGCAGCATCAAGAGAGCTGCAAGTGCGTTGCCGGCCTTGAAGGATACGTTATACACTCTTCTTAAAGAACCCCATATCATAGCGCGCAGGGAATGCCTCAGAGGGAAGTTTGTTCCAAAGCTCTCAAGTTCGTAGCAGGAAGGAGCGCGAGTAACGAGCGGTAGACGACTGCCACGAGTCGAGGTGATGCGGGTGGTACCGTAACCTTTTGCGGGTGGTGCGATAAAGGAAGGTGGTTGGAGGCACCAGGTTGAAAAGTTCTTCGAGTAGAGACGGTAGAGGACACAAAGGGAGCCTACGTCTCTCCGGAGACTTAAGTCCTCTAGGCCGTCTGTAAGGTTGGGATCATTGACAATTCGAACAGCACGCCGCTGTACGGAGTCAAGAGGGCTTAGTTGGTAGCTGGGTGCACCGGCCCAAAGGTGAGAGCAGTACTCCATATGTGGACGAACTTGGGCCTTGTAGAGCAGCAGGCACTGCTTCGGTGTGAAGTACTGTTTTGCCCTGTTCAGTACACCCAGCTTTCTGGAGGCAAGTTTGGCTTTCTTCTCCAGATGACCCCGATACTGCACTTCGTTCGAAATGTCAACCCCCAAAATCCCAATGCTTTTACTAATGGTGAGAGGCGTGTTTTGGAGTTTCGGCGCCAAGACAAATGGTGTTCTTTTTGCGGAGAATGCACAGACTTGTGTCTTCGAAGGGTTGAATAGGACTAGGTTTAGCCGACCCCAGTCTGAGACCCGCTCCAGAGAGAGCTCGATTTCGGACACAAGTCTAGTTCTATTCTCCTCTATGTAGGACCGAAAGGAGTTTGCGCAGCCCGAATAATGCGCATCACCCGTACTATCTGCATAACAATGCATGTTGGGGATTTGTTCCAGCATATCATTGATATGCAAAATAAACAGCGTGGGTGAAAGCACCGAACCTTGGGGGACGCCAGCATTAATAGATTTTGTGTCAGAGCGTTGACCGCCGACAACAACAGAAATGGCGCGCTCGGACAAAAAACTGGCTATCCACCTGCACAACCTCTCTGGCAGGCCGTATGAAGGTAGCTTCGATAGAAGGGCTCTGTGCCAGACCCGATCAAACGCCTTGGCGATATCTAGCCTTTTGTTTAGATAACATGTCTATAATGGGCAATCCGAACTCAAATCCTGCACGTATGTAGTTTCATTACTGAAGTTACTAGACCCCTCTTTCTGGGTAAGTGCTCAGGGCCCCGTGATCAAGTCCTCCTAGTTCTTGCCAGATCACCTAAACGATAACCGATATTTATTACCGAAAAACTTTTTTAATTCGAATAAATCGTATCTAAATTACTGACTACAATACCAATTTGCTTATTAGCTTTTGCATGCGCGAAGCTACTCTACTCTCGCCCGGCTTTCCGATTTCAGCATGCTTAGATAAATCAATAAAAATAAATCTAGAAGCTTGCTTATCTACTTTCTTTGTTTATTCTAACAAAATAGTGTTGTCAGTCATAAGGGCCCCATTATCCTAATATGCCCAGGGCCTTCAAGGTTATTGATAGATCACCCGGAGTCCTGCCGGCAGGACTTTGAGTACTTCCGGAAGGACGGAATCTTCTTCGGTCACAATACTGTAATAATTTATTGTACAAAGTTGAAATTTCGACGAAAAAATAGAATATTCTGGCTCTTTGACATTGTGGAAGAAACGGCTGCTCAGCACTACTGAGCTTCACGTGGTACGCGATGGCGCATGGGCAGCGCGACCGGTTTCGACGCACCGGGTACTGAAAACTGTTTTCATCGGCATCGCGTACCAAGTGAAGCTCAGTAGTAGCTCAGTCACTGGATTTAGTCAAATGTGTCATCAAATCATGACTAGTGAGCTTATACTAATTCTATGGCCGGTATCTTGTGTGCATCTAGCCAGTCATCATGAAATAAAACAATTGGCACTCTTTTGCTAGAAGATGGGCAACTACGATGAACACTGGTCCCGAGTCAAAATCCGAGAATGAATTTAGTCTAATTAGGAGACGTTCCGGTAGCACAGTCATAGCATTTGCAGCCTACGAAAGGGTCCAGGGTTCGATTTTCCAGTCAATTCATTTTTTTGTTGTCCCATTTGTGTGTCCATGCCACGCGCAATGTGGTGGTGGGAATTACGTTTATTTTCAACCAATTTTTGTTAGTGACCAAAGCTTTATTGTTGGTGTTGTTACTATGTTTCAGGTGGTGTGTTGTTCAAGCAATCTTGTAGGTATTCAGGGTTGTAGCTTGAGTCGAATTTGAGGTAGGGCAGCATTGGTTACAGGTAGGGCAGAAGTAAAAAATCATAATTGATCTGCTCTCTAGGTCACAGAACAAAGAATTATTATAATATGAAATGAATGTCACAAACTGTGGTATGTTCGGAAAAGTTTAGATACCTATCGCTACAATTCTTTTTATCTCAAACTATGAATAAACAATTTAATTATAATAATTTATCTTAGTTTTTGGTATTTTTAAGGTAGGGCATTGCCCCACAATGCCCCCCCCCCCTAGCTACGGCCATGTAGGTATTGCGGAAAAAAGAGCATTGAAGCCAACACTTTACATGTGTCTTTCCGAAATGAAAATATGCCCTTAGCAACACATCTATAATCTATAACGGTCCTCCACCAGTACCTACCAGCACCGTTCTGTACGACGGAGCAATTCGGCAGCGTAGTTTATTCAGTTTGTCACAGCAACAGATTTTTTGAGGCCGGGATACAAGACGGTAAAATAGACGAGTGCAGCGTTTAGCTACGGACACGGTTTCCACGGAACATCGAACTGGAAAAAATGTCGGAGTCGTTTGTCGGCGGCGAAAGGCAGCAGTGGCCACAATGAAACAGCCAAGCGGTATTTCATATTTTTATTTTTTACACTTTACGTCGGTGACCGTAAACGAATTTTACTACATCGCTCCATCATTTCAATTTCAATTACACGATAGAATGGTACTAGAACATAAATATTTCTTCGTATTATTTAAGATCAAATAGATAATCTTTTTTACATCCTAATGTAACGATATCATTTAATTTAATTTGTCATTATATTAGGCAAAATACAACAAATTAAATTATACAACTTATAATTAATTATACTCTTTATCGGAGAGAACAATAATTATTCTAAGAGCTAAATCATTTCAATTACAATTTATAAATACTCGTAACAAAAGTGAAGGAACTAAATATTTGAATTTACTAACATAACACAATCACAAGTTTTACCAACTAAAATATTGTAATGTCTTAAAATGTAACTATTACAGTTTACGTCCTTACATTTGGCTCCTGATAAAAATCGTTTTAATATATTATAATATGTTTATACTTACAATGATAACGGTGCCGTAGAATAGTATTAATTATAAAGAGATTCTATTGAGATTTTATCGAAAATAAACATCAACGCGTAGGGTTGGGCCCGTGCCGCGGAGGTGTCGATATCGACGTGCTACTAGCGACGCGCTTACGAAGAAGCAACTCCATACCGTCTACATTAATTAAATAAGTCAGTAAAAGTGCTCATAATAATAAAAATTTCATCAATCGTCGCACATATCATTAACAAATAACAAAACTTAATTAAAACTTCTCAATTAAAACTTTAACAAAATCACTCTAATACTGCTGAATTTGTACGAATTAGGTAAAATCTACAAATCGACGACACATCTGCAATCACAAGTCACAACACATGGAAATGGTTACTAAATCGAAGTAAAACCAACAACATAACAGACAGGCCACAAATAATACAACATCACGCAAGGGACGATTGCCGACACAGAATACAGACATAATTCGAATGAAATTTTTGGCACATGTACTTAACATTTTACTTACCTCCTCGAGCAAAGACGTCACCCAATGAACATCAATATTTGTCTACACGTCGTACAACTTTATTTACAAAAGATTACGTGCGAGTTTGCAATGACACTTACTGAAGTGCAACGGAACCTAATTCGAAATCGACTCGTCGACTCCCCGGTAACTCGACTCAGCGAAACGAAACTATACAAAAAGCAATAAACATTTGATCTGTAAAACTATAGGTACATATTCAATACAATTCATTAATATATAAAATCCCTGTAATGATAATATTGTTAATGACGTGACACTAGGTGTGAGAGCATGGCGCGATGCCGCTCGCCGCTGCAGCGCTGCCAGAGATACTGTTATAGTGTACAATTATACAAAATAGAGTCGTAAATAGTGTTCAGTCTTCAGTTAGAGTTATCCAGTGAGAGTCCCGTAAAATGTACCGACGACTAAGTTTATTTAATTCGTTAAGTTCACTATTTATCTGCGGAAGTCGCTTTGAATCATAATGAGAGTGGTTTCATCAAATCTATAAACTCATCGTAAAAGAGACATTTAGAAATGTATATGTTACCGGATATCTGTATAATGCTGGTATTCAACACAATTCCTAGGAAATGTGTATAATACCTGGGTCGTTTTGGCAATGTATTAAATTATATGAATATTATCACCATTACATAGTTTGCCTAGGTAATGTATACGTTTCCCAACTACTGTACAGAATACCTGCAGGTCCACCGGCAATGAATAAAGTTAGATTTGGGTATGTATAGTCAACTTGGATGGAGGTTGGAATTAAGAATTTACTTAAAAACACACTCAAAACAAATTATAACCTGCATGAATAGATATTTTTTTATACATTTTAAATTAATGCTTGACCGAAATCACACTTGATGGTAAGGAGAGATGCAGTCTAATGGCTCCTACACTTCACTGCTCGCCTACGCAGCTTTGGATTTTTCAAAATTGGTGACAGAACCGACTTAGTCAACCCCGACCCCACGTGGTACTAGTCTGCCCTACCCCTAGAGTGAATGTAAACCCCGGAGGCGCGGAGGGAGAGCAGCCCCCGCCCGCTGTAACAAACTGCAGGCACCATGTGAGCCGAAGCGGCTGAGGCTGGTCGCCGCAGGCGACCAAAAAGCCGAAGCTGCGCAGGCGAGCATGGAGTGCCTGCAGTTTGTTACGCAAGGGCGGAGGGGCTGCACTTCCCGCAGCGCCGGAGATGTTTGGAAGCCTTTTTATGTATCAAAAACCCCTAAATTCTCCCTAAAAGTGCATATGTCACCGGAAGATGACTATTTGCAAAGCATGCTGTGGTTACCTGTAATTGTAGGAACAGTAAGATTTAATATGATAAGTAACAACTTGTATTACAAATGATGAAACTGTATCTTATGTTGGTAATCCTATAATAAATAAATAAATAAATAAATAAATAAATAAATAAATAAATAAATAAATAAATAAATAAAGATAACAAGAACCGCAAATTTACAAACCTAGGTTTATAAACAATATACAACCAAATGAATATTACTCTAACTGAAACATTCGCTATTTGAAAGTTGGCCTTTTGAAAAGTGTCATTATAAAAGGCAGACCAAACGTACAGTTGGCAACTGTTAGGTTGGGAAATAAAAAAAAATGTGATAAGTTGGCAAATGATTATTCGGCGAAATAAAATTCTGCGAAACGTTAGTTGACAAGTGATAATCGGCCAAACAATTTTCGGCGAAAAGGCAGAGAACCGTCTTTTACACACATTACCAACTACGCATGGAGTATTGTATAGAATGCCTGGGCTAAGTATGAAATAAATAATATTCAAAACGTTACCTGAACGTTTTAGATATTCTATACATTGCCTAGGTATTGTATAGAATGCTGAATTATACAGATATCCGGTAACATATAGACTGTTTCATAGGAAACGTAAACGATAGTGATGTAAACTAACCCTATGTACAAACGTTAAGGTCACGACTCGCGATTCATCTAATTAGTTAACGAGTTATTGTATACAATTATCTAAAGCCAGATAGGATCGAACCTCGATTTACTCTAACTTTAATATCCACTAAAATCTTGAAAGCTCCTTTTTATTTGAACATTGAGTGCAGATACTTTATTTGTCTAAACCTGGCGCGCACTGTCCTGCTTCGTTCCTGCGTTATTATTGATAATGTTATGGTCTTTGTTTTTGTAATCTGTAATCATAAAACTGCTGACGTCACGATGCGATCGGGACCACCCGAATAGTTACGGATTCGTCCGAGCCGCGGAATCACGAACTCGCATCGGATCGCGTCCGAGCGTCCGGGGTCCGTGATGTACACGGGGCATGCCGTTCGGATACTGCATTGTTTCTTAGCGCTTTTTCCGTTATACGATAGGCTGTACACCCGTTTTCCTTGTACACTGAAATCGGATTAGAACAACAAATTATTTCTAATGACCCTTCCTTAACTTTAACTTTCAAATGGGATATTTTTGTGTGGAACTTGGAACTTATCGATTGTAAAAGGATTACTTATAACTGTGTTTGTGTGTGCGTGTGACTAGTGCGTCGCGAATCCCTCCATGACGAGTTGCGTCATCTATCGACATGTCGATGCCTAACAGTTCACTGTTACTTCACTAATACTACAACAATTACAAATACACTACTATTTACCATTTTAGACACTTAATGTCCGCTTAATTAATGGTTAATTCAAATTTAATTCCAATTAATTTATCGATAACTATATACATTTAAAATTGTTTACCATCGAATATATAACTATTATTACGAAATATTTTACAAACTTTGGTGAAATGCAGAAGTCAACTCGCACATGTAACATATATCTACATTGGAATCATATTAACAGAGAAGATAATAATACAGGCAAGAATTAATCAGAGGATGACTTTCCGTAGGAAAAATCGTAGAGACCTAAGTGATATGGAATTACATCTAAAAATAATAATAAAGAGGGAATGTCTGAATGGAATGTCAACAATAAAGAACACGAACACATCGCCGCCGCGCCGGCGCCGCGCCGCGAGCGGCCGACGAACTGTAACGATCACAACACCTTTCATACTTATTGCACTCCTTCAAATAAATTATCGCCTATCACTTACGCGACATTAAATATACATTTACAATATTAACACATCTTTAGATATAAATTTAACTAATTTAAACGTTGACGTCGCTCGCTGCCGAGCTCCGAAGGTTTTCGAATAATCGTGATGTAAATAATTATAAATTTAAACCTAATGAACCTGCAATTCCCTCCGTGTACTCGTGGATGAGATGGAATATTGCACAAAATATGTTAAGCCTAATGGTGCGCCATACACCGATCGAATTTCAGGTTCACAGTAGCCTTCCACTCGCCCACGGCTCGCGTCCCATCAGAAAAGACGTTCTAGAATAAGACGAAAGGTGCGTCGCGGGAAGACGCTACACGCTAGACGCTTCAGCTAGAGGGCCTAGTCCTGGCCGTTGTGGTGCAGCAGCGTGCGGGCGTCGGGCGGGTGCGGCGGGTGGGGGGCGTGCGGGCCGCGGTAGTCGCCCTCCTCGTCCGCGGAGTTCTCCTTGGACCGGTCGCTCTTGCAGTCCTCCTCCTTGGCCCCGGCGGACAGCGAGTCCAGCGCCATCGGCATGGACTGGTACAGCTCGCGCGCCTTGTCGCTGGGCGGCAGCAGGTGCAGCATGTTGAGCGGCATGGGGAACCCGGGCGGGAACTCCGGGTAGAACCCTTGCTGGAACGGGTTGAACATCGGGTTGGACGCGATGTCCGGCTCGGAGCTGGCCGGCCGCTGGCCCGCGTGTTCGTCCTTCTCGTGCTGGTGCTTGTTGGGGTGGTTGTTGTTGTTGTTGCCGGAGTTCAGGTTGAGCACGTCCAGCGGGCCGCCGATGCAGTCCTTCCGCAGCTGCTCCAGCTTGAGGCTCTTGCCGTATTTACCGCGCACGTACATCAACAGCGAGTTGTAGGGGATGCCGAAGATCCGCGACGCCTGGCTCGTCGTCATCTTCTTGTTCCACACGTGTTGCAGCGCCTCCGTGAGCTCCGCGTTGGTCCAGGAGCGCGGCGGGCCGCCGCGGGGCGCGCTGTGCTGCCCCTTCGGCCTCCCTGCGGACAACCGGTAAATCAGTGAAACGGTTCCGTGTGGCGAAACGTTAAGCCCGCTAATTACATGACGGGTTAAAGTTTAGTTATTTACGAGTACGCGGCGCACGACATGTGCCGTGTCGGCGACATTGCCGATTACCGAATGCACAGCTATCTAATAACCGTGTTTTGGCGGAGCGGGCGGTCGTACGGCGGTCGACATACGCGGAATAGGCGGTTGGCGACACGCCGCTCGTCATTAATTCGGGCCGGGCACGCGACTATTACGTCGATTTGTCAAAAGAAAAGACGTACATCGGCCGGCGACGTCGCCCGCGTAACTTTATAGTTTTATAATTTCGTCGGATCACGTTAACTCGATTCCGATCAGATAATTCGAGGAACCGTTCGGATTACGGCCCGGAATGATATTTTATTATGGAAATTAGTTTTTCTTTTAATAGTCGTCGCGGGTCACGCGAGGGCGGCTCGCTGTGGAAAATTAAAAGACGTTCCCCGACGGGGGCGGCCATTAGCATTTTGCATGGACGCAGTAAAGCATAGTTGTCGTATGCGCGAACTATCTCATGCAAATTAAAATTCATTTATTCATATGGGTCTCAATTGTTTTTTTTGCTGCCCTTCGGATAAAGTGCTTTATAACAGAGATGCTCTTGTTTTCAAGAAAATTTGGGTATTAATCTATGAGATATATTCAACGATATTGTATGTATATATAAGGTAGATATACCAAGAGGGCGCTGAAATTAAGACAGTCGAATTTAGTCAGGTGAAACGATTTCATTCTGCACTTTGACAGCTTCCTTTGTGTGACTGAGTCTTATTTAAGATGTCATCAAAAACTGAACCTCGCAATGTATGAACATATCTGTAGTAAAATATCTTTGAATATATTTATTAGTCACAGACTTTGCGCAGTTAGACAATTGCTGTCACTCAGTTGCAATCTTGCTTATTCCCCAGCACGGACACCTATACTTCCTATTTTCATACAATATCATTGATTTCATTAATTTAATTCGCTATAAAACAAGCGAGCGTCCATTTGCGATGGACAATCGGCACATGTGACATGTCGGAAGATGGGCGATGGGCGAAGATGGGTGCAGATGGGCGATGGGCGCTAATCGATCGGCGACTATTGTGTCGCGTCGCCGTCGCCGTCGCACGACACGTTAGACTGGCTCCCTACGCTACTATCAGATCGTCTTAATAAACATTCAGCGGGAAACAATGGGCGTTTAACATTTTGCGCGATGCGATTGCTAGACGGCGAGATGTGTGTCCCATTGCGCATTACTATTATTGGCTCGCTATTGTTGTTCATATCGATGCACTGCGATACGTTACTTAATGTCTGTGCATGCATTCAATTCAGAATAACGGGGTATTTTATGCGTATTTTAGCGATTAAAGTGCTGTCTGATTGCGTTTTAATTAATTATGCTCGATTATTTACGGTTTACTTTTGATTCTTGGTAATGTACAGCTCTTAGTTAATACCTTATTGCCCGTAAAGATTTAAAGGGCTCATTTTTAAGGCTTTGTCCTAGATTATATTTTAGCGGTTTAATAGACATTTAAAGTAGTAGGTACGTAATTTTTTTAACCGACTTAAAAAAAAGGAGGAGGTAAGTATTCAATTGGACTGTATTTTTTTTACGTTTGTTACCTCAGAACTTTCGACTGGGTGAACCGATTTTGATGATTTTTTTAAATCGAAAGCTGGTAAGCACCAGCAGTCATGTGGTTCCACTTAAATTTGAGCGTGATCTGACAAGTCGTTTTGAAATTATTTTGAAGTCGGTTATTTTTTGCCAAGAATTATTAATTTAGATAAAATAGAAAGTCTAACCACGACAAGCCACCTAATAGTAAGTGGTCACCGTTGCCCACGGACATCAGTAACACCAAAGACATCACCAAGTAACCATTCAAAAAGATACGGGATTATCAGACCCGCATCAACACAACACTAGTATAAAACAAGTGATGACCAGTATACTTACATTTCTTTTTGACATTGGTGAAGAGCTGTGCGTCGAGCGGCGGCGCTCGGTGCTCCACATCCATGAGCGGGTACATCTTGTGCTCCATGCCGGGCGGGAACAGGCCCAGGGGGGAGTCCATGCCGAACACTACGACAAACAAAGGAAATTGTCATAAAAGAAAGTCTTTAAAAAACCTATATCAAAACGTGTTAATACATTGAAGTATAATGTCATAGAACAGACATCTCGAACAATATGTGTGTCCCGCCGCGCCGGGAGGTTCTATTTTCAAAATTGAGCCCCCGTTCTCCTTTCAAAATCGAACGAATCCATTAAAAATTTAAGCCGATCGGCGCCAATTCATTGGGACATACATTGTATTCGTGGTGTCGATTCTATATGCTAGTAATAATACTTCAATGTGTTTATACCCGTATGTAATATTCAAGAAGTAAATTTTGATAAATATGGACCAATCTACAAATACCCCTTTCAATGACTGAACGAATTCACATTAAAAAATACAACCGTATTAAGGATCTCATCATTTTTAGGGTTCCGAAGAAAAATTGGAACCTTTATAGTTTCGACATGTCCGTCCGTCCGTCCGTCCGTCGGTCCGTCCGTCCGTAGCAAAGCGCCGAGAGCCTTAGTGCGAGAAAGCTGTAATTTGGCAATGATATACCTACATATTTACTAAAACTTCAGAATCGTAGAATAAAATATTAAAAAACATTTTTTTTTCAGGGTACCTCCACTGCAGGTAACATGATGATGATTTTTTTATTCGTTTGTATCGTTGAAAAGGTCTTTCAAAAATATTATGGGTCTTCTAATTCCAAAAATGGTCTTTTTTTGGAATTAGGGGTCCTTTGGCGAAATATTTGGCTTTAAAGTGCAAATTTTGGTTAGAGTCAGTCCCCCACACTTGGGATTTAACGTGGGAGAAAATGAGATAGGAAGCATTATTTATACACTGTTACTTAAGTTCGTGGTTCTCTTTGTGTTACTTTAAAAAGTGCTAAGTTGTATTCATAGGCGCGAGGAACTAGATAGAAGACTCGTTTTATTGCTGGATAGATGGCGCTAGCTGCTCATTTTACTCTTCACATTATGTTAAGAGATGGCGTTTGACCACAGTTTTATTTTTATTTTCTAACTTTGCATCGTTACTAAAACCTACAATTATCATCTTCCCGAAATTTTACATTCGTCTCATTATCTTCAAACCAACATTTTTAAAGGTTCTACCAAGTGTGAATTGCACACATTTTAATTTAATGTTAAAAGCTAGCAAAGGACGAGACGTCTAATTGGAAGACATCTGAAAGACAATAAATTATCATCGGCTACGTACATCCTTAGCAGCAAGGTTCACCAGCGCTTAGTCGGCAAAGAAAGCATTGTACCCTTATTTCTTTACTGGTTTTTCAACAAAATAATTGTAAAGTAAAGTGGCATCCAGTTACTTTTAACCAAACATCAATCAAATTAAAGTAAGTGGCTGTGTTGGCGGATGTTGTTTTGCAGTATACATAAATGTGAAACCTCCTGGAAAAATAAGTACCTAAGTATTATTGAGTGAATATGAATTCGAAAATTGTTATTTTGGAATACCTACAGATAATCCAATATGTTTTATTGGTCTGTTTCACAACGAGACGAAGCGGGGTAAGACTCTACATAACTATTTATTTTTATGGAAATAGCCGGCAAACGAGCTGACGATCTACCTGATGGTAAGTGGCTACTGTCGTCCATGGACATCAGGCATCACTGATGCGTTGCCGGCCAAGAAAGAGACAAGAAGAAAAAGAAAGAAAGAAAGATCTTTTGAAAGGATCTTTTGAAAATAGCCTAAAAATAGTGAAAGTTAAAAACTGTTTAATTACTTTAATGCTACTTGTAAAACACAACGGTGTTTGTTTGCAATGATACTTATGACCAAATTAATAAATGCTTCTTACAACCGTTTCACATGAAAGAAAAATTGCAATATAGATTAAATATAATATGACAGCCATTCATAAACGGAACTGAGGTAATAGTATTTAATAAATAGATCACCTACAGAATATCAATAAGCCTGTCGGTATGTATGTATGTAAATAGGTTAAACTGTCTATAACAACGTTTGATTAACATTGATTGATTGATTAATCAGCGAACGTTAAATTTCGATCGAATATGATGGCTAATTATGTATTACACACCAAACCGTTTAAGATATGCACTTAGTTTGTATATACAAAATATTGGGGGAACGTAAGTATACGAGTATACCTAATTGATAATCGGTTTTATTGTGAAATAGCCAATAAATGAGTAACGTATATCAACATTGACGGAAGCGTATCTCTTCATCATCCTCACGTAGCGACGTGGTTTTCTTATCTTTAGCAAATATCTCATCTCAGCTCTTGACACAGTTAACTCGATCGGATGTTGGTTGCCACAAATATCTTTCATAAAAGTTTGCATTGCAAAAGTCATCGTCGTTTAAAAAATCAGAAGTAAAAAAACGTCTAAAGATCCTATTAAATTCAAATTTTTATGATGAATAACAAAAACAAATTATTCTGTTAAAAAATAATAACTGTTATGGTAGGAACTAAGGAATGGTAATAAAGAAAATATAATTATTATACGCCGGCTCAAACGAGCTTTTTGTTACATCTACTCGACGCTAGATGGCGCTAGTTGTTCGAAAGTGAAGACGTAGCACTTCCTTACAACAAAATAATTTTCTTACTTGAATTGAAACTTACATTTATAATTATAATATTGGTTTGAGTATATCGACGCTAGAAATAAATACGTAGTATCCCGCAAAGATCAGTGTTCATCAGAGCCGATAAACTTTTTGATTTCTCGAAAAAAAATCATAGGTAACTTCTCTACTAAACAGAGAAGTTATGAATTTTTTTCGAGAGATCAAAAAGTTTTTTCGACTCTGATGAACAATTTGATATTTACGGGTTACTACGTTGCTTTCTAGCTTCGATATAACAATACAATTATTTACTATTTCAATTATTATTCCAACGGACGTACCGCAGGATAATGTACCTGCTATTGGCGATGGACACGTCACGATTGTCATAAATACTGACAACTCATATTTGTACAGTTTTTTGTCTATTACAATTCCAAGAAACCTTTTTTTTGTACAATAAACGCTGACAAATGTTTTTTTCATACACATAAGTACTTATATTAATGCGGGAACCGTGTGCAATCGAGCGAATAATAAAATATGATAATGATTTCTGTGTAACGTGAATATGAACTCTGCAAATCCGTTTAGACGATTACTTACTAGTAGTTAAAATACTGGTCATTGAAGAAATGGATTATGATAATGGGCAGAAAGAACCGAGCAAGAAAGGTATTAGCAAGAAAGGTATTAGTAGTAAAGGTATCTTTTACTTTGTTTCTATTTCTATTAATAACTAGGAAAGGTAACTAATACACAAACGTTATATTTTTTAAGTACTTAGTAAGTATACTTAAAGCTTCAAAAACCTTAGTTTGAGGGGTTATATCCGCTAAGCGTATTAGGTAAGGTACCCAATGATAGTATTATAATGTAAAAAAGAGGTAGATATGTCCGACGATGAAGAGCGTAAGAACAGGCAACTGACCGTTCTGCTTGTAGTCGCTCTGTCAATACAAGACGATACGCACGCTTTTATTGTTGTCAGAAGTGCTTGACATTTGACATACAGCGTTAAAATGCCTTCGTATATTATACCAATGTCATTGGTGTAGTGAAACAAAAGATAAACGTGTGTGTGTTGTAGCTCTTTTCGGAACAGATTTTTTGGTTGATTTGTAACGGCATAACGTATCTATATTTTTTAAATATCATTGAAGGTACCTTGAACACCTATAACCTATAGATGTTCGCGGCTTTGTCCACTTTTCCCGGGATGATAAGAAGCGAATCGGTTAGTCTTATTTCAGTATTATTTACTCAAGTCGCATTAAAATGTACAGGGTTAAGAAAATATAATATCTGTAATAATAATCATAGAGTAAAAAATATAATATCAGTATTAAATAAGTGATATAAGTGGGACTTTGTATGTGTTGAAATATTTATTGAAACATACTATTTGTACATTGTGAAGTATATTATTATTATTATTATTGTTAGGAAGGTCTATATTTACGTATACAATTAGCTAATATCACAGAATATCGTCTACCTGCGGCCCAAATACTGAGTAATAGGACGGTATAATGTCGAAATCATATCATCATATCGATCTCTTTAACAAAGTAATTACTTTGTTAGGTAGTTCGCTAATTGAAATATCATTGAAATACTGACTTATTGAAAGTGACACATTGGCTCATAAATTAGTTGTCAATGATAGTAATCATAATATTATTGTAGTTACTCAATTATGACTTTTGATGCTACGATAACAAGCTGTAATCTTATTTGTAACTAGCTGACCCGTCGTACTTCGTATCGCCTAACAAACTATTTTTTTCTAAAATAAAAGTAGCCTAAGTTACTCCTTGTTACATCAGCTATCTGGCAGTGAAAATCCCGTCAAAATCGTCCAGCCACTTCAGAGATTAGCCGGAATAAACAGACAGACAGACAAAAATTGTAAAAAATGTTGTTTTGGTATATGTATCTACCGTGTATATATCCAAGTGCACTTAGAAAAAAGCGGTTATTTTAATATTACAGAGAGACACTCCAATTTTATTTATTTTTATACTTAGATAATGACGATTTAGAAGACATTTCAGCCGAACGTTTAAACAATCAGTAATAGCAAAAATAGATCTAGAGTTAAATAAACATTACAGTGTTATAATGTTATGTTTATTTCTAATTTTATTGATAGTAGTATGTTTTCATTGTTATGTAGTACTTACAGGTACCTCCAAATAATCCGCCCTCCCTTCGTTTTGGGAAACAAAAAGTTACTAAACTCGAAATAATTTTTACTTAAATTAGGTATGCATTAGTTTTATCGTTTAATGCCCTTGATATCACTTTCATAACTACTTTATTTTATAAGAAACTAAACGTAAATTATCGTGTCGTCTGTATGTAATTTAGTTAAGTGTAACTGTGTGCTGTACCTACTTATACATGTATCTGAAAGGTTTAACGAGAACAGCATAGTGAGAAATCGCAATAAAGCAAGACTGGTATCGATTCGTCGCATTTGGTTCAACGGACGACTCGCGACACGGAGCCCTGCCGTCCGTCCTACAGTCCTCGCCGCTCGCCGAGTACTCGCTACTAGGGCTCTCGACAATACTGTTTAAACGGTATTATACTGTTACTACATTATACTTTTTACTGTTAATTAATGTTGAAAATTAAGTATACAAAATACTGTTTTCAGCATCCAAATGTCTAACACTAATTAATGTTAAGCGTTTAGTGCAGCGCAGCTACAATAGTAGCACTAAAATATATCTTTAAAGCATTTTTTTTCATACGTTAATTTTTTCTAAAAATTTTTTCGTCTTAAACTTATAATATATTTGATGTAAAAAAAAGTTGTCAACCCTACTCGCTACTGGCTACAGTCGTACAGTGGACTGGCGAAAGCTCGTCTTCATATTTTATCGTGTTTCGTACTTCCGTAATCCTAACCTTTGATTATAACTAGGAGAATGAGGCAAGCAAAAAATAATGATTCAAATAAAGAAGATCATAAATATGAACGTGGAAAAATCAGAATAAGGACCTAACTAACCGCTGTCATCGAAGCCTCATTTCGTCATCCTAATATTATTACTCCATTTTTAGATGAGTCTTATTCAAACAATCTTGACACAATTTTTTATTGAAATATTAATTTAAATTAATTTAAAAAAATAGTAATCAGATATTAGTTTTGGCACTAAAACAATTTATTTTATTTATTCTTTTCATTTTGTGTCAGACTTATTTTTAAACTAGCTTTTGCCCGTGGCTTTGCCTGCGGTAGAGTGGTTTCGAAACGAAATTTTTAATTAATTAATTAGATACTAGACGATGCCCGTGGCTTCGCGCGCGCGCGTGTGTATAGATTTTTACAAATCCCGCGAGAACCTTGAACTTATCCGGGATAAAAGATTACCTGTGTGTTAATCCAGGGTAGGCTATCTCCATTCCAAACAACCAAATCGGTTAAGTATTGTGGCGTGATTGAGGAACAAACATTCATTCACAATTTCATTAAACATTTTCACATTTCAAACATTTTCACAAACATTCACATTTATAATATTAATAGCATTAAATAAATAAATAAACGCTTGCAACTCATACCCCGCAGTAGGTTATTTACCTGTGTCGCGGGTGGCATGGACTACACATATAACACATCACAATAACACCCATGACAAATATTTATCTGTCACATAAATATCTGCTCTGGCCGAGAATCGAACCCAGGAACCCTTGCTTCGCAGGCAGGGTCACTACCAACTAGGCTACAGGGTCGTCTGTATTTTTAAATTACAGACCGCTTCAGGATCTATCGCACACATGAGATAAAAAAGGTCAAGGAAGTTCATATAGAAAAACAAAACACTGAATGGAAACGGAAATGCAAATCGCACAAACGAAATCTTGGAAAACACTTGACATGTACTAGTAAATACATGTGTAGGTAAGTACTGATGATATCATAACATAATGAGTCAGTTAAACGTCGAACAAGGATACGTTAATGATAACAAAACCGGCCTAAATTAAATTAAATCATGAATAAGTGTCCTAAGGTCATTCATTCGATGTAATGCAAGAAAAATTGGAATTGTGTAATAAACTTAGGCGTTTAGTATTCAAGATTATTAAATGTAATGCTGCAGTGTTTTTACCGTACAGTTTGACCTCGTTTACGCTAGGATTATAGAACAGATAGAACTAATGTTTATTGTAATAGGTAGAACAGAAAAACTGTATTAAAAAAAGCCAGTCTTGCTGGAAAAAGAAAAAACAGTTTAGCAGACTAAACTGAATTCTGTAGGAAAACAAACATTAGATGACGTAACAGGAAAGTCAGCAGCTATTCACTATGTAAGACGAAACAATAAAGCGAATCGCAATGGATGGACGGAGTTAGCAACTTCGGTACGGGATCGGAATCTCTACTAAACCATCTATAATCATTCACGCCATCCCATACTTTCAAAATGTATGAGAATTACATTACGGCGGAAAAATGAGCACGTGACTTTTCCGCACTTAATGTTATTTATTTCTTAGAGTTTTGTTTAGAGGTGCTGTGGGACATTGTCCTAAGGAGGCCCCATATCAATATTTGTTGTGGGGCCCCCTCAACGTCAGCTGTCAAATATAAAAGGAGTACCAACTGTAGCGGTCGCATGCCGCTGGCGAGCTTTTTTTTGGAAGTGTTAGTGGGGGCCCCTATGCGCTGGGGCCCCCGTATAATTGATGCGGCTGATACGGCGGTAGTTACGCCCCTGGATATTGTCTTGAGTCCATGAGTCGGAAGGTTAAGGTTTGTCGGTGGCGCAGTACAAATTGCGTGGTAACATATTTAGGAGGAGATTCCGGCTATCGGCCTGGATAATTTAGTAATTGGTTTCCACTTAATTGTCTACCGACTTGTCATAATGTATTAAACTCTTACTATAGCTAAACTATTGCCCTGACTGAAAGCCCTGAACCTTCTCAATTGAAGACTCAGCAGTTAGAATTGTGTCAAAATTGTAGAGGTTATATAAATACAACGAATAAGATATACCTAATAAATAAACAATTGTTCATAGTTTATATCAACACATTTTCCATTGTTAACTTACAAAAGTTAATATTATGTAAAATGTTTTCTTAACAACCATAATAGGTCCGGTCCATTTGGTAGAAGTAGATGGCAAACTATTATAGTTATGACTTTTATATTATATTTCTGAATTAAAGCCATATTTCCTTAAGCAATATAATAATGTGTAATTATCCTACAATTTAGTGGATGACAAGCTGTAGCCAAATATGCTACATTATGACTCATACGCGATGTCCTCCAACAGGCGACGTCCTAAGCCGAGGTCCGAACTCCACAGGTGCCCTGAGGACGTCGCATGCCCCTACATCTCGAGGTGTAGAGGTATCACTCCCACCTCGCCAATATGTCTTCTTGGCAGAGCCTCTCCAGGCCCACCTGTCCGCGTGCAGTTGTAAAGCCTTCTAGGGCCAACAGCAACTATTCATTCGAGAAAAAAAAAACTTTTGTGGGCGAAGTTAAACTTCTCGAAATTATCATAACTTGTTATAATAACTTGTTAGTCGACTTTACACATTTTTAACCGAGTTCAAAAAAAGGAGGAGGTTCTCAATGAGCATCCGTAACGTTTTTAGTTGAGAATGCAGATTTATAGAGCTAAGAAATCCTTAACATACAGTGTAAAAATTTTTGTTCTACGACAAAAATTGACGAAGTTATGACCAAATTACTTACAAAGTTCACTGCGTGGCTGTGACGTCACGATGCCCGTCGCCGCCAGATAGCCGCTGGCAGCGATACGGCGCGCAATGTTTTGTTTCGATAATTGTGACTTTGAAACAAATTAAGTGTCCCATTTATGCCTATTTCACCTTTTAACTATGTATCAGTATTGTATAGTGCTTAAACGTTCAAACACTTCTATGAAAACGCCAAAAAAAACTATTTTTTAACGTGCCGAAAAACTCAAAACTTCGTAGAAAATGGTATTCCGTTGTAAAAAGACAATATATGATTTATCTTCAATAGTAACTGAGCTGGGAACCATATCTTTAACTTATATAAATTTCGTAGTTGTATCTATATAGCCAGCTGTGGTTGGGCTCCGTAACATTTTTTTTCAGTGGCAGATGGCTCCTCGCTGCGTCTATGGAGCCACATCAAAAATTCTACGCTATGTTTGCAGCCTCCCTTTTGAGCAGCACAGTCATGGAAATCCACCTTCTCTACCGTTCAGCAGCAATACGCTTTACTTTTTAGGGTTCCGAAGTAAAATCGGAAGTATCCGAACCCCAGAATCGTGGAATAAAATACTGAAAAACTTTTGTTCAGGGTACCTCCCCTACAGGTGTGAGGATGAAATTTTTTATTCGTCGCGTACCCCGTAGTGTGGGATATCGTTGAAAAGGTCTTCGAAAAATATTATGGGTCTTCTAGAACCATGTTTGGATTTAGGGTTGCGTTTGCGAAATATTTGCCTTTATAGTGCTAATTTTGGTCGAGCCCCTACTACTACTCAAAGGATGATTTGTAACGATGAGTGAGAGGGAAATAAAAGCGGCCAAGTGCGAGTCGGACTCGCCCATGAAGGGTTCCGTAGCAGCAAGTAACATAATGAAAGGTAATTTGCGGTTTACGATTTATGACGTATTAAAAAAACTACTTACTAGATCTCTTTCAAACCAATTTTCGGTAGAAGTTTGCATGGTAATGTACATCATACATTTTTTTAAATTTTAGCAGTTACAGGGGGGACACACATTTTACCACTTTGGAAGTGTCTCTCACGCAAACTATTCAGTTTAGAAAAAAATGATATTAGAAACCTCAATATCATTTTTGAAGACCTATCCATAGACCCCACACATATGGGTTTGATGAAATAAAAATTTTGAGTTTCAGTCCTAAGTAGGTATGGGGAACCCCAAAATTTATTGTTTTATTTATTGTTTTTTTTCTATTTTTGTATGAAAATTTTAATGCGGTTCAGAGAATACATCTACTTACCAAGTTTCAACAGTATAGTTCTTATATGTAGTTTCGGAAAAAAGTGGCTGTGACATACGGACAGACAGACAGACAGACATGACGAATCCATAAGGGTTCTGTTTTTTGGCATTTGGCTACCGAACCCTAAAAAACAGCCATTGACAACCGATATTAAGGTTTCTGTCATAGATAGATCATCAGCGTAGGGAACTATGCACTATAAAGCGCAAGTAGGTTAAAAAGCCATCCGCGAAATGATCTACATAATAACGAAAACAATATTCGTTTATCAATAAACTATAAACACTTCATTCATATGTTCTGAATATATCCCTGTACGTATACTTTACCTACATTAATTCTTTCTTACCCCTACCTACTACTAACAGCTTAGAAGTTAGACCTAAAGATTCCTAATAAGTACCTACCTACCAACAGTCAGCCTCAGAAACAGCTTAACATTATAGTACTTTATAACTATATAGTACTTTGTAACTGTTTCGACGGTTTCCGAACAACATTATGACAAATTCAAGAAATATGTAACAAGGTACTAAAATGTTAAGCTACTTCTGATGATAACCGTACATGTAGATAAATAAACAGCACCCTTACCTTTGTGGTTTCCAACCACGGATTTAGCGCTGGTGAACTTAGAATGATTATCTAGGTGATGACCTAGGTAATCAAAAACCATGAAAGAATCCACTTTTGGAAGTTTATCTGATTGAGCTTGTACAAAACCATCTTCTACTTTATTAGTACTTAGGTATATTATATTAAGTACGTTTTATACTTTATATACAAAATAACAACCCTTCATGTAAATAAATTGCCGACTATAGTGACCAACTGCGTCAGATCGGCTCCGTCAAATCATGAAGAAGGAGTGCATTAGCCGGCTGCGCTCGGCTCCGATATTGTGACGTCACACGCGCCCGCGTAGTTTGAATTTTAGCGGCCGGAACGGCAATGTTTATTACTTAATATCTTCGTAAGTAATGGTCCGATTTGGATGATTCAAAAAGATATATCATTCATATGCCATAAAGAATCGCGTGGATACTAGTTCTATAGAATTTGCTATAACTTTACTGATCCTCATTCGACTGTATTTTTTTTATGTTTGTTACCTCAGAACTTTGGACTGGGTGAACCGATTTTGATGATTCTTTTTGTAATCGAAAGCAGGTGCTTGACATGTTAAGCGAGATCTGACAAGTAAGTTTTTGAGTAACTTTGAAGTCGGTTATTTTTTGTTAGTAAAATTTTGATTATCATGAGTTTCCTATTCTAAAACTTTCTGTCACTGATTTTTAAGTGTCCTTTTAAAGATCGTTTGTAAGATAAACACTGCCTGGCAATCTGTCCGTTTGTAATCAATCGTTAACCTGCAGACGCAAACGTGTCGGAATCAGCGAGTGCCAATAATATTATTCGATCTCGAGACCTGTCCTGTGTGGGGTGTGTGGGTGACGACGTCGTATTGCTAGCTATGAACTATTAGGTATGTCGGCTAGTAATTACGAGTATATATTGAGTGGTGAGTGAAAGCTAAAATCGTAAAATTATAGTCGACCTGTTTAAATTGATAGAATACATATTTTTCAGTTTTTCAAAATTTTGCATGAAATATAAAAAATAAATTAATATGGATAGATACTGTTTATTTTTCAAAACCCGCTCCTGCAAGAATCCTTTGTGATTGTATCGTGGGTTTCAGTATGTAAATTCCTAAAAATAATTACTTCAATACAAATTCACATTTTTCTTAATATTGTTCTACAGGAGGTAGATACAAATAAGGTAAAACATAATTTCCGCGTGCGAAGCTGCGGACAACAGCTAGTCCTGAATACGATTCCAGCAGTTAAAAAAGAATGCTATACACTCATGGCCACAGGCAGGTCTTCATATATTTTTTTATTACCTACCAGATATTTATATAAAAAAACGAATTTATCCGCTTTTTTCCGAGTCGTTATAAAGTGTGATTAATAAATTGTATTTCTTTTATTTCTTTTGTTGTCTGCATTACTCGCTAATAGTTACTCGTCGAGTACAGAGCACCAAGAGGCGAGTAACATGTGGGTGCACTGTCCACTGCAGTGCCGGACCCGCTCACAAGTTTTATTGCCCAGAATATCTAACGAACCGTTAATTCGTGTCACTCGTTAAGGCACTCGTTACCGATACTCGTTATTTGCATAATTACCCACAATCAATAACCACATTCGAATAGGAAATTGGACAAAAATAACGATACGCGATCTAAGTTGTCCGGTTATGACGTCCACTTGAAACTTATGTGTTCCTTCCAAATACATACATTAAGTCTTGTTGGCAACAGGTGATTTATCTTGCTATTTCAAGGAAGTTCTTTATGAATATTATTAAGACTGTTCAGTTGGGAAAGTATGTTATAGGGCTCGGTCAACATGTGCCTTAGTGAAATTTTAAATTACTTCTTATTTAATCACTAGCTGACCCGCCGAACTTCGTATCGCCTAACAAACTATTTTTTTCTAAAATAAAAGTAGCTTAAGTTACATCAGCTATATGCCGGTGAAAGTCCCGTCAAAGTCGGTTCAGCCATTTAAGAGATTAGCCGGAACAAACAGACAGACAGACAGACAGACAGACAGACAAAAATTGTGAAAAATGTTGTTTTGGTAGATATACGTACTGTGTATACATCCAAATGCACTTAGTAAAAAGCGGTTATTTTAATATTACAAACAGGCACTCCAATTTTATTTATTTGTATAGATTACGAGATTACGATATTTGTAAAGGCGTGATTGCAACTTCCCTCAGATAAGGTATGAAAGATGATGAAGATTGAAGCTAATTATTATTAAGTTTTTCATAAATACTTACAAGCTCAAAATCATCATTGGTGTATGATTATTGCTCTATAACCTCTACAAAAGTGACAGGCAACATGAAGATATCTTTTTATTCAAAAGGACTAGTGGGATAGACTAACCCCCGTATTCAAGAACAACACTGTGAGGTCTCACAGTGTTTGCGAGTGCATAGTGGCATTAAAATCATTTCGTAAACAATACTTGATTGAAGTCCTTCGCTGTGCGTTTGTCAAAATCGATAAAGTAGCTGCCGAGCTACTTTACCGAACGCATAGTATTGGATTGACTTCTATCAAAATAGAAAGAAAGGATCGATTGTTTATATTGTTATCTTTGTCTTTTGCTTGTGTCAAATGACAAGAGTGAAGTTAGCCGCATCAAATGGACCAATAAGAGGGCTGTATACAGCCTGTGCGTCCGCACAGCCAAGTGATACTTAAGGGTCGACTGTGAAACAGAAGGGTTGCCATGACGAACGCACTGTGAAATGCCTTACTTCGCATAGTATTGCTTCTTTACTTAAACAAGTATTGTTCTTGAATACGGGGGTTAATTCTATAGCGCGCATAGCTTGATGGTATAGTACAAAACCTAAATGATCGAGTTATGTAACGTTAGCGGTGTTAATTCAGGAGTTATCTATTATATTAAAATAACCGTTTTTTACTAAGTGCATTGGGATGTATACACGGTACATATACCAAAACAACATTTTTCAAATTTTTTGTCTGTCTGTTTGTTCCGGATAATCTCTAAAATAGCTGGTCCGATTTTGACGTGACTTTCACTGGCATATAGCTGATGTAACAAGGAGTAACTTAGGCTACTTTTATTTTAGAAAAAAAATAGTTTGTCAGGCGATACGAAGTTCGGCGGGTCAGCTAGTTTACAATAAAAGTATAACCATAATCACTCCGTCGCTACGATGGTACAAATATAACAATAATTAGATCACGAACCACGAAGTCTTAATAAAATTATCCTTAGGTGCGTCTTTCTAAATCGAGACAAGGCTACGGTACCCGGTCCCTCTTGGTGAGAGGTTCTAGCTTCTGGACCAACCGCCGGTACTTGTTCAATTATTTTTTTACTTTTTGGCTAGTTACTCTCTTTCTAGATATCTGTCAGAAACTCACCCGAGTTCTTGGCCAGAAATTCGTTGATGATTTATTTCGGTACCATCATGTGTCTGTCAATGAGATGATCACTATCGATCGTTCCCAGGTGTGTCGTAAAACCTTACTTGAAATATAATAAAGAACTTGAACAACTAAATCGATTATTGCAGTAAGTACATATTATGTGACTTTTCATTATTTTAAAACATATGCCGAAGAGTTTCTTTACGGCTTTTTTTCTCCTCCGTGACAAAGCACCATTCCGAAAAGCTGGTAGATTAGAAAAATTACGTGCATAAGTTTATCAGTGATATCATAATTATACGATAATAATAATACATATATATGATATGAATAAAGATTTTGATTAAGGAAAACGTAATACGGGCGGGAGATATTTTCTTCAGGCTTCTTTTTCTCCATGTTGTCATACGGTTTGCGGTCGCCATTTGTTTGTAAGTAGATTATTTCCTTTGTCTCCAAGTTACATAACCATTTGTTGCTTCGATAACAATTCGCTGTACGCAAAAAGTTTGTTCCTTTGACCATGAGGACAATAACGCAAAGACAACATTATAGATTCGTTCATTGTATACAAACAATGATTTTTAAATTATTTTTATTTACGTAATTCTAAACACTTTGATGTAGCGGTATAATTTGTGAATGTATAAAGAAAATTAAAAAATAAGTTTAAAATTAAAAAAAATGTCAGTTATCTTTCTTAAATATCAACATGTTCAAATATATCTTTTCTATGTAGGTATATAAAGCTGAACGGACTGAAGGTATTTTCATACCAAGATTTAAAGGAACCCCGTATTTTTTTATTTAAATTATCGATTACCGAATAATTTAAATATACAAAAAAGCGGCCAAGTGCGAGTCGGACTCGCCCATGAAGGGTTCCGTAGCAGCAAGTAACATAATATAAAAGTTCTTGTACTTCATTGTAACTTTGATCGATGTTTTTTGCGGTTTACGATTTATGACGTATTAAAAAAAACGACTTACTAAATCTCGTTCAAATCAATTTTCGTTGGAAGTTTGCACGGTAATGTACATCATATATTTTTTTTAGTTTTATCATTCTCTTATTTTAGAAGTTACAAGGGGGGACGACACACATTTTACCACTTTAAAAATGTCTCTCGCGCAAACTATTCAATTTAGAAAAAAACGATATTAGAAACCTCAATATCATTTTTGAAGACCTATCCATAGATAACCCCACACGTATGGGTTTGATGAAAAAAAAATTTTTGAGTTTCAGTTCTATGTATGGGGAACCCCCAAAATTTATTGTTTTTTTCAATTTTTGTGTGAAAATCTTAACGCGGTTTACGGTATACATCTGCTGACCAAGTTTCAACAGTATAGTTCTTATAGTTTCGGAGAAAAGTGGCTGTGACATACGGACGGACAGACAGACAGACAGACATGACGAATTTATAAGGGTTCCGTTTTTTGCCATTTGGCTACGGAACCCTAAAAAGAGCAGGAACTCTTGGAAAGTTTATTGAACATAGGACATCATGGTTTTTGCTTACACTAAACGTAGTTTCCCGCAAATTGTGATAGTTTAACAAGAAAATAAAAGAAAACTTTTAGTAGTTTCTATATTTTCTTTCTTGGCAGGCACTGCATTGATAATGCCTAAGGTGGTACTGAATTACTGATGTCCATGGACGACGATAACCATTTACTAACTACCCGGTGCCTTGTATGCTTGTTTGTCGGCTATTTACAAAAATAAAAAAACCGGCCAAGCGCGAATCGGACTCGCGCATGAAGGATTCCGTACCATAATCTACTATACAACATCAGACACTATATTACCTTTTTTTTTTAGTTTCACCTGTCCCGGCCTCAGCAACGGCAAAAAACGCTAAAAAAATCACGTTCGTTGTATGGGATCCCCACTTAAATATTTATTTTATTCTGTTTTTAGTATTTATTGTTATAGCGGTAACACAAATACATCGCCTGTGAAAATTTAAACTGTCTAGCTATCACGCTTCATGAGATACAGCCTGGTGACAAATAGACAGACAGACGGACAGCGGAGTCATAGTAATAGGGTCCCGTTTTTATCCTTTGGGTACGGAACCCTAAAAAACAATTTTCTATTCAAAATTACCATGACCGTAAAAACTACCCTGTTCTCGTTTGTTCGAAATCCTACGAATATTATACATGTAAAATATTATATAAGTTTGTATGGATATCTGACGGTTTAGCTGTGAAACTTAGCACACATTTAGACTATGATCTGAAATAAGATTTAGGGTACTATTATTCCAGAATACTCGGGCAAAATCGCGGGCAGATCGCTAGTGAAATAAATATAAAACTAAACCATTCATTAAAATAACCAGATTTTGTATCAATTTTCTTAGAATAAGTCAACTCAATTACACACTCAGCTTAAACTAGACGCATGTTATTGAATAAATACGTAGTTATTATACTTATTAATGTTATGAAATATGAATGGTACGAGGATTATAACAATAATTATGTACGAACAGTCATTCTACGGTACAACTTGAGTCGAGCGGACTCGAAAGGACGCATATTATTAGCCGAAATTGACATCATTTTGGATCGATTTAGAGCCGTTCAGTTTGAACTGAACCGAATTTATGACATGATATTAACTTATAGAGTTAAACGCGATACGAGGCTACATACCAATACCTATCTATTTACCTGTCGTGGGTTGAAATTAATATATTACAGAGATAATGTGTAGGAATAGGAATATTATAGAACGCAGCTGGTCGGTCTTAATTAATAAGAATTGAAATATTACAATGTGTTTTGATTAAAGTATCGGTATTGATATTATATTTACAAAAAGAGGTAGATATGCCAAGAGCGTGCAGAAATTGAGTCAGTTTAATTCTTAATTTCTTTCAGACATTGCACATATTGTACAATGCGTTATAGACTAATCAATCAGAAACGTAATTGTAGGTACAATATTCAAGTCTTATTTAAAAAAAGTTTTAAATATTTTAATAGTAGACTTTAATTTACTAATTAACTACAATGAAACTGTAATCAAATTATTGTTATGTTAGAAAATTGCGACTTTTTTTTACACAAATAAGTTAAATGCTTGACCACAATCCCACCTGATGGTATGTGGAGATGTGGTCCAAGGTGGTGAGCACATTAACTTAGTTAAAGCCTATTCACTCTTTTCTTGAAGACGTCCACGTCATAGGCGGGAATTCCGATATGTCGGAGTGGACCAAGAACTGTCGTGATGTATGAACATAAAGCAAAGCAAACCAACAACCCATAATTGTCCCACTGCTGGGCTCGGGGTCTCCTCCCACAATGTGAGGGGTACAGGCCATAATCTACCACGCTGGCCAAGTGCGGATTGGTAGACTTCACACACCTTTGAGAACTTTATGAAGAACTCTCCGGTGTGCAGGTTTCCTCACGATGTTTTCCTTTACCGAAGCAAGTGATAGTTAACTTCTAATACGCACATAATTCTCTCTGTTCGAGAGACCAACGTTCTAACCGCTAGGCTATCACTGCTTTTTATGTTTTATGTATGAACATATTTGTAGTAAAATATCTTTGAGTATCGGAGTAAACATGGTGCTTTTTATGGAAATAGCGGCAACAGCTACACCAAAGACATCACTGATGCGATGCCGGCCAAGAAAGAAGAAAAAGAAAAGGAATACTATTCTTGACCAGCAACGGGTCGGTGATTCCTTCAATACGGACGTCTTTAGTGACCACTTGCTACTAGGAAGGCCGGATATCTCAGCTTAAGGACGTTGGATTGGAGTTTCATGATAGTGTGTCTCCAGCTACCAGTGCTCATTTAAGGACTATTCAAGGTTTAACGTGATGTGATGTGATATAGATTCTTGCAAGTCTAGTATTATCTGCATTGTTGCGGAGCTAGCCTCTGTAAAGTAAACACGCTAGAGGCAATAGTGTTGTTCGGTGTTTTGTACAACATCTCATTCCCAACAACAATCGCCGATTTTCCGCTCTTCTGATACCTCTAGCTTTTTTAGATGTTGAAACATTTCAGCGAAACTTCAAATTCTTCATGTCTAATGTCACAGTTGCTTGTTAAATTCATTTGTTTTTTTTTAACAATATTTCTAGCAGAATAACGTAAACCTTGTGGTCAATTAGTCTTGCCGGTACTCGCTTGACGCTTTCTAATTCCAGTCTGTAAGCCCCTCAGAAAACTGTTCAACCATAAACAATGATTTACGAAACACCACTAGGTGGCCGACGCAATAGGTTAGCGTTCGATTACAACTTTTTTCACACAAATGTTGTAATTTAAGTCACCCTGGTACTTTTTATTTAATCGTTGCACATCTAAACATCTAAATTCTAAACGCTCCGAACAATAAAATTAATCGGAGAGATTCAACGAAATTGGACCACGAAGTTGCCAGACAACAAAGTTTACGATCGATCGCATCGCCCCATATGCAACGCATCGAAATCGAAAGCGTACACAAAGTTCGCAACTCGGCTCAACCCTTCCGCCCTCATGTCTACACACAGTGTCTACAGTACACGGGTGAACTTCACCCCGTTCATTCAGATAAAGTTGCCGACGCACCCTCCCCTCAGGGTCACGCATGTGTTGTTTGTTGTGTCGCGATGTCGGCGTCATATGCGTATTTCCGTGTAACCCGGCGGAGGAGGAAGCGTCAGTAATGCGCGAAAGTGTTCGCGCGTGGGTGTCTCGCGCCGGGGTCGGGTTATACTTGCATGGGCCCACGTGAGTCTCAGCCGTCCGGGAAGGGCCCCGGCCCCGGCTCATTCACGTGTCAGCGTGTCACACGCGCGGGCGGGAGCGGTGAGTGCGGTGACGTATCGTTGTGTGGGAGTCGCCGCGTGTTGTCTATGGTCAGGCCGCGCCGCGCGTGCTCGCCGTTTATTTTGCAACGAGATTTACAACTATAACTGTAAATTAACTTTATCGAGCGGAGCCAAATCTAGGTCGTATGGAATCAGCATTAATTATCGCTTTAATCTCAGGTCCGATGTCGAGTCCGCGTACAATAGATCACATGATAGATAGCGGCTCACGCCAAGGACGCGAAAGTAATAATGACGCGGGACGAGGAATGCCACGAGCATTGTGGAGTATGCGGCAACTGGGTTAATCTATTGTTTCAGAGATACGTCGGCGATGCCGCGATGTGAGGAATAATTAAAGTGGAAAGAAGTCTAGGTCGCGGTGGTTGGGTCCTTGCATTGTTCGAGATGATCGCGTGTCCAGTGTGAGTCCTCATTGCATAATTAACGAGGGTGGTACTAGATATACTCGCGGAGGAAACTCACCGATCACGAGTGTGCCTTCAAAGCGTTATGGCGTTACTCAATCATCATAACCGAGATAATTTCATTATCAATTAGCTGCGATCGAAATATTGGTCGAAGCAATTAAATTTAGAACTGATTTAAGGGTTTTAATTTTTGTTAAATATTCACACTACCTAAGTGCTTAGCAGAATCTCAACTAGCATTGCTCCGCTTGAAGTTGAGACATGGTAATCTGTTGTTACATGCAATGTGATCATATGGCTTCAATCCATTAATGGCGCACTACTGGGCACGGGTCTCTCCTATTGAGGAGGCCTAAAACATACTCCACCACGCTGCTCTAGTACGGATTGGTGGAGATCATATAGGTGGAATGTGATCATATAGGTCGGTACATAATATATCGGTCGTTAAGTAATATCGTAGGCCTTTGAACTGAATAAGAACTGATGTAGAATTACTAATCACTCCAACAATCCTGACTGGGGCACAGATCAAGACGCAACAAAACATTCAATTCTACCAGACTTTCGAATTTGGGACGCAAAAAAAACTTAAGAGACAGATTACTAACTTATTCAGTTACTCTGTGATAACAATTAGACCTTATCACACTGCACTTAATCCATTACATTTATACACTTGCTCAAAGCTCCCGCTGATATTTACAAGTGCGGCCGCTGTATCTTGGCGCGTCTGAACATAGGCTTTGCGAACTTTAGCGCATGTAAGACAGAGATGGCAACACGAATATGCTAACGTGTGACTGAGACATAATACCATTATTACCATTAATACCATAATACCATTATTGCTATTATTATTTCTCCATGGGGTTCGCCTGGATTCGCCTGGACCACCCTTGAGCATGAGTCAGCCGCCAAGCGGTTCCGGCTGGGGGCTTGAGAGCCAGTTCTTTCTTTCTTTTTCTTCTCTCTTTCTTGGCCGCCAACGCATCGGTGATGCCTTTGGTGTTGCTGATGTCCATGGGCGACGATAGCCACTTACCATCGGGTGGATCGTCGGCTCGTTTGCCGGCTATTTCCATAAAAAAAAAATACACCGCGTATCGAGTATTGGGCGAATTATGTTAAGTACTGCGCAGCCTTCTGCGCGAAGTTCAGACGCGCCAAGATACAGCGGCCGTACTGTACCTTATCTTGAATCAGTCTCATAAACTCGTGTGATTGTTTTTAATGCGATATTTTATAAAGGTATTATTTTGAAGAGAAACCAGCGATTATAGCCTTTTGAGAACTTTTGAGAACTTAAAATAATTGTCAGAATTATCCGTTGTTCATTAAGTTCATACAATACATACACGGTTTCCAAATTACGGCTTTTAATTGGCATCGTGTAGGGCCGCCGCTACACGGTTGTAGCCACGAAAACTTTAGTTTACAGTTAGATATATGAAAATAGTCGCTAAGGATAGCCTAGCTACTACAATATATGACTATATTCTCTATCAATGGAATAGTTTCATGATTTTGATACTATATTCAACACACTGAAATTTAAAATAGAACGAACTAATAAATCACCGAAAAAATTTTGGAAATCCATCAATGAATCTGTGAGATATGATGATTAAAATTTACGTACCGACTCGCCTTTGGCATCATATTATAATCGTACCTATCATTCCTTAGTCATGCGAGGTCCTCTTAAAAATAGTGATAATTTATTTTATTCCAATCAAAGGCTAGAAAAGATATAATTGCGTCAGAAAGGTGTTGTGACGTTACAAATTATTTTTGAAAGCGCAACTTCAAAGTCCCATAACTTTTATTCTAAAGATGGCCATGACCCATAGACATGAGCAACACCAAAGGTATCACTGATGCGTTGCCGGCCAAGAGAGAGAGAAGAAAAATAAAGAAAGAACTGGTTCTCAAGCCAAACCTTAATTTTTATAAATAGTCGAATAAAAAATTGTTAACTCTATTCAATTGTGTAATGTAGTGTAGTGGAGTGCAGTTCATTAAGGAGAAACTCGTGCAGATGTGGGCTGCTAATATTGAAGTTATTGCAATGATTGTTATTAAAATGATTAATTAAAGATAGTCTATCAATGATTTAAGGTAACTTTCTTATGTTTAATGATAACGTCTAGGTAATTCGGTGGTGCGAATTTGAATTTCAGGTATTAAGAGATTTTGTTTAAAAATAATAAAAGAGGTACTTGGCAGTTTATAAAATTACCAATAACTGTATTATTAATAATAATAGGTATTGTATTTGAGCGCTATTATGCAAATTGTTAATCTCTCATTGTCCAAAATATTGAAATAATCAAGGCCCGTTCAGCCAAATGGACATCTTTATGAAGATCGATTTAGGTATTTTATAATGGATTTTAAATTTAGTTTTTGCAGTTATGTATATTATTCAAGTTTCTGAAACGTACAAAAACAATTTTCGGTTATTCAGGAAGTGAATATAGCGTGTAATAAATATTCTATTATTATAAATCTTTGTTCAATAAGCAGTTTGGAGGTTACTTATTTATTTCCGTATGACTTTTTTGTCTTGTGAAGAAAAGCTTAAAAGTAAGAATAATCACACCTGCAGTAAATTTTCGAAAAGGATTTCTTCGCCTAGGTACATCAGCCGCAGTTATCTTAATTCAACAGGAGATCCAGTGTCAACAGAATGAGCTTTAGGCCCGTATGAATAAACCGATCGAAGATTTCGCCGATCTCAAGATTCAGTTTTCAATCAGTAGCTCGAGCACGAATATTTGCGAGAAAGTATTCGTATGGTTAAAGTAAGCAATTTGTTAAATTTGTATGGCATTTTAGTACCATTTACGTACGATAGGGGCGCTTTTGAAAAAATGCCATACAAATTGCTTACGTTAACCATACGAATACTTTCTCGCAAATATTCGTGCTCGAGCTACAGATGGGTAAGTATTAACAGTCTACCCTTATTGGGCATACAATTTGTAAAGGGTCAGATTTTAGACATTTTAAATTGAATGTTTTACATGCTTACAGGAATTTGTCAGTTATAGTCAATCGAAATTTATTAAAATAGTAAAAATATTATATGTCTAACAGAATAATAATAGTCACAATAATTAAGGCTCCATGTCAGCAAAGAATTCATTTTTAAGTTATGGTATACTTTTCAGATCAGCCATTGTTTTAATGTATTTTTAACCGACTTCAAAAAAAGGAGGAGGTTCTCAATTCGACTGTATTTTTTTTTTAATGTTTGTTACCTCAGAACTTTGGACTGGGCGAACCGATTTTGATGATTGTTTTTTTAATCGAAAGCTGGTGGCTGTCATGTGGTCCCACATAAATTTTATTGAGATCTGACAATGGCATCCATGAGAAAACCACATAAGTCGTTTTGTGTTAAGATGTGCGCGACAAATTGACGAATAACTCAATATCACGCCAACCGAGTTCGATTATTCTTTTTTTAATCGAAAGCAGGTGCTTGTCATGTGGTCCCACATAAATTTGAACAAGATCTGAAAAGTAGTTTTTGAGACTTTGAAGTCGGTTATTTTTTGTTAGTAAAATTTAGATTATTAAACTTATTGTTACATAGAATTATAATATTAATTGGCAATTTGTTGTATATGTGAGTGACAGAAATATATATACCTAGATTTCTGATTTAAATAATCATGTCAAATTGTATGTAAAATTATATTTGTAAGATCTGGATTCGCGCTCTTGAGCCGAGATCGGTTTATTAATACGGGTCTGGGTAACAATATTTTGCGACTCGGAACTTGATGATCCCATCAATCTTAATCTTAATATAATATATGAATTACGTGTCACGTTGTTTGTCCGCGATGGACTCCTAAATTACTAAACAGATTTTAATCAAATTTACACACCGTGTGCAGTTTGATCCAACTTGAAAGATAGGATAGCTTACATCTCAAAATAAAAAAAAACTTGCATCTCAAAAAAACTTTTGACAGAACGAAGTCTGTCTGGGCAGCTAGTCTAATATATTTTACTACTTGTTATCCGTAATTTATCGTCACTGTGTACCTAGCGGTTGATAGAATGCAAGCTACCTTCAAAATTTTATCTCTGCAGTGCCAACGTTGTCGGAGACGTGACGTAAGGACAAACGATACTGACAATAACAAATGGATTTTCCTTTTTAAAGATTTTGTACGCAACCCTAATCAGTAAGGTAAAAACAGTAGGTACGTATTAGCTAACCATTATCTTAAAACAACTTGTAATAATAATTTTAATATTAAAACATAATTGATCATAACGTATCAATACAATAGTTGTTTTGTTTTACGAGTTGAATGAACTTTTAAAGATCTAAAATCTAAAAGAACAAAAAAGTGAATGGCTTTAGCAAACAAAAGCCATTAACGCAAACAAAATTTTACAATATTTAATCATGGCATCCCTAACGATTACAATCAGAAGTGGGATTAATATTCGGATAAGAATGGGTTATAAAACGAGTAACAAACAAGAACGCATTAGTGGAATAACACACGCACCGCAACGCCCCCTGGGAGAATTCACTCGTACAAATTACGTGTTAATTCCGAAAGCTCGCTAACAATTTGGCTGTAGCTGTTATTGTCGAAGATTAAAGCGACGTTTACAGAAAACTGTACAAGTAAATTATGAACAGCCTTTTCTGAAAGAAAGTGTAGTTAGAATATGACCCTTTTGAAGTTGAAGTGATATTATAATGTAAAAAGCGGCCAAGTGCGAGTCGGACTCGCCCATGAAGGGTTCCGTAGCAGCAAGTAACATAATATAAAAGTTCTTGTAGTTCGTAACTTTCATCGATGTTTTTTGCGGTTTACAATTTATGACGTATTAAAAAACTACTTACTAGATCTTGTTCAAACCAATTTTCGGTGGAAGTTTGCATGGTAATGTACATCATATATGTTTTTTAGTTTTATCATTCTCTTATTTTAGAAGTTACAGGGGGGGGACACACATTTTACCACTTTGGAAGTGTCTCTCGCGCAAACTATTCAATTTAAAAAAAAATGATATTAGAAACCTCAATATCATTTTTGAAGACCTATCCATAGATACGCCACACCGCACACGTATGGGTTTGATGAAAAATTTTTTGAGTTTCAGTTCTAAGTATGGGGAACCCCCAAAAATTATTGTTTTTCTTCAATTTTTGTGTGAAAATCTTAACGCAGTTTACGGTATACATCTACTGACCAAGTTTCAACAGTATAGTTCTTATAGTTTCGGAGAAAAGTCGCTGTGACATACGGACGGACAGACAGACAGACAGACATGACGAATTTATATGGGTTCCGTTTTTTGCCATTTGGCTACGGAACCCTAAAAACGAGGTAGATATGCCACTAGCGCGCCGACGATGAAGAGTGTAAGAACAGGCAATTGACCGTTCTGCTTGTAGTCGCTCTGTCAATACAAGACGGTACGCACGCTTTTGTTGTTGTCACAAGTGCTTGACATTTGAGATACAGCGTTAAAATGCCTTCGTTTTTTATAGCAATGTAATTGGTGTAGTGAAACAAAAGATAAACGTGTGTGTGTTGTAGCTCTTGTTCGGAACAGATTTTTGGTTGATTTGTAAGGGTATAACGTATCTATATTTTTTAAATATCATTGGTTGAAGCGCACTGATTGCAAAACTAATTACTTGGATGGTTTAGTATAATGTGATTAATTTATACACGTATAAAGATGAACTAATTGATTGATTTTTAACAGATACGTAGGTACTTTATAATTTATAGGGATTCGTAGTCATAATGGAACCCTAAGTTCCGTCACGTCCATCTGTCCATCCGTAGATAGCGCTAGTGATAGTGCTTAGTGCTAGAAAACTGTAATTTGGCATGAATATTACTAACATAATGTATATTTTTAATTTTTATTTTACTATTTACTACTAAGCATAATAAATATTATATTAATATATATCTTAAGAAAATTTTTTTTTCCCGTCTCATTTAAAAACAATAAAAGGTCATAGAAAAGCTTTAAAAAAGTTATTGTAACATGTAACATTGTAGCCAATAAATTAACATTATGAATAGTGGAACTTAGTAGTGAGACTAATACAGTTAGCGTGAAGTGACGGTATCGTAATGTATTTTCGTTACTTTCCATATTACCCGCGTCGTGTGAAGTCGCTCGCTATCTACTCGTATTGTTGCCGTCCAAAACGAACGCTCATTGTCTATGCCCTACAAGACGTCGGATTCGCCTTTAATGTCGGCAGAGTAATTTTTTAGACGATTTGTCCGTACCCATTCAGTACACGATATTCACATACAAATTGCCTATTGTTTTTTAACGCTACGGACTTTTTAATAAACTGTTTTTAGATGATCAAAAAGATTAAGTTATATTGATAATCAGTATGTAATCTACAAATCAAATCAAAATCTTTTATTCATATAGGTATCATTGATACACTTATGCACGTCAGTCATACAGTTTTTTTATATGTTAATTGATTATTAAAATTAACATTAAATAACATTAAAATTGACATTAAAATTAACCAAGGTCATGTTTGAACCACAGTAAATTGCTATTGGTATCTATATAATATAATTATTGAGTCCTGTTTCAGTCGTAGACGATCAATAGACTTGAAACTTGGGTCTCGCACAATCGGGAGTTATAGAATTTGAATGAACGCTTCGATAGATCGCAGTTCTTATGGAATGGATAAAGATTAGCTAGAATTTGGGAGCCCGAAGTACTGATTCAAGGATAAAGTTAGTTGACTATGCAGCGAACTGGTATATGCTTCAGGACTTTGGATTGCTAGAACGAAACTTTAAAATATTTGAACAACTTTTAAAATTGTCCAGAAAGACATTATAGGTACATATTGTAGACATAACATAAGACGAACGAATCCAAACAAATCTCGCAAATCTGGCGACCCTACTGACACGCACTGCCAAGCCGAGTGGTAACGCAAGATAAATATTTCCTAATCCAGTTTACCATTAAACCTTTCAGTACGCTGTTGTGGTTTCCATCAATTCCCCGCTTCCGCCACGTATGTCCATCACGTGGAACAACAAGTCCAAAACGATTCCAGCACGAAAATCGATTTGTATCACAATGATACGAGTAAATAAAACTCGATACTCGATACACAGCCATTGTACCGCACTTTCTCCGTGAGGTAACCAGACGATAGGTAAGTAAACAAATGCTCGCGTAACTAATAATATGTGTGAAATTAACCTGCGACGAGTAAATATAAAATTGATTAGTTCAACGACTTCTGATCTGAATTGCGTTGCATGAACGCCTTGTTGATTGAAATTATGATTAAATTTTGACGATGGTGAAATCTGTTCTACAACTTTAATTAGGCACGAAGCGTTCAAGACACATGTTCGTATAAATATACTGTAGTGGTCATTTTATTTAGTACGAGTAACCGCCCTCGCTTTGCTTCGGTTTTCTTATTTTTTTACACCTTGGATTACATTATTCGACTTTTATAAAGGATCCCTATTTTTTTTTAAATATAATATAGCCTATGTTACTCGGGGATACTGTAGCTTCCCAACAGTGAAAGAATTTTTCAAATCGGTTCAGTAGTTTCGGAGCCTATTCAATGCAAACAAAAAATCAAATCTTTCCTCTTTATATATTAGTATAGATTTATTAATTATTCTAAATCGTTATATTTACTGCTTTCTGGACAGTTGCATCAATTGAGGTGCCGTAGCAACTCATGGTCATATATTTTAAATTTTTTACGTAGTTAACTGTTGATGGTTCCACCACCAAAAATACCAAAACGGTATTTATTTCGATAATAGTTAGTGCCTTATTAAATAGGACCACTGACAAATATGAAATATAGGAGGAACCATCTGGGAAAAAGCATAATTTATAACACTGAGGACTGAGCTTTTATCGTATTGGCAATCCCATTTGTTAAACTATAAAAAATTTAAAATAAATATTATTTTTGTCAAATTATAATGAGTATCTGATCTACATATTATGTCTACGAGTATAAAGTTTCACAAAAGTACCGTTTAAGTCAATTTCTATCCATGAATTAGATATTTAGCTCCGAAGGTAATAAACATTCATAAAGATAAGCATAACAAAATTAATAAAAATATCGTAAATGCCAGTAGATAGAAAGATAGGAACCTTTAACGGGTTAATTAATTAAAATCAAGCAACATATAATAACAATGGCTCTCTAATTAAGATTGCAGGCCCGAACACATGTCAATACTTTTATCTGATGACCTATTGCACACGACAAGTCGCATTATTCGTGATTGTTAACATAAGACGAATTATGCAAAATGAAATCGAGAGTACCTTGTAATTTACAAGTGGGGTCGTCGGAGAACACGCGTTGAACCTTGTAATTAATTCACAATATAAGTGTTACACATGTCAAAATGATATGTGATGTAATATGACAATAATAACGTTAAAGTAACGTATCAAGGCGAGTCTCGTAACTCTTGCCATAAAAAGTCGTCGAGATTCAAGAGATTAGACAATCTAAGTCTCAATTTTAACTAATTACTGGGTAGTTTTTTGTCTGTTGTACCTAGTAAACTAAAAAGATGATTATAACAAATGAAATAGAAAACATACAAATAATATTATTCATTTAAGTCATAGTCTAGTGGTGCGAGCGTTTTTTTCGCAAACCTATGTTTCATATTTGGCAACTCTCGAAAAATAATTGGACATTTTTCCTGTCGGTCCCGGACGCAAGCGTAAGATCGGCCTTCAACTTGGCGGGGTCACTTTCCTGTCCCTAAATGCTAGGCTTTACCGCGTAAAAACTTACTAGATTTTTTATTCATAAACGATATGGCGTAATCTACAAAGGACAAGGAAACATGAAAATATGGTGATACTTAGTTACAAAGCATTGTGTAAAGAAATTTAAAAAAAAGTGGTAACCCTACGCAGATAATAATATATAATATACGTACCTATAGGCTGTATCGAAATTCTATTGATATTAGAGCAGGCATAAAAAGTTAGATTGGCTACAAATTGCTATTTACGTGTGTGGTTGGCCACAAAACTGATTTGCTCCCGACACACCGCGGCACCGGCGCTATTGACTCACATACCGTGGTCCGTGACTCATACGTGCTTAGCTTACTTTATATCATCTACAATAATTTGTAATACATTTACTGGGAATATCAAAATGACTTTAACAATTCCAAGTATCGTCTATTTAAACCGTAACAAAACAACGCTTATTGTTGTATCTATTATACTTAAAAATTCGTACAAAGCACCTCTGCGATTATCAAAGCAAGCCATTGTTTTAAAAAAAGAAAGTCTTGCTTACCTGTGGTTTCGTTCCGAAATCACGTTTGTTATACCCCATTTACACGCGCGCGCGAGCCACGAGACAATCCGCGAGACGCGCGCGTACGCGCGCGTGTGAACAGGGCGCTCGCGGACCAGACCACGGCGCGTCTCGTGGCTCGCGGGCTCGCGTTGGGAGCGGTTTTCTAGGCGCGCGCCTAAGGGGCTCGCGCGAGCGCTCGCGCGGTGTTCACACGCGCGTAGAGGGCGTGGCTTACGGACGCGCCACGAGACGATCCGATACACGCGCGTGTAAATGAGCGGTTATAATTATGAGATTTACGAGACATACATGTAGGAGAATGTGGTTAGAGGTTTACGAAACAAAATGTGGTTTCCCGCGCTTTGTGCCACCGCCGAAACTTCCAGATCGCAGGATTGGCTACTCGTAAACTGATTTTGATTTCTTGTTCAGCTTTTTGTGGTCGTAAAAAGTAAGGCTCACTTTCGGCCTCGATCACCCCTTTATTACATGAAGTGGATCAGCAAAAGACTAATATTTCGGTACACCAGAGCTTAGAAGTGTACTTAGTAGTTTTTGGTTTGATAATTATACTGTACTAGCTAGCTGTTGCCCGCAGCTTCGCATACGGAAATTATGTTTTACTTTATTTGTATCTCTTACTGAAGAAAATTTAAAAAACGGTGAATTTATATTAAAGTACTTAGATATATTTAGAAATTTATATTTTGAAACCCACGATAAAATCACAACGGATTCCTCCAGGAGCGGGTTATGAAAAATAAGGAATATTCACATTAATTTGTTTTTTTTTCTTTTTTTTTTTGCAAAATTTTGAAAAACTGAAAATTATGTGTTCGATCAATTTAAGCAAGGAACATTTGTTGCAAATTTGAAGCAAATCGATTGATGTTTTAAAAATATTCCATACAAATTTTCATCCCGTTTCCCGGGGAAACCTTTTAATTTTCCGGAATAAACAGTATCCTAAAATATGACCCGGAGTATTAGTAACAACTTTACCAGTTTTCAAACAGATTTTTTTATTTAGATGAAAATCGTAACAAACAGGCTTGGGAGCTTAACTTTAATAAAGAACTCTTTATATTTTCTTTCTCTATCTTTCATGTCTTTGATGCATCCATAGGCGACGGTGGCCGTCTCCCATTAGGTGGATAGGCAGCTAGTTGTCGGCTATTTACCTTACATAAAAAGCATAGACTTCTATTATATTCTTCCTTTTTAGATGTTTTTTTTTCTCTTAAGTAGTTTTAACACCTGCCATCAGTTCTTTTCACATCCACCCAGGGTTGACTGGTGGACAATGCCATTAGGCATTAAGTTTGCCCTTTGTTTATCCTTTTGTATAAGGTGACATAAATTTTAAATAAATAATAAATAAATAGACCTTTATATATATATGAGTACTATAGAAGACGAAGTACCGGATGCTGGTTGAGAAGTTGGAAACGCGCAACGCTGTAAATTTCAACTCCTTTGTTCTGCGTGTTCCAACCGAGCTCCTGTCGACTTTTCTGAAGGAGGAGCTGTGGCCGAAAGGAGTTGTCTTCAAAAAGTGCCGCGGACGTCGGCGACCACCGGGAGTCACCGGAAGCGTGTCATTTCGCTGATAATTAGTAAATTAGTTATAAGTGTAGGTATTGATATGTATGTTAGTCTGTAAGGCCTTGTTGCCCGAAATAAATAAATAAATAAAATACATATATTATATTAGACAGGCTGTTCAGTACTAAACGTTTGGACACCTGTATTGACACCAAGTGGTGCCAACGCATTTTAGTCGGCTGCGAGCAAGCGAGACAAGTAGATGTCATTTTTTAAAAACTCCGGCCGTTCAAGAATACATAATAACGCATATTGTTTATTGTGTATAGTTAAAACGTCTTCATTATTTACGTTTGAATTTGAGTTTATTTAAATTATAAATAATTGGTAAATAACTATATTATTACTTACATTTTTAAAAATTATTTAGTGCAAAATGTTTGATATTCGCCATCTTGAACCGAACTTGACCGAACGAAGGGCTGTCACAGAGTATAAAAAAGCGGCCAAGTGCGAGTCGGACTCGCCCATGAAGGGTTCCGTAGCAGCAAGTAACATAATATAAAAGTTCTTGTAGTTCGTTGTAACTTTGATCAATGTTTTTTGCGGTTTACGATTTATGACGTATTAAAAAAAAACTACTAACTAGATCTCATTCAAACCAATTTTCGTTGGAAGTTTGCTTGGTAATGTACATTATATAATTTTTTTAGTTTTATCATTCCCTTATTTTAGAAGTTACAGGGGGGGGGGGGGACACACATTTTACCACTTTGGAAGTGTCTCTCGCGCAAACAATTCAGTTTAGAAAAAAATGATATTAGAAACCTTAATATCATTTTTGAAGACCTATCCATAGATACCCTACACGTATGGGTTTGATGAAAAAAACATTTTTGAGTTTCAGTTCTAAGTATGGGGAACCCCCAAAATTAATTGCTTTTTTCTATTTTTGTGTGAAAATCTTAATGCGGTTCATAGAATACATCTACCTACCAAGTTTCAATGGTATAGCTCTTATAGTTTCGGAAAAAAGTGGCTGTGACATACGGACGGACAGACAGACAGACAGACAGACAGACAGACAGACATGACGAATCCATAAGGGTTCCGTTTTTTGCCATTCGGCTACGGAACCCTAAAAATGCTTGAAAAATGTGACACGGATTTTGTTCGGAACAGCCCGTCTACATAATTATATTTAAGTCTATGAATAGATGTCGTGATTCTTATTAATATATTGATCATTTGATACCACCTGGTCATCAATCTGCAGTACGGCTTTATGTAAAAATCATTTAGTCAGTTCTGGGAACTAGGTATTCGGCGAACAGTGCAGCGGCATTTAAAAGATTCGCTTATAATGCGCGACTCGACAATTTCACGTGTACGTAGTTTTCAGTGGCGATACTCGTGAGCACAGATTTTAATTGCTTTCTAAAATCCATTCGTCGCTCGATTCCCATGACGGTCGCTGTGAAATTGACTAGCACACGTAGATGCATGACATGTAGTTTTTTCGGTGGGTTTTTTGTTTATCGAGGAGAGATCTCGCCGCGTGCGTCGGTCATTGTGCCGTTTCTGAACGCACAACACGCGTTCTTATTTCGAATCTCATTCACGGAACACTCATTCAAATTTAACGGGTGGAATCGATTCGGCGCGATGTGAGACGACACATCGCTACCGGTACGAACTACGGAGTACGGACGCAATATCGGTGAAAGGGAACGTATCGCGGCCGTATTAAGGATGAATGGATTATGGAATATTAATTATTACGAGCGGCGCTCACAGCGGGCAGATACGATCACGCATGCACATCAATCTCGCTCCGAATTGTGTCGGCACCTCTTTATCGGTAACAAAAAAATCGAGCAGAGCTTTTTCACATGGTCGCCGCCAGACAATGGAGTGAGCATCTCACTCGTTATTAAATTCGTATAAAATTAAATCTAATGTGTGATTCCAGTTCCGGTTGCGTGATGGGAAACTCGAGTAACTGTTCGTCTTGAGATATTCGGACAAACAAATACGCGGGGGCGATTTGAATAGCAACAATTTCCATAACTTAAAAGCCGTTCGGGCTAAGTATCTCACGCGTTTGTCTAAATAATGGAGCGGTGATCGCGGATTACCGAGGCGGATATTCTCATTAAACAACCTTCAATGTATCGATATTATTGATAACTTCTCTGCATCGTAAACTGCATAATTTACAGTGTGGACATTAAGAGGTGGCTGCGCGGGCGCACATTTTCATCCAATTAACCGGGAGTATTTGTCAGTGGTGGTTGAGTAACGAGGACCTCTTTGATTATCGTGTGCATTCTAGCCTCTATTATTATAAATCATAATCATAAGATACTGGATAGGCCATGACTACGTTATTTTACCTATATGATTTGCGCCTTATCGCTGCATATGGGAAATAAAACTGGAGCTGTGACAGTGACAAAATAAAATAGATAAACTGTTAATTGGTAGAAAACTTTGTCCAGTACATTTATTACATAAATCGATAGTCGTGCATACGAACATGACTCCGTGCTGGCTAATGGCCATGCACTGTCGAACGGCCGGGCGGTGCGGCTATCATTTAACTTAATTTATATCTCATTTCGCACGTCCGGGCCAATGCGTAAGCGATGTATAATGTTCGAAGACAATGGTGTGATTTGCGTAATTTCGTTGTAAGAATATTTCCGAGCTTTGCCATACAAGCTAAGTGCGGGTAATGGCACCTCAAATGTGTCGGGGGTCACGGTGTGACAAAGCCACGTTAGCTACGAAACGAACCTTGTGTCTATTCTTGTAAGTTGTAAGCATTTACCTGTACCACAGAGTAACGTGCTCTCGTGTGCCAATATTGACGTCACATTTCAATAAGGGGCATGAGGACGGAGACGAGGTTTTAAGACGTAAATTGGCATAATAAGGGTACCTACCTATATGATGGATAATGTCATTATAGAAATTAGGTAATTTTGATATTGTTAGCTTTTCACTTAATCTCAATGTTCTCAATATTTTGGACTACCGCAAAAGAGACCCTGTATTCGTAATACTAATGTCATATATGACAGAAAAAGAGGTAGATTTATTACACGCTTTATATTAGCTTCAATTGTATGTAACCGATTCTTTTGGACTTGATTTTGACGCACTTCAAACGGTCAGATTTCATTTAAACTTCGTAGATTTATCGAGGACTGATGACAATTCAATATAAAAAAGAAAGAAAGAAAGAAAGAAAAAACCTAAATTTCATTTCAAAAATCAAACAAAAAAATGTAAAAATAAATAATAGTTAAATAAATTAAAAAAACACGCTTTTATAGAAAATAAAAAAAAAATAGAACATAAATTTGAATTAAGAATCGTGTCATTGTAATAAAAGCCTGGGGTGCATGGTGTCAATGAGTAGAAGGATTATCATTTTGATATATATCTTAAAAAGCACGCTTTTTTACAATTACACGATGCTTAATTCAAATATATTTTCTATGTTTTAGTTGGATTTTCTATAAAAGCGTGTTTTTTAGTTTTTTAAACTATTATTTATTTTTAGCTTTTCACCCGACATTTTAAAGCGATAATCCCACTGTTACTTCATAAACTGTGGCCGTACCTATTACACGTTACTAACGGATTGCGTGTTACAGCTCATTAACTACTTTGATATTTAAAAATTAAATAATTGACCACATTTCATTGTGATTAACAATGCCACGGAGAACTTAGTTGATCTTAATGTTTTACGCCCGACATAAAAGGAGGTATAACACTTTTTAATTGATTGAAGTAATGACACAATTCAAAATAAAAGTTGAAGAACGTTAAAACGAGTTTTGCAAGGTAATATCATCTATACAGCTGGTGTGAATGTACAGTGCCATCAACTTATCTGTGAATTGGAGGAGGGCGCTGTCGGACGCATTAGACCATATTGGACCAATCATTGGACGCAATTTGAGAGGCAGTAAATGTCAAATGAATAAACACAAAGAACTTATGAATGGCGCGGCATTAGTTCCAATTTTCGCCATTCCACAGATAACTTGGTGGCACTGTAGGTTGAGCGTCCTGATGTCCACGTTTTAATAATTTACCTTTGGTAGTGTGACGTATTGACAGTGACAGTTCTCGGTGACACTGTCTGTCAAGCGAGACGCACATCACTGGCATGGCGGCACGGACAGCAGCTTATATCGACTGCATGATAACTTGTGAATTCTGGTGTTCTCATTTTAATCCAAAACCTTAGCCGAACTGGGAGACTGTCTAACGACCCAACTCAGAGTCACTAACGGTTACTTTAATCATTCCTTAATAAAGAATTACCAAACAAATTCTGTACTAAGGAGCGATTTAAGTAACCGTTAGTGACTCTGAGTTGGGGCGTAAACGCCACAGGTAGTTTATAAACATCTACCATAAACCAAAGGAATTTGAAATAACGTCAGTATTCCGCGATTAAAACATGGGTCACTTCAAGTCTAGAGTGAATTAGCTTCTGCTAAGTTAGTGCACTTTCTTACCATAAACTACTCCACTTCATAGTACGAGATGATTTTCAGGTAGTGTGGACACCTCAATGTCCGGAATTAAGTCTGTAATATATGGTCAATTGGTCATTATTAATTTCTTCTATTTAATTGATTTATAAAGACTATATACTCAGGAAACCATATAAAAATTAGAAAGGATTTTTTTTTATGGAAATAGCCGGCAAACGAGCTGACGATCCACCTGATGTTAAGTGGCAAACGTCGCCCATGGACATCAGCAACACCAAAGGCATCATTAATGCGTTGCCGGCCAAGAAAGAGAGAAGAAAAAAAAAGAAAGAAGGCTCTCAAGCCCCCAGCCGGAACACGAGTCGTTTGGCGGCTGACTCATGCTCGAGGGTGGTAGCTATCCAGGCGAACTCCATAGAGAAATAATAATAGTAATAATGGTATTAATTAAGAATTAAAATCAATATTACCAATATAATCCCTCAAGGGGCCCTACTACCAGCGGGCCGGATTTAGTCGCCTTTTACGACACCCATCCGGCGTGGGATTGGGGTTAGTATTCTAAGCCGCCCCAATACGGCTAAATTGAACAAAGGATAAAATTATAGGGGTCATTAGGCCATGTAAGCATTTGATAAAAACCGTGGTTTGTTGTTCATTCTGACCTGGCGCCACTTATGTGACGGTCATGCCTCAGTCGATGCAAAGTCATTTATATGAATTAAATTAAAAAAAAAAGCTCTTAATCTCAACGTAAGCGAGAGTAAAATCGAAAAATGAATGAATTTAATACATTTTCACATTAGAAATATACAAAGTAGGGGAGAGAGAGGCGGGTTGTGACTTCTCAATTCTTTTCATTTTGTACAGGCCTTAATTTTAAATTACAAATTACGATAAAATACACTGTAGGATTCCTTTACCCAGTAAAGGGCTCAAAGACCAGGGAAGGTTAGCTTGGGCTCAATGATGGATAGAGTTCCCTCCGGAATTCGTTTACCGTACTTACTGGCATGTTCGGCAGTTATACCCCGGAATTCAATACTGTACTGGCCAAATGCTTTTGCCATTTTTTAATCACACAATCAATTAAAAATTTTTGATTTTTTGAAGTTATGCTTTTTTAGGCGCGTTATGAAATAAATGGAAAAAAATGATGAGAAAGAAATTTTAAGATTTGTGACACGGTGACGGTGACACAAATGGTGACGAAAAACGTCACAGGCGAATTTTGAATATTGTTTTTTTTTTGAATATTATTTTTTGATGCCAAAGAAGTATAACTTCTCACGCGCGTATATAAGTACACGTTTATGTTTTTTTAATGTTTGGCAGATAACCGTACCTACTTTCTGTCCATTCTATACCCTACATTAGACCTGTAGTAACATAGGTTCACCAGGTTTAGTCGTTGCGTCATTGCGCAAGTACGCTCGGTCCTAAACTAATTAATGATGACGCCGATATCATACTACTGGGCTCGGCATTTTCAATCCTCGGCGATTAAACCCAAATTGCTATTGCCTCAGTAACGATACGCATCTCGAGGAACCTAATGGACCGGCATGTTATAATTACTTTAGCTTATTAGTTAATTAGTCTGATCACAGAAAAATGTCTAAGATTAAGAGGTCATATCTGGCTTGTCAGCAGTTTTTTGTGTTGGTAAATGTACTTATACATCTACATCTGCATCAGGCATTCAGGCATCACCGACGCGTTGCCGGCCAAGAAAATCAGCATTTCATTGACTTCCCGACGGTTAAATTTCAATTTGCTAAAGATTTCCATAACTTTATACAAATTAGACGTCATAAACGATCACTATAAACGACCACCACGAATATTTTAGCAACTGAGCCTGACCTGTAGGTCATCTTTATAGTTCCAGTCAATGATATTATAATGTAAAAAGAGGTAGATATGTCAAAAGCGCGCCGACGATGAAGAGCGTAAGAAAGTAAGAACAGGCAATTGATCGTTCTGCTCGTAGTCGCTGTCAATACGATATGCAAGCTTTTGTTGTTGTCAGAAGTGCTTGACATTTGACATGCTGTATGTTAAAATACCTGCGTGTATTATACCAATGTGATTGGTGTAATAAAACAAAAGATAAATGTGTTGTAGCTCTTTCCTGAACAGATTTTTTTTTGATTTGTAAGGGCATAACGTATCTATATTTTTTTAAATATCATTGGTTATGATAAAAGCTTACGCTTTACGATGATTTCAATAGATTACCTGATAAAAATGTAAACAATCTAACCGCCAACTGGTATTTTAGTTCTACCATATTGTTTCGTAATACGCTACCTTATTAATATCTACAACAGAAGTAAAATCACACAATTTCCCGGTAAGCGATGGCCTGCCATGGGCGAGGCGAGTCTGTACGAAGGGAAACTCCGTGGGTGTTAAAGACATGCACTGTAACAATAATTTATGTGAACATTTCTATCCGCAATTTATTCAGCGGGTGACGGTAGTCGTGAAAGGTGAGAGCGGTAACGAACGGCCAGCGGACGGGACGCACAGATAATAAAAGTTTGATTATAGAACGTATTAAATTATTTATAATAAATGGGCCGTCGTTTATAGACTGCCAGCTGTTTTGCAATATATTCAAATATGAATCATTTGTAATAATGTAAGATTTCTTAATAATTTTATTACAGCGACGACTAGCAGTCAGATCCAAGCAAAGGTATGATCCATCGTCGTGACAAAGTAAATATTATAGCGTGTGAATGTGATCTGAATGAGTCATCATTCAATTTACATGATTACACCAGTGATTAGGTACATAATAATTATAGTACTTAATGACGAATAACATGCTGATAATATGGGATTATCATTTTATTAATTAACAAAAAAGTAGGTAATCCCTAAAACTCGTTGTCAACTATGTAGGCGTTAATAGTCAAACAGATAAGCATTTTAAAAATAATTATTATGGGATCTATTGTGTTAAAATATCTCCAATGATAGTTTTCCTTGAATATCTCTTGGAAAAATTCAGTCACAGATGTATTGCTCCCGCGAGGAAATTGTACTCCACATGGAAATAGTCGTAACACTTCCAAAAGTAAACAACAACAAGTGAAAGTTGTTTTATGAAGCTCTAACTGAAGTCTAAACCATGTTTGCTTGATTTATTTTGATTCACACTAGCTCAATCAATCCGTAAATAGATCCTATTGATCACACTTAATCGAATGGCAATTATTTTATTGCCATCAGCAACAATACTGTTATAGGATTGTTGCGGTGTCTGTACATTACATAACTCGAAACAATTTACTCGGATACGTAATGTTTGGATGTCTTGTTCTGTTGAATGATTGTCTAGTAGAGTGGTGTACCATAATTTCTGCTAAATTCATAGACCTATATGTATACTATACTAGACAGGCTGTTCAGTACTAAAAGTTTCGACGCCTACGTTGACACCATAATAATTATGGTGCCAAAACATTTTACTCGGCTGCGAGCAAGCGACACAAGTAGATGTCATTTTTGAAAAACCCGACCGTTCCAGAACACACATAATACCGCATATTGTTTATTGTGCACAGTTAAAACGTCTTCATTATTTACGTTTGAACTTTATTTGAGTTTATTTTTGGTAAATAACTATATTTTTATTTGCATTTTTAAAAATTATTTAGTGCAAAATATTTGATATCCGCCATTTTGAACCGAATTTGACCGAACGAAGCGCTGTCACCAAGCTGTCAGTGAGTACGAAAAATGTGACACGGATTTTGTTCGGAACAACCCGTCTATATATTTAAGTCTATGGCTAAAAATAGTTTTTAAATTTTTCTTTGTTTGTTTAAATATCATATAAAACAGATTTAAGCGATTTTGACACATTAAATGTCAATTTATGGAATAAGTAGTGTCCGCCTTTTTGAATGTTATAATCTTAACTAGCACTGTATGGATATTTTATTTTTATACAAATAAAAATAGACTTAGTTATAAATTAATTATTATGCAACAATTTCCTCAACACATAACGCAACATACGTTTTATGTTTAACGATCAGCGTAATTACGCACGTAAGTGGCTCTTGGTATGTAATTAAATGATACAAATGAAAGCTCTCGGAACAAAACAATGATAGAATATGGGACAGAAAAAAGAACAATCAAACACGTCCAGTCACGTTACTGTAATGACATGTTATGTAAAACAGGTTATGTAGGATTGTTAACAAATAATAAACATGTTATGTGCATGTTATTTTTTAATTATCACATATAATTAGTTGAATCGTTAACGAGACGGCTTGATTAATAACATGCGAAATTAATGTTTCATTTTTGCCTTCAAAATTAATGTATGCAATTTCAATGTGTAGTCCAATATATCTTTATCCAGGGCAGTTAAGACTATAATTTTAGCTTCAATGTAGCAACGATGTCGAAAACAATTAAACGACACGTGTACAAAGAGTAGGTAGTGGTTAGCGCCGCAAAAACGTCTCAACGTGCGTGATGCTCACAACAATAGTGGGGCAATTAACACTTGCGATGCGAGTATGTATTGTAACGACGTACGTATGAGCCTGACTACTTTAAATGTGCTACATGCTAACAAGCAATAGTCGGCGGAGTTGTTGTGTGAGGTGAGATGCTTTCTCAAATTTTCAAGAGAGTTTTGGGAAGAAGTTGAGAAGATTTCATTAGGCTATGGAGCACCATAGCCTGATGAAATCATAGGCGGTCATGTGAGACTTAAGTGCGTGCTTTTATAATTTTCAGTTTTTCAATTTTTATCAGGGTGGCTTAGAATGTCATTAGGCACACTAGGGTGTCGTAAGAGGCAGATAGAGAGAATTGAGACAGCTTGGTTGTAAGGCTTCACATAAGGATTATATGATTAGGTATGCATTAATTAAATCATTAATATTACTACTGGTATAATTGTTTCCGTGAAACCTTCCTGGCTAGTTAGGTACCTCTTTTATTTGCTCAACCAAATGGTGGATCGTCAGCTCATAGCAGCATGAAGTCCGACTTTTTATTTATTCCTCTGCATTTTGCCAAAAATATATTTTTCTTAACTTGTGCAATAATTTACACTGTATTGACACTATTGACTTGTAGTGATTGTATATTTACAGCAATCCAATCCCATCGATCTTATCTTATCATGAAGACTGACGAGGACATAGAAGACAGGTAGATTGTATCATTTAATGACCCTTCTAATATGACACAATGTCCTGCTATGACGTTTTTTTAATTTTGCATGTTGAACTACTGTAAGCTCTTACTCTATGGTAACGTAGTATCATAATAGCAGCACCTGCTGCGTACGTCTCACAGGCTCACTTCTAGGTGGTGTTTCAGGTTATAGCACTATAAAGCTCTTTTGTGCTTATTTGTGCTACATTTCTATACTGTTACAGCGGGTATGCGTCATTTGATTCACCGTGTAATTACCAGAATTTCCTACATAAGTAGGTATGGTAAATTCTGGTAAATTAAAATTTCATCGTAACTGTGAATATAAATCAAACGTACTTATTACTTATTTCTTTATTCTTACAAACATAAAAAATAATAGGAATGGTATATTTTGCAGTCATAAATAAATTGTAACCTACAGGTTTTTTATCGAGATTTAAATTGAATTCATTAAGATTAATTAAATTATTAAGATTAATAATCGAAAACTTCTACCTTATCACGTTTATAACATTTATCTAACTTGAATTACTACTTTGAATCATCGCAAATAAATATGTATAAAATTGTTTAAATACCCAAAAAAAAAAATGAAGACCGTTACAACTCTGATATGGTCCATTACAGAAGTTAAACAAAAACTCAGACAATGGTCGCAAAGTTTTCATTGTTACCCAAGATTACTGTACTTCATACTGTCATTTGACGACAAGCCGGTTCTGACAAGCTTGTACTGCGTCTTAGTATTATAGACAGGATATTTCCCTGATAACTTCGATCACTAATTCGAAGCCTGATAAGTAACGACTGTAACATATTATATTATAATACCTACATGACATGTTATATTAAAAAACCAGGCTAAACCTACCTGTTGTAACCCATCAAAAAGAAAAGTCTTATTAGTAACTAGCTGACCCGGCGAACTTCGTATCGCCTAACAAACTATTTTTTTTCTAAAATAAAAGTAGCCTAAGTTACTCCTTGTTACATCAGCTATCTGCCAGTGAAAGTCCCGTCAAAATCGGTCCAGCCATTTCAGAGATTAGCCGGAACAAACTGACAGACAGACAAAAATTGTAAAAAATGTTTCTTGGTATATGTACCGTGTATAAATCCAAATGCACTTAGTAAAAAGCGGTTATTTTAGTATTACAAACAGACACTCCAATTTTATTTATTTGTATAGATGTATAGATGACGGATATAGGATTTTTGTTTGGGGGACTTGAACCTATTGTTTATTTGGCGCGGGGAGGGGGAAGGCTTTCTGCTGCCTAGGATATGAAATATACCTTAATGCTTGAGTCCCTACCCCCTGGCTCCACTAGTTTATTATAAGAGACACTGTAGTTGAGCACTGAATAAGGCTGTACGCTGAAGAGTTTTAGTAGGTACATGAGATTGTGACTGAAAGATGAGACCTTCCACAGTTTGTTTTTTATAGAGCCTGAAGGCTGACCAAAAAACAGACTGACCACAATGATATTATAATATAAAAAGAGGTAGATACATATGTCACTAGCGCGTCGACGATGAAGAGCGTAAAGACAGGCAATTGACCGTTCTGTCTTACTAGACAGAACGATCAACACACAGAACACTACTGTGTCTAGTAGTCGCTCTGTCAATACAAGACGATACGCACGCTTTTGTTGTTGTCAGAAGTGCTTGACATTTGACATACAGTGTTAAAATGCCTTCGTTATTATCCCAATGTGATTGGTGTAGTGAAACAAAAGATAAACGTAAGTTAGTTGTAGCTCTTTTCGAAATAGATTTTTTGGTTGATTTGTAAGAGCATAACGTATCTATATTTTTTAAATATCATTGACTAACCACTTCAAAGTCAGTAGTCACTGTCGCATATTTACATGAGCATCAGCAGAGACGTTTTAGCAACGCCATGGGCGATACATGGGAGATAGGTAAGTACATGGGCTCGATCGCGGCCGGGGCAGACATTGTGATAAATGATTATTACTTTTGGGTTATGGCCGCTTCTGTCCATGCCACCCGCGTACAGGGAAATATAGATCGGGGGTATGTGTGTCAATCTTTACATAATGTTTTATGTAAAGCCAACCTTGACGTCAATAATTTTATTTGATTTTAATTACATTTACCTAATTAACACAACACACGTGAGGTTTTACAACTCAGTGGCGCCGCCAACTGAGTTGTAAAAAACTTACGTGCAACTTAACAATAGCGGATAGCAATTAACATTTAGCACGCAGATGTGAGTAAGTATACACATTACATTTCATGCTTCTAATGGAGATGTGACGGAGCCGCGCTTTTTGCCTCCACTCTATCTATGCTGTCCTGGTAATTATTGAATATAATAATTATGTATTTAAAGGTTATCATGTTTTAATGGTAATTCATTGGGTTTTTACCTAGAGATACCCTGATCTATACCAGGTTTAGGCGATAGCGTGTGTTCTAGATGCAAGTCACGACTTGTTTTAAGGAAACACTCTTTGTTTGTTGATATTTGAATTGTAGCCGATTACTACAATAAATATCATATTATCTATAGTTGCTATACCTATTTGTGTTTTAACAAGCTAATATTCACATCTACGAGGGAGGCTTCGTTTATAGTAGAGTCCTAGTCCGACCTCCTTTGCTCGATCCTCTGTTGCAAAACAACGAACGGCTATGCAGTCAGGTTCCTTCTGTTGAATGCCTCTGGATTAAGCTACGTTAAGTACCATCTAGTTTAATCCCAATATTAACTAGGTACTCCTTTGTGGTGGTAGAGTATTTTACCCACCAGGATAGCAATTTTTTTTAATCGACCTAAAGTAGGTACTTAAATGTACGTATATAAAATGTAGCTAATGAGAAAAGTCATCTATGCCCTTAATATTTACAAAGGCGACCATAAAAATGAACCTAGACGTGAGATTAGTATTCAAATTAATTAGCTAACCTAATTCAGTGGCGGTGTACATATGTTTCCTTGGAAAGCGTCGTTTATCGAAGATGCGGAAAGTAGGTCACCGGCGCGGCGATTGAATGTAAATGCGCATGCGCAGCCGCGCGCCGCCGCCGCGCCGCTCCCACTGTCATCCTCCGTACTGACTCCATGATACGCTCAAATATGGGGGACATTTCTTGTGTGCCGATTGCAGGAACTTTATTATTTAGATTGTAACGGTTATTACGAGAAAATACAGTGGACATCTTATAAGTACGAAAAGAAACATCATATTTTTTATTTTTTATTAGCCGACTGTACCAGTAGGGTTATTTTTTAAGAATCACGAACTTATTAGCATGTTTACTTGGTCATTATGTTTAGTAAACAACTGAAGATTTTTAAATTTATTTTAATTAATAAAGTAAAAATAAAATACATTTAAAAATAATTAAGTTTACTCAAAAACTTTATATTCGTGACAATTCAAAATATCATTCAATAATATTATCATAATCGTGCTTGGTCTCATTTTTCAAACAAAAACAATACTCATTTATCCGGAATATGGTAAACGCGTGGCGACCCTACCCACCCTAGCGTGCGCATGCGCAGCAATGTCGTCGCCTGCGCGTTGTCCATTTTTTGCTACCCTCGAAGGTCGTGTCCCCGATCACCTCGCGTGTCATAGATTTGTGGCATAGAATGATCTATTGGTGTCATACCGAATATGGTTATTGTCCGTGGTAAGTACAAGTTTTTTTTTTCAGTACTCGAGCCCGATATGACTCATGAAAGGTCGATAATAAAATTGTAATAATAGTTTTCTTTATTGTAAAACGTGATTGATTGTAGCTGTTAAGTGGAAAATTTTATAGGTGTTTCGATGCCAAAGAAATGTTTAATGAAATCTACACTAATTAGCAGGTAAATAAGTAAAATAATCTACTTATAACGTTAACGTCGGCAATTTACACCTTGAACCAGTGGACCTTTAGCTTAGAAGTTTGTACAAGACTCCCGTACATTGTGGGGGAATACTACATTTTTTAATTCCCCCAATGGGATAACATTGGGGGTAAATGTTTATATAACTAGGAAATACAAAATTTATATTTAATGTTGGAATTTATTCTTCCTAACCGAATAATAAAAAAGTCGAACCTATTACAGAATGTTTAGGAATAATTATTTTCTTGGACGAATTCGGGGGAACCAAGTAGGTAGTGACAAGCAGTGGACCTCCAAATGCTGATGGATGGATGAACTAGGCAGTAAATACTAAAAGTCCAATTACCCCTTGCTACGAGATAATATAAGTACGTTTGCCACGGTCCACAAAAACCAAACATCTTGAAATCAAAAACAAAACTACCCTATCTTGGAATCGAACTTGAGACCCTTCGCCCGGCAAGCAAGCATAATATCAAATTAAAATCTTTTATTTATATAGGTATCACTGATACACTTATGCAAGTCATTTTTTTATCTACCAGCTTTTCGGAAGGGTACTTTATCATGGAGGAAAAGAAAAGCCGTAAAGAAACTCCTCGCACATCTTTTAAAATCATGAAAAGTTACATAATATCTTCTAACCTACGCGGAACTGTTTACAGGCGTCTTTGTCATTAATATAATCATTTATACTATACTTAGTATCCTTTGCCTACTAGCTGAGATTTCACATACCTCTTAAACATTTGGATAGGTAAGATCAATACCCAATAACTGGTTGTATTCACCACCCCATGAATTATGCTCTCCACGTGCCAATGTTGATACAATACGAATTTGCAACATGTCAATTTGCCAAAAGTTACACCATATACGGAATATTAATGACAAGAGATATCTGCAGGACTAGCTTATCATGACAAGCCTTATCTTGCACTCTTGTCATTACCTAACCAAATGTCAGACAAATTGTTTACTGTGACCCTCACCATCTAATCCTTGACCGATTTTGAATATTTGACCACCTTGCTTGGCTACACAATATTTTCAAATATTGGAGGCCGTCAATATATTTCTTTTTCATTAACGAGCTTTTTTCTTGCTTTTAATTTTGTTAGCCTTATTTTTAAATTACAAATAGCGATAAAAATAATCTGTAAGATTGTTTGTCAAATAATAGTATAACTCGTCTATAACAATGGACTAAAGTAAAACCGGGTAAATGCGTGTGAGGCCACGCGCAATGTTAGGGTTCCGAAGTAGTAAGTTTATCGATACTATATACTATTAGATACTCATTAACTACTTACGCTAACATAGCCGTGATAGTTTTTCTTTTAAATTCATCTTATAACCTCTTTTTGAGAAATTTTTCACTTGTCCAACTCCAACTGTTTAGCCGGCAGGAGGGGACACTTGACTCTAACCAAAATTAGCACTTTAAAGCCAAATATTTCGCAAAAGGAACCCTAATTCCAAAAATGGTCTAAAAAGACCCATAATATTTTTGAAAGACCTTTTCAACGATACCCCACACTATAGGGTACGTGACGAAAAAAATTTCATCCTCACATTAGGTTCCTGTAGGGTAGCTAACTAGGTCCCTGAATTTTTTTTTTTCAATATTTTATTCTACGATTCTGGAGTTTTAATAAATATGTATATCCATGCCAAATTACAGTTTTCTAGCACTAAGGGTCTCGGCGCTTTGCTTCGGACGGACGGACGGACGGACAGCCGGACAGACGGACAGACGGAAAGATGGACGGACATGACGAAACTATAAGGGTTCCGATTTTACTTCGGAAGGTGTGGCGGAGGTGTTCAATTCAATTGTATTTTTTTTTATGTTTGTTACCTCAGAACTTTCGACTGGGTGAACCGATTTTGATGATTCTTTTTTAATCGAAAGCTGGTGCTTGTCATGTGGTCCACAGTTTGAGCGAGATCTGACGAGTAGTTTTTGAGATATCCCTAATTTTGAAGTCGGTTATTTTTTGTCAAGAATTTTTATTGTATTTGCATACCACACTGTGGTACAATTTTATTGCAAATAAAATTATTATTATTATTATTAAGCCAAATATTCATTAAACCTTATAGACAATCTTGACATCAAATTGAGAGTTTCACCCGCATTCAAGTTGCTATCATATACAAAAACTTAAAAAAAATCCTTCACCCCAAAGGATAAATCAGTAAATTACGTTGGTGCCTAACCTTCAAAAAGTTGAGTCTGTAAAGATTTTTGAACGCTGCTAAGTACTTAGTTCGAAACTTGAGGGCGCTAACCTCAGTTCTCTGTGGCTGTCCGTCACGTTAAAACGAATTAGACTTTATCATCTTTGCTATAGAGTATGTTTTATCTATTCCAATCTATGATGTTGTTACATACAACAGAACTAAGAATTTTCTTCGAATTTGTTATTTATAATATCACGCCGTACAGCCTGTTATTAATATTTAATTTATTTTAAAGCCATTTGGATCCTACAACGATCCTACAGTTTAGGTATTAGGGTCAGCCTGCCGAACGAAGAGTATGGGATTCGATTCCTCGGGTAGATATTCATGGGACAGATAAAAGTATGTTTATGTATATTGTATGTCATCGACAATAATTATGAATCCCCTAGTTATGTATTTATTAAGATTATACATATCCAAGATCAAGACAAGAAGTTTGTGCATCTACATCACTCTTAAAAACTAAACATTTTTACAGTGAGATAAGGATGTTTGAGACTGTCAGCAGAAGATACAAAATGAAATTTGCAAGAAAAAATAAGTAAACAATAATTGTGAGTCGCAAAATATCTTTTTAGAACTTTTCGTTTACACAGAATGGTGAAATTACTTTAAATAGGATTTTAATCTTTTATAGGCAGATGTCCTAGATGTCTTCGGATGGCGATTGTCTTATAGATAGATTCATACGTATCGTCAGGTGAACTTATTTTGCTATGTCGAATTCAAAACGTTAAGCGATTGTCAGACCAAGCATCGTGATCGGTTCCGTAGCAAAATGTGTGACATATAAAAATCTAAAATTGACCTGCTTAAAACAGCGCAAGACCGGAAATATTACTCCGAAATAGCATGTACTTTTTATGCAAATTTCGTAAAATAAAATGTTTAAGCTACAACCTATTTCCAGAATCTTCTATCATTACTTAGCAAAACGGGGATGGCGAGGCGGCGAGCACATTTTTACGATCTTGTAAGTGTATCGCCCAAACTGTTAACTTTTAAAGCAGCCAGTATGAAACCTCTACAATATTTCTGATGATGTATTCATAAATACCACGTGTCTACATCGTGCCTATATTTTTTTCATCCCTCTCTTACATGTAGGTACCTATACCATAACTAGGTTATTTTTTATCATGATATTCGTAATTTTATTAGGTACTTCATTGGGTAGCAACCAGTTTCTATTGCGAATTCTAGTGGGAATGTGTGCGTGTATTTTATTTATTGAACTAACGAAAAAATAATGGTTAATTTATTAGGGAACCCTAAAATACTTCAACAACAGTTAAGACAATCTATTGTTACAAGTTATTGGGAGTAGTTCAAAAGATATCGGCAGCCATCACTTAAGATTTAACATCAAGTGGACAGATTCTATTATGGTCGAGTAGGCAATAGGTATCTGCATTGTAAAACAAAAAAATAATCGCTCCATCGCTAATTCTAAGGCATTAAGGTCAGTAACTCCATCCATCCATGTTTATTACGACTGCAGCCACACACCAAGTTGTGATTATGAGCAAATTAAACTCGGTAATTGTTTTAAAACAAACCATTATCACTTTGCCATTTTCTTCGTCTGTGACTTTACAACGCTGCAGGTCCGTCGGATTGAGGTCTGGTAAATATTTTTCTCACCACGGAGATCTGTACAATAAATATAAATAACCGTTGTGGTTGTGTAGCTTAGCTAGGCAACAATAAACTAAAATAAACTTGACAAGTGCGAGTTAAACTCGCTTGGAGAGGGTTCAATTCGTTGAATTATATATTTACCGTTATTTTTCTATTTTATATATTTTTTTCCGTTTTTTAACACCACTTATAGGTTTTCCTGTGATATTTAAGTAAAGAAGCATTCTCTGTATTTTTTTTTCAAAATTCTAACGTCAGCAGTTTTGGAGATAAGGGGAGGGGGGAATGGTAAATTTTTGGCTTTAATTTTCGTTTTTTCTTGAATAATTTTAAAACTATCCATTGTAAAACTATGACAAAATATATTTGAGATCCTTACAACAAGCCCTTTCATTTGACATACACACGATACGGTATGCAAAACAGTTTTGTTTGATTCCGAATTCGTGATTTTTTTTTAAATTCAGTTGTTTACTTTATACCTTCGTCTTTGGGTCACAAAACGCACCCTTAAAATGAAAGTGACCTAACTCAAAATTCCTGTAATATCTGTTTTTGGTATAAACTTAGGTACCTTAAAATGCGTACCCTAAAACCCTGTGATGAAAAAGAGCTCGAATTATGAGTAAGAAAAGGACAACCTAATAATCGGTCACTTTCATTGATCACTTTATTCATCGATATATACTTTTTTTGAAAACTTTCTTGCTCATTTCCCACAAATTCCAATTTTTGAGTTAAGTCACTCTCATTCTAAGGGTGCGAAAATATTACATGAGTACTAAATTTCAACTCATTTGGTCCAGTAGTTTCGGAGTAAATTTACTGTGAACGGCGATCGCCCAGACGCACGAGTGATCCTATAAGGGTTTCGTTTTTTCGTATGGAACCCTAAACCCTTCACAATTAATAATAACTAAACGCGGTCACAGGAAATACACGAATAAATTATATTCACTGACCTACTTTTTATACAAACATAATAACGTTACGCAATATGACAATCAAAATTTTGGTCCTAATAAACCTAAATTTGATCAAGTTAACTCAGGCAAAATATGGTTACGTTATTTTAAAGTAATAAAGTATTTTGTGGGACAACTTAATTCTTACTAACGGGTAAGGGTAAACAAATCTTAAAATCATTCTGAACATAGCTTTGTGCGTAGTGTCTGGCCATAAATAACATTACTCTTAATGAAGAAATCTATTTACGGTAGCAATGAAAAAACCAGTGGGAAACATTGAACTAGTATTACTAGCGTATAGAACAGACACCGTGAACATTGGGTTCGGGGGTGTGCATTGCAGCCGGCCGGCTGCATTTCATTCTGTCACTCGGCTGTCACTCGGCTGCGCTCATGGCGGCCGCATGCCAAAATTGTTTATGAAAAAACTGAAAAAATGCCGTCGTGCATATTAAGAACGTATCACAATTGCACGACAAAAAACAAAAAAGATAATGGTATCACTTTATCATCGGTAAGAAAACAAAATATTAAGTTAAATCAACTAAAACGAATTTAATTAAATTATTGTGCAATGTTCCCGCCATTTTGAATGAAAAAATCATAAGCAGCGTTTGAACTTGGCAAGCCACTAGCGTGTTAAAGGAATATATAAACTTGCTTATGTTGCCGTCTTGGTTCGGCAAGTGTCATATACAAAGTTACTCTATGGCAAGTGTGCAAACGAGGCTTCTAATTTGAAAAGAGAACGGAGGGCAAGCCGGCGGTGGAACACACATTTTGTTTGAGATGTCTCCTCTATGTATGTATCTCAATGGTGGGAAAATCAAATTTCGAATTACTTGACGATGCCAAATGCGCATAATGAGGAAGCCATCCCGACGTTTTGTGATTGCCCGCGGTCCCAGCCCTACCCCTCATTACATTTACGCACTACCATTAAGCGTAATCAACCTCTCATCACACACGCAGATGGAGGAAACAATAAAATGAACACTTATTAAAATAATCTCTGAAATAGCTACTCGTGTAATCAAATCAACGTTTGGTGCAATACAAATTAAAGAAACCCTGAAAAGACGAAACTTTTTATAATTTCCTTCGCTACTCATGAATATAAAAAGAAAAAAGAAATTAACATCTACAGTAATCTACACGCATGCTTGAGCGCGTAAACATTTTAAACGTGGAAGTCGTTTAAGTTTCTGTTCGGGAACAAAATGACAAGTGCGGAAACGTTGGAACGGTTGGAAAACTCCCCTCTGTGTGTTTTGTTTAGTTTCCCCACGTACGCTTCGAGTGGAAGGAGTGCGTGCAACCCTTCATTACGACTTATGACTATTACTACGCAATCAAGCACTCTGCACATACGCGAAACTACGGAAACAATAAAACAAAATTGACGCATAAAACCTCCGGTTGGACTAATTTCCATTTGTGGTTTAAGAATTTTTGTAGATGGAAATTATTTTTATGTTAAGACTATAAGTTATTTCTTTTAATTTATAATTCAATTTTTATAAAGAAGTAGAAAAGTATCTTAATAAATCTAGGGTGAAAGTAAAAACAGGTTCTTCTGAAGCTAGGTTGCAGTTTTATACTTCCCGATGCAAATAGTAAATTAACTTAATTTATCGCAAACGAATAACTAAATGCTCGCAGTTTACGATTAATGTTACTAGCGTTTAAATATGTAGTGAGATCGTAACAGTCCATAAACAAGATTGTGAATCTTAAGTGTCATCAAGGAAAAGTTAACGATTAAGAATATTAATCTAGTTTAGGAACTAGGTTTGTTTATAAAAAAAAGGTGAGTAAAATCCAGAAGAAGCATATTTGAGAAACAAAATTGACATTTAATATTTATTGATCCCACAATAATAAAACTGTGACTCATTTTACAACAGGTATGTACCTACCCATTTTGAGCAAGTAAAAAATGGAGGAATGGGCAAAGAAAAAAGAAAACGGTTAACTTAGAACTTTTTGAACCGGAATGAACTTCCTCCTCACTAGAGACAATAAAAAAACGTTCCGAGCATTTAAATCACTCAAGCTATTGCAAGAATAACACAAGTTTTAACATTCACATTTACAAAACGCACGATTGAAAGAACAAAGCACGTGTTCATAGTTCACATGCGTGTGCCCGTTCACGATATTCATAGATATTATATATAGCGCATGAGGTTTTCAAACCATTTCGGCCGATGAAACAGATAACATATCGACACATGAATAGAGGATCTTAATTTATCTGTGAAAGGTTCCGGCTAACACCGTATCGATCTAATCGAATCATTAAAACTAACAAGCAATTTATTAACTCCACATCCCGGGTGGACCGTGGAAACTAGGCATAGACTCATTACAAACTGGTAATGTATAATAGTGATCGAAGGGCTAATAGCAGCGTTTAAGTCAATGTTTCCCTTATTTGATATTAATAAATCGAAAGTGGTGTCCAACCTGACGTAATACAAGCTAAACAAATAGGTGAACGTTGAAACGATTTATTTTAACATCAGTAAGGAAATTTGAATTAGAGCGACTTTGTCACTTACATCGACGTAATGTGTTACAAACATTACAGATATTATTCATGTTTAGCATTGAGCAAAAATAACCTGGAATCACTTTTATATATTTGACAATGAGCGAACGAGGTCAGTTTTTGCCAGTAATTATTTATTTACACAGTAATTATCCATCCACGACGGCATTGTCAGCGCCGACCTTTATGTTTTTATCGACAGGTACGGGTTCACTTTGCGTTCGTGATACATCACTAGTCATGCTTATTGGAACAACGCATGAAATGATTCCTTATGTGGTTTTGAATGAATTCCAACTTATTGTTGTATTCGTTGATGATCATAAACGCCCGGATTTGCAATTCTGTTTGCATTTGGTAGCTACTCACTCGTAGGAAAGTAATCTCCGCACCTACCTATATTTTAGTTTAAGTGTTGAAGGTAGACTTGCAATTTGTTATGATTATGTCCTTGTTAATTTAGTTTCGCGTGAGACCCTAAAATATTGTCAAGTCCGAAAGTTAATTCACAAATAAATCCACTATAAAGATAGGGAACACTGTACTCACTGTGAGGTGGCGTCAGGGATAGCGCGGAGACTGCGGGCGGCGGCACCGGCGGGAACATGTCCTGGTGCGGCTGGAACATCCTGGGCGGCGGCGGGGGCTCCGCCTCGGGCTCCTCGGGCTCTTGCTTCTGCGGCGACCTGCCGCGAGCCAGCCGCACCGCCTTCAGCCCGCCCGGGGAGCGGCGCATGGAGAGGTTCTCCGGCGTGTCGGACTCCCCGGAGCGGCGGCGCGGGCGCGCCTGCTTGCGGCGCGGCTGCGGGCTGTGCGGGCTGGTCGGCGGCGACGCGGGCGCCGCGCCCGGGGGCGAGGCCGCCGGCGAGCGCTCGCTCTCCACCGGCTCCGGGGCCTCCTGGTCCGCCAGCCCGCGCACCTGCAGCGACTCCCCGGCGCGGATCACCGTGCCGAGCTGCTCCTGCGCCACCGACACTTCCCCGCGGTACATGAAGTCCACGACGGCCTGCACCTCCCATCCTTGAAAGTCCTTCAACACGATCACGGGGTGCTTGCACGGGTTCTCGCTGAAGATCCGGCGGAACAGCGGGCTGCATGCGCCCAGCAGCACCTTGTGGGCGCGCACGCGGCGCTCGGCGCACACGAGCGTCACGTCCACCAGGGTCTCGGCGTGCAGCAGCGCCTCGAAGGATCGCAGCAGGTGCGCCTGGTGGTTGTTCCAGCGCAGGCTGTAGTGCTCCTCGCCTCCGCTCGGCTTGTCGTCCATCGCGCGTGCCGGTGCGGACGCGTGTGCGGAGCCGCGGCGAGCTCGCCGGCGGGCGCGTGCGCGGCCTCGCGCCGCCCTCCGCCCGCTTCGCACCGCACTCCGACCCTTTCGCTCAGATCGCCGGGCCGGACCGCGGCGTTCGCATAGCTCGAACCGAAAAGTTTGGGAAGCGCGGGCTCGACGTGGTCGGTCGCGAGGGTGTCGCGGAATATTCTCGGACGTGCGACGCGGGCGGCTCGCGAGCGCGGAGTGAGCCGAGCTGAGGCGCTGCGACGTGCCGGTGCGTGGCGCGGCGCCACACAGACCCCGCCCCCGGCCCCGCCCTGCGCACACACACGCGCGCGCCCCCTCCCGCGCCCCCCTCACACATGCCTCACCTCACATGTATACCTACACACGTCACGCGACGCCTCCTCCACACTATGTATTTTTTTCGGATACCTATCGTCGGCGAGATAGGCCACCGCTCGGGAGGTATGTACGGCGACGGATGCGTTCCGTGGACGGAGTCCAAGAGTCGGTCGGTCTGGCGTTGTTTATAAAATTGGCGGCGGGCAATTCCGATTGTGATGCCGAGTGACCTCCTCGCCTGTCGAGACGGCGCTAGTAATATTTTATGAGCGATGTTTATGTTTGCCGAGCAGATTATCTTTCTAGTTTTCTGTCTCTCTTTCGAACAAAAAAGTTGACGGTTGGAAAAGTTTGTGGCGTGGAGGTTTACAGCCGCGGAAACTAGAGGACGTTACTTTCTACCGTGGCGGTCGCTTCGTGTTACTTTAATTGAGAACGATTTATGACTGTGAGGAAATCATGGTGGAAATTATTAAAATCATAATAAAATGTAAAACATAGTTACTTACCTCCTTATTAATCGAGGTAAAGGTTATTGCAATGAAGCATCATCGATAAAAAACCTATAAATAAATTAATGTGGGTAGGTACCTATCAATAAGTGTAGAATTATTTTGGACACCCGGTCTTTGGTATCAGAAGAAACGAAAATTGAATCAAGGAAAAGAATTTCGAAATGGCTTTCACGAATGGATTTCTGACGTTTACATGAGATTCCGACCGAAGACTTCCAAATGCGATGGATGGGACCCGAGGAGTTTTAGCGAGTAACTATGCAGCCACTATGCAGCATAACGTTTTCCCGAAAGGCCGCGTGATTTGGTGACATTCTTTCTGAAAAAAGTATCTGTGTGCTGTAAAGTAGGTACCTATCTTATCTCCAATCAGTCATTTAGTTTAGTTAATAGAAGATAGCCCTGCTCGAGCAAAGAGTTCATATCCCACCCGGTTGAAATTGATGTTTTGTCATTTCGTTTCACTTAATCATTCAATAATTTTATTAATTTGCAAAATTCCCCATTCCATAGCGTTCTCATATCCAGCATCATAAGGTGCCATTGTGAATATGGGGGCACGGCAGTGCCCCCGCCAAGTCGAGCAAAAAAGCGGCACGGCCGTACCATCCTTTTCTCGAAGCAATTCAAGCCATTTTCGACCCCCTATAACTTCGTTGTGGATAAAGCTAGAAGCCTGAATTTTTAGTAACCAAGCAGGCATTGTATAAACACGGTATATTTCAAATTTCATTCAATTTGAACCAGTAGTTTAAGAATTATAACTAGTCAAAGTTTCTTAATTTCGTCACTCACTGACTGACTGACCGATCATCAAAACTCTAAGGCACTTCTAGCAGACATAGAAGCTTTAAATTTGGAACACAATTAGTGTTTAGTGTATAGATCAAGGAAAAACTAAAATATTTTGCAATTTCGGTCCAGTTTTCTAGATACATCAACTGCATAAATAACTTTGTAATCCCATATAAACATATAGGATTACAAAGTTACATTTGCAGTGAATGAATCAGTGTACCTGTATATAATATAATGGAATAATAGGTGTAGATAGGTACCTAGATATAATTATGTTCAAAGGTAACTTATAAAAGGAAAAAAGTAAAACTATCTACAAAAAGAAATGAGATGCCATCAAAAACAAAACTTGTAAAAAAAACCAAGTCTCGCAACTTAGATCTTCTACCGTAAAAAGTTGTGAGATCCATGTAATACCAAGTCGGTTAATTTATTCAGTTCCTACTTAAGGGTCCTTCTGTCTTAAGTTACTACGTAATTAGCTAACCTAACAAGTAACAACATCTTATAGTGACCATATTATCAACATTAAAAATCTTTTATGTTTTAAATAAATAGATTGACTTGGCAATCGCACTAAACAATCAAATTTAATATAATATGTAGGTATTACTTGTGAGATACATTGTGTTTTCATGCGATGGTCAAGTCGATCTATTTATTTAAAACATAAAAGATTTTTAATATTAATAATATGGTCACTATAAGATGTTGTTACTTGTTAGGTTAGCTAATTACGTAATAACTTAAGACAGAAGGACCCTTAAGTAGGAACTGAATAAATTAACCGACTTGGTATTACATGGATCTCATAACTTTTTACGGTAGAAGAACTAAGTTGCGAGACTTGGTTTTTTTTTACTAGTTTTGTTTTTGATGGCATTAGACTCTTGTAGGTCCAAAGGATTGATCTTTTGTTTTTATTTTTAGGGTTCCGATGCAAAATCGGAACCCTTATAGTTTTGTCGTGTCCATCCGTCCGTCCGTCTGTTCGTCCGTCTGTCCGTCTGTCCGAAGCAAAGCGCCGAAATCCTTAGTGCTAGAAAGCTGTAATTTCAAAGTCAAGTGTCCTCCCCCCCGCCCACTGGCTAAACGCTTGGAGTTGGACAAGTGAAAAAATTCTCAAAAATAGGATATGTAATGAATTTACAAGAAAAAATATCACGGCTATGTTACCTATACGTAGTTAATGAGTAATAGTCGACAAAATTACTACTTCGGAACCCTACATTTCGCGTGGCCTGACACGCACTTGCCCGGTTTTTTCTATCTTGGTTGACAAAACATCGGCGATGCCTATGGTGTTTACAGATGTCCTGGGCAGCGGTGCCCTCTTATCACCAGGTGGTTCGTCGGTTTGTCGGCTATTTACATAAAAATATCGTGTGTTCTTACTTAAATGTACATCCTGAAACGTTACTTTCAAAACATCAGTCACAAAAATCATTTTTGAATACCTATTCAACCATACTCCACTCGATAGGTTTAATAAAAAAAAATTTTGAAGACAATATTGCGCCAAAAATCGGCCATTTTAATTTTTTTTCAATTTTGATAGATATACCTACCCAGATTCACTCTCACAATTAAGATAAATCTAACGGCACCTCTCAAGCTGAAATCGATCAAGCTGTTTAGGCTTCTATAAATATAAACTAGTATAAAATTAATAATTAAAAAAAACCCCACTTGCTATCAAAAAAGCTATCATGATATACCTTTCTGAAATCCTTATGGTGAGCCCATTAATTTGATACCCATATTGCGTTATTCAATTTATTTTTATTTTTTGATACTTAAAACAAAGGCATCTCACAGCCACCACATTTTTTTTTTCAATTTCACTTTTCTAAGAACACCTGGGTTATCAAGACGAATCCGTTCAGCGGTTTGGAAGATTCGAGGTAATAATGAATATTACATGCATACATACAAACATACATAGAAGACAAGATACGCGCGAAAAACATAACCCTTTTTGGCAGTTGGGTAAAAACAATACGATGACATCCCTACCCATAGTAGCAATGGCCACTCGCGCATAAAAGCGTTATTGTTTTAAACTGGCGGTCCATGTAGCATGCAACCATGCACATAGTCTATGGTCTACCGTAGTCTCCATAGAGGACGTTTTCAACCCAAATGACCGCCATTGTATCTTGTACAGGTAAAACTTGAAACAATGGCCGAGAAATGTTATCGTTTTGTGCTGAAGATAAAAGAGTTTTTGGAAAGATGCGGACAGAGCGACGCGGAGTTATGGATGTGTGAAATGTTGATGTTTTAACATTTTTAATCTGGGTAACTACTAACTACTTAAGTGCTTTCATTGTAAGATGAATTGGGTGATATTCTACCTTCCAAAATAGCGAAAGTCTATCCGAAGTCACTGTCTGTTTATTTTTAAATATTTGAAAACAGTACCTAATTTTTTATTGGATAACTTAATTGATTTAAGGATAGCAATCGAGCTTGCAATGCCACCTTTCCCCCGCCGCCCATGGACATCTGCGACAAACCTGGAATGACTGTAGGAGGGTCGCGTATTTCCATTTCCGTGTTCAATAGGAGGCAGTACTGCCTCGAAACGCGCACGGGTTTGTCAGGCTAATTCTCTTTCCAAACTCGTGTTCAGTTCAAGGCACGCGTCCTCCAGTCGCACACGGGTTTGTAATGTTCTTATAAACACGTGTTCATGGCTTCCTGCGATATGCCGATGATATAGTCATCCTGGCGGGTTCCCTGGAAGAACTTGGTATAATGCTCGGGGACTGAACAGCGCTTCACAACGGGTGGGTCTTAAGATGAACATGGACAAAACGAAAATCATGTCGAATGTCCATGTCACACCCATACCGGTTGTTGTTGATGGCGCTGCTCTCGAAGTTGTAGACGAATACATTTACCTGGGACAAGTGATCCAGATGGGTAAGTCCAACTTCGAGAAAGAAGTCACTCGTAGAATACAACTCGGATGGGCTGCGTTCGGGAAACTGCGTCATATCTTGTCGTCCAAAACACTACCTCAGTGCCTGAAGTCGAAGGTGTTCAAGCAGTGTGTGTTGCCAGCGATGACATACGGATCCGAGACGTGGTGCTTCACTATTGGCCTAATCCACAACCTCAGAGTAGCGCAGCAGGCTGTGGAGAGGGCAGCTATGCTCGGTATTTCTCTACGTGATCGCATCAGAAATGAGGAGATTCGTAGGCGAACAAAGGTAACCGACATAGCTCAAAGAATTAGCCAGCTGAAGTGGCAATGGGCTGGCCACATAGTTCGAAGGACCGATAACCGTTGGGGAAGAAAGGTCCTCGAATGGCGCCCACGTCTCGGAAAAAGGAGCATAAGATGCCCCCCGACCAGGTGGACTGACGACCTGAATAGTCTTACTACTAACAGGACTAGTGGGAATTTCTTTCCCACTAGTCCTGTCAACAGGACTACTCAACAGGACAAGTGGGAATAAACGAAGAAGACAGCGGGCATCCGCTGGATTCAGAAGGCTCAGTACCGGTCAGAGTGGCGCAAGTTAGGGGAGGCCTATGTCCAGCAGTGTACCTCCAAGGGCTGATGGATGGATGGATGGATGGAAATAATCCATATTTGTTTACAAAAACAACATTTCTTTATAAAGCCTGTTGGCCTACTTATGTTACTCCGATGTCCTAATTGATTTAATTGGACACCAAATGATTCAATTATTTCTTGACTAAAACATTCAATTGTAGATCCATTACAAATCACTCGTAATCCTGTTTAAGCTGCAGATTATAAATAATCGCCTATTTCATTAATTACGCTGGTGATTGTATATTAATATTGCAAATACATTATTCATGTTTTATCAATAAATCCACGATTTAATAGTAATTACCATGTTTTATCACATGATTAGACCTAATTAAATATGTAAGCATTGTTTTCAATAAAGAGACCAATGTCCTATATTTTTGGATAAAGTTGATTTTGTGATCTATGATACTTTAGTCCCGGGAAAAAAAACAGTTATTACTTCTGAGATAAATTATTCTGTTCCGTTATGTATCTCATGTAAAGGAACGTTAGTGTTCTTCATCATCACAATTCATAACCTAGTCCCACTGTTGGGCTCGAGCGCCCACAGCGTGGCTTGATAACCTTTTTGTACAGGTAACGAGCCGGCAAACGAGCTGACGATCCACCTGATGGTAAGTGAGCACCGTCGCATATGGACTTCAGCGGCACCAAAGTCATCACTGATGCGTTGCCGGCCAAGAAAAAGAGAAAAAACAATTTTGGTAACAGGATTAATGAATCAAATATGAAATCTATTGTTATTACCATCCTCATCATTATTATCTATGTTATTGCTTATCATATGCATAGCGTGATAGCCTAGCGGTTAGAACGTTGGTCTCCCGAATGAAGGGGCCCGAGTTCAAATCCTGGCACGCACCTCTAATTTTCAAATATTATGTGCGTATTAGAAGTTAATTTTCACTTGCTTCGGTGAAGGAAAACATCGTGAGGAAACCTGCACACCGGAGAGTTCTCTATAAAGTTCTCAAAGGTGTGTGAAGTCTACCAATCCGCACTTGGCTAGCGTGATAGACTATGGCCTAACACCCCGAGCCCTGCAGTGAGACAATTATGGGTTGTTGCTTTGCTTTATTGCTTACCTGTGAAACTATGTGCTCTGGGAACTCAATGCAAAGCTATACTGTTGTTCATGATAGTTATGGGGTTTGTTCAGGGGACCAGACCGCGAGGTCGCAGTCCAATGCGCTGGTCAGACCAAATCCGCACCACTCTCGACAGCAAGATGCACGAGGCCATCCACGCTGCAAAAAACCGGAACCGCTGGCGCCAGATAGTCCGGAATAAAGTGATCCGTGGAGGGGGTCACGACCCTCAGCAATGAGGATATCGACGCAAGGAGGAGGATGGGGTTTGTAGTGACAAAGCTTGTACAGTCCAGCCTTGTAGAGTTAGAGGTTTAGCTCGTCGTAACTTTTGATAACTTCTGACAACGTTAAAGAGTTTGTAAGTCCTGGCAACTTTTTCACATTTAATAAATTTAGTAGTAAATTATGTTTGTCTTGGTTTGTATTGGTAGATTTTAGTTGCAAATTACGAATTATTCTTCCGGTACGGACGACACACATTGCTTCGTCATTAATTATGTTGCTTAATAATGACAAAGAGCCATGTCAAATATAATTTGCAAAATTATGAGCTGTGAATCCTTATGCGGATTCAACCCATTAATGACCCACTACTGATAATGGGTCTCTCCTCTTGAGAAGGCTTAGAGAATCTATACTAATATATAAAGAGGAAAGATTTGATTTTTTGTTTCCATTGAATAGGCTCCGAAACTACTGAACCGATTTGAAAAATTCTTTCACTGTTGGGAAGCTACACTATCCCCGAGTAACATAGGCTATATTATATTTTCAAAAAAAAAATTAGGGATCCTTTATAAAACTCGAATAATGTAATCCAAGGTGTAAAAAAATAAGAAAACCGAAGCAAAGCGAGGGTGGTTACTCGTACTCTATAAAGCTGATCCAGTGCGGATTGTTGAAGGCGTTAGCGGCATGGCTTAAAGATCGGAACCGACGGCTTTACGTGCCCTCCGAAGCACGGAAACGCTCAAGAATTGTTTGCCACTGGCTGTCCAGTTGGTTGTCCAACTAGTCGGTTCCAACTAGATCGACATAAGCCTATGTGCGCTTCAGTTAATATTAATTGTGCCTAATTAGGGGCCATTCATAAATTACGTCACACGTTAGGGGGGAGGGGGGAGTCAATGTAGTGTGATATTGTGTGACAAGGGGTGGGAGGGGGTCCTAAATTTCGTGACCTCATATTTCAAAATCGAATAATTGGTATGCATAGGTAAATATAAAAAAAAACCATTAATGGAAATAAAACTTATTTCAGAACTGCTGTTTTAATTTAATAATTTCTAGGTGTAAAATTTCATGATATGTCACGTCACACTATAGTCACCGCGAACTAAGAAGCCCAATTTGTCGTTTGCCATCACAGTGACATTAGAGACGTACAAAAAAATCGGTTCACGAAAGAAACCAATTTTTAATACAATAATCGATTCAAAATTATAAGATCTTCTAATCGATTCGATAATTAAATTTTAAACTAAAAACCGTAATATTTAGATACCTAGTTACCTACCTACTACCTCGATTGAGCTATCTCGTACCGCGTATTCTTAATATGTACCTATTTACGACTTCAATAAAATAGTCTTTTATCCATTCGCTCATGAACATCAACAACACCAAAAGCATCACTAGTGCGTTGCTGGCCAAGAAAAAGAAGAAAAAGAAAGAAAGATAGATCATGATAGAATGAAAGTCCCGCTCAGTTTCATAATAATATTTTGACATAATATTATATTATGAGCGTCAGGAAAAAACTGCAGTGAATAAATTCTTGCTTCTTTCGTAAGACACATTCATGTAGGTATACATAATTATTATTTTGTTGAAAAAAAATGTTTACCGCAACCTTAAATACATAATTACATATAACATATTATCTGCAGTTACTGTCCATGGATGGCGAAGTGCCCATACATAATGGAAAATGTCCTTTATTAGCATCCAATTCGTCTTGGTATTATTGGGTACCTAATTTTAAATTCAAATGCAAGCAAATCATTCTTAACAATGTAATTAAATTAATCAATTTTCATTTTTAAATTTCGATTATAGTAATGTATCGATTATGATTGGTTGTATAAACGGTTTCAAGCCGTCACATCACCCTACGTCAGATAAGATTTAGGCTTCTTCATATAAGATTGTTTCGACGACATATATTTTTATTAAATTTTGCATAAATTATGATGTGATGGAATTTTTACTAGATTTTAACGTATAATATGATTTATAATCAACGCCAACGAGTAGGGATTTTTAACAAATTTTGGCAAAATCCTTTGTCAGTAAGTATTCAACTATTCATGTCAAGTAAATGGATATTCCATTTCGCTCAAAGACACCCATACAAGGTTAGTTCATATTAAAAAATAGCAGCTATCATTATGGGCATCTTAGATAATTTTGACTATAGGGGGGGAGGTCTCATTTTATGTGACCAGCTGTGACAAGGAGGGGGGGAGGGGTCAAAAAGTTATGAAATTAGTGTGACGTAATTTATGGATGGCCCCTTATTTTATTTCTTAAGCTCTAACTCTAAACAATCTTTAAGGAAAAACGCTCATGCAAACCTCATATATACAGCCTAGTCGATACGGTACGATAAGGTTCTACTACGTGTATTCAAATACCTGCCTCACATTTGCCTCAAATTACGTCGGAAAATGCGTAATAAGTACCTATGCGTATTTAACAGTTAATAAGCAGTTCGCGTGGTGTTCCTGCCTCAATCAAATGGCCATTTAGTTGCCACACAAGTGGGGCAGTTTGCGTGTGTGTTTAGACTTTTAATTAGTGTATCACGGACCTTATTGTACACCATTTATTTTGCTTAAACTAGGTTTATCGTTTTATGGTTTTACACTGACACGGTTTTAACTAGAAGTATATTTAAGGGAGTATTTATTTTCATGTTTGTATTTTAATGTGATTTTCAGGTGAATTTTTAGGTGGCGTCATCGCGTCATTGTGATCATGATCCACGTGATTAAGGGGTAATTATATTTTACAAAATTTAGTTGACTACTTAGATCGGACTTCTTTCGTTATTTATTATTATACATAATACAATAGCTAACGTTATGTTCTGGTTTATACAGTGATGTTTGAGGAATAAGATACTGAATTTAGTTTTTTCTGATTTCCCCTAAATGTGCTGTAATCGACGACTGCATATCAAAAGATCAAGGTACAGCGGAGTACACTCACAACTTTCTTTGAATATACCAGGAATTAATAAATTAGGAATACTTAGAAAACCAAGAATTAATAATAATTCCCACCACTATAATCACAGTCATCTATTTCCGCGTAACCAAGCTTTTCTTCATAAAAACTCAACGTTACAAATCGTTCTTACTCGCCTTAATTGTTGTACACCTTAAATAAGTACTCGACATCAGAAACAGAGTTACGACAAAATAATAATCCGGGAATTTTGACCCACGCCTTCGATTGTGGCGTTAGTGGGCGAATTCACGCACCCTTAACAAATAAACATATACCTTCAATGAATCAACTCCGAGTGCGTTATTATAGATGTGGCCACACGTTTGTGGGTATGAAAACTGTCCTTATCTGCTGAAGTAGTAGGTTTTTGTTTTTTGTTTACTCTGGAACGACTGGGCCAGAAATTGGGTGTCTCCTTTGAGTCCTTATTATAATAATATAATATTATAGTTAGCTTTTCATTAGGGTATGGTCCTGTGTAAAGTAGGTTATGTGTTGTGTACTTTTTGTTAGGGTAAGGTATGTTTCTTACTCATTATAACGCATCTAATTATCTATTATTTCATCATACTTACTCATCGATTTAACAATAGTCAGTGGTTTTATGTATCAATGCATTTAAAATCCACCACTTTTTCATCTTCTCTTGTGAAGGTTGGTATTACGACCTTACAATATTTATCTTTTTATTCAATGTTCATAAGCAATAAATAAATACATAATATCATTAATAAAATGATTATCGACCACTAGTTCATAAGGCGTAAAGGCCACAGAAATTGTGAATTTTTTTTAATTTTTTTTATATACATATATAATTACCGAACTAAAAAAGGAACAGAGAAATATATTGTACAGACAATCTGATTTGATATAATAAACGCATGGTCAGCCTACGTATTGAAAAACTCGGTGGAAAGTGGCGTTTCGGCGCGCTTTATTAAGTGAGGTCAGATGGTATCGCACGTGGTCACATACTAATGTACACACGTAAAGCTAATTCGCCGTGATGTATGGCGCACGCGAGCCCAGGCGATGGGGCGAGGGGCGAAGGGGCGCTTATAGTTTGAGAAACACTGTTTGTGTTCCTCATAAGTTACGTGTAAGTAATTTTTAGCTTGAAAAGTTGGATAATGCATGTTAAAATTATTTATAACTTCTCGGCGTTAGTTCTCATTAAATGACAAGGCGGGTGTGTGTAATGTACCAATGTACAATGTACAGGTGTGTATGTGTGTAAATCGATCGCGATGGGGCGCGCTTACACTTTGGGAAACGCTGTTTGTGTTTTTATAAGTTACGTGTAATTCAAAGCTTCGAAAATTGGAAAATAATGTATGAAAATTTGAGTAACTTCTCCGCATTAGTTTTATGGGGCGTGCTTACAATTTGGGAAACGCTGTTTTAATAAGTTTCGTGTAATTTTGAGCTTCAAGGAAAATAATGTATGGTAAAAACTGGAAGGATTGTTAGCGTTTGTTCGTTTTAAAAGACAATGTGGGTTGTGTTTAACATTGTTTTAAATATTTTTAATATTAAGGGGAAAGTGAATTCTCGAAAGTTACTTATAAAAAATTCCGTGAATGAACTATAGTTAAGATTTTTTTATCATATAGGACTCTAACGCCCCAATTCAGAGTCACTAACGGTTAATTTAATCGCTCGTTAGTAAAGAATCACCATACAAATTCTGTACTAAGGAACGATTTAAGCAGTGGCGTAGCTAGCCCTATGGAGGCCCCATATCAATTTATGTTGTGGGGCCCCCTCAACGTAGGTAGCCAACTGTAGCGGTCGTTGGCCGCTGGCGAGCTTTTTTTGGGAGTGTTAGTGGGGGCCCCTATACGCTGGGGGCCCCATATAATTGATACGGCTGATACGGTGGTAGCTACGCCCCTGGATTTAAGTAACCGTTAGTGACTCTGAGTTGGGGCGTAAGAGCCCACCTATTAATTTATAGAAAAAGATACGGGAATATAGGTAAGTTTCTACAGAAATGAAAAATATTTTGATATAAATTAATGACCAAAGCGTACACAAGTTTACACCCGAATTTTCATGTGCGATGTAAAGTCGCGTCAGACGACAAAGTTTGAGAAGCATCGAGTGCCGCAGTTCAAGTGTTTATGTAGCGATGTACTGATCGCCTTGTTTTTCTGTTCGTACCTGTGTTTGCATTAATGAAGGAATGGTACATTTCCAATTACAGTGCCACCAACTTATCTGTAAATTGACGCAGGGCGCTGTCGGACGCATTGGACCAATCATTGGACGCAATTCGAGACGTAGTTAATGTCAGTGAATGAACACAAATAACTTATGAATGGGGCGGCATTAGTTCCAATTTTCGCCATTTCACAGATAACTTGGTGGCACTGTACTGGCCATCATGTTGGTAATAAAATTTGCATATTATCTATATTTAGCTTAAGATCCTGATATCGTGAAAGTTCGCTGTGACAACTGTAGCTACAGTGGAATAACTTATGTTCATTGTGACGTTCTTTATTAGGTATGTGGGAATTTGCTGAGAGGAAAGGTTTTTAATAAGTCTAGTTAGTTGGTGATGCGACAAATTAATTTAAGGGGTTAAGAGATTTAATTTTTTTTATTAAAAACCTAAGATACTGTTGTCATGTATATCGTTAATGCAAGTGAGCTCCTTATGGGTACAAAGTATGTTTTTTATAGTTCGATTCTAAACGGTAGGTATTTTACCTACCTATAAATATTCGAATTTTGATATGTGTACTTATTTACTTTTATCTTCGAAATTACTAATGTTACATTGAAATTGTAAATCATAAAACTTATGTGGCTATTTTTGCTAATGATAATCCCGTTTCATTGTCATAGAAAATTGTACTCTATAGCACTCTACTCACTCGTTAAGCTAACATCAAGAAATAAAAATGTGTTTTATACCTATCTTCTGCACAGAGTCCACCCCTACACATGCATCGGAGTGCATTGGTGGGTGGCGAGCCGAGAGAAATGAATATTTCGGCTTCGGCCCACGGGAACGCTGTCTTACGACGTGACTAGAGCACAGAGTAGCTTGTCGCAAAGAGTTTGCAATTTAGTCATCGGAAAAAAATGATTTCATTAGTGGCCAGTAACTAATTACTCGTGAGAAATTATTCTAGTCATTAAAAATTATTCCGATTACCCATCGAATGAGCAGTTTTTATAACCATGTTATAAAAACATAATGCTTGTTCCAAATGTAAATATATTTAAGAAATTTAGTGGAAAAAAATATTATGTTTAAATAAATTATTAACCCTTTAACACTTTATTGTATTTGTTAATACTTTTCTTAGTGAAAGCTTAGGAAGCTGTCAAAATAACTTTGACCTAGCCACGTCCCTTTTATTACGATTTCGTCGTAATAATATTATTTAATAATAGTAGGTATTTTTTTGTCACTACATAGCTATTTACTTAAAAAAATATAATTAATGTGTACATAATAAAACTTACGTAAGTTCAAATGAAACAAATGCGTTACTTCAAAGATATCCATGGTGTAGAGGTCTCTAGATTGACGTTACCTGTGAGATCCTCCATGCATGCGATGTTCATATCACTGGCTGGTGTTCGGTGAAGGCTGAAAACTGAAAAAAGCGAGTGCACGTCGGCACTTGTCTGGCAAGTTGCACAAGCTGGCACTTAGATTAGTTTGCAAGTTCACTTCGGAGTTGTGCGATAGGTGTCGTACGGCAGATGAAGTACACAAGTCGAGGTATACAAGATTTTACCGTTTTTTTCTGTGCTTCATTTTTGTTATGAAAGTTGATTGTAAACTTCTTCTAGGTTCTTATTAAGTTGTTTTTTTTTTAATTTCTAATTCTGTTTATTATTGTACTAATGACGTTTGATACTTTGACGATTTGCGTTATCTTTTACCTTTGTACAATAAAAAATATAAATACACGTATCCAAATTTTTAAGTGCACTTCAAAGACAAGTTATGTTATCTCAATAATTATATAAATTACATGTCACGTTGTTTGTCCGCGATGGACTCGTAAACTACTTACGCTTACGTCCGATAATCGGTGACCGATTTTTTGTAGGAGAAAAATAGAACGTACTGATAGCAATAGTGCAACGCACACGTCCTACAAAAAGGCGGTCAGAAATAATATGGAAAAAAAAATCGGCCCGATTATCTTTCCTACAAAAAGTCGGACGTGGTGGGCGGGAAGCGATAACCGATTTTAATCAAATTTGCACACCGTGTGCAGTTTGATCCAAGTTGAAAGATGGGATAGACGGAAGTTTTTAATAAAAAAAAACCTTTGACAGAACGAAGTCTGTTCGGGCAGCTAGTATCTTATAAAAGGTTTATCCGGAATAAATTATCCCGTACAAAGTTTACAGTTACAGATTAATGGAGAAGTGCAATTTAAATCATCAGTTCCGTTGGCATACACTGACGTACTCGTACATTGTGGTTGTCTGGTACATAGACAACATAGATCGCGGGCGCGCGGTAATGAATCAGATGTGTATCGGCCGACGTGTGAGAACATACGGCCAAAATACTGGCCGTAAATATCGGTTCGCGTGCGCTTCGATTTTAACTTAGAACGATGTAGAATGGACATAAATACGGCTGGATTTGGTTTTGAATTTCGAATTCGATATTTTGAGGTGTCACTTTTTTTTTGACGTTTCATTAGTTTTAAACTTGAAGCTGTTTTTCCGTTTTATCATTGTTAGTTATAAAAATGTACCTACCTTAGAATTGTCTTTGATTTAGTTTGCGAAATTAGTTTTCCTGTAAAAGTAAGTTTTTACCTTACCTAAGCTCAGTAGAAAATACTATTCGCGAAATTAATTATTATTTAATCTAAATTATAATGATATACCAGCCTACTGTTAATTTAAATGATTATTATCATTTAGTATCTCAGGATAATAATTACCACCTTCATAATAACCACGAATTACATTTTCAAAATCAGTTAGGTACTTGCAATTGCAAAAATAAAAGAAAAAGTTTATATCGAAGCAATCATATTTTTTTGCATAAGTTTTTCAAATTCAAAGAACCTGATGAATTTACCAGCAAGATTGTCACTAATGTCTGAATGAGCGATAAGCACCTTTACTTGATTTGTTTTTATTTATGCACCTGTCTACAGTTTGTAGGTCTGTGGCAGCTTCGTGCGCACACGAGGCCCGCCCCGGGCGCACCAAATAAAAGTTAAACCGGCGATAAGCGCCAAAATTTTCAATGTTTTCATTCTGTTCACAGCCCGGTGAACCCGGCAGCACCTCGGCCATCTCGCTCATAACTGTACATATAATAAACGAGTAACCGCCCTCGCTTTGCTTCGGTTTTCTTATTTTTTTACACCTTGGGTTACATTATTGGAGTTTTATTAGGGATCCCTATTTTTTTTGAAAATATAATATAGCCTATGTTACTCGGGGATAGTGTAGCTTCCCATCAGTGAAAGAATTTTTCAAATCGGTTCAGTAGTTTCGGAGCTTTTTCAATGCAAACAAAAAATCAAATCTTTCCTCTTTATATATTAGTATAGAGTATAGATATGTCTATCTTTACAGTTCGCTCGAATTTACCCACAAGATTGCGAATGATTTTTCGATTGCGTCTGAATAAATATATCCGTATTAGACTGTCTCTCGCTTGTATGATGGTCAGTACTTCTATAAAAATATCCTCTAATAAGGTGCAATCTTACCGTCGATATTAAGCTGGATAGAGAGGCCAGCGATCTACTAGGATATATTACCCCAAAATCACATTAATTATAAGTCAAACTTCTAATAATTCGTATTTTTTTTACACAAATAAGTTAATGCTTGTCCACAATCTCACCTGATGGTAACTGGAGATGTGGTCCAAGGTGAACACACAAGGTGAGCACATTAACTTAGTAAAAGCCTATTCACTCTTTTCTTGAAGACATCCACGTCATAGGCAGGCGAGAACGCTGACAGGCAGGTATTATTAGGTATATCTATTTTTATCTTATCACTTATCTTTTACACCGTGAAAATCCACACGATACCCACCCCTATCGCCCGCACGTGTAGTCAACTTTTTGGCAAGGCCCAATTTCCCAACCGATCCAACTTTACAATTTCCCACTTTACCTGTTATGTTTCAGGCGTTTTGTTTCGCAAGTTCGCCGTGTGTTCGGCTGTTTACACTGCGATGAACGTGTGTTTACCTGTTTGTTTGTGTATCGTTAGTTTTCCGATAGGTTATAACTTTTACACTTAATGCAATTTTTGGCGTGTTCTGACTTTTCAGACTACATTTTTTGGATTTAATGCAGTGGCGTAGCTAGCTTTAAGGAGGCCCTATATCAATATTTGATGTGGGGCCCCGTCAACGTCAGCTGTCAAATATAAAACGAATGCCAACTGTAGCGGTTGTAGGCCGCTGGCGAGCTTTTTTTTTGCGAGTGTTAGTGGGGGCCCCTATACGCTGGGGGCCCCGTATAATTGATACGGCTGATACGGCGGTAGCTACGCCTCTGATTGAATGCTAACTTGGCTGCTACTAAAATCTTTAGGGATATAAACTGGCTACGATAAAAAAGTTATATAGATGTATCTACTGAAGAACTTTTTGGTTTGGTTTTAATATCTGTGGTTGATTTTTGTCAGCTCCCGGTGTAAAATGCAGGTTCCATTAACATCGTCTGCATATCTGGCGTTCGTCCACACTTCGGTTCTAACGTAATTTTCTCCCACGCACGAACTATCCTCATGCAAGTTTATTACTTCACTTAGGTACCTACTTCGACCTGTGAACTAAGTTTACTACACTACATTATAATAAAGTAACAGTTTCATGAACCAACGTTTCGTAAACTACCAGACGGTCATCCGTGCGAGGATTTCGTAAAGTGGTTTTTATCTTTTTCTAACTAAATTCGTTCCCGTCGATTCGCCTCCATCCAACTTTAAAACTCCACTTTAGACGCTAACTTTTCGGCGTTTTATTATGATCATACACAGAATTGCTGTTCGAAAAACATCCGACGCGTTTTTGGGAGCATGCTCTTCGAGTGGGACTTGTACGTTAGTAACTTTTCTATTTTGTAGAAGCATGAGCGTGGAGAATATTTGAACGGGTTTTTGGCTAGGGGAGAGTCTTTAGCTTATTTGATTCGAACACTTGTTATTGGAGACTAACAGACTAATTATATCATTCTATTTACATAGTTTAATCTTGTCATATTTGCAGCTAAAAAGATCCACCTTACTAGGTAAGTGGCAATTAATATTTATATCCAGAATGTCTGACATCTGGCATCAACCTATTTATGGCTCTCTATTGAGTATTGGTCTCTGCTTAAACTCTGTTAAGTTGGTCAGCTCAATCACCGTCCTTCGACTAAGAATCTGCAAACTATTACTTCAATTCCTAGTTCCTGATAGAAATATGACTGTGTACGTCTTTATAACTACGACTAGAAGCATTAAAGAAAGTATTTTATAGACAAACAAAAGCCAGATCGCGTGTCCCACCAACACAAACACATGACCTCAAGACAGCCCAAATCCAGCAAGTACTTACCAAAAAATGCTAATGTCCGATCGTAATCGCCACTAACGCGTGAGCGCGGCCACGCATACTAGACTAAATGTAACCCTTGAACTATCTGATAACCCACCTAGCAGCCGCCAGTATACGCTGACCTCTTCACCCCTTATTGTGCTTCTAAGCATTACCGGTTCATGCGTCTAAATTGGTCGAATTAGATAACTATTTGAATATTAAAATACACTATTATTGATTATGTCAACGTTATTTTTATATTTTTTAAATAACGCTTAAATTCATTACAAAAATCCACTTTAAGTCACGAGAAATTCTGTAAGTGTTGTGATTAAACCAGCACAATTTTAAGTCGATGATAGGTCATCTTAAACTGGCCATTACCAACATGCGACGCTTGAAATATGTGGAATGACGTCACATTTATGTCAGTCAATCCATTAATGCCTTATCTCGACTTCCGAAATCGTGTGTTTCGTTAAGTGTGTATGAGGCTTTATTAGCTTGAACCATGACACGGCTTTTTTAAGGTGTTCATGAAAAATATTTTTCTAATGTTAGTAAAATATTATTTATAAATACTCGATGGTAACAATTTCGTTATGAGTCATAAAAGTAATTCGTAGTTATTTACATTTACCCTGTTCTCCCAAGTTCGGTTACCGTTAGGTACAGTCGTATTAACACGTTACCCATTGTTATTACCGTACAAAACAAAGATCCCTTACCTGGGGATTACCATTCAGTCCACATATCGCACTTCCCAGAACCGATAATAGAACAAAAACAGGACAAACATACCATTGGCGTATCACAGTATTCCAACAGTTTGGGAATGGAATAACATTTTTAAATTATCGAAACGTATTTGTCACAAAATGACTGGCCCGGAATCGAACCAGGGTGGGAAAATGCGTTTTCAGGAGTCTAAATAATTATATATTTTTAAACAAACTTACAGGAAGTTTTTGTCATAATTTGTGATTTAAAATAAGGCAGGCATAAATTGTAACGAATTTAAGGATTTATTGTCAATTAATGGTAAAACAAACTGTTTACTATTCTAACTAATTATTTATTCTTTAAACTAATATTTAAATGAAAAGAAATGTCAAGATTGTTTAGCTAATAAAACTCGTATAAAAAACGGAATAGGTATTCCTAGGTTCGCTTTTCATACAGGACTTCATCGCCAATTAATATCAGTAGGGCTATTCTTTAAAATACATAGAGACTCGAAAGCGAACTTGCATCATCTTGATATGTCATTATCCAATCATCTAGTACGCACTTGCGAAGTGAAGTGAGTCTCGAACTCGAACTTCATACGACTAAAGATGGCCTCGGTATGGTATTCTTACCGAATACTTATATGTCATTCTCTAATCATCTAGTACGCACTTGCGAAGTGAAGTGAGTCTCGAACTCGAACTTCAGTTTCGAAACTCATCGCGGATTCCGCTGTCGAGTTACAAAACAGAATAGCCTTCAGGTAGGATTGTAGTCAGACATTAATTTATCATGTCGAAAATGGCATGTCAAATGTCATGGAATTAATAATATCCCACTTCATACCCGAGCATGAAAGTGGCGGGTTTTGTTAATCGAGTCGTTTCTTTATTTGACATTATAATTATTGTGGCACATTTACTTAAACGTTATGTGTTTGATTATTAAACGAGAACAATTATTCTAGGCCTAGTTAGGGCCGTTTATAGACATGCTGAGCTTATTTGAGATACTTGATTTGGTATTTTCAGATTATGGCAATCATGTAAAAAGTCTGCCTCTACTCATCGTGCACTCTACTGAACAATGAGGCTTCCCGCCCACGTCAGTCTTTTTGTAGGACCGATAATCGGGCCGATTTTTCCTGCCATATTATTTCTGAACGACTTTTTGTAGGATGTGTGCGTTGCACTATTGCTATCAGTACGTTCTATTTTTCTCCTACAACAAATCGGTCACCGATTATCGGACGTGGGCGGGAAGCCTTAACGTGGCTATGACGAGACGAACAAGTCCTTCTGTTTTAGATAGCTGGACTTTCTACCACCCAGTTTAATTCTTATATAGGTAGGTAGGTACTCCAACGGTACAATAACGGTATGATTTTTAAATTATTGTTACAACCTTTAAGTAGAAATATTTATTTCTATTTATTTAATGAAAAAATATTTTCTTCCACTTACATGTCATAGGAAAAATACAAGTGTAACGTGCACTCAAATTCATTTTTAAAGCGAAGCGCGAAGTACCTATGAAGGGAGAATTCTCTTCACTATCTATTGTGAGTCTATTATCTATCGTGAGTATAGTTGGGACGTATTGTGACCGTATCATAAAATAATAATATCTACTCGGTAAAGGTAAGAAAATCGTGTAAAGTAGTGAAGGAGTGCCCGAGCACACGGGTAGTCATCGCATAGGGTTTGAATGCAAATCACAGGCCAAGTGCGAGTTGGGCTGTGAGATTATTGGTTCCGATCTCATTTAACATGTTTCAGACGTGTGGGTAAATAAACTACCTGTTACCTGAGGCTAAAGCTGGACCATTTTGTAAATCTCAATATTTTAGTTTTACTAAAGAGCTCTAGTTTTACGAAAGAGATCTCCCATTCATATTTATTATTTGTTATTGGGTGTTTCTGACGTCATACGACGCTTTCATAAGCTGGCGGCTTGTGTCAATCCTTAGTGATGAACCCAGTTCAGCAATAGTGGGCACGATCGCTAGTTGGATGGGTGATCGATAGCTTGACCGCTTCCGTGCTTAAAGTCACTCATTTTATTGTTATATAAGTCGTTAAGCCATAACCTGCAAAATAGTTGCCTCTTTGAACAACCGAACCTTGTTAAATGCTTTACTACGATTATTTAACGGGTAGCTATAAAGTCAGGTGGTAATAGGGATTGAGTAAGTTGTTATAAAACACATTGATTGATTGCAGGATGCATGGCGTCATAGCTTCATCAGGGCACACCACAACCAAGAGGACTTTGTTTTAATTGATTGAATTTATTTTAATTACTGAATAAATAATTGCATAAAAAAAAAATTTTACTCCAAAGGTTTCATGTAAAGGAACCCCAAAAGGGAAGTATAATATTAACATGTTTATTTTAAGCAAGGTTGGTCTGTTTGTTTTCATTATGAGCGACGCCCTGACGCATTAACTACATGTTGTATTGTTAGAAAGCTTCGACTTTTTTCTAATTTCCCTTATTGGTACCGTTGCCCACCCCATTGTGGTGCAAAGTGTACAAACGTGCCGACAGACAAACAAGGGTTTACGATGCATTGAAAAAACGTAGGTAATGTTTATTGCTCATACTGTAGTGTATTTGTTCGCAAGGATATGCGTTTATGAGTGTACCTGTGTGTCGTAAAAGAAGGAATTATTGAGTTTTGACTGTCACACACAATGTTGCTTTAAATAATAATATTGCTTGCAGACTCTGTGAGTCGTATGATTCTTTGAGATATCAGATACATGTAGTCATGTATCACGATTGGGAATCGACCTCTCGCTTAGCAGGCAATGCCACTTATAGAATTAATTACGGGGTATTCAATACTAGTTTAGTTAGCGAAAGTTTTGGTAAAAATTGTAAAGGTATGAACGACAAATGCATGGGACTAAGTTAAAATTGTAACCAAATGTGTAAATGTGTAAGAAATAAATTATTACTCTTAATAATTATTACTATTAATGAATTTTGTCGCGTTACGTGTGTCCAGAAGTTTTCTACTATGCTGTAACCACAATCATTGAAGGGGTTTAGTACACAGTAGAGAAGTGCTGGAAAAATAGAGAAAATACAATATGTAATTACGATAACATTTAACTTCCTTCATGACAAAAGTGAGTATCCATCAAATTACAAAATAATATCTCTCAATTTAAAATGTTATTTATAACTGGTGAAGAGATCAGTGATGCCATTGATGTGGCTGATCTCCATGGGCGACGATAGCCACTTACCATCCGGTGGATCGTCTATATTTACCATGCAAAAAAGAAAATCAATCGTCAAATAAAACAAATCGTGTTCCGGCTGGGGGCTTGAGAGCCAAGTCTTTCTTCCTTTTTCTTCTTTCTTCTTGGCCGGCAACGCATCAGTGTTGCCTTTGGTGTTGCTGATGTCCATGGGCGACGATAGCCACTTACCATCAGGTGGATCGTCAGCTCGTTTGCCGGCTATTTCCATAAAAAAATAGAAGTGAAAAATGTACTAAACCGTTTTGTCATTGCACATATTTTTATATTTACATATAATACGTAGATTCAAAACGCCATACCGCTTGTTGTAAACATCAAAATGATAATTATCGGAGAACTTTACCAAATAAAGTGCAATGCCGCGTCGGGTATCGATCACACAAGTTTGCTTTAATGAGGGTTACGAAACAGTTTTGGGGTTGTGATTCATTAGGCGCGATATATCGCCGGCTCATACGGCCGGAAACTCTTTCCACATAGAGTAAGCGTGCGGTATAGAGTGGACAAACGATTGAGGCTACGATATTTACCCCCGTATTCAAGAACAACACTGTGAGGTCTCACAGTGTTTGCGAGTGCATAGTGGCATTAAAATCATTTCGTAAACAATACTTGAATGAAGTCCTTCGCTGTGCGTTTGTCAAAATCGATAAAGTAGCTGCCGAGCTACTTTACCGAACGCATAGTGTTGGTTTGACTTCTATCAAAATAGAAAGAAAGGATCGATTGTTTGTATTGTTACCTTTGTCTTTTGCTTGTGTCAAATGACTAGAGTGAAGTTAGCCCCATCAAATGAACCAATAAGAGGGCTGTATACAGCCTGTGCGTCCGCACAGCCAAGTGATACTAAAAGAGTCGACTGTGAAACAGAAGGGTTGCCATGACGAACGCACTGAGAAATGCCTTACTTCGCATAGTATTGCTTCTTTACTTAAACAAGTATTGTTCTTGAATGAGTCAAATGCAACGTTTGTATAATTTTTATTTTTTGCAAATTTAAAATTAATTTTCATTATAGTCGAGAAAGTTGCGAATAAATCTACACATGGAGTCATAAGTCATAAGTTTTTATTGCATCATGCTTCATGGAGTTTTTGTTTGTCTCCAATTATGTTTTTTTGCACAGTCTGAGTTATTATAATAATAATAATATATATAAATAAATAATAATAATATTTTTAAGCAAAAACAGATTAAATGTGAGAACCTAAAAACTAAATTTAGTGATTGGGCAACTCCTGGTATATACAAAAGCAGAATTAAACTTTTTGAACTTTATGCGGAAAAATCGACTTCCACAGACCCTGAATTTTTAAATCATGTTAAAATTTATTCAAAAACGTTTAAACTAGTCTGTGCGAAAGTCAAGTCAATTTATATCTATACTAATATATAAAGAGGAAAGATTTGATTTTTTGTTTGCATTGAATAGGCTCCGAAACTACTGAACCGATTTCAAAAATTCTTTCACTGTTGGGAAGCTACACTATCCCCGAGTAACATAGGCTATATTATATTTTCAAAAAAATTAGGGATCCTTAATAAAACTCCAATAATGTAACCCAAGGTGTCAAAAAATAAAAAAAAAACCGAAGCAAAGCGAGGGCGGTTACTCGTTGCTAATAAGATTAAGAATTCTGATAACAAAATCAAAACTACCTGGAACATTATTAATAAAGAAACAGGTAAAGAAAAATTTAAGGATCATGAGTATACTTTAAAGGTCAATGATAAAAATGTTACTACTGATAGCACAGTTGCTTGCGCATTTGAGGATTTCTTCTCGAAAATACCGCATGAAATAACAAAAAACTTAAATGCGAGCCCTCAGCTTGCTATGACTTTAATGGAATCATGTGTTGAATGAAATGCCTGACTTCATTTAGCTTCAAATATATTAATTCCGATACAATTATAAAGACTTTTAAGTCTATAAAGATCAAGAAGTCAGGTGATCTCTGGGGTCTCTCTACTATGATAATAAAACCAATAATTAATTCCATAGCGCCACATCTAAGTCACATTTTCAATAAATGTATTGACGATGGTAGCTTCCCCAATCTAATGAAACATGGTAAATTAATCCCTTTATTCAAATCAGGAAATAAAAGCGACCCCACAAATTTCAGACCCATCTCAATGTTACCAGTCCTTAGTAAAATCTTTGAAAAAGTTATTTATAACCAGCTGCTGTCTCATTTCTACTTAAACAAGTTGTTTCATGTTAATCAGTTCGGTTTTTCAAGAGGAAAAAATACCACTGATGCAGGTATAGCACTCCTTAAGCAAATTTTTGATGCGTGGGAGTGTAAGCAGGATGCCATTGGTATATTTTGTGATCTCTCAAAGGCGTTCGATTGCGTTGATCACAATATACTGATAAATAAACTTAGGCATTATGGTGTCTCAACACAATCAGTTGGCCTTATAAAATCCTACCTATCCGACCGTATCCAGAAAGTAGTTATTAATGGCAAGGAGTCCCCAGGAGCACACATTACTATGGGAGTGCCCCAAGGATCAATATTAGGACCACTTTTATTTTTAATATATATCAATGATCTTCCTTATTTCACAAGGGACTTGTGTGAAACTGTATTGTTTGCAGATGATACCTCATTACTTTTTAAAGTTGATAGGAGAAAAAAATGTTTTGACGATGTAAATAATACTGTTTCCCAAGTGTTGCAATGGTTTACATGTAACAACCTAATGTTAAATGCTAGTAAAACGAAATGTATGAAATTCACATTACCAAATGTGAAACAGGTACCAACTCAAATAGTTATAAATAAGGAAGTACTTGACCTTGTAAATTCAACAAAATTCCTTGGCCTTACTATAGATTCACAGTTACAATGGAGTCCTCATATTGAAGCCTTGTCTGGGAGACTGAGTTCAGCTGCTTACGCGGTTAAGAAAGTAAGGCTCTTAACTGACGTAGAAACAGCACGGTTAGTTTATTTTAGCTACTTTCATAGTGTTATGTCCTATGGTATGTTGTTGTGGGGCTCAGCTGCAGATATTGAGTCTATATTTATTTTACAGAAAAGAGCAGTCCGTGCCATTTACAACCTCAGGCCTAGGGACTCGCTTAAGGATCTCTTTAAGGAAATTAATATTTTAACTGTGGTGTCACAATATATATTGGATAATGTTTTGTATGTTAAGAAATATTACGACAGTTTTCTTAAGAAGAGTGACATCCACAATATTAATACGAGGAACAAGGCTAAACTGATTGTACCAAATTTTAGACTATGTAAAACTGGTGGCTCGTTCATGGGTACATGTGTAAAGATTTATAATAAAATTCCATCGAAATTTACAGAAATGCCTTACCTTAAATTTAAAACTCATATTAAAAGCATTCTTATGAGGAAAGGATATTACAAATTAGATGATTATTTTAAAGACAAGACTGCTTGGACATGAGTTTTATGAATATAGATTGTAGTAGATGATAAGTGCTATCTGTAACTGTGAGCAGGAAAAAAACAAACCCGGAAGTTTCTTGCTGCTTCTTCTCCCGGGCCCTCTCACAGTAGGGCTTTGTCTGAAGCATTGGCATAACTTGCATGACTTTCAAAAAGTGTTTGTAAACCAAACCAATTTTGAATAAAAACATTTGATTTGATTTGATTTGATTAGTGAGATGATGATATGAATGGGTTTTGATGATACAAGTTGGAATTTACCACAATACTATAGAAAGGCTTTGATTTTTCACCGTAATAACTATTACTAGATACATCTCTGAATTTAGATGCTATATGTAGAGTTAAATACGTTGAAAGCGAAAACAAGTTTTTTAAAGACACACTGCATTTTGTTACGGTGTGTACCTTATTATCCAAATATAGTCAAAATATCCGTCTGTGATATAGGTAATATTAATGTATGATTACTCCAGGCTGTGTGAATGTCCCGGCGCAATTGTGCATGTTTCTGCCTACGTCGACGTCTGCAGCGTGTTGACACGCCCAAACATCGTGGCACGCGAGGCCCACACGTGCTCTATCCTCGACAAATGCAAATGAAAGCTTTCATATCAATTGTAAACAGGTTGATTGTGATTTTTTTAAATATTTTAATTATTAGTTATGATCTAAAAAATTTAGAATTCTACTATATTATATTGAACAGATAGGTTTAGAAAAGTTGTAAACAATTTATTTATTTAACTCTTTATTGTACACCAATCTAATAATACAACAACAATCTACAAATCTCTACTAAATAGAGAAGTTATGAATTTTTTTCGAGAGATCAAAAAGTTTTTCGGCTCTGATGAACAATTTGATATTTGAGGGTTACTACGTGTTTGCTTTCTAGCGTCGATATGAGATACAAAAGGCAGTATTATCCCTACACAGCGATCTCTTCCAGACAACCTTAAGATGTGGAGAGTGGATTAGAGTAAGATTAAATGAGGTAAGGTGGACGAATAATATGTAGGAAATTACAATAACATTTAAGATAATAATAATATAATATGGGTGACAAGAAGAGAGAGGAAAGGAAAGAGGGAAACTGATTAGTAAGAGAGATACTGGGCTTTACCTGGTTTTTAAAAGAATTTGAAGTACTTGCGTTACGAATACAGTTGGGAAGGGCGTTCCAGAGACGGACGGCTGTGACAGTGAAGGAATGTTGGTAGAAGGAAGAAGAATGTGCAGGAGTAGCAAGGCGCAGATTTTTTGAGGAGCGAAGAGTTCGATCGTGGGTGAGGCAGAGGAACTGGAAAAGTGTTTTAAGGTAAGGAGGATAATATGGATTAAAAAGTACACAGTACAGAAGAGAAAGAATATGAGCATTCCGGCGAAGGCGTATAGGGAGCCACTTGTTTTAACCTTTATTTTTTTATCTTTTTAATAACATGTCATGAATAGGAGAAAAATAATGATTACAAGACACTCCTCTTTTGTCTACATCCAGCACTATCTTCTGGGCCATAAAATCATGAAATATTCTACTGGTCTCATTCATCGTCGATATGTGAATAATAAGTAGGTATTTTAAAATTCTGGTAGATATCTCAGTAGGTGGCAAATTAAATCCCATATCTTCTGTAAACCAATCTACTCTGTGCAAGAATTTAACGAGTTGTAGTTCTAGTCTATTTGAAGCATCAGTACGTCTTTTACCTCTCGTGTTCTTTTTTTCGAAGTTGATGTGAATCACCCTGTACACCAATTTAAACGGTAGCGCAAATTCGGGCAGCCCGTGCCAGGCCGCGCCGGCTCACCCTGTATAATTGCCCGTCTGTCTTCCACGTGTGTGTATGATTACTAATCTATAGCTCGCTTACTAAAACATTCGTGATCCCTAATGTTTGCTGCGCTCGAAGACTGACAATTATCCAATTTTAAATGCGCACAAGTAAAATGTCGCGTATCTGAGCTGTGAATATGTTATGATTCACAGCAATCATAGTCAATAAAAATGATTTTAATGAGACGATCTTGGTACTGTTCCCGCGGGATAAGTTAATATCGAATGACAACTGTTAAAAAGTTTTCCTGATATTTTGCGGCCACTGTTGTTCTTGGATTTTTGTAACATCAGAGGGATTTGATATGCAAAGAAGCGGAGAAGCCACTTATTGTATTATTATTTATTTATTAGGTAGTATTATTTATTTTACAAGTTTTCAGGAAATTGATTTTTATTATTTATCGATTTTTCCATCGCTGAAGGAAGCTTGGCTCGTTTGGGTAAAAAATTCCTTAAATAATTTTTACAATTTTGGAATGACTGGATATGACACCGTGAAGTTTGAAAATAACACAAATTTTCACGGTGTCCGCCCCTGGTAAGCTCTCAATAGGCAACTAAGTCTAGACTATAGAATAGGTATAACGACAACCTAGCCTGGGTTTTTGTTATGGATTATAATTGCATGTTTATATGCCGTGACGTAAAGAACTCGTGAAAGAACTTATGTACCCAATTACCTGATGACAATGGCGGTACAATTTTGACACCTAAGAAACAGTATGAATAATCTCTCAAATCGATTTCTTGGTAGATTATTTTCGCGAAAATCAAGGTCGAGATGACATCGACCCGGTGAGGACATCGGACACTGGTCACCGTGGACCCACGGACAATTCAGTGTCGCTTGACACTCACGCGCATATCGCGACCGTGGGATCGACAGCTGCGTAAACGAAACGCAGCTGTGACGAATCGATTAGCCAGAATCGATTTTTCAACATAACGGAAACCGAGCGATTTACATCTTGATAGTTACGTAGCAATTTGTGAGCGTGATCGATGAAATTTTCTTTTGCGGGTAAACGTTTGCTCATTGAAGCTTCAACTGTCATTTCATAAGCCACGGCGACGCAACGGCACGAAAGCACACAACAGTTGTATTCGTCCAGCGAAAGCTGACCCGTGTCCGGTTCCGCCGATCTTGGTTCGAGGCGCGTGTGTCGAGAACTCGGCGGGGCAGGGGAGGTCCAGTTGCGTTGGCGATGTGACACATTGTCACCGGTCGCACGATTTCACCGTCCGGCGAGACGTGACGGGTTACGCGTGGTCGCCGTTTTTATTTCTGCCAATGACGGGTGTCGAGGCGTGGTATGGCCACTGCGGATTCACAAACATAACGCCACGCACATCGTGACTCTTATCCGAATGGGAAAGAGTCCAATATCAGATCCGGGGTGGCTGCGATTAGACGGTACTCGTGTAACCAGTAAAGAGTGGGAGTGATATGTTTTTTTCATCGGCTACACACGCCCACCGTTCATTTGTAGCGAAATCGTCATCGATCGTGCGGCAACACTCGATTGCGTCGGACGATTTCTTCCAATTGATTTTATTGCCCGCTTAGCCTCAACAATTATGCCTATCCATTTCTTCGATAGTCGGTTCGGTTAATAATCTAGCGTTGGAAAATAACGAAGTTAATTCGTGCCTTTTGTTTAGCAGCGCTTTTTAACCGCATCAAATTAAAAGTCCATTATGAGATATCAAATATCGAGTGGAGTGGTTCGGTTTAACAGTAACATAATTGTAGTTAAAATTTGTAACGTAATCCGCGGGAGATATCTCGAAGATTTGATTTGCTTTGTATTTTTGTCCGCCATTCTGATTATGACATGACTAGCACATCTGTCTTTCGGAGCACGCGCCGGCGGCCGGCGTGCGGTGCGCGGGCCGCGAGGGAGGTCGATGATCTCTTATCTGTCACATTGAAAAGTTGCTCTCTGGTAGCGATCTCTGTTTGTATTAGCTACTCTACGCTAAATAGCTTTTGTTGGGAAATAAGGTTATTTACGCTTTGTTCCATTTTGAGGTCTGTGTGTTGTGGGTGTTGTTTATGACTTCCAGTTTTGTGACTTTTTTTATTTTTTAAACTAAAATGTAGGCATGATTGTAGGCTCTAGTGGGTATATGGATTTTCAGTTTTCAATAAAATATTTTTGCATACTCATAACATGTGTCTTGCTTGACTCTTGATTATTTTTTGTATCTATGCTTGGTACAAAAATTATTACCAAAAGATAATAGGTTTCTATAAGGATTTAGAAATTACAAATAAATAATTAAATTAAAGCTTTAGATATTAAAAATTAAAGCTAAACTAACGTGTATGTTAAACTGAGTTGAAACATACCAAACAATGAATCGAGAAATGAAATAGACGTTCTAATAACAATATTTTTCAAAACTGTAAATTACACGAAACACAGTCTTAAAACACCAATCATGTTTGGCGTGTTAATCTAAATCGGGATTCCGGAACATAAAAGCGAGATAACAAGTGTTAGCGTGTATCTCTGCATGTACAAAGGCTGATCAGATCGGCTCAATTCGGTTCCCAAGCCATTTTTACGTGCAAGTAATGGGCAAGTTATCGACGACACATCTCGATAGTCGATAACATTCACACGTAGCACACGCTCTAGTCGATGGGCAGCGGTGCTCAAAGTTTTGAGACTAGATAATATCCGAGATAGGTTTGATTGAACATTGAATATTAGTGTACCGTACAGGGGGTGTTTAAATTCTTTTACTTTGTTTACAAAGTTATATGCGTCAACTTTGAATGATCACAGTCATCACAGTCATATTAAATACAGTTAAGTATTTATGAGTAATTTAACTGAACAATAATTTATTTGTTATTTTAACTGATATCATCGTAGACGGTACAGAGTTTAAAATAATATAATATTACAACCAAAATTTATCACATTTTTATACGTAGAGAGCATGCACAGTTGTAGAGAGAAAACATTAACATACGAGTACATTAGATACGAGATTAACCTACAGCTATGTTACTGAGTATGGAATAAGTTGAGATCCGCTGGCCTTGTCAATAGAGATGGCTCGGCGGGTGCTTTGTTGCTCATATCGATACCGGGTATCGGTTTTTCGACGGCGGTCCTGTCACTCAAACTTATGGAGTTTTTGTGCTGCGTCCGATATATCGATTAGTTGTAGAGAGAGGCCTAAAATGTTCATTGTCTAGTATGTCTGTGTCGAAAGAAATTTAATATTTCAATGACATGTATTTTACGGGCAAAATAGGTTTTGATATTGGCTGAAAATTCCGTCAGCCAGCGTTTTTACGGTTGTTTTTAAAATCTGGAACTGAATTGTTCCACCTTATAATGCATTTTTTAGAATCTATTATTAAAATAAAAATTCCTGCAGATCCACAAGCATTCAAGTTTGGGGCTTATTGTTTTATATTTGTTTTTGGATCAATATATTATTTGACTATTTTACACCACCCATGAGTCAATAAAATTTGCGATGTGTGAGCGTTAAAGACCTTTTAACTTCTTTTTAAGTACCTCCGAGTGGAATTGATGACAATTTTCGATTATGTCGTTGACATTCACACTTATAATGTGGTCCGGTATGACTGTCAGTAGAGATGGCTAGCGGATGCTTTGTGACCTTATCGATATCGGTATCTATATTTCTTCATTCCTGCCACTCAAACTTTTAGTTAGTTTTTATGCTTTGTCTGCTGCCTTAGAGGTGTAGGAATATTATAAAAATAGGTATTGCTCGTTATGGCATCTTGAAAAAGACATTCAAAGACGTTATTAAACTTAATGAATATTTATATTCTAACTTGTGTGTACATAATATTGTTTTCTAATAGTTAAAATAACGCTTCACCTTTATCATATTTTCATTGTTTTTGTAACAATTTTTTTCAGTTATTATTCATAAAAAAATAATTCACTTAAATAGTTTATTTTTGTTTTATAAAATGCAAACCGGTTTTATTTTATAAAAAAAAACTTATAATAATTTGAAATACCATAGGAACTCTATTTTTATACCCAATTTAGTGCTGTATTGGAATTGGAATTAATACTGGGATATTCTCAAATTGTCATACTTTCTGTACGAACGGTACAAAACTATTATAATTACACGGATAGAATTAACCTGAGTAAAGACGTGAGATATCGCGATCCATTGTCACCGGTAGATATGTTTCAGATGATTGTGTGATGTGCTTTGTGTTGTGTCTTTGTATACAGTTCGTGTATATTGGTTCGTGTATATTGATAGAACGACGAAGATAATATTTTAGATGCATAGTGTTTATAAATTTCATCATCATCAACATCATAACTGTCCCATTGGGCTCGGAACTCTTCTCTATGTGCCCTCTGAAGGACGGAAGCGTTCAAGGCGCACTAATGTCGGTTATCCAAATTTAGGAGTTGTTAGTAAGTTTCCTAAGTTTGTTTCCGTCGTTCATTTACGATCGATTACTAAGATTATATTGTGTTGTCCCATTAGTACCACACCATAGGATACGAACAATAAATTATAATTTAATATTTACATATACTTTACTAAAACAACGTATATTTGTACCCGATTCAGTAGTATGCCCGTGACTCTCGGTACAACACTGGTCCAATATTTTGTTCTCAAAAATAAAAAATAAAAAAGAACCTTCAAAGTTCAGGAACAAGCTATTAATAATCTGTTGCGATTACCGCGCGATTCCATTTTTAAAAGTGCAAAGTGCCAGTAACCGGGACTTCTTTTTAATTTCAATAGTGGGGTCGCTCAAGGTCGCCCTCCGAGGGGACAGTTTTACGATCAGCTGACTTCGCACCGTACTTTTTTACGATGGCTATTTTAAATACGAAACAATTTCACTCAGTGTCCCAGAGGGATTGTAGTTTGTTGTTATAATGTCTGATAATGTTTCGTTACCAAACTTTTCATAGTATTTTATAGTGAGATAAGTGATGTGTAAATGTGTTTGTCTTTGTAATAAAACTGTTTTGGTTGCTCTTAAGAGTTATAAGGACATTTTTTACGTCAATAAAATTGTAATAAATTTATTTATTATTATAAATACCGAATGTCGTCATACCTTATGTCACCATTACCCCCCTTAATTTGAAATATAGGTATTAAACTATACACAAAAGTTGCGGCCAGTAGTTTTGTAGTATCAAGCCACGGTAAGTCTTTACAAAAAAAAAATTCAAAATATTAAAAGCAAGTGTCCGATAATCGAGCCGGGAGGGCGGTCATCCCTTATCTCAAGCGAAGGGCGCGTGAGGCAGGTCCGACGGCCGCCGGCTATTGACATTGTATTTTCAAATTTACCCACTTTTCCCTATTGTCCGCAACTTTTTAACGCGGGGTCGACGACCGCCCAGTGGCCAGATGTTCTGTAATGGATTCCGCTTCAGGAAGTGTTTTACATTTTTTGTTATGGGCAAATGTTTTCCTAATGGCAAGGTCAAAGGCAAATTGCTAAAATGTTTTTTTTATTATTATTAGTAATATTGCCATCTTTTGTATGTGTAGTTTTAAACTGTTGACTGTCGCCATTTGCGTTGATTGCTTTAGGTTATAATATCGGTTTAGAACAAACATTGATATTGTAACAATGACATTAAAGGTGTAGCAAGCATCGAAATCAAATCGAATAGACATCGAAATCGAATCGATTCGAATAATCACCCAAAACTGTCAATAGTTAGTCTCCCCTATGTTTATATTACAGACCGATCAGAGGCCAATGTCCACCGACTTGAATCGGCTTTCTTTAAGAAATCACGTCTAACACCGGAAGACGATTCGTTGCGCACCACACGAACCTGAACGATCCGACACTAAATACACTCGCCATTCTTCACACCTCATTCTCTTACCACTCAAAATTCGACTCTTAATCCTTACGCTTAGAGCAGTTTATCATCTCCTCACAAAGCAGTTGACAGGTGGGTAAATGTAAAGTGATTTTCACTTTATGAATCAACATTTAAGGTTGATATTACACTGGATGAGAAGCATGGTGTCTTGAAGCATTTCCAATCCTTCGTTCCTTCACGCCCGAGTGCAAGGGTGGAAACGCAAGTCATCGACAGATGCGTTACGCCCCGATAGATGTGATCCTCCACTGTTTCTAATTCATTGTCGACACCTCACATCAGATCGTTGATGGTTGACCGATCTAATTGGAAATTAAATGTGTAGTGCCTCCTTAGTTACCGACAGTCATGTTCATTGTATTAAAAGTTAAGGCCGGACCATAGACCGATGCTTATTGAAGCGCTTATAGCTGCATTGTAAGACACCAAGTTAATCGGTCAGTTAATAAGTTCAGTCCATATTGTTATAGTTCAACTCTATTCTTCTTATGTTGTGTTCCTCGCGTTATCGCCTGACTTAGTAATTATTCATTTACTATGGTACCTATATCAAGTAACATACGTATGTAATACTATACCAATACAGATAAGGTTTGGCTGTACATATAAACGAACGTTCATAGGGAACATATGACCTGGGTTCGATTCTTGGCCGGGGCAGATATTTATGTGACAGATAAATATTTGTGCTCGGGTCATGGGTATGATTGTGATGTGTTATACATATGTGTCGTCCATGCCACCCGCGACACAGCTACTGCGGGGGTGTGAGTGTATTAGCGTTTATTTATTTATTATAAACACTTTTTAGGGTTCCGTAGCCAAATGGCAAAAAACGAAACCCTTATAAATTCGTCATGTCTGTCTGTCTGTCTGTCTGTCTGTCTGTCTGTCTGTCTGTCTGTCCGTCCGTATGTCACAGCCACTTTTCTCCGAAACTACAAGAACTATACTGTTGAAACTTGGTCAGTAGATGTATACCGCAAACCGCATTAAGATTTTCATACAAAAATTGAAAAAAAAACAATAAATTTTGGGGGTTCCCCATACATAGAACTGAAACTCAAATTTTTTTTTCATCAAACCCATATGTGTGGGGTATCTATGAATAGGTCTTTAAAAATGATATTGAGGTTTCTAATATCATTTTTTTCTAAATTGAATAGTTTGCGCAAGAGACACTTCTAAAGTGGTAAAATGTGTGTCCCCCCCCCCTGTAACTTCTAAAATAAGGGAATGATAAAACTAAAAAAAATATATGATGTACATTACCGTGCAAACTTTTAACGAAAATTGATTTGAACGAGATCTAGTAAGTAGTTTTTTTTTAATACGTCATAAATCGTAAACCGCAAAAAACATCGATCAAAGTTACAATGAAGTACAAGAACTTTTATATTATGTTACTTACTGCTACGGAACCCTTCATGAGCGAATCCGACTTGCACTTGGCCGCTTTTTAGGATTTTCCCATACCAGCCTAATTGGAATAGGTTTAGTCTGATTAGAAATAGTTTTCCCACTACCATTAACGGCCGTTCACAATATTCTATCTATTCATAATTCTCAAGTCAGTTGCCTAGCAACTGTCAGAAAGTGACAACATTGTAGTTTTACCACAGAAGACATAATAGTACTTATAATAGGGTTACAGTTTTTTTTATCGGCTTACACTTACACCGATTCAGCTTAAGAAATTATGGAGCGACATTTATTCTACACGCTTATCATTATAAGTCTGCGTGAACCTTTAAAGGCCGGTGGAGCCAACAGCAACTATTCATTCTACACAAGACAAATTAAAATGTAAGAAAAACAGGCATCATTGTGCGTTGAGCTCTTTCACATGTGTAACAAGATTTACGCACGTGGCGTAGCTGCGCGCGCGCATCTACGTGTGCTACGACGTAATTAAATGACTCGTTCTTTTTTATTGACACGTTAAACCGTGTTAATGAACATTGATTATAATGATCAAATTTTGCTGTCGCTATAATAAAATGATAATGATATAATCAAGAAAATATTTCTTTAGTACTGTACCTACTTAATAAAGTAGAGTATTAGGTATATACCAGTAATATAAACATAACTATTTATGTTACCAGTAACATAAATTATCTATTTTTCTTGCCTTCGCTTTCATATTTCTCATTAAGTAAATTATAGGTATCATATCAATAAACCTAGTCCTGTGGTGCAAGTCATAATTACATTAATTACCTAAATAGTAAAGGCCTTCTTATTGCCGTACTACAGTAATTAAACAGGAAGGTGGGATCAATCCCATGCCGGATGGGTGTTGTAAGAGGTGACTAAATCCGGCCCACTTGTAAATTAATACTATTATTACTATTATTATTTCTCCATGAGGTTCGCCTGGATAGCTACCACCCTTGAGCATGAGTCAGCTGCCAAACGACTCGTCATGTTCCAGCTGGGGGCCTGCGAGCCAGTTCTTTCTTTCTTTTTCTTCCCTCTTTCTTAGGCGGCAACGCATCAGTGATGCCTTTGGTGTTGCTGATGTCCATGGGTGGCGATAGCCACTTACCATCAGGTGGATCGTCAGCTCGTTTTCCGGCTATTTCACACATTGTTATAAACCAAACGTCGTTAATGCATGGCCACCCAAAAAAAGAAGTGATTCAGAAGGAGGATGGTAGAGGACAGCTACTAGTTAAAAATCCTACCTTCGTCGTCTTTCTTCTAAAAATAATGGGTTTTGTTGCAGTGTCGAAGAACCAAGTCAAGTCCATTGTCTTTCGCTCCTTTTAATAAGGCACTTTTCCGAAACGTTTGTAGATTCAAAAGCTTTAACATTCACAAGTGTATTGATTAACATGAAATGACATGTTGTTTTGTTCACGCTGTAATATATTATGGTTACATATTGTTAGTACCTTTTGGTTGTAAACTTGTACCATGTTTATTTTGGCGAAATAAATGTTTCTTCTTCTTCTTCTTCTTCTTAAATAAATTATCTGAATTTGACTATGACTATGACTTTCTTGGACTGTTAAGTGTCCTTGGTGTTGTTGATGCAACTATGGCTACGACAGGTAAAAACACATCGTCAGATGATTCCTGTGCTTATTTGTCTGCTGTTAGCATAAAACACATATATTATTCAGCAATAAACTAGCGTTATGTTGTGATTTATCTAATACCAAATGACTCAGAAGTCATGAGTAACTTTAATGATGTGTCATACTAATGACGATAAATTAAAACAAACGTAACATATAAATTTAACTGCAACATTAAATCCGAAACAAAAATCCACAACACCATTAACAAATGCCCGCACAAAAAACTACACGCGGAAAAACCTTTTACGTCCCCTACGGATTCCCGCCGAGTTCATTACACATCAACAGCGAACACCAATCAAGCTTTCATTAGTCGCTCACGAAACAATCAATATTCATATCCCATGCGAAATCTTCATAACGGCGCGCCGTGTGGATGCAGAAGAAAAAAATAGTAATAGATGATCCGGAGACAGCGCCGCATTCGCAAAACGAAATTAAAAAGAACAAGCCATATCACTTAGCGCACACAGCAGCGCGGTTTTTATTAAAAAATTCTACATATCTCGCGCGTCTTCGGTGCCTTTATCTTAACCCCCCCGCGCCCCCACAAAAAAGAGACAGCGGATAAAAAATACCCCCCGAAAGAAAGGGACCACGCGTAGAATACGAAAATTATAATTGCCAACTGTACGTAAATTAACACCGTGGATTTGGAACTTTTGTCTCGCTCCCGCTCCGATGATGGCTATCGGGATACGTGTGAGGGAGATGGACCGTGTTTGTGTGTGTGCCGCGGAATGATTTACATGCATGGTGCGCTCACAAACACAATAATGGACAGAGGCGCGGAAAATCGAAGGAAGCGATGCGACGATCGGTTTCCCGATTTGATTTATGCGCTGGTTGCATTTCGGGACGAATAGCGCTCGGATGCATAATGGATATGAAACTCGAACAACCGGATCTCTTATTGAATCCGAACACTACTCCACGATATTCTTGGCTCCGATTCGGCCATTGAACTTAATATCTCTCACCTGAAATAGATTTCATATTAGAATATTTTTGAGGCATAACTTCATTACTATCGGATTACGAATTATAAAGAACCAAGTTTGTTACAGTGTAAGCCTATTTATATAAATGAATGTGTAGGTAGCGACCCTACATTTGTACATTGTAGATGAGCAACCCTATTTTGGTTACCATAATATTTGTAAATAACACCATTGTCATTAATTGTCAAGCTAGAAAAATAGCAAAATACTATATAAGCCGCGCCGCGCCATTCACAGAATCGAACTCTAGGTATACATGTCGGTGGAAACGAATCTAAAATTAATGAATTCGAGCCTTCAATATTCAAGATTTCAGTATCATTGAGAATGAATAATTTGAATTCAACGACCTGCATGCTATGAAAATATGCATTATCCCTTACTAATATGCGTGATAGCGGCAGATTCGGTATCGGTTTCAAAAAATACTACGGAAATCGTGATTCACGATGCCGATTAACACTTGGTAGGGTTTTTAAATATTTTGCTAATATTTATTTTCAAATAACAAAATATCACCTATCTAGCAACTCTGTTTTGCTGACGGTCCTAACCTATCATTACAAGTACCGCACGCCATTTTAGATACGTTTCTTTGATGGCGCAGCTAATATTATTGGAAATATTGAAAATATAAACTTGCAAAGAGAAGGAATATAATTGTAATTTTATTGTAAACTAGCTGTTGCCTGCGGCTTCGCACGCGGAAATTATGCTTATCATATTTGTACCCGTTACAGAAAAAAATTTAAAAAGGTTCATTTTAAATATTAAAGTACTTATATTTAGGAATTTACATACTGAAACCTACGATGCAGTCACAGATCATTCCTCTGGGAGCGGGTTTCGAATAATAAAGAACATTAACATTAATTTGTATTTTTTTCTTATTCATAAAAAAATTTGAAAAACACGTAATCATGTATTTCATCAATTAGAGGAACGTTTGTTGCAAATTTAAAACGTCATATTTAATCGTTGATATTTTAAAAAATATTCCATACAAAGTTTCATGTTGCTTCCGGGAAAAACTTTTAATTTTTTCGTGACGAAAAGTTTTCTAAAATATGACCCAAAGTATAAGGAACAACTTAACAAATTTCCTTCGAATCAGTTCAAGGGTTTTCATGTGATGCCCGGACAGACATACATATGGATAAACACATGGACAAACAGACGGGCAGACAATAATTTTATTTTAAAGAGTAAAAAATAAACAAACGGTTTAAAACGGTTCTGTTGTTTCCATCCGTTGAAGAGTTACATATACTCTCCCTCTCCCTCGCCCTCTCTCGCTCTCGCTCTCGCTTTCGCTTTCGCTCTCGTTCTCACTCTCACTCTCGCTCTCGCTCTCGCTTTCGCTCTCACTCTCCCTCTCGCTCTCGATCTCCCTCTCCCTCTCCCTCGCACTCTCCCTCTCCCCTCCCTCTCTTCCTTTGCCTCTCTTCCTTTCCCTCTCCCCTCTCCCTCTTCCTCTCCCGCTCCCTGTCCCTCTCCTTCCTCTTCCTTTTCCCGCTCCCTTTCCCGCTCGAGGTCCTTCTCCCGTTTCATGTCCCTCTCCTTCTACCACTCCCAGTCCCTCTCCCGCCCTCACCCGGTCCCTCTACTGCTTACTCTCCCGATCCCAGTCTCTCTCTCGATTCCTATCCCTCTCTCCTCCCGCTCCCGTAAAGTTCTCTACACTAAATTTTTGTTTCTCACTTTAATTAATAGTTAATAGTATCAGGCGTTACTTTGCGGAAATCCATTGTTATTAAGTTTCAAGTTCCATGCTCTAAATTAACCCTCTAAGGGATGTTAAATTTACTATTTTATTTATTTAGTTAAAAAACATGTTAAATTTAACTTTTGTTCACAACTATAAACTTACATAAAAATTTTCATAAAACTGACGAAGTTGATTTTGTATGTAAATGACTTCCAACCCCTATTTTTAGGGGATGAATTTCAAGAAAATTGTGATATATTTATTATTTGTGTCTAATTATAAGCTTATATACAAAATTTCACCCTTCTTACTTCAAAACTGACGAAGTTGCCATACTAACTTGCACACTCTTATTTAACCCTTTAGGGGATGACTTTTCAAAAAAATGTAATACCTACTTCTAAATTTTGCTTCTAATCTGGAGCTAATATGTAAATTTTCATGTTTTTTACTTCAAAAATGACGAAGTTGCGTTCTAAGGTCCATCCAAGAAATTAACCCTTTAAGGGATGATTTTCGAAAAAAAGGTGTTAAAGTTAACTTTTGTTTATTACTATAAACATACATAAAAATTTCATATTTATAACTCTAAAACTGACGAAGCTGATTTATATGTAAAAGAATTCCAACCCCTATTTTTAGGGGATGAATTTAGAGAAAACAGTGATACAGTTATTTTTTGTGTCTAACTATAAGCTTATATACAAATTTTCACCCTTCTTACTTCAAAACTGACGAAGTTCCCATACTAACTTGTACAACCTTATTCAACCCTTTAGGGGTTGATTTTCCAAAAAAACACATAACTTTTAAATTTCGTTTCTAATCTTGAACGAATATATAAATTTTCATGGTTTTAACTTCAAAAATGACGAAGTTGCGTACTAAGTTCATTTGAAGAAATTAACCCTTTAAGGGATGATTTTCCAAAAAAATGTGTCAAAGTTAACTTTTGTTTATTACTATAAACTTACATAAAAAATTTCATATTTATAGCTCTAAAACTGACGAAATTGGTTTGTATGAAAGTGACTTCTAACCCCTATTTGTACCCCTTAGGGGATGAATTTCCAAAAATCCGTTCTTAGTGGACGTCTCCTTAGCAGAAACTATCTCCCTGCCAAATTTCATCTTAATCGGTTCGGTAGTTTCTGAGATTTTTTGTTTAATCAGCGGTGTGTCGCTTTTCAATTTTATATATATAGATATTCTGAGATCCCTGAGGCTATCCATACTATTATGTATTTAAACTTTAAAGATGACTGAAATCCAGTATCGCACAAACTTAATAAAAGATCCTTAAATTTTATAGTTACTGGACTGGGGTCATTCACAGTATAAAATATATTTACCTAACTTTAATTGCTTAATCATTTCAAAAATGTTGTAGCTAATAGGTTGATATTATTAAACAACTATCATTAATGTCTTAACTTCATTAATTAATTACGAAAAAATATGATTCAATCAAATGTCCCACATGAATATTAACTCACAAGTCTTATAACTGACGTACACACAAATAACTCACTCAATGAGTGTAGGCATATCTTTATTTCGTCATTTAAAAAAGCCTTAATAACAAGAATATTAACTCCAACACTAAATGTAAAGAATGAATGAATTAATTGTGAAATAATAACGTTTTTAATTAATTGTATAATAATTGTACAATATTTTTTGACTGTAACAACTAGCCTTCTTTTTATTTTCGTTTTTGATATTAAGAACTGCTGAAAATTAATTTACCGAGAGATAAAGCTTCTTTATAAAGTTTTTTTTTTCAATTTGTTCGATTAGTGCCGCAGGAAATGCATGAAAGAGTTGCATTTTTGGTATTAAAAACCTAAGCTTGATTTTTGTATTAAAAATTCTCACAAAATTAATTTACAGCAATTAAACTTTCTTTACATTCTTTTTTACTGTTGTATTTTCGTCCAGTTCGAAAATAGAAGAGTTTATTGTCAAAATTATACGAAAAAATATATCTACCGAGATTCAGTACTTCTTTTTTACATATTTTATAAGTTCGACTAAATCTTACTCGCCCGTATTAAACTTTATGACTTCACCTCTTATTAAACAACTGAATTTTGAAACAAAAAATATAACAAAATCCAAATAAAAAAAAAACTGTTTTGCAAATCGTAATGTGTGGCAAGTCTAAATTAAATAAAAGGGCTTGTTGTAGGGATCTCAAATATTTTTTTTATAGTTCTGCACTGGTGAGTTTTAAAAATATTCAAGAAAGAACGAAAATTAAAGACGAAAATTGACCATTCCGTCTGATCTTCGAAACTATTGAGGCTAGAATTTTGAAAAAAAATAATTGAAAACAGTTCTTTAATTATCTATTACAGGAAAACCTTTAAGAAGGTCTATGGTCTTAAAAAAAGCGGCAAAAATAATCCATCCACTCTCTTGTCCAGTTTATTATAAGATTACTTTTTATTCTGCCGTTTAACATTCGTTTAATACGTGTTTGACACCAAACAATTTTCAATTTTCATTTTTTAATCAATACAAAAAGGTTCAGTAGTTAGGTACAATTATTATGCTATACAAATAATTAATTTTTTTCTGATAACACCAAAGCTCGACGACAGTTATCAAACAAAAAAACAGTTGAGACACAGAGGAAAAACTGCCAAAAAGGGTAACAGTAGAACCTAACTAGCGCATTTCTGTAATGAATTTCGAGACATACCTAACGCAACTTCATAATAGTAGTAATACAGTAAAATAAAGCAAACTAGAATTTACTGCACAATACCGTAAAATAGGACTAAGATCATGAAATCAAAGATATATCTTCACTTTATGACTAAAACGGTACAACCCCATCTCCATTTAATATTCTATCGTAAAATATGGTACGTGTAAAGTACTCGTTCACACAGCTCTGACTAAATTGTTTAGCAGCCCGAAAAGATATCCGAAAGAATTAATCTACAATAAAAAAAAAAACTCGATTAGATAAAGAGTTACGAAACCAAAAAATCACTTATAACGCATACTTTCAATAGAATCAAAAACTAAAGCGATCTTGGTCTTTTTAATCGAACTACTAGTTGCTAGATTTATCGCAGTTTTTATAATAAAAGGCCTAAAAATCAGGTTTTTAACGCTTCTTGCTGCGATATTAAAATGACAGCGGCTATTTTAAAAAATAAACTAGGTAGCGGATACTTTTTCGGCGTGATTGCGGTTTGATGGAGTAATGGCCGGCCTTGAAGGATGTTAATGTAGGTATCTTCGAGCCATTGCGATACATCTTCTAAAGTAGATGATTTAAAATCCGTTTTACAGTATCTGAATGTTTTTTTGTTGTTTCTAAGCAGAATTTGAAATAGACGGACCTTGCTCAACTTAAAATGAGTTTTATATTTTTGTAGGTATCGTATCCATGGTTTTTGTCCCAATAAAGTTCATATTTAAATGAGATATTGATGAAATGAGATTTTTATGAGACACTGTATACAAAACTTATATAAGATACAAAATTCCCTCCTTTTGTATGTCTTTTTGTTTCCATTTATGCGTATGTAAAAATGCAAAATAATAATTTTATTAATGATCATGCTCAGCAGTTTAAACGTTAGTGAACGGCTTATTGATAACAGCATATTTTATAGAAAATTATTATTTTATTTTAATATTTTTAGAACCAAAATCGTAACTTAATTACTTTCGTCATGAAAAAAAAAAATATGTGGATGACCAAAAAATTATTCCTGTCAAAAAAGTCGCAAAACTAAGGAAATGAACTTAAGAATTTCTTTTTTTTTTGGAGAATAAGTTAGTGCTTGACCACAAAACCACCTGATGGTAAGCGGAAATGAAGTCGTGGATTGTAAAGCGCTAACTTAATAGAAGCCTATTCACTCTTGACTTGAAAACACCCACATTATAATCAGAGGGGAACACCCAAGTGGGCACTTTATTCCAGTCCTTTGCGGTACGCATAACAAAAGACGAAGCAAAGCGCGACGTCCGCACTAGGGGAATGTTAACAATAAAGGGATGAATACCCGCAATGAATGAATGAATGGTTATAGGAATAATATAGTTGGTTATATTATATTTATTAACTAGCACCTTTTTGCTTGCATCAGCCGCTAAACTACTTGTCGTGTACCGGCTGGCCTGTCCAGACCGGCTTGAAAGTCAGTTCTTTCTTTCTCTCTCTATCTTCTATCTTGAAAAAGCATCGGTGATGCCTTTGGTGCTGTTGATGTCCATTGGTGACGTTGGCCACTTACCATCAGGTGGATGGTCAGTGGTCAGCTCGTTCGTCTGCTAATTACATAAAATATACCTACCCGAGTCTAGCGGCTGTGTTGATGAGCTTATGACATCACTTATCGCCCAATAATATTTAAAAAAATATAGATACGTTATGCCCTTACAAATCAATCAAAATATATGTTCCGAAAAGAGCTACAACACAAACACGTTTATCTTTTGTTTCACTACATCAGTCACATTGGTTTAATACACGAAGGCATTTTAATGCTGTATGTGAAATGTCAAGCACTTCTGACAACAACAAAAGCGTGCGTATCGTCTAGTATTCACAATGCTACGAGCAGAACGGTCAATTGCCTTTTCTTACGCTCTTCATCGTCGGCGCGCTAGTGACATATTTATATGTACTTCTTTTTAGGGTTCCGTAGCCAAATGGCAAAAAACGGAACCCTTATAAATTCGTCATGTCTGTCTGTCTGTCTGTCTGTATTTCTGTCTGTCCGTCCGTATGTCACAGCCACTTTTCTCCGAAACTATAAGAACTATACTGTTGAAACTTGGTCAGTAGATGTATACCGTAAACCGCGTTAAGATTTTTACACAAAAACTGAAAAAAAGCAATAAATTTTGGGGGTTCCCCATACATAGAACTGAAACTCAAAATTTTTTTTTTCATCAAACCCATACGTGTGGGGTATCTATGGATAGGTATTCAAAAATGATATTGAGGTTTCTAATATCATTTTTTTCTAAATTGAATAGTTTGCGCGAGAGACACTTCCAAAGTGGTAAAATGTGTGTCCCCCCCCCTGTAACTTCTAAAATAAGAGAATGATAAAACTAAAAAAAAATATATGATGTACATTGCCGTGTAAACTTCCAATGAAAATTGATTTGAACGAGATCCAATTAGTAGTTTTTTTTAATACGTCATAAATCGTAAACCGCAAAAAACATCGATCAAAGTTACAATGAAGTACAAGAACTTTTATATTATGTTACTTGCTGCTACGGAACCCTTCATGGGCGAGTCCGACTCGCACTTGGCCGCTTTTTACATTATATTATCATTGTATGTACCTATCAGATAACTGCATATCATTTAAGTAGATAATTGTTCTTTTTAATTTTAAGTTATTGCTTGATGTTAAGTGGCTGTATAACTCGGGTGGTAAAGTGCACTAACTTAGTAGAAGCCTGTTCTTATTTACATATTCGTGACAGATAAACATAACCTATAATAAAAGTTTAACACTAAAATCTCACTAACTCTCCTTATTGATAGGCTAAGAATAGAGAAAATGTAACTTACATTATACTTACTTACAAATAGAAATAATCAAGGCCGAACGAAGACTTGAATACGAAATTGATAACTTGTAAATACGTAAAAACATTTGTGACGAACATGTCATGGACCTAAAAAAAAGACGGACGTAATCCCAACAACAAATTCAGTGAAACACCCATAGTAATACCAACTCTCTATTCGTACAAGTACACACACCCACACATTGACACCATACTGCGTCAATCGCGAATCAAAAATTACGCACACACGGTAAGCGGGCGGCCATTGCTATGCTTCATTCTAGATTAGACGAGGTTACGTCCGTCTTTTTTTTTAGGTCCGTGAAACATGTATGGTTTTTTGTATGTTTGTGTAATTTGGTACATGTACATACGCTACCCTTGAAAAAGGAGATCTTAGTACGGGGAAAATTACATGCATACTGATTAAGACGCTATCATCGAATTAGCAATGAGCGATGACCAGAGCGTTTCGCGAAAATCTTTCACCAAGCTAAAACTTGAGCGTACCAGAAATTAGTAGGCATTCAAAGTATAGCAGAAGCAAGATAAAGAACGTTGAATGTTTTCGGCGGAACAATCTAAGCCCATCATTAATGTTAATAACCCTACATAGGTACAGCGGAGGAGGTTCACGCACGAAACAATGGCGGGCGACGGTTGACCTCGCGGCCGCCTCCCCGTGTCTTGCCTCTTGCCTCTTGCCTCCCGTGGTAGCGCCGCGTGCAATTAATATGCCGAGGCGGCGCGTGTACTGCGACTGAGAACGCTTGGTACTTGCTTGTTTGTCAACAATGTCAACAATGTCTACGATACATTCGGTGTTTACTGACGCAAGGCACAATCATAATTTTGTTACCTCCTTTTTAGGGTTCCGTAGCCAAATGGCAAAAAACGGAACCCTTATAGATTCGTCATGTCTGTCTGTCTGTCTGTCTGTCTGTCTGTCTGTCTGTCTGTCTGTCCGTCCGTATGTCACAGCCACTTTTCTTCGAAACTATAAGAACTATACTGTTGAAACTTGGTCAGTAGATGTATACCGTAAACCGCGTTAAGATTTTCACACAAAAATTTAAAAAAAAACAATAAATTTTGGGGGTTCCCCATACATACAACTGAAACTCAAAAATTTTTTTTTCATCAAACCCATACGTGTGGGGTATCTATGGATAGGTCTTCAAAAATGATATTGAAGTTTCTAATATCATTTTTTTTTAAACTGAATAGTTTGCGCGAGAGACACTTCCAAAGTGGTAAAATGTGTGTCCCCCCCCTGTAACTTCTAAAATAAGAGAATGATAAATCTAAAAAAAATATATGATGTACATTACCGTGCAAACTTCTAACGAAAATTGATTTGAACGAGATCTAGTAAGTAGTTTTTTTTTAATACGTCATAAATCGTAAACCGCAAAAAACATCGATCAAAGTTACAATGAAGTACAAGAACTTTTATATTATGTTACTTGCTGCTACGGAACTCTTCATGGGCGAGTCCGACTCGCACTTGGCCGCTTTTTTTTATACAACTCCTACAAGTGTAGCTGTACTTATATTGGTTGGGAAAAAATGAGCTGCAGCTAGCTCCGCTCAAATCAGGAATGCAAAATCATTTAAAAATTACAGAAACTCATTGTTTTTATGTGAGATGTGCTTCTTGCTCTTCTCCTCGATACTTAGCTGCTGTTTAATTCGTTAATAATTCGTTTTCAACGTTGTCATTAAATCTGTCCCTTTATTTAAACTTGATGCTATAAGCACTGAAATAAGTAACACGACAAAAATACTGCAAAAATTAAAAATATAAAATGTCACAATTATCTAATTACAACGATCAAGCTATATCGGTTGACACATAACCCGTCCAAGTTTTCTTTTGCGAAAGAAGAGAGAGAATTTTTGATCAATAATTGTCACTGGGCGGCTCCCCACCCCGGGCGGCGGGGGGAAGAAGTCGGGGGAAGGGGGGGTAATTACGAGTGCGTTTTGTTACCGAGATGATAGGCGCGAAAAATGGCTTGCGCGTGCCTTTACGTGTCTCCTCTAGTTTTGAATATTCAGAGTCGGCCTCTCGCCCTGATGAAATATTGAATAGACGGAGTAATTTATTCTCGGAGGAGTTTTGGAACGGTCCGCGTTCCGTTCGGATATTGAAATTAGGCGCTGCTTTGCTTAAGAAAAGCGTTTGTTTGACGGGTGGCCTACATCAGCTCTTTATGTGTCCGATGTCGTCGATATTATTCGTTCCAGCTTTCCGTTTTCACGGGAGAAAGTACTCCTTTGACGGATTACGTAAAACTCAATCTAGGTTCCAACTTCCAAGTTATTGCCTATAAAACTAGTATTTGTTGTAAATGCTAATCATAAAAATAATGGTATTAGAAACCGAAAAATTATTAGAATACAAATGACGTTGAATCAATTCTAAAATGTAAAAGTAAAGTGTAGACTGAGGGCTTGTTTCACCATCTTCAAGTAGAGTCCTGAATAAGCTATTCGCCGGTTTGAAGTGACGTTAAAGTGTCATTTTACATACACGAAATGTCAACTTAACCAACGAATAGCTTACTTCGGACTTACTTGAAGATTGTGAAACAAGCCCTAAAAGTGTCAAATTTAAAAATTAAAGTCTTAACATTGCACGTATAAAGTCTTACAAAACACACGCGAATAGACGCAATCGCTTTTTTACTTTATAGTAAAGTAAGTACTTTATAGGACACATGAACAGGTACAATTAAGTGTCTAATGAAAGAGAATAGACTCCCTAACACAGTAAGCGAGAAAGACTACCATCTCCGCACTACAATTTGGGCTTTGCATACAATAAAATAAACGCCTACACACTCATATACCCCACCCCTCATTAGGTTTTTACCTGTGTCGCGGGTGGCATGGACAACACATATAAAACACCACAATAACATCCATGACCCGAGTACAAATATTTATCTGTCACATAAATATCTGCCCCGGCCGGGAATCGAACCCGGGACCCCTCGCTTTGCAGGCAGGGTCGCTACCAACTAGGCTACAGGGTCATCAAATATGGCATGAACATAGAAATTACATTGTAAAGATATCACAAAGCCAAGCACTAAAAAATGTCTGCCCTGAGAATCGAACACTGGCAGTTCATGAACAGACAACTTGACAGTCACTTACCGTAAATTTTACGGATTAACATGTACTCGTGATAGATATATTGAAATTTTTTCGTAGTGAGCGACCGTCACTACTTGCGCAACGATATAAAAACGTTATTCTGCTTATGACTACAGTGCAATTGAAGTAGGTACATGATTACTTTTTTATCCTTCGTATTGTGTCTGGTTATAAAAACTTGGTGTAATCATAAAATCAATTTATATCTTATATTTATTAAAATGTGTAAAATGTCATCCAACCAGTGACACAATTGGTATCTCCTGAGTATAATAAGGTCGTAAGTATGAGATTTAAAGCAAGCCTATTTTAAATGAGTAGATGTTTGATTAATTAAAAAATGAGACGAATGAATTAATTGTTTGATAGTGTGTTGGTGATACAGCTCAGCTAGGGGACTTGAGTTTTATTCCCAGCTGGGACAGAAATTAAATAAATATTTTACCACGTTTAAAAACAATGGGTCCAACACACTGCCCAAGTGAATTTCTACACTTTCAAAAATATCAAAAATTTTAATAAAATTATCGGGTATGCCAATATCTTTACGATTGTTTCCTGCATTGAAGCAAAAGATATTTATTTAATTTTAAAACACAATATTTATTGGTATCTTACATGAACTTCTGTCAAAAACGGAAATTTAAACTACCTACTAGACAAACTTTTAAAGATTACTAAAAGCTCCATGAAAAACGGAGGGGAATTATAACTTACGACTTTATATAGTTTACGACCTTACCCTCAGGAGTTCTAACAGATAAGACTGTTGTCGTAGCAAATTAAGAAACTCGCAAAAAAGTTAATAAGACTGTGGTTTAATTTAGTAACTTGCTGAGTAATCTACGAATATGTCAAGTGCTACTTATCAGATCTTAAGGATATTCAATGAGATTCCGAAATAATCAACAAAAACGACATTAATTGACTTTATTCGGAGGCAGAGAAGTGGAGTAAATAGGAAGAATGTTTGAGAGTGCGTACGGACACGCCATTGCACTTAGTGAGCGCGCAAATATGCAAATTCATGCTTTACTACGCCGTCGCCAAGCGTGCGTTGTGTGAGGAGGCACAGTGACATACGTGGAGAGGAGTTTTATATAGATTAATCTAAGATGATTATTATTTTTATTGTTTACTTATTACGCAGAAGCAACACTGCAAGTAAAAACAAGTAAATAGTTTAGCTTTTATAATGTCAATAAAAAAGTGATTTGAGTTTTTAACCGTTGAACGCCAAACCTGAGTTTAGTAAACTTGTCACAAAAATAATTATCAGAGCTAAAGCAATGTGTAAAATTTTAACTCCTTAAGATAATAAGAAGTAGGCCTCATTAAGCTTGCAAGATTGACCCACACAAACAGGTTAAGCTAATACTAAATATTGATCTTAGAGAGAATTAATATTGATCTTAGAGATATTATTATACAGATAATCATAATTTTCATATTGGTTAATTGAATGAGGCATAATGTCATACCTAATAAATTTTCTGCAAAAAAAAAACATTTATTTTAGAACCTGCTTGTAGAACCTTCCTGAAAGTGTCTAATTAAACTTAAGACTAGTTTTTCCAAAACGAAATAATAATGTTATTCTACTCCACACATTTCTTGTTCTATAAGGACAGCATCCTAAGAAGAGGGTGGTTAATGAATAAAAAAATTCCCGTTTTTTTCATAGCGCAGTGATTAGTTACCCTCATAATGAGTGGTGTGTGTGTGCGTGAGATATGGCCGTGTGTATGTTCGTGTATCATTGGGGGAACTTTTTTAAAATCCCACATGACAGTTGATGAGGGTATGTTAATGTAATGTTTGGGTATCGATCGATATTTTGGTATTTTATTCGCATTGTTATAGTAGATTGTGACTGTGTGTTTGGCTAGTAATCTTCGGCTTTTTACTAACCATACCATATTTCGGTTGCATTACTGGAGAAGAAGAGATAAGAAGTGAAGATAAGGAGAGATTCTTCGGTTTCTTCTTGTCCGGCATCAGGTATGTAACCTGGTGAAAATGTTATTGGAAGGTGATCTACAAAAACCATGTAACCATGCCATGACGTACGAAGACTCACTATTGGTCAATACTCAAATTATATGACGAATTCTGCTAGTGGATTGCTAGTAGGTTAAAGTAGTGGTATTAGTTATTATCTACTAGTAACCTATTTAGTACTTATTTAATAAAAGTTACTTTTATTTAGTTCTGTTAGATCTTAATGCCAGATCTGCATCTAACTGAGAGTTATTTTTGAACCTGGCGTGGGAAAAAATACATTTGAGGCACTTCATCGCAAAGAGTTACCTATTTTAGATCGAGTACCTATCTCCGCAAGTGCGGAAGTTGCTTTTTATTAGGGATGCATTTATTTTAAATTTTGGCTTTAAGTGAATACAAGTTAATAATTATTATAATACTTGTGAATGATAAGTATTACTGACTTTCAATTGAAAATTGACAATCGATTGATTGACAATTTCTATCATAATTAAATAATTGTTCCAATGATAATCAAATAAATAATAGTTGATTTTTTAAACATTTAGATTTACTGTTAATATTTAAATACATTAAAATTATACAGACATATCTAATAAAAAACGATATATTAATTGTTAATATTTTATGGAGCGAGATTTAAAAGCTTAGAGACCACATCGCCCGTTTTAATACTCGTAATAAACAAATAAACAGTCTATATTAAGATGCCTTAAGATAAAACTTCATGAGTCAAACTTCATGTTAAACAAAAATACATAAATTATATCATTTAGCAATCTTACCACAAAAATATCGTAATGGATTCTCATATCATCATAACGCATAACTCTATCCCATTCCTAGGTGTTCCAAGGCGACCCTTTTTATAGTGAAATGTTCGTAGCACATTAACTTCTTTATTTAAGTAAAAAATATGATTTACAAATTAGTAAAAGCTTCGCTTAACTTCAACATGGTAGAATTACTTAATAAGAATTTAATAAGAAAAACACGCAAAGCATCGTGAATCCGAATAGCATTATCAATTTTAGAAAGCAAAATTTAATACTGTCGAGAAATGTAGGGAATTTCAAAACTAGGTAGAACGCATGAAGGAGACAGAGCAAATAAACGAGTCAGTTCATTTCCCCGACTCGTAACATAGCCACAAACGACGTGTCAAGGTGAACCCCAAACGAAATCGGCTAAGTATCACATACATATAAAAAGCCGTAACTGTACCGCCTGAAGAAATGGGGGCTTTCTTACTTCACCTCCCCACTGTCACGCGTCCAATTTACATCGAACTCTAGGATGTCATCATGTACCCTCTTTTCTCTCATATGGATTATAGACCAAGGGCGGGGAGGCAGCTCATTATAACCTGGTTCTATTCAAGTAGGGACGTAAGAGTGACTCAAGTTAAATTAAGAATGTGGAACTCGTCCCGTTTTTTTTACTTTTTTTCACTCACTTTGTTTGTTGATGGAGACTTTTTTGACATTGTGGACTTTGTGTGCCTCCACGAGTTTCCTTTTCGTGTCTAATTCTCGAGGCGTTCGTGTATACACTCCCTTATGGTACTTTACGCGTATACCGGTGCCTCACAGATTATTTTTTTACGATGTATTAAAGGATCTTGGGATAGAGAGGTGTGTTTTTTGGATTACGACCTCTTTGAAGCTCGTGATTAAGGCTTTGGAGGATGCGTTTTGTTTGTTTTGGCACAAGGGTTCTAATCCCGGTACCTAATAATAGAATGGATCAAGCATCGTGTAGCTTGTCATCAAAATATATTGATGCACATGTGTGTGTCTACACAAATACAGGTACCGAATCTGCGAAACTGGAATATTTGAATAATATTATGTCTTTCGAAGAAATTGCTTCTATATCGAAACAAATCAGGAAAATTGGAAGTCATATAGTACTATTATTTCTTCTGTGGTCATATGTAATTTATATCGTAATTACACGTCATTTTATCTAATACCTTTAAACGAGCAATTCTTGTATATATCTAATCGGAGTCTCGGAAACGGCTCCAATGGGTGAATATCAGGAATGTGCATTTTTTTCAATTTTTGGTGGTGATATTTTTTCTTCAGTTTTCGTGAAAAATGAGGACCTGGTATAAGAAAAGAAAGTGTAACAATTAGACAAGTATAAAAATTGAAAAAAATGCACATTCCTGATATTCACCCCAATGATTTTCATGAAATTCTATGATCTAGGTAAGATTCATTTCTAGAAAATGTCGTTTTATCCGTGTTTTCCGGCAATGAAAAACTGCAACAATAGACCCTTCCTGAGATCTATTGGAGAGTAGCAACACTAAAGCTTCTTCAGTAGATGGCGTTGTTAGGCAACACTAAGCCAATGATTTCCAAATAACACGGTTTACCAAAAAAAAAAAAATCCGAGAAAAGCTCGTTCATCCGGCTACTATTGTTATTGATCCTATTACTAAGGCTTATCAAGACCAAGGGATCTCTCGTCAATCTGGCCTACTGCCCTCTCTATTTTTTCAAAATTTTCTTTATGGCTGAAGACAAATGTGATCTGATGACTTATTGATGATTCAAATTGTCGTTAGCATACGAAGGTCTAATTGGTAGACCTACTACGTTGCGAATGATTCTGGTTTTCTTAAGTTTCGGTTCGCGATACTGTAAAAGTGATATTTGTAAGATCTGATATCGCGCTCTTGAGCCAAGATCTGGGGGCACGGCAATCGCACAATCAATCAAACAATATAATATGTAGGTATTACTTGTGAGATACATTGTGTTTTCATGCGATGGTCAAGTCGATCTATTTATTTAAAACATAAAAGATTTTTAATATTGATAATATGGTCACTATAAGATGTTACTTGTTAGGTTAGCTAATTACGTAATAACTTATGACAGAACCCTTAAGTAGGAACTTAATTAATTAACCGACTTGGTATTACATGGATCTCACAACTTTTTACGGTAGAAGAACTGAGTTGCGAGACTTGTTTTTTTTTACAAGTTATGTTTTTGATGGCATTAGATTATTAAAATCGTCCTTATAATTATAAAGTGAGGTAATGAGTTATGGTCGTAGTACACCATCTAATTGTAACAAAATTCCGAGACCATTAGCAATAAACTAATAGCCAGACTGAACAAATTAGGGTACAGTTGACTAGTTACGATCATTGCGACGAATCAATCTGCGTTGAACTCAAAAATAGGGAAGAATTAATTACAAAAGTACCGGTCTTACAGTAGTTTACGTGCAGGCAACAATTTACCTTAATTCTTACATGGTAAGGATTTGAATATAGCAATAACAGTTCTTTAATTTAAATGAGTTAGAGCGCGTTGTGATGATGTATCTAGGTACTGTGAAAAAAAAATAACAGACACAGTGACATGTGTAAGTAGGCACTTTGTAGGACTTTGTAGGACATTTTTCTTGTGAGCGATCTTTTTTGCAAGTCTTAATGTGTCTCTATTTTTAACACTCTTATTAGTTTCATACGTATGTTAGTATGTGCCTATGTAATGGAAACTTTAAACGTGATTTTGAGCCTCTTTAAAACGTCGGATTAACTACTATTCCTAATTCAAATTTATTAAAATTTATTTTCTATTTTTTAGTTGGATTTTCCATAAAAGCGTACTTTTTAGTTTGTTTAAATTATTATTTATTAACTTTTTAAATGTATATAACCAACAAACGTGCAGACAAGTTTTGAACTTCTTAAGTGCACTTCGTAAAAGGGTTTACTCTTTTCTTGACAACTCTCTCTTCATAGCACAGCCGCAAAATTTTAGGCTTAAAAATTATATCGATATTTAATGAACGCACTAAGCTTAGCATCATCGGCTTGTAACATATAATGGTTTTTTTATGGAAAAAGACAATCGAGCTGACGATCCACCTGATGGTAAGTGGCTATCGTCCCCCATGGACATCAGCGGCACCAAAGGCAGCACTGATGCTTTGCCGGCCGAGAGAAGAAAAAGAACTAGTCATGTAAGAAGAATAATACAACACGACTTTAGTACACATCTTGACAATTTTTTCCAATGTTAGCAACCACTACTAACGGGCCGTCACACTTCACAACCATCGAGATATTGTCGTCATTGCCAATTTTACGCGATTTCCAAATTATAAAGTAATTTTGCTCCAGCTAACATTTCAGATTAAAATATAAATATAGTATAACATGCTCTCTGTCGTTGACTGCGTTGCAAAATCTTATTTTAATCGCAGCAAAAGAAAGATTTGTCGGTTGACAATCTTGTTGGAAACTTAAATTTGTCTGGTAAATAGCTTAATTGATAAACTTTCTACCTACATTACGTGCAAAGTGTACAGGGTCTCATTTTAATTTCAGGCACACCTTTATGGAAAAAAATTAAAAAAATTGATGATACATTTGAAACTGTAGTCTTCACATGGTATAAAGTTAATATAGCTATCAACTCAAAACACAACAAAACACTGCCCACAGTTCGTAAACTGCGAGAAAAGAGTTTTTTTTTTTTCATCTAATAAGTAAATACTGCAATCCCACCTAATAGTAAGTAACGGTTAAATTGTAAGGCTCGTAAGACTCCGACATCACGTTGGCAGAATTTTACGTTTATTATTGGTATACCTACCTAGTCCTACACAATGCTTGTGAATCATAGACTTTCCTATTTACGTATATCTACGTACTAACTTAAGGAACGGATTTCGGCAAAGCGACGCTCGATACTACAGACTATCATTCCATATTCTTAAGAAAATATTATAAAGATACATTTTTACATAACTATTACAAACACATATTAGTAACTAAGCCAACGATTACAAACCAGTTTTTCTTCTTACGTTGTTTACTCGACTGGCAATCTTTTTATCTTTTCAAACATTTCGTAACGCCTGCACCTGAGTAACAGATACGTGCAGATTCCAAATTTTTTATTAGTCAATATTGGGTCAATCAGAGCTCTTTGTGTGGAAATCATCAAGTTTTTGCTCGGCAGAGCCAGAGTGTTCACGATTTATGTCGCCAGAACACTATTTTTTGTTTATTCTGACCTGTGTGGCGCAAATAACGTTTAGTCGTTTCCAATACCATGCTCTTTAGGATAGAAAAGAATTTGTAACCAATCCTAATTGATTGTACACGGTGTTGTTTTTAGTACACTTGACGAGAAACATGGCGTCCGAGTGTTTCGTCATGTTATGAAACTAAAGCGACATCTGTGACGACCTCTAATTCTTAATATCGTTAGTAAAACCACAATCGAGCAAATAAAAAACCTTGATATGATATAATGAGGAGTTTCTTTCGGCTTTTCTTCTCCTCCATGACAAAGCACCCTTCCGATAAACTGGTAGATAAAAAAAATATGACGTGCATAAGTGTATCAGTGATACCTATATGAATAAAATATTTTGACTTTGACTTTGATACTGATATGATATTGATACTGGATCAATATACTTAGCTCCTAGCTGAAACTCGACGAGCGGATTACTCAAGCAATAAAGTGGTAGTCAAGCAGGCTTCACAGAAGAATAATACCCTAAATTATACAAATAATTTAATAATAATTGATTACATAATCCTCAAGCGAAGGCCTACTGCTAATCAGGGAGATCGGCTTATATAAACTTGGTTTACCAGCATGGGATTGGGGTCAATAAAACCGTCCCAATATTGCCAAAATTATTATCCTTATTCCAAAATCTTTATAGGAGCTGCTAAGTTGCTACCAAAGTATAACAAAATACAAAAAACAGACCCTGTAAACAAAACATTTGTACTCTGTACTACAATAGTACAGTCGGCCGCAGAAGTAGCTTAACATTTTAGTACCTTGTCACATTACATTTCTTGAATTTGTCATAGATGTTGCTAGGAAACCGTCGAAACAGTTACTATTACAAAGTACTAAAATGTCAAGCTACTTCTACGGCCGACTGTACCAGGAGCACATAAACAACCTTTATGTGTAGTTTAAATTCGTGTTGTTTCCAGAACTAAGCAAACCCTCCTGCGTGATTCCGCGAGCGCATCGAGGTAAATAGAGGAAATTGCAGAATGGGATGGCAAAAAGTACAAAATGAATATAAAAAGGTAAAAAAGGCGCCATCCATGTGTTCACGTCCGCTGGCGCGTTGTGAAAATGTAAAAATTTGTACAAATACCTCGAGACGACGGAAACAGCGTTGGTCGTGTACACTGAGCGCTACTACCATTTGTCGCTCGGTACACAGTTAAGTAAATGCGCGTGCGAGTCGTAATTATAAGTCATAGAGTCTATCTTAATAAGTCTCTCGGTTATCTAATAATTCAGCGATTTATATATTATACTATGTAAAACTGGTGGCTCGTTCATGGGTAGGTACATGTGTAAAGATTTATAATAAAATTCCATCGAAATTTACAGAAATACCTTACCTTAAATTTAAAACTCATTAAAAGCATTCATATGACGAAAGGATATTACAAATTAGATGATTATTTTAAAGACAAGACTGCTTGGACATGAGTTTTATGAATTTAGATTGTAGTAGGTGATAAGTGTTATCTGTAACTGTGAGCAGGAAAAAAACAACCCCGGTAGTTTCTTGCTGCTTCTTCTCCCGGGCCCTCTCACAGTAGGCCCTTGTTGAAGCATTGGCGTAGCTTGCATGACGTTCAAAAAGTGTTTGTAAACCAAACCAATTTTGAATAAAAACATTTGATTTGATTTGATATAAATCGCCTGTATTTATTAGAAAAATAAATATGTAAATATGCTGTGAGGACAATAAGTACCTTATATCTTATTCCAGATTATGATCTATCTGTGTACCTTGCAAGAAAGAGCAAAAAACATGCATAAAAACTTTCACAATCATAATATTAGTAGATTTTGAACGTTATAATTTTTGTAATATCAGTGTTAAAATTGATATATTAAGTATTACTATTATTATGTCGTAGCTTTGTTAAATAATAATAATCTTAAGTAATTCTATTAATAATTCTAATAAATATTTTATAGTAATATTACTTACCTAGTTACTAGTTCATCTCATAAAACATATCAATAAGTTTGTCATTAATATTGTAATATGTACATATACATACATACATTTAGTTATCACGTTGTCTAGCTGCAAAATTGTGCACGCTGTGGCACCCTATAATTATGGGAACACTTATTTTAAGATCAATTAGCAATTGTACTTATAGCTTGATTCCTGTGTTATCTGTGTTGGGTGTCCTATAATTAAATAAATAAAAAAAAATACAAATTAAATTGGCTAAATACTATTTATTATTGGCAAGAAAACCCCTACGGTACGAAAAATGCGATAGTATACGTAATAGTGTCGAGAAAAACAAGTGGTAAGGGACCTGTTTAGACACAGAAATGAATCGTGAAACTTTTTTAGTATTCGAGTTTGGAGATTTTAGGTTATCTAGTGGTACTTGAAGAATTTTGTTGAAGTATTTTGATGGTGTTTACTTGGTAACGTACTAAAAAGTTCCACAAACGATTCATTTCCAGTTCAGTGCCTAGTCGAGTCACGAATTTTAGAATTAGCTGTTAAGCACGGGTTCTTGTGATTTAATCTTGTTTGTATGTTAGTTATTTATGTTACATCAAGATTTGTTCCTGAACTAGTAACAAACCTTGTTAGGTCAGTTACAGAAACTAACACTTATTTTTAGGGTTCCGAAGTAAAATCGGAACCCTTATAGTTTCGTCACGTCCGTCCGTCCGTCCGTCTATCCGAAACATAGCGCCGAGACCCTTAGTGCTAGAAAGCTGTAATTTGGCATGGATATTTATTAAAACTCCAAAATCACAGAATAAAATATAGAAAAACATTTTTTTTCCAGGATACCTCCCCGGGTTTTTATTCGTCGCGTATCCTGTGTAGTGTGGGGTGTGGTTAAAAAGGTCTTTCAAAAATATTATGGGTGGGTTTTGGAAGACCATTTTTGGATTTAGGGGTCCGTGTCCTACCCCCCCCCCGCCGGCTAAATAGAGTAGGCCAAGTGAAAAAATTCTCAAAAATAGCTTATATGATGAATTTACAAGGAAAGCTATCACGGCTGTGTTGGCATAATTAGCATAGTTAATGAGTAATAGTCGATAAACTTACTACTTCGTAACCCCTACATTGCGCGTGCCCGGACACGAACTTGCCCAGTTTTTTTTGTTTCAGGTTCGATGATGGCTGATGAAAAGTTAATTAATGTTGCCAAGTTCACAGGTTGCTTTGTAGAAGTGGATGGTGTTATGCAATACAGTGCGAGGCAGTCATGAAAGTCAAAATTTAAGCTGATATCGATGCCAAAACTGAAACTATTCTATGAGTGTATTCCAAAAGTTTTCTAAAACTATGGTACATGATTAAAATTAAATTGCCCCTCAATGCTGAAAATAGATTAACATTAAAATGTGAATTCATTATAACATACCTAGATAATTTTACGATAGTAGGACTAAATTTCTAATGACAGTTTTCTTAAATAATAATAACAAAATTATATGAAAATAAAAATATAATGTAAAAACAGCAATTTACTTAAAACTAGAATCTAGAAAATCAGTTAATCCAAACATGATTTTTCCTATCGCAACCACAAGGCGTGGTGCTACAGGCAGGTGCGTGGACCGAAGCGTGATTCCTGCAATCACATCATACGATCACACAACGCTTCGGAAGCGGCAGGAAATTTGCGGTCGACGGGATATGGACGGTGGCTCCTAGTGGCTCGAGGTGGTGATTCAACTTCCCTGCCTATGCCAGCTTTCGTAGTACCATGCCGTAGCATAGTTTTACCATGCCGTTCGAAGTGTCCTGGCTTCGATTCCACGCGAAGTAAAAATTTGATTAATAAGTTTGTATAGTGTATGTATACTTGTCTTTGTGTGTTGTCCATAGCGTGGGTACCATGATCATGTGCCATGACACATGAAATCCTAGTGTGGGACATTCGACGCTAAAGATATAATTCAAGATATAAAGATTAAAGATGTTAAAAGCTTTAATAAGATTAAACTTGGAGGGACGTATGATTTTTAGTTCGTGTAATGTGAAAAAAGTACCTATAGTGGATATAATACGCGTGTGTAGAGGGGATAAACTAGTTAAACATTAAATAAAATATGGAGTTAAAATCACATTTTTTAGTTTTTGAGATTAACAAGAAAAATCATGCAATATGTACCAATGTATATCCTTTAAAACCTACTTAAATACACACACAACATGGCTATCAAAACAATAATCATGTATTTGTTCCAGTGTAGTGCGGTAAAAATGGCTCAAATTATATGCTAATTTAGAGGTGATTTAGGCCAATAATATGGGTTTTGTGGTCGCACTGCGCCCGAATACGTGTGAATGAGCCGCCTTGACCCCTGCACTGACACGAAGCGTAAAGCTTTAAAATATCAGTATAAACCTGACACTAATATACCAAACGAGTACAGATTAGTAGGAGTAGTAGTAGGAGTAATGGTACAAACATCAGAAAAATCTGAATCAGAAACATCTGAATGGCTCAAAAATCAGATGGAAAATCCATGGAGTCCTTTCTTTTGGCAACGCGACGTATAATTTAAAAGCAGCATTATGATTATTTTCTGTGCGGATATCATGGACACACACAAATAAGAAGTTATAGACATAATAATCAAAAACAAACATATTCGGTTATCTGTAACATATTTGTAAATGTCTTCACCGTGAATAGTAGACTTTTTTCAAGGATTTACATGGGCATCGGTGACATTATGTGTTATCGCAGGAAGAATACAATGAGCCCGTTTCTTATAACTCTACCGTGAAGTTTTCGTGGCTTCAACTACTGGCCCATTATTGAGTACGGGTTTCTCCTCTTGAGATCACCATGCATCTCTAGTGCCTGTTGGTATAGAAGTGAAGCTAGCATATTGTTAGTATATAGAGCCTTTGTTCCGGTTCGAATGGAGTTTAGGAAAGACATACATAGATGAAGCGGCATAAAATTTGCTGCAGATTTTTAAACGCATTAAAAGATCCAGTTCATTAAAAGTATCGCTAGTTATCGCAGTATCAGTACTGGTGAGACTCGCCCCTAACAACCGAAGCGAGTGAGACCGCAGCACGGCGTCGAATATGAGCTGTTTTTGAGTTATTGGATATTGATCAGGGTAATTTGCACCTGAATATTGTTGTGTACTGATGAACATACATACTGACAACATACATATTCCTGTAAACATTCACGTAATACAAAGTACATTAAATAGTGGAACATTTAGCTATCTCCCCCTCTGGATTTCTAGTGAAGCTTCCCGTGATTATAATTAAGAAGAAAAATATATTAAATGACAGATAATGATAATAGTTGCGGAGGCAAGGTCATTGAAATTTTGTTATCATCTTGGTAAAAGCAAAAAAATGCGTGATGGAATACGCAGATGAACAAAAACTAGAAGACAATGCAAAAAAATTGTGTTTTGATTTTGCTTTGTTTTAGCGAACTTATTGAGTGATTAAATTGATATTGACGACCCGTGTGGCGCAATGGTTACCATGCCGGACCGCCGCACCAAGGGTCCTGGGTTCGATTCCCAGCGAGGCAAAAATTTGAATGATGAGTTTGAATTTCTGTTCTCGGTCTGGGTGTGCATGTCCTTGTCTAGTGTGTTGTCCGTGGCACACACGACACTGGGAATCCTAGTGTGGGGTTACGCGTGTGAAGCGTTATTTATTATTTATTTATTTATTGAGAATCACAAATAGTGATCATCTGATAGTCAATGATCTCCGTCGGCTGTGGACATCCATCACTGGTCAATAATGCATTTTTGATGAGAATTGCATTATTAGTTAGCCAAGTATGAAGCGAGGAATGAGATCATACTTGGCTCTTTGTTACATAATAATATCATAGCTTCCATGTTGACCCATTATTAGTAAATTCATATAGCGATGTACATGCATGTCATATACAGTTATATTATCCCGTATAATAACAAAGTTTGGGATACGCTTAAGCTTTGACGGGCGGTAGTCACGTAATGAAAAGTTGACAATATAACCTTTTAGTTGGGAATTCATAACAAAACTATACAAATGGTTTGTGAAGCAAATGGAAGGCAAAAACTACCTAAATTTCACCCATAAACACGTGACTCGGAATGTGAACGAAGTTAGTGAAGTGTTGCGGTTTTAAGTCGTTTGACAAACTAATACGTATTTAAGTGGTGAAGTTTGTCGAAGTTTGTTAAAGATGGACATATAGCGGTTGGTTATTGCGTTGGGGGGCCATCCATAAATTACGTCACACGTTAGGGGGGAGGGTGATGAAGTGTGACATAGTGTGACAAGGGGTGGGAGGGGGTCCTAAATTTCGTGACGTCACATTTAAAAAACGAATAATTGGTATGTATAGGTAAATATTAAAAAAAACAATTAATGGAAATAAAACGTATTTCGGAACTGCTGTTTTAATTCAATAATTTCTAGGTGTAAAATTTCATAATATGTGACGTCACACTAAGGGGGGGGGGGAGCTCACAAATGTGACTAGCTGTGACAAGGGGGGGGGAGGGTTGAAAAGTCATCAAATTAGTCTGACGTAATTTATGGATGGCCCCTTGGCAAAAATACTTAATTTTTTATAACATAACACTCATAGTCACAAATTAAGATTCCTTGTCGTAGGTGCCATGGATAACAGACAAAAGCAAGAACACACACAACCAAGCCGAGAACAGAAACTCAAACTCATCAACCAAATGTATGCATCGCGCAATCTCCGCGCCGTTTGAAGGGTCCTGGGTTCGATTCTCAGCGGCGCGGCGGTCCAGCATTGTAACCGCATTACGCCACGCGGGTCATCATGTTTAAGCAACAATCGGCCTGCTAATTTTGAAAGCTCCCGCCTAAATTAAACACAGCTAGAACATTCGATAGATGCTAATAATGCTACTTTTTGTAAGAAATACTTTAAGAAAAGACTTCAAAAAATTCTTAAAATATTCAACGTAATCTATCGGAACAACAGTTTGAGCTCGCGTGTCGAACATCGTAAAAATCTGGGCGCGTATTACAGAAATGTGTACGATATCAGCACGTATCGTTGGACGATAAATTATAGCAGTTAATATCGCGAACCCTTCCGCTGCCTTATTTCACTGTAATTAATAACGAATGTGTGATACCATCTTCGGGTTAACCTGAACATGAATAACTCACGCACGTGCGTTAGATATATCGATTTCGTATAACGAGTTTCAGTTCTTTTGAGTGTCCTACTATTTCTGAGGTCAATTTCTGTTTGATTAAAGACTAATAAAGCTTGCCCCGAGTCTACATATGTAACGGGTTCAGTACAGAAAAGTTATTCAGCACATTTGATGACTGGATGCTCTTATTGCCACACCTCTTTTTTATTTATTTATTTTTATTTTTAAACCCTGACATTACATGCCATTAACCTAGTGCGTTAGGCAAATAAATTTAAAACTATAAAATAAAGACAAATAAAATTAAAACTAATATTAACACTATTTAACAATAACAAATATTATACAGTAGAACTATTGCAATTTTATTCCAATGATCATTAAAAAGTTCAATCCTATTTTGATTTATTTTGATTTATCTCTACATCTCCCACTTCAAAAAAAGGAGGAGGTTCTCAATTCGACTATTTTTTTTATGTGTTACATCACACCTTTTTATGCAGTGAAGAATCCCAAACATGACACGTACAATATATGTAAATTGCAAATTTGTATTAAGTAGTTAAAAAAATGTTTCAATATTGTGGGCAATTGTCTCCTTATTGGCGTTCTATATCAAGAGGCCAGCGCTTTGCGTATTCTAGTATTGTAATTAGATACCTGCTAACGGACCGCATGTTTCCTGCAACGATCTACTAAATTGGCCACACAATTACGGAGTCAGATTAAGAATCTGAATATAATGGCCACTCCAGCTTTCATATTTATCTTACTTAGCGTTCTTTGCTCTATCGTTTAGGATAAAATCGTGCTAAAATATGTTTCCGTTTGCAGTGGACGTGTTAATTGGGCGTTTAATTCAATAACCAATCAAAATAGGAATTTAGATAAGCTATCGTATGCCGGCTACTGGTTTTCCGAAGGCCCGCTCTGTTGCCACATTTATCATTTTTACGCAACTTCGGATATAGCGCAGTAAAATTTGCTACGAAGGTCTAAGCTAATAGGCAATAAAACAATACTAACATAAATTAATTGTCGAACGGTAATATTAATGGCAGACTAGCCGTGTCTTAACTAGATAACTATTATGGCCCGATGGATTCGCGCGGCGGCGAGTTTATTAAATGTGAGTAACCGCCCTCGCTTTGCTTCGGTTTTCTTATTTTTTTTTACACCTTGGGTTACATTATTGGAGTTTTATTAAGGATCCCTAATTTTTTTGAAAATATAATTAGCCTATGTCACCCGGGGATCGTGTAACTTCCCAACAGTTAAAGAATTTTTCAAATCGGTTCAGTAGTTTCGGAGCCTATTCAATGCAAACAAACAATAAAATCTTTCCTCTGTATAATATTAGTATAAACTAGCCCGCGCTTTTTCCTGCGTTTTCCAGGATAATAAGTACCCTGTGTACTATTCCAAATCATGATCTACCTGTGTGCTAAATTTCATGAAAATCTATTCAGTTGTTATTGCGTAAAAGAGTAATAAACATATTTACAAACTTTCATACTTATAGTATTAGTAGGTAGTGGATGATGTCTGATCGAATTATATTATATAGGGTGTATCTTTATATTTGTTTAAATTGTAAACTTAAAGACGTTATCTTTAAGGGATTAGTAACAAACTTAAAATTTACCTATTTTATATGAATGGTTAACTATTTGTGCAGCAAGACAATTTGTTTACGTTAAGTCATGTCACCTGTTACTATCAGACAACAGTTGTTATGGGAGAATAGGGTATTTGTTTGTTAACCGATATACAGATCACCTTTCAATACATTCTGTTATGATACAATGAAATGAAATTAAAATTAAAATATAATTTCAAAGCAATTTTATACTTAGTTATTTTATCAATATGTTTATACGTTAAAAAACGAATCTTCTATCTTGTTCCTCGCGTCATCTATGAATACAACTTAGCAATTTTTAAAGTAACACAAAGAGAACCACGAACATAAGAAACACTGTATAATGCTTCCTATCTCATTTTCTCCCACGTTCAATCTTATCAATTTATGTGTCTGTCTCACTTTACTGTCGCTTTTTCGTTTCATCGAGTTTCAAATCACAACGATGCTAAAGAATTTTTCGCTTCAAATTATACTTTATTTTGTATAACTCCATCTTATTATCGAGTACATTAGTCCTAAACGATACGGAACCTGAATTCCTAACAACCAGCGGAACATGCTCGGTGGAGTCAGCCTTATAATTGGACGGGACGTAGACAAGTCGTCCTTTATTGGGCTTTTTATACATTGCGACACGATTACGATACTACTACGAACGTACTGCTTTCGTTACGTTAGCGACTTACCACCCAGTTCATAAAAACAGGCAAAGTTGTAGAAGGCTTATAAAGTGTTTTGTTTCTTTCACTCTTATGAAGTATAATAAAGATAAACCATATTAAGCAACGCCACAATGTAATGCTAATAAGCTTACTTTAAAGCATTGTATCTTTGTTGTTCGTAGATCCATTTTATTTTATTATAGTATTTTTGGTCTATATTTTATTTCGATGCAACTAAAATATGTATTCTCTTTAGTTTATTCTTCTATAAAATATGTGTTGTCTCTTTAAGTCTTTAGTTTAATTCTTCTACTTAAAAAAGTTCGAAAACACGGCATTATACACATTGTACATTGTCAATACGGGTACGACTGTCAACAGTCGGAGTCGAGTCGGTTTGTGTCCGTGTCGTCCAGTATGAAAAAACCTATTGTATGCAGATCGGAATAGAAAAACCGGTGGCCGATCGCAAAATTCACTTAGAGGCATCGAACGCCTTTTGAATAATTTAACCAATAACAATCCAACGGCTAATTTTAGCGTCGTGAAAAAAAAACGTGCGAGACCGCCAGGCTTAGAGAACGACGTTCCTTGTGCTCAGATTTTTTAAATATTTTTGTCTATAACTATCCCACTAATGAGTTTGGGTATCCTAATCTCATAATTTGAAGAATACAAACTTTAGGCCATCGCGCTGGCCAATTGTGGATTGACAAACTTATCACACATTTGAGAATATTATGGAAAATGTTTTCCTTTTTTAATAATTGATATAAGCTAATTCTTGACTGCAATCCCACCTGACGGTACGTGACGATGCAGTTTTATATGGTGAGCGTACTTACTACAAGCCTGTTCACTTTTTTTGAAGACGTCATAGGCCGCCGAGAAATAAAATAAGAAAAAAGTGATACTTAATTTGAAAACATTTTACTATCATCATACGCGTACTCACGATATGTGCACGGCGATCCATGCAAAAATAAATGTACAAAATAAATGTATACTCGTGAGTACTACTACTACCTGTATGATAGTAAAATGTATTTAGTCCACGACGAGTTAATTTGTAATACTCAAAAAACTTGAGGTGCAGTGCGTTGGTGCATTGCATTTGAGCATTGTATTTGAAGTCGTACAAATAGAATGTGAATTCTTCAATCAAAACGAGGGATTTTAGTGTTCAGGCTGCAATTTACTCTCAGTCTTGATATATTTATTTAGTGCCATAAAATTGCGCCATAAAATCATATCAATAAACATTGGAGTTCATAAAATGAGTCCGCGTAACTTATCTTTGGTCTTTGGTTTATGGGTGAACGTGTGTATTAGGCAAGATAATAAAAATAAATCTTAAATCCTGACTGCAATTAAATGTATGTATGTTTTGTCAAAATTGCGAGAAGGTAAGTAATTCGTGCTTCGTTATAGTTTCAGAAACATAATGATGTCACTTGTATGGGCGGCGGTAACCACTGATGGTTTACCTCTACGTGTTTTCCAATTATTACTATAAAAATAAATAAATGAGAAAGCAAACTTTAAGAAATATAAATAGTAATGAAATCGTATCAAGTCAACAGGTGGAATCTCATTACGAGTAAGTGCCCATTAATGTTTTAGTTACTTGTTTGATTGCTAGCTCATAGCGAGTGGCGATTTGAGAAATAAATACGTCTTAGATATGCACTAGGTAATTTATTTCTAATTTAGTATCTCGTAGTTGAAGAGGCTTAGACAAATCTTTGGAATGTATTTGAAAAGTTACCTATTGAGAGGGTTCAGTGTATAAAAGGCCATAAAAAGTGTGTAATAACTGTTGAGTTCTTATCTTCAGCCTATTGCACTGGTCATTATTGGTAACGTTGTATTGGGTATGGGGATGTCCATCAGGCCAGTAATCTGCTCGTTTGTCAAAGTTAAAGTCAAGTTATTTATTTCGTCATATCTTTCTAAACGGCTCACTTAATAAGTATATAAAAGTACATTATAAGTGGCTGGCTTCAATTACCGGCCCACTATAGTGCTCTCTTCTAGGAGGCCTAGAGTATACTCCACCACAAGGCTCCAGTGCGGATTGGTGAAGGGGATTGTGCCCAACCAAAGTTTCGGGAGTTTTCATGTCTAACGTGGTTTAACGTTACCAACAGGGACCGATGAATTTACGGCAAGTAAAGAACCCATGAAAGAACTCACGAAAACACTCAAGAAATGTTTGCCACTAGCAGTTACCCATTCAACTACCAACCGCGCCTGCTGTTGCTTAACTTCGCCGATCACTATTATTTATTATTTATTATTACCCCATGGGGTTCGCCTGGATAACTACCACCCTTGAGCATGAGTCAGCCGCCAAACGACTCATCGTGTTCCAGTTGGAGGCTTGAGAGCCAGTTTTTTCTTTCTTTCTTTTTCTCCTCTCTTTCTTGGCCGGCAACGCATGAGTGATACCTTTGGTGTTGCTGATGTCCATGGGCGACGATAGCCACTTACCATCAGGTGGATCGTCAGCTCGTTTGCCGGCTATTTCCATAAACAAAAAAAAACTTATAATCGACGGAAGCCGCTGGGCTATGAGCGCTTTTCCCATAAAAACGCCAATAAGGACATAAAGTTTTACATCACGAAATTAAGGTCATAGTCATACATTTTATAAACTCGTTCCTCGCTGACAGTGCAACAAGCGTCACTGCTATCCGGGAGACCGACTGCAATTTATGAAGTGCTAAACTAACGACGCATCCAGACAGGCCATTCGATAGAGAAGTGTTGTTTCGTTACGATCATCTTGAATAAATTACATCGAAGAAATATTAATGAAATTAATGCTTGGTTAAAGTTATCGGGAACACCTTGCTTAGATTGCACTCTCAAGCTTTTCAAGCGCGTTCTAAAACAAATAATTAAAGGATAAAATCCGTTGGTTTTACTGTAATTTTTGACAAACAAAATGATTTTATCCAAAATCATTGGAATAATTAGAAAGCAAAGTAAGCTTCCTTAAACAAGAACCCTGGAAAATTCTGTTAAACTGTGTTGTCAGCTATTTCCATAAAAATAAATAAAATACCCCGGAGATTCCTCAACGGTTGCTATCGAACAAAACACCTGTGACCAACGGTCAGTGACCATGCTCGCAGTTACTTGGTCAAACATTTACCATCGACCCAAGCCGTCGAGAGCAGGTAATCTAATATTATAAACGTGAAAGGTTGTATGAATGTTCGTTACTCTTTCACGCCAAAACAACTGAACGGACTTTCATCAATGATATTATAATATAACAAGAGGTAGATATGTCACTAGCGCGCCAACGATGAAGAGCTTAAGAACAGGCAAGTGACCGTTCTGCTCGTAGTCGCTCTGTCAATACAAGACAATACGCACGATTTTGTTATTATCAGAAGTGCTTGAAATTTGACATATAGCGTAAAAGCGACAAATGCCTTCTTGTATTATACCAACGTGATTGGTATAGTGAAACAAAAGGTAAACGTGTCTGTGTTGTAGCTCTTTTCGGAACAGATTTTTTGGTTGATTTGTAAGGTATCTATATTTTTTAAATATCATTGACTTTCATGAAATGTAGCACACATGTAGACCTTGATCTGAAATAAGATATAGGGTACTAGTTGTCACGAAAAAACGCAGCAAAACCGCGGGCAGAACGCTAATATACCATACATATATTACTAGAAAAACAAAAACCTCCAACATACTTGGACTAGGTACAGAATAGCCATCGACATTATATGTCGTGAAAAACGGACGTGAATAAAGAAGAACGTTTGACGATCCGTGTGGCGCAATGGTTAGGTTCCTACCATGCCGGATCGCCGCACCGAGGGTCCTGGGTTCGATTCCCAGCGAGGCGGAAATTTGAATGATCAGTTTGAATTTCTGTTCTCGGTCTGGGTATGGTATATCCTTGTCTAGTGTGTTGTCCATGGCACACACGACACAGGGAATCCTAGTGTGGGGCTATGAGTGTGAAGCGTTATTTTATTTATATTTATTTATTCAGTGACCCCATGTTACTGTGTGCATTACAGGCGCTGCCACACGACAAAACAGACATTAAAATTATCTTTCCACGGATGTAGTACCTAGCAGTGAGTTAGCATCAGAACATGTCACTAGCGGACGCCATTTACATATTTAATGACGCGGATGTCACGCGGTAATGAGATACACTATCTGAATGCCCTGAATGTCCTCTGAATAGAACACTTTACTATTGAATGGAAGATTTACTTCAAGTAATAAGTTAATCTCGACTTCATTTAGTAAATATTTTTGTAATGTAGGCATTTCCTATAGATACTGGTGTGAATTTGATTCTGTTTTGAGAAAGTGTTATTTTTTTTATTGACAATGTATGTCCCGATGAATTGACGCAGATCGGCTTCAATTTTCAATGGATTCGTTCGATTTTGAAAGGAGAACGGGGGCTCAATTTTGAAAATAGACACATATTTTGTTCGAGATGTCTGTTCCATGACATTATACTTCAATGGGGAGACCCGCTTTATTTTTTTTTTATGGAAATAGCCGGCAAACGAGCTGACGATCCACCTGATGGGAAGTGGCCATCGTCGCTCATGGACATCAGCAACACCAAAGGCATCACTGATGCGTTGCCGGCCAAGAAAGAGAGAAGAAAAAGAAAGAAAGAACTGGCTCTCAAGCCCCCAGCCGGAACACGACAAGTCGTTTTGCGGCTGACTCATGCTCAAGGGTGGTAGCTATCCAGGCGAACCCCATGGAGAAATAATAATAGTAATAATGGTATTAATTAACAATTAAAATCAATATTACCAATATAATCCCTCGAGGGGCCCTACCATCAGTGGGCCGGACTTAGTCGCCTTTTACGACACCCATCCGGCGTGGGATTGGGGTTAGTATTCTAAGCTGCCCCAATACGGCAAAAATAATTATACGAACGATTACGAAAAAAATATTTTAGAAATAGAAGTGGCAAGAAAGCTTCTCTCTACCGCAGCAAACTATAATAATTAACTTGTAATGTGACTTGTATGGTTAGGACTCGAACCTGGGCCTCATAGCATAATACTATTGTTTTGCTAGAAAAACCAGTGTGCGATTCCTACCTATAATATGTGTTACAATTTTTAGAATTCCGCACCTCAAAAAGAAAACGGAACCCTTATTAGATCACTTCGTTGTACGTCTGTCCGTCCGTCTTCTACTCGTATCTTTCAAGACCTTTTTTCTCAGGAACGCGTTAAGATATCAAGTTGAAATTGATATTCAGTACTCAGGGCTGCAATTCTTAGTAGTTGTAAATAAATACACCTTATAAGTCAACGCCATCAAAATATACGGTTTATAGCTTTATATGTAAGTATATTTTGATACTAACAAGAATCAAAATCGATAAGGTACTTTCCGTTGACCTAGAATCATGAAAATTTCCAAGAAACAATATCTTATAGCACAAGTAAGTGAAAAATTCATAAACCTTAAAGTTGTTACACCACAACAAAGTTTGTACGGAACCCTCGCTGCGGTTCTACTCGCACTTGGTCGATTTTTTTATTTCATTACAAGCCACAGGGTGGACCGTTCGCCATAACGTCTGTGTAGAAACAGTACAATTATAGACAGAGCGGTTATTATTCTACCATAAAGTAGCACAAAGGAGTTAATATTAATCTCTCATTGTACGTGTTCCAGTTCGGTTTGCTTTGGTATAAAATATAGAGGTACCTACAATAGCTTTCATTACCAAGTAATGTTTTATTACTAGTATCTTAGTTGGGTGAGGTAAATCGGGAGTATCGTTCTGAGATTTTTCTCATTATATTATTCCTTGGTACTGAAATCTGAATTTATATTATATTCACTGTCTTAATGGTTTTTTTTCTTCATGCCCTTGTTAATTAAAATAATCATAGCATAACGTTACTCAGAGTGATTCTTAAGAAAAGTTGAAATGTTATAAGTACTTCGTATGTAACGAAAATTGTATGTACCTACTTAACGACTGGGAGAAAGCCCAGCTTGTAAAGTTGTAAACTATTTATATATGTGATGTAAATTTCAGGTACATATAGATATAATGTATATGCCTACTATGTTGTGCGATGAAAATTGAGTGTTTTTATATCAAAAAAATATGTAGGTATGTAGTTGGTAATAAGGTTTCGTGAAGTAATTTCTAACCTACTCAAACTGTTGAAGTCATATTTATTATACATCTTTAATTTGTCATGTTTGGTTTAATGAACATGCCGTTGACTTAATAATTAATATAAGAATATAGTTAGGATTATTAGCTCCTTAAATTATCGCAACTACAATTAACTAACTTAAGTAATATGTATATTATTTTAAAGGATGTTTAGGTCCAGCCAAGGAATAATTGGTAAGTTGTAAATCTCTACAAGTTAAGTAGCCATTAAACGTGGACAGTAGGTAATTTGCAACCTAAATAAAACGTGGTCGTAAAGTGAAGTAAGGAAATGTATCAACAAACAGCATATCTCCTTTGAATACCTTCTCAAATCGCTTACAGTTACACCCATTCCACTTAAGGAAGCATGTTACGTCCAGAATAAATGGTCCTATAACTTTTTACCAAAACCTATAAGCCTATTCAGAGGCACATGCATGGCGCCATAACGAGATCGGGCGGAATCGCGCGATTGTCATTTGTGCACTATTGTTCACTCTATATGGTGGCGCCACTGCGCATGCGTCGACTCGATTTGGACACGTCTAAATAGGCATAGATCTATGCGCGCGGCATCGCTTTTTACCACCGCCAGGTTATCCTGACCTCCCCTGCTGCCCTTAATCCTCCCAATCTGGAAGCGAGCGGGCGAGCCGCATACGTTGCGACGGATCAACGAATTACGGATGCTCGTACTAGCTGTTACGTATGGAGTTACATTGTCAAAGTTACAGCTTTCTTCTCGGTTGCTGACTTAATTAGTAAGTTGGATATGTGAATGGCAGCGCAATGCATTCTACCATTTCTGCGTAAATCTAGATGCATCGTTATGTTTAAAATACGGGCGGCATTGAGCCTGAACGTTGCATGTGTCGGTCGCTTTGTTGACAATGATCGCGTTTTGTTTACGATAATTGCCTCAACTGTTGAAGTTGTCAGTGTTGCGGGCTCCCACGTTTTGTTGACGTGCCCCTTTGGACGTTTCCCGTGGAAATCTTCTTTTTAAGTTGACAATGTGACGTCTCTAAAATGTTCCGATGTAGGTTTCCATAATATTGTGAGTAGAGATCATTGACAGTAGGTACCATTTTTCATGCATTAACTATAAGTAGACTGGTTGCTGTATAAGGTAAGGTAAGTGTAGGTAAGGTAATATAATTAAGGTAAGGTAAGTCAGTGTCATTCAACTTAACCTAAAACTTGTAACACCAGGCGCATCCCATGCGTTTTTAGCCATTGAGTGATTGAAGTTTCTTTACGGCTCTAGTCGAAAAGTCCATTTCGTTCTCTTTGTCTAAGACAAAAAGATTTTAGAGTGGAGAGCCAGTATCCCGCAAGTTTCTAAATTCTTCTTGGCCAACAGCTCGTCGATAATGAAATACTTTTCCTGGCAGTGACTACTGACCACCAATTATCTCTCTAGTTATTCTTCGGCTTTAAGTGTAATACAAATAAGGTAATGTAACTGTATGTAAGGTAAGTGTAAGTAAGGTAAGGTAAGTGTAAGCAAGGTAAGGTAAGTGTAAGCAAGGTAAGTCAAGTAGGCAAGGTAAGTACTTGTAACACCAGTCTCATGCGTTTCTAGTCTTAACGTAACGTTCATCAGTTAAGTCTCTACTTATTCTTCGACTTAAAAAGGAGTGTTTATGGTGATACATAGTTTGATAGTATTTTTCTCTAAGATCTTATTCAAAATCCGTTCAATCAAACCTCGTTGTGTACCAATCACTCTTATTCCCATTACACAGCTAACAAGCAGCGGCGCAAACTAATTGCATCAATTAGTTGTTCGTCCAGTAACTCGAACTACTGCTAAAGACGTCTTCATGGTGAGCGTAGCCAAGGAGATTCTATATTAATTAAATAGAAAAAAAAACTTTTCTAAGATGAACAATTGCATACTATTTTTTTCCCTGCCACCCATGGATATCGATGACAAACCTTAATTAAAGACATCAGATTTTAATTTAATACACGCACGTTTTAATATAATGATAAAATTACTCTTCTTATAAGTTTTAACACACTCTGGATGAAATTCTAACTCGTAACAGCTAATCGGCCAACATATGAGAATCTGTTGGTAAGTTATGGTGGCAACTAGTGGATTTCAACGTTAGCCCAGCTTGACTTTTGAGCCTTCGTCACTTAATATACCACATCACTTATGTTCGATTTACACGTATTAAGTAGTTAAGTAGATAACGAAATTTTAACTAAAAAGTTACTAAATTGTCTTTTTACACGTATTAATTTACTTAAAATTTTGTTATGTACTTGATTACTTAATACGTGTAAACTGGATTTTATAGTAGCTTTCGCCAAGTTTACAAACGGAATACGTAAAAATGTTTAATGTTAATTTCAATTATATGGTAATAGCAAGCGTCCCATTTGTATCAGGTACGCAACATAACAAAAAACAAAAAATCACAGACCACTTACCAACAGACTTATAAATATACGTCCAATTACGTCAAGATAAGAACTCAACGTAAACAAAAACCGTAATCAAACTTGATATATAATAATGGCGGCAAATAAAAGCCCAATATTAATTAAGGGCTTACACTCGCGTGCACGTAGACAATGTTCGTAAAGAATCAATAAGACTAAAACCGTGTTAAATCAACATTGGGCGAAGCGGGCAAAGACAAGAAACGAATCCGTGAATTTATGGTCGCGTTCGCGTAGAGCTGTTGAATACTAGAGCTGGAACGTAAATGATGCCATAATATTTCATTGTCGTTCCACAGAGGTGCTTTGTGTAAGCCTCAGATAGTGCTGCGTCGCCTTTGCGGCTTTTGGCCAGTGTTTTGATTATCTTTGCGCGTTTTGTTAATCTTCTGGTGCATGGTTTGTCAATCTTGGGCCTACTACTTGCGTTGAACGCCTATTACTTGCGTTGATGTTGTAGCAGAGTTTAAAATTAAGTCCACAATTTTTTTAATTAATTAAATATCAAAAATTTAATGATATTTATCATAACTTAGTATTCTATTTAAAAATACAAGCTAATCTGAAATACCATTAATAAAAAGAAAGCTTTTATAGGGGAAAGCCTAGTAAAAAAATAATTATAAGTTAAAAATAATTCTATTCAAATAAACTTCTTAGTTTGAGTATCGCTGACATACATAAATACTTAATATTTAAATGTTTGCTTATACATCCAACTTTACTACAGTCTCAGTTTTTGCAATATGCTCGGAGCTGTTCTTATTTCTAGCGAGATGCATGGTTTATTTCTTTCAAAGAGGTACTGAAATGAATATTATCATATGGCTGGATTTCGATTCTCGTATATTATTTTTAAATGGTTGCTACTACCTATGTACGTTAAGGAAAACCATTCTATAAATTACTGAAATGTAATGAAACGAATGTACAAAAATAAAATGTTTTAAAAAGGTATTTTTTATTATTGTAAAATACACTAGGTAAATGGTTGCCATGTCTATTCATTTAAGTTCTTTAATTCCTAATTTTATTAGGGACGCTCCGCACCCGAAAAAGGCGCGAAACACACGCGATATAAAAAATGGCGGCATGCAATTTGAATGCGTGAATTATTGTCTTTTAAGGAGAAAATATACACCTACCGAAATATGAACCGAACGCCTTGCTACATTTAATGTGATAAATTGTGACGTGAATTGCTCGAGTGTGGGCGATGTGGTTTGTGCCGAGTGTTTTTATATTGTTTGTTATTTAGTGTTCATGTTTTCGGGACAAATATGTAGATTTTTTTATTTCATTTTCAGTGGGTACAGCCAAAATTATTCCATCCTTTTTTATCGTGGTAGTGGGGTGGTTGCAAATGATTTAAGCTTACTTAGGTGATTCCCATGTGGAATGTTTACCTAGAAAAACACTGGTAGCAGTTATCCAAGACCATGAGGAAACTTGGAGGATAGATTCTCACTTGCATCTCCGTATAGCCCTAGTTCGCCTTCTTAGTAGTTCAAGGAAACAAATGACACCAAACAACAAAAACTGAATTAAATTGAGCTATTGTAATATGTTATAGTTATACACAAACCATTACTCGAACGAACAAAAACAGGTCTAGATCATTACGATAGGTTTTTGCAAATCCTTGGCTTCGTCTCATTCCACTGCGTTATTTGATCGTCGGCTGTCATTACGGTAATGAGCAAGGAAGATTGCTAACAAGATGCAGGTGCGTAATAAAAAGTGTGACGACAAAAATGATTCTCATTGCGCTCGGGAAAATTGTGGAAAATTGTGTGGTTATTATTACCCGACGCTGAAGGGTTATGCGTTTATTTTTATTTATGTGTGTGTCATTGTTTGTTTTGAGGTCTGCTTTTGTTTTTAGGGTTAAGGTTCTCTCCCTTCTACTCCCGTTAAATTTCTCGATGTTTTATTTCAATGTTATCATATTATTTAGATTATTAGAGCCAGTATTTTCTTTCTTCCTTTTTTTGGGCATGCTCCCCTCATGCCTTTGGTGTTGCTGTCCATGTCCATGTCCAGTTATCACTGCTAAATCGTTCATCTTTTCACTTATCGGGCATTTACGTAAAGGAGAAGTCATATTAGCTGTTTAATTAAAAACAAACAAGTTCCATATCTACAGACCTGTAATCTACATTAAATCACACTGATCCTTACACATGTAATGTTAGATTACTTGCAGCTGACGGCATTTGCTGGTAACCTAACATGGTAGCGATCGAACGCTGATCGATCGAGCAGTCAGCTCTCGGTGAAGGCTCCAATATTACTTTATGGTTTGTCTGGCGAGATACGTCGGCCCGCGAATACTAGATCATAGGAGAAATCTTGTTGATGACATGTACAGAGCGGGAATGTAGTCTGTATTGCATTGCTAACTGACATTTTAATATTTTAGTTCATTTGTAGTTGCATGCTTTATACTGATGATTTTCTTCTACTCACAAGGAATAATGATGGCTCCAACACGGACCTGAAAAAAAGACGGACGTAACCTCGTCTAATCGAGAGTGAAGCATAGCAATGGCCGCCCGCTTACCATGTGTGCGTAATTTTTGATTCGCGATTGAAGCAGTGTCAATGTGTGTACTTCTATGAATAGAGAGTTAGTATTACTATGGGTTGCCTTTGGGCGTGGGGTCATACACGTCCATTAACCCGGCTCCTGGGGGAGTAGAGTTATCCTCTCTGCTCCTCACTTGGGCAATTCCTGTCTGGCGCGTCCACGTCGCGGGGGTGGGCATCTTACACTTCAGTAGGCCGGAGTGTGCAGATGGCGAAGTTCAGCAGGGACCCAGTTCTGCGGGGTATATCGCGGAGCCCGTGCCCAGGGTTACGGGTGAAGACCTCAACGGTGGGAAGAGCGGAGACAACAGTTGTCAGTACGGTCCAACCAGCGGAGGAGGCGAGCCACAGGGGCTTTGTACCTGGATCCTGATAGAGGGCAGCGGTAGCTATCAGTACTGTAGTGAAGCGCAAGAACCATATGTTCTGAATCGGTTCATTTACAGAGTTCTACGGACACTGAGTCTGTAGTACCGCGATGTAGAAAGCAACGGGATACTACTACATTATCGATTCCCACGAGAGTTGAATGATGACAATAGACTATAGAGAAGTACGTTTGCCTGACGATCCGCGTAGCGACCGGCGCTCTGAGTTTTCCGGGACTCACAGTGTGAAATTGGCTACCGGCCGAGGGAATGTAGGCAACCAGGCATCCCACGGAAAACATGCGACTGGAAGAGAACAACTCCAATTGCGCAAGAACACCCGTATAGGCACTTGGAACGTACGAGGACTGCTCGATGAGGGCAAATTACACATCTTGGATTGTGAGCTCCAACGATGCAGCACTACGATTACCGGTCTAAGCGAGACACATTGGAAAAGCAGTGGCCACCGAGATTTAGATAAACATACCATCTATTATTCAGGAGATGATTCCAGTAGCTACGCTGGAGTGGCCATTGCAATTCCCAAACAATGGACTAAAGCAGTCTTAGGATATAACCCTGTCAGCAACAGAATTATAACGATGAAGCTCAGTGCATCTCCTACCCCTCTGAATATTATACAGGTGTATGCGCCCACCAGCGCAGCGAAAGATGAAGACGTAGAAAGTTTCTACAACGACATTGAGTCTTCAATTGCAGCTATACCAAGTAGAGAACTACTCATTATACTTGGCGACTTTAACGCGAAAGTGGGTGACACACGGACGGATGTGGGCTTGCGGAATATTGTAGGCAACTATGGTCTGGGCCAAAGGAATGCTCGAGGTGAGAGATTACTCCAGTTCGCAGCCGACAACAATCTCACCATTATGAATACAGTATTCCAGCAACACCGCAGAAGACTGTATACGTGGACGTCTCCTGATGGAAAACACCGGAATCAGATTGACTACATACTTATTAGATCTAGATGGCGAAGTTCAATTAAGAACGCACACACACTGCCCGGAGCCGACTGTCAATCTGACCACCAGCTTCTCGTATGCAACCTCAAACTTAAGTTACGTAACTCCAGACCTCGTAAAAGTAACAAGAAGCTTGAAATAGTGGACCATGCGGCTTTTAGGAACCAACTGTCAGCCGATAACAGCACATGGAGGTCACTGGCTATTGATGACAACCCCGAATCACTCTGGCAGTCTGCAAAAGAGCATATAAAAAAGACTGTACGCTCTTCACAGCCTACTCAACCTAAAGGTAAACACCAACACTGGATGTCAGACGACACCTGGCGTCTAGTAGAGCGCCGTCGTGAGATGAAGGCTAGGGGGGCATCTGTCCAGGACTTGAATTTGATGAGTGCACAGATCCAATCTTCTACTCGCAGAGATCAGAATAACCACCTCAATAACATCTGTGTAGAGTTGGAAAAAAACGCAGAGCGTCACGAGACCAAAGATTTATTCAAGAAGATTCGAATCATAACTCGTCAATTCAAACCCAAAACCTGGTCTATCGAGGATTCAAATGGAGTAACGGTATCGGAAATTAAGGATATTGCGGGCGTGTGGAAAGAATATTGCGTGCAACTGTTTAACGATAGCAACATAACTTCATCATGCTACACTGGAACATTCTCACGGAATGAAACAGAACCATCGATTCTGAAAAGTGAAGTTCGAGCCGCAATTGACCATCTGAAAAGGAATAAAGCTGTAGGAGCTGACGACATCCCAATAGAAATCCTTAAAGCAATGGGCGAATACGGCGTTGATATGATGCACACTATCTGCAATCGCGTCTGTGAGACAGAGAAATGGCCTCGAGACTGGACTCACTCCGTGTTCATACCACTGCACAAAAAGGGATCCACAAAGAAATGCAGCAACTACAGGCTCATAGCCTTAGTTTCACACGCTAGCAAAGTACTCCTGCATATCATCAATACCAGATTGCAAGCTTTTCTGAATCCCGAAATAGCTATGGAGCAGGCGGGATTTGTCAAGGGTCGAGGAACAAGAGAGCAGATCCTAATTCTTCGACAGATAATCGAGAAGTCTAGAGAGTTTAACATCCCACTCTTCATCTGCTTTGTCGACTTTCGCAAGGCCTTCGATACCGTAAAATGGCACATGCTATGGGACGTACTCATTCAAATGGGGGTACCAATCCATCTGGTTCGTCTCATACGCCGACTTTACGAGGACGGAACTGCGACTGTCCGGGTAGACGACATTGACTCAGAAAGCTTCCATACACACGCTGGTGTTCGACAGGGTTGCATACTCTCGCCACTCTTGTTCAATATATACACGGAGTGCATCATGAGAATCGTTCTTGAACAATGGGATAAAGGCATCTCAGTGGGAGGTCGAAAGACGTCAAATTTAAGATACGCCGATGACACTACTCTTCTCGCACAAACAAAAGAAGACATGGAACAGCTGCTGACACGTCTAGAGACAACAAGCCTCTCTTTTGGACTCGCGATCAACAGAGATAAGACCAAGATGATGATAGTGGATCGGGCTGAACTTAATCATCCTAACATTTCTATGATTGGAAACTGTGAGGTTGTCCAATCTTATGTGTACCTCGGTTCCACTATCACAAATACTGGGGGATGTGAGGACGAGATTCGAAGGAGATGTACTATAACAAGATCTGCCGTTGACAAACTTAAAAAAGTCTGGTGCAACCGCAATATCACTAAAGCCACGAAAGTCCGCCTAATGAGAAGCTTAGTCTTTCCCATATTTCTTTATGGCGCAGAAACGTGGACGGTTCGCCTTAAAGACCGACGCAAGATCGATGCACTCGAGATGTGGTGCTGGCGGCGACTACTGCAGATCCCTTGGACAGCGTTTCGGACTAACGTGTCAATTCTGGAGGAACTCAAGATCAAGGAGAGATTATCGTCGACTGTGCTTCTACGAATCCTCAAATATTTCGGACACGTTGTTAGAAATGACCACTCCATGGAACGTCTCGTTGTCCAGGGGCAGGTAGAGGGCAGGCGGTCACGCGGTCGATCACCTACACGTTGGACAGACATAATTAAAGCGTCGACACAGACTTCTATAGTCCAGAATGCCCGAGACGCTGAAGACCGTAATAAGTGGAGACGCATCGCAAGGGTTGCATGGGCCAACAACAACAGAACATCATCGACCACGACCACTCTGTCAAGAGTGAACGACTGAGGAGGAGGATTACTATGGGTACTTCACTGAATTTGTTTTTTGGATTACGTCCGTCTTTTTTTTAGGTCCGTGGGCTCCAATCAATGATTTTAAAAGGAAGGATGAGGAACAGGCCCTCCTTTGGAACAATTCACACAAATGTTCTTCATACAAGTAAAAAGTAGTGCCATCTCTTCCTCTCTTAAGTATTACGTGAGATCAGTTGAACGTTGAACAATATACAATGTACTGAGCATTGGTCCAAGTGGACCAATTTAAGTGCAACGTTTTAAGAGCACGTTTTCCCTGTCCTTAGCTGTGCAGTAGGGTAAGTGCGCTTACGCAGTATCAGTTTTTTACCTTTGCTATGTAGGTTCTAGTTAAAAAAGCCTATATTATCGGTGCTACGAAGGTTTTGCAAAAGATAGAATATTGTCCCACGCGAAAAATATTTATCTTCTATCGCTGAAATAAAAATAAAGTATAGTTAACCTGGTCAATGTATCCTTGGCAATCAGCTGTATCGTTGGTCAGGACTGTCACCTCACTTTTAACACTGAAAGTACTTTACAATTTCATCCTTCGAATTCCACCACTTCGATGGTCCTCTCCTGCGTGGTGGTCGCTCCAGGCGTCTTTAATCACGACAGCCTCCTGGTCGGCTAATGGCCAGAAGCCATAATAAATGTGTGGCTCCGTGGCTAGTCAAGGATGCGCGCATATTAATGTGGTCTTATCTTGTTATTGATCGAAGCTTGATGGCGGATGGCGGCACTCCGTCTAATTATTTCGCTTTTCGATCTAAATTAAAATCAACTATTGCAAAAACTGCTATCCTTATAGGGTGGAAGACTTGCACCCTAACTCAGAGTCACTAACGGTTACTTTAATCGCTTCTTAGTAAAGAATCACCATTCAATTTCTGTACTGTGCAGCAATTTAAGTAACCGTTAGTGACTCTGAGTTGTATAGTAATTATATTAATTTACCGTATAGTCCTCGAGGTACGCTCTTTTGGCGCTGAGTAAGAGAGGCGCTTGTGCGTTTTCATGAGTTTTCTTCCGCGTTTTGATGCGTTTCTTATATGGAACTTTTGATTTGTGCTATTTTAATTAAAGGTAGAATACTTTATTATTTCAACTACACAGATTTGTAAGCTTGAGTTCAAAATTATTTCTCCCTCTGGTGAGGTATTTGTTTTAAATTAACATAATTATTATGTGAGTATTAGACATTAATTATCAAATATATGTATTCGTTAAGTAACGTTAAGTGTTAAGAATAATTAAATAAATTAATTAGTCGCAAATAAAACAACACAATTCATATTAAAACCAGAAACATAGTAAGTTGTATCAGTGTTATCATAAAAGACATGAACGACATGAAACGACATGAACGACATAAACGACATAACATATAATTACATATGCGTTTAAACGCTTTATAAACACAAGCAAAGCTGCATTGCTACTAAATGGTATGGAATAGTAGTTGACATAATATATCGCGTCACATTCAAGCCAGGCGTTAAGCTTACACGATACCATTCACGAAATGTGCAGCTAAATTTAATTCCTGCTTTGCATTGAAAGAGCTGAGACAGTGAGAATTGATAGCCCACTAACATTACGAACGTCGAACTACACACATGGAATTTCTCAATAGATTTCGAATCGCACATGCAAATGAGTTCCGCGGCCATACTCCGCACAAAATGGCCGATTTGTCAGACAAATATATGAAACTCACGGCTTATTACGTCAACCGATTTTATGTAGCCAATAACAGTTTATCGCTTCGTAATTCCAACATTCTATTAGGGCCCTATCTGTAATAATATCTGTGTGATAAAATGAAACGGTGCGCTAAGCTAAGTTCCACTTATATGACCACAATATCGCTTTCGCATATCAGAATTGCTAATAAAGGGAGCGAATGTGTGCCACGCGGGTGCGCTGGCGCAGCTTATTAGTGGCCAGTGGCGCCCTCCGGACAATCGCGGTCGAGTCGAGAACTAACATGAATGAATTAATGCAATAGCGGATCACTATCGAACGTGCTGCTGTGATTTTGTATGTTAGATTGTTTTTGAGTAAGGTGGTTTACTTTTTGAAGTTTATTTGCTTATTTATTTGCACAATAATTATGTCCTTGTTTTATATGGCAGTTGTTACTACACAGGTAGACAATTCTTATAATAAATGTAAAATATAGCAGTTCATTCTTGGATGACTTGAATTTATGCAAGTGGGGCTAAATATTTGCGTCGTGGATAGGTACTCTAGGTAAAATGTGTATAGACCACGACAAGTTCAACTTAAAATTAAAGATATTATCGATATTAATGTGTTATATTACAAATAGAAGCATCCACTGTAACCTTAAATAAAATTGATTTATTATTTTTTGATCAAATAATTTTATTTTCATAATTTATTCGAATGAGTATTGTCATCAAACGACGAAAAGTTACATATTTGAAAACTTGTGAATATTGTCATCAAAAATACACATCTGAAACGCGACCCTGCCCTAAAATGTGTCACACACCTGTCCCGGAAGACACATCTCGTCACGACACGTTCATACGGTAGCCGGAGCCAGTTTCTCGATAAATGATAAAGATACCGTGAGATTTAAGAATATGCGATACTTAAGCGATGAACGTACTCGTATCACACGGCTTGTTTATGTGTTTGCCTGCGGCTGGTGAAACCCTGATTGCGGTGAAGTCAAAGACTCCCTACGTGTTCCTGATATAGGTTGTAAAGTAACTCGGTAACTGTAAAATTGATTGCAGCTAGTGCTTTAGTCTGGTATGAAGAACTAAAGTAATAGGTGATAGGCTGTTACCAGTGAAAGATGGTATATTAGTTCATTGGCTGTTACCCGTGCTTGTTATTTTACGGTCGGGAAAATGTTCAGGCGTATCATACTAATATTTCCTACTAATATTATAAACTAGCTGTTGCCCGCAGCTTCGCATACGGAAATTATGTTTTACATTATTCGTACCTCTTGCAGAAGAAAATTTAAAAAACGGTGAATTTATATTAAAGTACTTATACTTAGTAATTTATATACTGAAACCCACGATTAAATCACAAAGGATTCCTCCAGGAGCGGGTTTTGAAAAATAAGGAATATTCACATTAATTTGTATTTTTTTCTTTTTTTTTTGCAAAATTTTGAAAAACTGAAAAATATATGTTCCATCAATTTAAGCAAGGAACATTTGTTGCAAATTTGAAGCAAATCGGTTGATGTTTTAAAAATATTCCATACAAACTTTCATCCCGTTTCCCGGGGAAACCTTTTAACTTTCCGGGATAAAAAGTATCCTAAAATATGATCCGAAGTATTAGTAACAACTTTACCAATTTTCATCGAAATCCGTTCAAGGGTTTTCATGTGATGCCCGGACACACAGACAGACAAAAAGACAGACAGACAGACAGACAATAATTATAAAAAAAATATTTTTGTGCTCTAACACGTTATTGAAGTACCCCCTAACCGAATTTTTTAAAAAATATTCAGTGTACAGAAATTTTCCATTTGAGTTTTATTATAGTAGATGTATGGATGTTTGATACTCTTTTACGCAAAAACTGAATGAATTTTCATGAAATTTAGGTAAGACTAGCTGATCCGGCGAACTTCGTATCGCTTAACAATTTTTTTTTCTAAAATAAAAGTAACCTAAGAAACTCCTTGTTACATCAACTATCTGTCAGTGAAAGTCCCGTCAAAATCGCTCCAGCCATTTCAGAGATTAGCCGGAACAAACAGACAGACAGAAAAAAATTGTACAAAATGTTGTTTTGGTATATGTACCGTATATACATCCAAATGCACTTAGTAAAAAGCGGTTATTTTAATATTACAAACAGACGCTTCAATTTTATGTATTTGTATAGACGTATAGATATGGGGCACTTACTATCCCGGATAACGCGGGTATAGTAGTACCAGTGGACGGTCAAGACCAGTGATACCTCGGTGCAGCGGGACATTACACACGTTTTGAAATCATAACCCTCCTCTTGTTTTCTGTTGGGATCATAATCTAAATTTTACTAACAAAAAATAACCGATTTCAAAGTCTCAAAAACTACTTGTCAGATCTCGTTCAAATTTATGTGGGACCACATGACAAGCACCTGCTTTCGATTAAAAAAGGAATCATCGAAATCGGTTGGCGTGATATTGAGTTATTCGTCAATTTGTCGCGCACATCTTAACACAAATTTACGACTTATGTGGTTTTCTCATGGATGCCATTGTCAGATCTCAATAAAATTTATGTGGGACCACATGACATCCACCAGCTTTCGATTAAAAAAACAATCATCAAAATCGGTGCGCCCAGTCCAAAGTTCTGAGGTAACAAACATAAAAAAAAACAGTCGAATTGAGAACCTCCTCCTTTTTTTGAAGTCGGTTAAAAATAGCTAAATTGTGCTTTCACGTTCCTATTTTCATGTATACGAGTAAGATATAAGCAAGTTACAGCCCACCGTATGCAATTATGAAAGCATGTTTCTCACGTAATGATATATTGTAATGATAGTGTTGAAATTATCCCATATATAATCTAAATGCCCGATTTCAAAACGCAGGCGCGACCTCGCACGCTCCTTGTTAATTTGCGTTTAGTTAATGCGCGTGCACAATGCACATATCTGTCCGCACACTGCGCACGGCGAAATAACTCGCATTTGTTTAATTGCTTCATACCGAGGTGGACGTTAATAGCATATGGTTATTATTATTATGATTATAGTTGTAATAGAAGAGTTTGCGTTGGGCCACAAAATACATACACACAGAAGGATAAATCTATACAAGTGTGTTTAGCAATGCACACATGGATACAGTTCACGCAAAAGATTAGAGAGTGTAATATAAAATACTAGCTGACTCGGCGAATTTCGTATTGCCTAACAATTTTTTTTCTAAAATAAAAGTAGCCTAAGTTACTCCTTGTTACATCAGCTATCTGCCAGTGAAAGTCCCGTCAAAATCGGTCCAGCCATTTCAGAGATTAGCCGGAGCAAACAGACCGACAGACAGACAGACAAAAATTGTAAAAAATGTTGTTTTGGTATAAGTACCTTATATACATCCAAATGCACTTAGTAAAAAGCGGTTATTTTAATATTACAAAGAGACACTAAAATTTTATTTATTTTTATAGATTACGCGTCTACAATCATACCACCGTGTCAGTATTAACAAGTCTCCAAAACCATACTAATAAATATGCTATGTAACATGTATGTAAAATAACTTATTTTGGTATAATTAGTCTGGATTCACTCTATCATCGGTAAGATTTGAATTTTTTTACAACAGTACCAGTCAGGACCACTGTCGACGGCGCCGCTTCATTTCCCGATTCATCGAGCACATACCCATGCTCGACGTCCCGATTGCATACAACCTGCATAATGAAACATAGGCAAACGCGACAATGCCATTCCATAGACGTTTTGCTACGTCAAATGCAAGTCTGCGACAATAGACGATAGTAAGACTAAAGCCTTCAGTCCATGTAGACTCTACGTGGACTCTACTTGGACTGAAAGCTTTGGTCTTGCTTTAAGATACCTACGACTCGGAAAGAAGTAGGTAATTCTTATTTTTTTATGGAAATAGACGGCAAACGAGCTGATGATCCACTTGATGGTAAGTGGCTATTTTCGCCCATGGGCATCAGCAACATCAAACCTTGTGGCAGAAAGACGGATGGACAGACCGCGGAGTTTTATGAATAGGGTACCTCTTGGGTACGGAACTCTAAAAGGAGAAATGTTAATCATGCAAGATGATGTAGTTTTGTCATATGCGCATGCGCACAATGTTGTTCGTGTGTAGCGTGCCAAGCTGTTTAATTACCAGATTGCATAATGCCAGCAACATGCAAACACACCTCAGCACCCACTTCATTATGTTACAACATAATTTAAGTCGTCTATTATGTTGCGTGTGCGTTGTGTGAGCGAGCTTTGACTGTTGTCTTATTTGAGTTGATCGTACTTACCTACATATAAGACCGATGACCCCTTCTTGAGCTGCATGCCTAAAATGAAATATCATCATAGTACTTAGGTACCATACCTTACCATAAAAATTGTTTTTAGAATTTTTTGTCTGTATGTCAGTGCATTTGTTCCAGCTAATCTCAGGAACGGCTTAACAGATTTAGATGCGGTTTTCACTAATGTATTGTAGTTAGCTTGGGTTAATATTTAGTGTTGGTTTTATTTGAATGAACCGTTTGAAATAAAAAAATATGTCATTTAAAATAATACCGTCCATATATTTTCACAATGCAATACAATATTCTTTATTGTGTACACTAGAAGTAAGTACATAAAATATTTGTCTGTGGGACTACCCCACGGTTCACCGAAGCGAAGCGAAGCCATTTACTTGTGTAAAACATATTTGGTGGAGATACATCGTGAGAAAACTGGTTTTGCTAAAAGTTTTCCATATTATTTTCGACAGTGTACCATTTTTTTAGTTTAATTACATTTCCCCTGATTTAATTTTTCAGGGACCTTGATTGAATTGATTGTTGATTATTCGTACTGGTAGTTAAATAAAGAATATAACATAAATATTAAAATATATAACTATTGCAGGTATTATTTAAAGTCTATTTATTTTGCTACGCCACTGCTTTTATGTGCACCACAGAGTACAGTGTACCATTTAACACTTAACCAGCGTGAATATGACCTTACTTAACGCTGTCACTTCATCATGACGATGACCATTTAATCAAATTATTCATGCATAAGTTAATTGCAATAACTTCCTTACATAGGTTCCTATGATAAAATGAAAGTGTGCACAACACCTTATATCTGTTCAACCCGTTACAAGCATACGCGTTATATAGAAATTATGCAAGTAGGCTAAGTAAATACAGTTAAAATTACTTTTAAAATTAAGTACATTAGATAAACTAGCGTACAAGTTAATGGGTATATTATGTACACACCGCAAACATATTAAGTAATAGGTACATATAGAATAATTGGTTAATTATACCTTGGCTACCTACTTCATGTTAAACTTCGCTATAACTTAAAGGAAATACTTTCAACAGGTAATAAGGGCTTGTCTTCTAGCTGGAGATAAACTTACAGCGAATATCTTTGAGGATCATGCCAACGTAAATACCCGCGACATTTCTGAAAGTTTTTATTCTTGTTGAATCAAAATAACTAAAAACCCTGAAGTAATTTTATCTTATAACATTTATTTTATTTTATTTTTGTGTCTTTGGTAAAAACATCTAATATAATATAATTCTCGTGTCACGCTTTTTTCAAGTTGAACTCCTCCGAAACGGCTCGATCGATTTTCGTGAATCTTTGCGTGCATATTGGCTAAGGTGGAAAATCGGACAACATCCCCCTTCATCCCCCTACCCCTAAAAATTTTTTGGCAGAACAACGTTTGCCCGCTCCACTAGTATTTATATATTATTTTTTGTAGCACCTACCGCAACTTTTAGCAATCGCCCAGGGTTGCCTGGTGGAGAATGCCATCAGGCATTAAGTGCGCCCATTGTGATCTAGTTTTTTAAGTTTACAATAAAGAGTAAATAAATAAATAATCCCAGTCATAGCATCCCACTGTTTGGAATACCTATTTTGTTTATGTTGATTTTAAAAATATCCATTTATGATTCTCTGTACATAGAGTTTTTCTATGGTAAATAATGTAAACATTTTTTGTATCAGAATAAATGTTGTAATTTTAAGGATTTACATATTTTACGTACGTTGGTTCTGACAACAACTTTAACTCGTACTTTCGTATTCTTCTATTCAAAAATAATCCAGGCTGATCTTCTGAAATTTATGAATGAATGAAAATATACTTTATAATTTGAGTCTATGCTCTAAATTCTAACAACGATTACGTTAAATTACGTTAAAGACGACTGTAAATAAATAAATGCAGGACGAGAAAAGAACGAGCAAAGCTGATGTTATCGCTTTAAATACAGCGTATCTCTTATAGTTGATAATGAGACCAGCATTTTCCTGTTATGAGCAGGCCTGAAATTGCCTGTCTAACTCATAACGTATGCAAAGATTGAAGTAGAAAATTGTGGGTACCTAAACAGTGTGGTATAAAATGTGTGTAGAAACACGATGTTGTTTGGAGTCGCGGTTTCCTTGCTATGCTATAATTCTTCAAGCGTCCATCAAGGGTAATTATATGGATGCGACATTATCTTGTGATAGCATTAGGGCTGTCAAATGTAAGCAAGTTTTGTAAAACGGTAGAACTTCCTAGTAATATCCTAGTACACTTAAAATGCGAAAGATTGTTAAGATGTGAAGTTTGGTCAAAACCTTTGTTCTAAATCTAGAGGATACTAATGAAAACATACGAGAAGGTATTTATTATTTAATTTTTTTGTACATTACTCTAACTCGTCTATGCTTTTTACCTCCCTTTAGATCGTAAAACATAGAAATGATGTTATATCTCATATAAGCATTTTCCTATATCCCTTTTTCTCTCTTAGTTAAAACGAGCTAAAAACGAGTAATATAATTCAGTAACCCTACCTACAATGTTGAAGAGTTCAAGATTAGCAGTACTACAGATAAATACGTGGTATTTGGCATATCCGATATATGCGGAGCTGACTTAGTTACGAGTATACCGTGAGATTTCTCAGTATTTAAATTGGCTAAGTTGTCTCAGCTAGTTAAATTGATATGACTATTGGCCAATAAACACATTTTAAATCCGTGTTATCTGTTCGATTCTCATAAATGATAGTATAAATTTTTAAAATTTCATGTCACTTGTAATTTCGTGTACCTACACGACTTTGTAAAAATATCCGGACGAAAAGACCGACTCCTACTTTTTTGAAGTTGTTTAAAAATCCAAGTGAAATGGTTTTTTGTCTACAAAATCTTGGCGCCATTAATCAGGCTACTAATTGACTTATCGTATTGCGGTTGTGGTTCTAATGAATAAAGCTCAATATCTTATCAAAGCGACAGTTGCTGATAGCAATGCTTTTGATAATACTGTTCACATTTCGTTGGTAAAGGTTAAGTTTACTAAATAAACGTGATTGTACGTTAACTTATTGTACAATACACACATACTTTGTAACCTAGTAGTATAACTTACTAGTAAGTATGTATAGTGTGCTTTATCTAAAGCATGGAGTATAGAGATAAGGAGAGCCATCTCATATGAGGGGAAAGTTGAAAGTGTCCAGCTGTATACTGAAAATAGCATTAGTTTCATTACCCACCATCATCCTACGACAAATAGCGCTGGCGACGCAATAAGTACGATGCGAACATAGCTGTTGACGCTGTTGTAAACGGAGCTGCGGAGTGAAGTTTGCTGAGTTTAATAAAATTTATCATAGCGCACCGCAGCGCCACCCGTTATTGGACGCGTTTTTACGGACACTTCTCATACACGGAGCTGGCTCTCCTTTCCTCTTTACTCCATGACCTTAAGAAAAATACCTGCTACCTGCTAAATAAGATGATCGTATGTAAGAACCAGTCATGCTCTAACTGTTAATTTTTTTTTATACCTACATTAAATTTCAATATTGCATTATTAAAAAATATTTTTGATAGCATAAACGTTTCTTGATCATCTTACAGTAATTGCAAAAAGTTTGGTATGGTGACGAGGTGTTAGCCTAGTAATTTAGCATTGATCTCCCTTTCAGGTGGGTCTAGATGTCAATCAGTCAGAAATACACACCACGACCAGGGAAGGTTACTTTACGTCCTGACTGCATTACTGATTAATGGGCTTCTTACTTATTTCCTTACGTATGGTATACCTTTTTTTCTGAATTTTTTTCCATAATAACTAACGCTTCAACTCAGAGTCTCTAACGGTTACTTAAATAGCTCCTTAGTACATAATTTGTACGGTGATTCTAAAGAATCACCATAAAAACTTAGCTTAGTAAACTAAGGAGCGATTTAAGTAACCGTTAGTGACTCTGAGTTGGGGCGTAAGTATTATTGATCCGAATGAACCCAATATCTAATGTTGCGATAGTATTGAGTATCTCATTTCGTGTCTAAGGTGTTATGGCCCATTTCCCCGCCATTACGCAGACGTGGAACGCAACACGTAGTCGGTTGGTATTTAGACAATGGTAAGAACTGCCTTGTAAGCTAAAGTTCACTGTAGTAGCTGTTGTAATACGAACGTATTCTATAGATACGATAACTGAACTTAATTCAAATGTCTTGTATCGAAAATACTTACGTGCTTCTGATACATTTTGGATGATAAAGATTAAAAGGCCTGGCTTGAACTTTTAGATCACTTTCTAGTTTTGGTTTTGATCAAAAATTGGTAGTTAAGACCCAAACAGTAAACTTTCGACTACAGTCCTTCCTTGCGTCCTATTCGATGTTCCTGGATGTCCATGTGTGGCAGGGGATGGTGGCACTTCAAGCTCGATTGCTATCATTGTCACATAAATTAAAATTTTTGTAAATAATACATAGTCATCATAAACGTTGGATTAATCATTGGTTCAACCGTTTCACTGACCCATAACTGCAATTTCATTCTACGACCTAAATACGTATAGCGTATGCAATCCCGTGTCGTGAGAGACAAGATGATTCACACTTGCAAACGCCCACACTCGGTGAAATAGTCATATCTGTTAGATCTACACAATAGCTCAAACTAGGTATTACCATTGTGGATTATAACGAAGAAATAAACAACCTTTCACCCTAAACTTAACTTTGTTTACCCTTTCTGAAGAGTAAAATTGAACGTTTTTTAACCGACTTCAAAAAAAGGAGGAGGTTCTCAATTCGACTGTATTTTTTTATGTTTGTTACCTCAGAACTTTGGACTGGGCGAACCGATTTTGATGATTGTTTTTTTAATCTAAAGCTGGTGGCTGTCATGTGGTCCCACATAAATTTTATTGAGATCTGACAATGGCATCCAAGAGAAAACCACATAAGTCGTAAATTTGTGTTAAGATGTGCGCGACAAATTGACGAATAACTCAATATCACGCCAACCGATTTCGATGATTCTTTTTTTAATCGAAAGCAGGTGCTTGTCATGTGGTCCCACATAAATTTAAACGAGATCTGAAAAGTAGTTTTTGAGACTTTGAAGTCGGTTATTTTTTGTTAGTAAAATTTAGATTATTTATGGAAATAGCCGGCAAACTAGCTAATGATCCACATCATGGTAAGTGACTATTGTAGTCCATGGACACCATCAACACCAAAGGCATCACTGATGCGTTGCCGGTCAAGAAAGAGAGAAGAAAAAGAAAGAAAGAAAGAACTGGCTCTCAAGCCCCCAGCCGGAACACGACGAGTCGTTTGGTGGCTGACTCATGCTCAAGGGTGTTAGCTATCCAGCCAAATCCCATGGAGAAATGAAAATAGTAATAATGGTACTAATTAGTGATTAAAATCAATATTACCAATATAATCCCTCGAGGGGCCCTACCACCAGCGGGCCGGATTTAGTCGCCTCTTACAACACCCATCCGGCGTGGGATTGGGGTTAGTATTCTAAGCCGCCCCAAATACGGCTAGAGTATATACGTGTGAGTGATTGGGCATAATTAATTCACATGGAAAAGGAGTACAGAAAGGCTATTTTGACATCCAAAGGAAATGTGCTAAATATACAAATGTAAAATAATAGAAGTACAGACGCATGCATCATTATTTATTAGTACTACAACCTGCTTCCGATGGTGAAATATTATAATAATGTAAATTTTAATAAATAAATATTCAATGGTTTCTTTAATATCTGGGTCAAACATGAATCTTACCTTTAGCTTGCAACATACCTTTACCTCTAAACTTTGCTTTTATGATAATGCACTCACGCACAAAGCCTCCATCAAAAGGCTTCATGCCGTCGAAGAAATTAAAATTAACGATATTGCATTGCTACACTTTGCGATAATGTTTGTGATAACCGTCTCTTAACCCTGATACCCTGGTAGGTGGTATAGCTTAACTCCCATCATTATATTTATTTAACAACATTCCTTTTCAATAAGTGTCATTGTTGCTTATCATAACATAACTTTTAAGTTCTAGGACTAATTTTTCCATTGTGTTATTTGTATGTTTTATAATACGGCATTTGGAGAATTAAGTCTGAATCAAGAATCCCTGCGGTTCTTGAGATATACCGTTTAGTTGTGTTGTAGAAGTCCATACAGTTCATATCATGAGATGATTTCGCGTGATAATTATCGCTTATAACAAACACTTATGGTATGTTCCCAAGTCCCAACCTTATAACTAGTACTTTGAGTCTCACATATGAAATGGACACTAGCACATTTTCTATCTCGGTAGGCCCCGATCCCTGGATCAAGGAACCTTTCGCCCGATAAATGTTAAATTACTCAAATTATAATTTTTATTCGTACTCATTTAGTTGTACCCACACTTCTAGATACTGCCATAACTGTTATTTGCAAAACTTACAAGTTTTCCATATAACCCTCAAGTTAAAGAATCATGAAGTGTCCGATTCAAAACTTACCGTAGCCATACCAAACCAGAAAAGTAATACACGCATCACTAACGTATCAGTTTAGCCGTGACCAGGACCAATCCACTCGAAATGCCTTTCCAATAAACACCTAACACCATACAAACCATGATCGTAGCACTTAAAGCAACCAATCAATAGATCGATCGCAAAAATTAGGTATACAATTCACAAGGCAAACAAAATGGTGTCCAGAAAGCAATCTTATTAAGCTGGATATAAAATTTCAATTAATTAAACAGTATCGGAGACCAGCAGAGCTTGAGCGTGTCGAATAAACATGAGCAGCACGTAATGACAATAAAGGCTGTAGTGCGGAGCCGATAGCAGGCGTTACCCGGTGCCCTATACAACGAACGGACACACTCGGTACACAGGATGCTCTCAAAAATACAAATATTCTCGGCATAGAGTACTCAAACTTTCTTCCAGTTATCAAGAAGGAAACAGAGATTCAATTAATAAGGTGAGGCACAATATGACGTAAGTGGTATGACATTTGTATATTAATAAGAGTGTTGCCCTATTTTATTTTTCAATGTTTATTAAAATTTGACGTGTATTCAATTTTTTTCCGACGCACTATAACGGTGGTTCAATGTAGGCCACTAAATTAATCGTATCATGAATAGAGCTTTCTATGTTATTATTCCTAAAGATTGCGTTGCTTTCATGAAATTAAAATTAAGTTACCAAAAATATTCATTTAGAGAGACATAAGTGTTGTAAGAACGTGATTAAACAAGCAATGTTAACAATTGTTTTTCTACAGCGGTGATTATGTTATAATTTTACGAAAATAATAACAATATTTCTATCTAATACTATCCAGTAGTATCATTTATCTTATCATCTCTATACAGTACACATACTGTACAGACATTATCACAATTCACAACCTCACTTCTCAATCCGCCTGTATAGTGGCTCTTACGGTATATTGTCCTTCGCGATACCGTGGGCGCTACCGCTCGCCCACGGGCGCGGACACGCTGCGCTCGCGCCGTTTTAATCCAACTATACCGAGCAGGTATTGTAGGGTCACCGTGCGTTTGGTAGTAGTAAGGATATAGCCGGAATATGGACTAGTGGCTTTAACCCATTAATGGCCCACCACTGAGTACGTATCTCTCCACTTGAGGATGCCTAGTGCATACGTAAAGTATGTACATGCTCTAGTGTGGATTGGTGGAAGACTATGGACTATGGATATGGATTATTATGAAAGAAAAACAAGTTGATAGTTTAAAATACGCTTTTATTTTACTAAAGCAAAAAATAGTAACTGTGTTGTTAGTTTCAGGTCATACTTATTACAAATAAGCATTGTCATGCATCAGGATAAGAGAAAGTAGGTTAAGTTTGCAAGATTTGACTCACACAAAAAGGTAAGCTTGTATAAATAAGGAACTAATTTTTATAACGATTTTTAATTAAATATTTACCTTAATAAATACCTAAATTTAAACCTTTGATGAAAAATCGGAGGAAAAAGTAAGTCGTACTACAAGATACCAAAAATGATTAAATAAATAAATAACACTTCAAACTCATAGCCCCACACTAGGATTCCCGTCGTGTGTGCCATGGACAACACACTAGACAAAGACATTTACACCCAGACCGAGAATAGAAATTCAAAGTCATCATTCAAATTTCCGCCTCGCTGGGAATCGAACCCAGGACCCTTGGCACGGCGATCCGGCATGGTAACCATTGCGCGATACGGGTCATCAAAACAATTATACAATTTTATTATATTCGTAATTTCCCTTAACCACCAAACTCATGGCCACTCTTCAAATAGAGCTAACAGGTACAGTATTATTATATGACGCTATATTTAATGGAGTGATTGTTTGTGGTTAATGACCTCGCAGTAATGGCCAGTATCTGTGGATACAATACCGCTGGCCAGTCCTTGTGTCAAACGTATTTTTTGTATTTGCAGTCGCTATGTGTATCTCCAATTTATGTTGCCATTAGGCATTTATGTTGTTTACATATAATCATATGGTAGATACTGTACAATAGTACAATTTATTTTCAAAATCCTTTTTTGCAGTGCAAGTGCAATTTTGCAACTTATACCGGTTTCTAATATTCTTTCTCTCTGTAATCTTCGGATATCGGATAGAAATGCCTATTTATCTTTGATAACGAAACGCAAAAATACAGTTACAGCGGCCTAATGTAAATTTCATATGCTTAGTAAGGGATTGATCTACCTATTAACAGTTGCTAGCTAGCAATAATGTTTATTTAAATCCACGCTTTCGAAACTTGTAGAGTCAAAAAGTTCATCTATAGAGCCGTACAAGGACAATGACATGAACTAGGGTGGGAAAAGAATAAAGATAGCAAAGAATTTACGATATGAAACCAATGTCATGTATGTGTCCACACAAACTTGGTACGCAAATGTAAAGAGTAGCAAAGAGCAACCCAACAGTATTATGTAAAGAGGTTGGCACAGAGAAGTTAATACTCTATTCTATTCGGTTCGCAGACCATAAATACGTCTTAGCGTCAATCCGAAGGTACGGAGCATACACGACACATGCATATGCGATCATGCCGTGAGATTTGAAAATGGAACTGCTCATTGTAATCGTTGTCATGTTAGATCAACTGCACAGGGTTGGCGTTAGCGTAGTTGTCGAAAATGGCTACTTTCTCATTGAATTATAATGTCATAGAACAGACATCTCGAATAAAATGTGTGTCCCGCGGGATGTTCTATTTTTAAAATTGTGCCCCTGTTCTCCTTTCAAAATCGAACGAATCCATTGAAAATTGAAGCCGTTCGGCGTCAATTCATTGTGACATACATTGTGTTCGCGGTGTCGGTTCTATATGCTAGTAATAATACTTGAATGTACTTTCTTGTCTATCTCTTACTGTCTTAGCTAAGTATTGTTGATTTTAAATAAACTAAGGTAAAAAACCTTTTAGACTACAAAAAAAAAAGCGAAGCAACAACCCATAAGTGTCCCACTGTGGGCTCGGGGTCTCCTCTCACAATGTGAGGGGTACAGGCCATAATCTACCACGCTGGCCAAGTGCGGATTGATTGACTTCACACATCTTTGAGAACTTTACCGAGAACTCTCCGTGCAAGTTTCCTCACGATGTTTTCCTTCACCGAAGCAAGTGCTAATTCACTTCTAATACGCACATAATATTTGAAAATCAGAGGTGCGTGCCAGGATTTGAACTCGGGCCCCTCCGTTCGAGAGACCAACGTTCTAATCGCTAGGCCATCACTGCTATAAGACTACAAATTAAGCTGTATCTCCAAAAACCTAAAGTTTAATACATAAGTTAAAAACAAAAGTGCTTGTTTAAATCTGTACCTAATTACGGTTATTAATTGTGCGGTTAGTCCTTGAGGTCCATTTTCAATGTCTTTTAAAGCTTTACAAAGTAAAAGAGCTTAGCATTATAATAAAACTAGCTGACCGGGCAAACGTTGTTCTGCCAAAAATTTTTTAGGGGTAGGGGGATGAAAAATAGATGTAGTCCGATTTTCCACCCTAGCCGATATGCACGCAAAGATTCACGAAAATCGGTCGAGCCATTTCGGAGGAGTTCAACTTCAAAAAAGCGTGACACGAGAATTTTATATATTAGATGTAAGTAAGGGCACCACGTTTGGGCGAGGTTGGTAAGGATGCGAAGACAGGCTCCCATTAACGAGAGGTATTATTAACTCACAGCCCTGCACTAGAAATTCGTGTGTGGGTAGTTCAGATATAGCACATCTAACTTCAGCCACATTGCAAATGAAGTGTAGCCTTAATACTGATACGCGATAGAGAAGTCCTGGGTTCTATTTTAAATGATTTCTGGTCTTGTCTGTGATGTCTTAAGTGTGCATACGATGTATCTTTAAATTTTTGTTTTAACCTATTCAAATATTGTTGTTTAACATCAAATTTTGACACATTTCAGCCATGCTAATGTAGACTCAGATCGTGAGTCGACTCAAAGCCAGCGACTCACGAGCGGACATGAAACACTGGACAACTGGACATCGACTCGACGAAACACGCGTTGATACTCGACACGCCACACTCGACGCTCAGTAAATGCACGATCATTTGCAATTTACGCGTCATCGTTGTTGCTTTTGTTTATGTAGATATCTGGCAAATGAGCAGAAAGTTGACAAACGAGTTTATGATCCACCTGATATGAGGCCATCCATAAATTACGTTACACTAATTTCACGACTTTTTGACCCCTCCTCTCCTCCTTGTCACAGCTGGTCACATTTGTGAGACCTCCCCCCCCTAGTGTGACGTCACAACTCACATATTATGAAATTTTACACCTAGAAATAATTAATAAATTAAAACAGCAGTTCCGAAATAAGTTTTATTTTCATTTTTTTTTAATATTTACCTATACATACCAATCGAATATGAAATGTGACGTAACGAAATTTTGGACCCCCTCCCACCCCTTGTCACATAATGTCACACTACATCGAGCCCCCCCCCCCCCTAACGTGTGACGTAATTTATGGATGGCCCCTATCCTGAAATATATACGTGAGCCATAATCGAACCATTATAAGGACAACTAAATTAATAAACGTACACAAGTGATTATAGACTAGAATTACGGCCAAGTGTATTTACTACTTGCGCAAATAACTTCGTGTACAAACATTACATGATACAATCAGGGGTAAAGCTTGCTTTATCAGTAGGGTCTATTTGAGTAGTTGTAGTTATAATGTGTAATTAGGCAAAACACGATTTGTCTATTTTGCGTTAGGCTTAGAATTTGGGCTCAGTTCCATGCAGTGAGGTGTTGACGCAGAACCAGCATGGGGTTCAATTGGATGGAAGAAAAATAATAACTGAATCAACTTGAAACATTGACAAACTAATTAATGTAAGTTTTTAACTAGATGTAAACAGGTATATTAAATATCTGTTGTAAAATAAAATATGTGTTGTATAATGATATATTATGTGTTATAATAAAACATGTGTAGTAAAATAAAATAGATTGTACAGAGATCGAGGCTAAATACGAAGGTTTCATAATAATTTCAAGCTTTTATAAGTTCTTGAAATCCCATTGACTGGTTTAGAATATAGCTAGGAGATTACTGAAATGCCGAATTTTGGATCGCACCTGCTACTCAGTTTCGCCACCATTTGATAATCTGTCACACAACACTGTCGACACGTCTGCTGCGAGACATTCGCTCAAACTGTAACCTCAAACTGTACATTCGAGTGTACAAGAATGTACAGTGTTGGTACATTGTGTCCACAGTACACGTCATGCAGGCATAGTATAGACATACACGATGACAAGTTTAGTGCCTTTTATGGTTTGTTCCACTTGTACACTTAAAAGTTTTTAGGATTAAAGTGTATATTTTTTTTTGTTTGAAAAGGTCTTTCAAAAATATTGTGGGTCTGCAAAGATCATCTAAATTCTAAATAGTAGGTTTTTGATATATTGTGAAAAAATTCAAGATTGTAGACAGGGTGAATTTTTGAACTTTTAAAAATTGTCAATAAAAGCCGGTCGTCATACAGCAAAGTAAACTGGCAGGTTTCACCTCTGATACCATTAAGCGAAGCAACTGATATTTAATTTCTAAAACAAACATAACTTGAAAAAGCGGCCAAGTGCGAGTTGGACTCGCCCATGAAGGGTTCCGTAGCAGCAAGTAACATAATAAAAAAGTTCTTGTAGTTCGTTGTAACTTTGATCAATGTTTTTTGCGGTTTGCGATTTATGACGTATTAAAAAAAAACTACTTACTAGATCTCATTCAAACCAATTTTCGTTGGAAGTTTGCATGGTAATGTACATCATATATTTTTTTTAGTTTTATCATTCTCTTATTTTAGAAGTTACAGGGGGGGGGACACAAATTTTACCACTTTGGAAGTGTCTCTCGCGCAAACTATTCAGTTTAGAAAAAAATGATATTAGAAACCTCAATATCATTTTTGAAGACCTATCCATAGATACCCCACAGGTATGGGTTTGATGAAAAAAACATTTTTGAGTTTCAATTCTAAGTATGGGGAACCCCCAAAATTTATTGTTATTTTCTATTTTTATGTGAAAATCTTAATGCGGTTCACAGAATACATCTACTTACCAAGTTTCAACAGTATAGCTCTTATAGTTTCGGAAAAAAGTGGCTGTGACATACGGACGGACAGACAGACAGACAGAAAGACAGACAGACAGACAGACAGACAGACATGACGAATCTATAAGGGTTCCGTTTTTTGCCATTCGGCTACGGAACCCTAAAAATCATAGGTGTAGCCTTCAGGATTCAAACACCCCGTGTGGGAGACCAGTCCCACTAGCCACCAGTCCAAACAATATTACACTTCCGTGTAAAATATCGTGAAATCACTCGTAGGTGTCGACTGTATCAGGATGTGTGTCGTGATTTGTGTGCGCTACACGCTACACGCCACACGCCACACGCTGCTGTGTTCAACATGAGCTGGATTTGTTTGTCTGGTTATTTATAACCACCCGAATATGCGGGTCGAGGGTTTTGGTTATAGTTTACGATGTTTACCAAAACATATATGTCGGAGCGCAGCACAAGTTCTGCATCGATCTCTTAACGCCATCTGTGATGAACTCCCGGAACTACTATAGGAAACGTCAAACTATCGTTTGGGCATGGTCGGTGCGGCGGCGAGGCGTGACAGTTGACAGTTAATAGTTTACAGTTGAGAGTTGACAGTTGATACTGGACAGGAAGGTTGACATTGATGGAACGGGTGGGCCGCCATGGGACTTTGGTTGAGAGCGCGGACATCGATGGAGGTACGATCGTTGGCTGCACCGAACTTGCCGCGTTTCCAGGTTTAATCGTGGTTAATCTCGTTGATCTTTGAGTACTGATCTCTAATTGTTGATGGATTGTTCAAGTGGACATCTGAACTCGGTGTACGTACTATTCTTTATGTTACTCCGCCGTGTTCAACCAAAAGATAATCGGCTCCCTACAGCACTCTCCGTCATCAGAAGTGCGATGTAATTCAAGCCCCAAGAAAAGGCTATCTGACAATACCTATAGACCGGCAAACGAGACCCTGACTTGGTTTGCAAAACTTGACGAAAAGTTTTACGAAGTACATCAGCGAGTGTAACATCGATAAATGCGTTTTATTATTGAAAATACGACGAATTCTGCGACGAGGTCGTAGTGGAACAGAAAAGATAAACCAATTTCATTAACCTACTAAGTACATGAAAGAACTCCAAAGAGTTCTATGACCAAGAGAAAGTTATTCATGGGCCCTCAAAGCTCGTAAGGCTTTTGAATATCTGTTGTGTGTAAGTGTACACAAGTGTTGTATTGTGAACATTGTTGTACCCGGATAAGCTGATATAAGTCCACTAAGGGACTTCATGAGGGCTGACTGTGCCACTGCTACTGGAAATCAGGTGATATGTGTTGTTTTTTGTTGGATGAATGTCTTGAAAGTATTACACAATACAACAGTGTATCCATACGTAATATGTTTTGGTCACTTACAATATGATTTAGATAAAGTTTGAAGTATAGTACTAGTTTGGAATCATAAGATTGACTCATACAACAAATAATAAAGCCTAAGATAAAAGATTGAGACCAAATTAAGTAGCTAAGTACCTACTTACTGTTAATTAATTTGAAAAAGTGAATTGAATAATTAGTTATTATCCATAAAAGGTTATTATAGACAGCTGACAGACTACTATCTTATGTTACCTTAACTTGGGTTATGGTGCCAGGATAACTAAAGGAAACTTGTAGTACCTAACAAGATCAGAAGTCATGTGATATAGTTACAGTTATGTGATTTTAAAATCTTCTCAAAAAAAACAGTAATGGAAATATAGACTAACTATGTACTTGGTATCCGCATAGTCAGGCAAGGCAATACATTATGATGTTATGAGTTATTTTATAAAGTTAAAATAAAGTGCTTCATTTGTGAAACCAATGAGATAGATATCTTTTTGTGATGATGATGATGAAATAAAGTTATTGAATATCTTGCCACCATCACACATCACATGTTCAAAAGTTTGAGTTGAATGAGTTTTGATGAGTTTTAATAAGAAAGAAATAGTTGCTTGGTAGTGTTAGTTTAGAATAAATTATGGTTTTGACTAAAGTATAATCCCAAATGGATGTGGATTATTGATTTCATAGTAGGTACTATGAAGTGTGATACAACTATTTTGATATTATAGACTGAATGAGATATTATGGGTGATATAAGATGCCAATGTTAACCAGCCAAACCTAATTGATGATGATTGATGATTGTCAATCATGAGGATGTCTAATAGCTACATAAAATTAAAAAGTTTAGACCAATCAATCTGTGTTGGTGAAAACTGTATACTTTCCTGGTAATGTCACATTAATGTGACTAGGGTAAAAGCACTCATTAGTTACCTGTAGGGTAAAGACACTTGTTTACAACCAGTAGGGTAAAAACACTAAATTGCGATCATTGAATAAAAGGAATTTAATTATTTTGTTTCGTGTTACCTGTAGGGTAAAGAAACTTGTTTACGACCAGTAGGGTAAATGCACCAAGTTGCGATCATTGAATAAAAGGAATTTAATTATTTTGTTTCGTGTTACCTGTAGGGTAAAGAAACTTGTTTACGACCAGTAGGGTAAATGCACCAAGTTGCGATCATTGAATAAAAGGAATTTAATTATTTTGTTTTCTTTAGACAAATGGTAAACAATGCATCATAGTTTTGATTTCATACAAAATGTAACATTTTGAGAGAGATTAAAAAAAATCGTAAGCTTGCCGAACAAAGTTTATTGAGAATCAGTGCGATTGTTGTTTTGTGACACCAGAAACGTTTTATAAATCAAGAACTTTAAATCATTTTGTTATTCTTTACTTTGCCGGCTGCCCTCGGTGTGGAGGGGTAGAGTTGGGAAATGGCGTGTTTGTTGTCGTTTGTTTTGTGTTTCAGTGGCAATGACAACTGCTATGGAAATGCAACTGTGATTAATTCAACGAAGGCAAGAGAGATTTCATCATTGCGAGTTAACAAAGCCTGGCGTCAACTACCTGCTTTGATTGATAGTGACTGGAGCGCATCGCGGCTCCTTGCACAGTGGCTCTTTGTATCGTGGCTTACGATGAGCATCACCAGTCATTGGACGACGACATGATATAGCAGGTGATCTGTATTGATTTTGATTACTATTCATTAGATATGGGTAACTCAACTCGTGAATCACGAGGTTGAGCCGAAGCTGTGAACGGGTTCGCGGTTCAGCTAAGGTCAGGTCAATGAGCTGAAGGACTTAACGAGCTGAATGAGCCATTTGAGCCGTTCGGGCTTAACGAGCCATTTGAGCCGTTTGGGCTTAACGAGCCGAATGAGCCATTTGAGCCGTTTGAGCCGTTCAGGCTTAACGAGCCGAATGAGCCATTTGAGCCGTTTGAGCCGTTCGGGCTTAACGAGCCGAATGAGCCGAACTAGCAGCGCTGCGTTCGCGACTCGCGAGCCGGCGCGCCATTGTTTTATTAATTGCTAACCATATTTGATAGCGGCTTCTCGCTCACGCACTCTACGACTTTTCCGAAGTATACTGAAATTACTGAGCCCATCGCCGCGCCGTCTCCGGTTCGCCGGTGTATGCAGGTTTTTATTGGCAAGGTGGCTTTTTATCTCTCTCGCACAGGTGTATAACGCGGTGTCGAGGGTTACTGGTGTAACGACTATACCAACAAAGACTTAAGCCGTAAATGGCGTAGTTATCTGGAAATATGATCTACGATACGATATGACATATTATTCAAAACATTTAAAAAATGTAAGTACCTAGGTTTAGGTACCTTCGTGATAGGAACTACAAATCAATCAGTCATGGCGGTGATAAAATTGCTAATACGATAAGAATGTGATTGGTAACACTGTAGTAGCCAGTATCAAATAGATTATTAAAAATTATTACGTTTATGTATAGGGTGCACATTAGACAAGCTTTAGATGTGTTCTTCATATTTTGTGCCGAGTGCCGTTAGCAACATGCACGTGGTGTTTCTGTGAGTCATGTCTGGTCTGTGGATAAATCGTTGCTATTACCATTAGTCAATTTGAGATTGAGCTGAAATGAGCCGTGAGCCGGTCGAGCTGTTGTTGAGCTACAGGTCAACAGCTCAAGTTTGTGTGAGCTGAATGTTGGGGCCGGTTCGTATCTGAGTTACACACCTTTACTGCTCACTAGCAGTAGTTGTTCCTTGTCGAGTTTGTGCTGATGTTAAGTGACATTTGACATTTAATGGTTACTTTCGGTGTATACTTGATGGGTATCTTGCTTCAAAATACAATTCAGGATATCATCAAATTAGTTTTAAATGCGTTAAGCGTCAAAACGAGTCTTAATGTGTTAAGAGTCAATAAGAGATGAGTTGAGATGGAAATGTTCGATCTTATTTTTCAAATAAATCGATCTAGGTTACTCAGAGAGTACAGTTTGTATCCAAATAGACGTCACATGCAGTGGCCGAGTATTGTTGTGTGTACCGCCTGATATAGGTGATGAGGTATATGCCATAGAATAGCGGTGATGTCTTGAATACCGTGACTTTATGTGTTTACCGCCTGATATAGGTGATGAGGTATATGTCATCGAATAGCGGTGATGTCTTGAATACCGTGACTTTATGTGTTTACCACCTGATATAGGTGATGAGGTATATGCCATCGAATAGCGGTGATGTCTTGAATACCGTGACTTTATGTGTTTACCGCCTGATATAGGTGATGAGGTATATGCCATCGGATAGCGGTGATGTCTTGAATACCGTAACTTTATGTGTTTACCGCCTGATATAGGTGATGAGGTATATGCCATCGAATAGCGGTGATGTCTTGAATACCGTGACTTTATGTGTTTACCGCCTGATATAGGTGATGAGGTATATGCCATCGGATAGCGGTGATGTCTTGAATACCGTGACTTTATGTGTTTACCGCCTGATATAGGTGATGAGGTATATGCCATCGGATAGCGGTGATGTCTTGAATACCGTAACTTTATGTGTTTACCGCCTGATATAGGTGATGAGGTATATGCCATCGAATAGCGGTGATGTCTTGAATACCGTGACTTTATGTGTTTACCGCCTGATATAGGTGATGAGGTATATGCCATCGGATAGCGGTGATGTCTTGAATACCGTGACTTTATGTGTTTACCGCCTGATATAGGTGATGAGGTATATGCCATCGGATAGCGGTGATGTCTTGAATACCGTAACTTTATGTGTTTACCGCCTGATATAGGTGATGAGGTATATGCCATCGAATAGCGGTGATGTCTTGAATACCGTGACTTTATGTGTTTACCGCCTGATATAGGTGATGAGGTATATGCCATCGGATAGCGGTGATGTCTTGAATACCGTAACTTTATGTGTTTACCGCCTGATATAGGTGATGAGGTATATCCATCGGATAGCGGTGATGTCTTGAATACCGTAACTTTATGTGTTTACCGCCTGATATAGGTGATGAGGTATATGCCATCGGATAGCGGTGATGTCTTGAATACCGTAACTTTATGTGTGTACGGCGGGATATAGGTAGGCGATGAGGTGTATGCCGCCGGATAGAAGCGATGACTTGAATTGTACCTGGAGTTGCGTGCGGGTACCGGAGAGAGGTCACCCATGATTGCAATCCAATTTTATCATGTGTAAAGCCAAGCTATGTTGAACCTAATTGTGGGAGGAGAGAAGGTCTTGATTGCTACATGCGTTTTCATTTTGAAGCCTTCGGGACTCGGGGTCAGGGAGGTCGAGTGGGAAACTTTTACTTTGTGGAGGTTTATCTCTTTTCCAGATTGTTTCCCCGTTGCCTCACACGAGGACGTGTGAGAATTGTCAAGATGGCCGTGTCGGAGCGCAGCACAAGTTCTGCATCGATCTCTTAACGCCATCTGTGATGAACTCCCGGAACTACTATAGGAAACGTCAAACTATCGTTTGGGCATGGTCGGTGCGGCGGCGAGGCGTGACAGTTGACAGTTAATAGTTTACAGTTGAGAGTTGACAGTTGATACTGGACAGGAAGGTTGACATTGATGGAACGGGTGGGCCGCCATGGGACTTTGGTTGAGAGCGCGGACATCGATGGAGGTACGATCGTTGGCTGCACCGAACTTGCCGCGTTTCCAGGTTTAATCGTGGTTAATCTCGTTGATCTTTGAGTACTGATCTCTAATTGTTGATGGATTGTTCAAGTGGACATCTGAACTCGGTGTACGTACTATTCTTTATGTTACTCCGCCGTGTTCAACCAAAAGATAATCGGCTCCCTACAGCACTCTCCGTCATATATATGTTTATTATATCTATAGAATCTTAAACTTAGTTCTAGATCTGTATTTTTTTATGATTCCACACTCATACTTCTGCAGTAGGATTCGCTGTTGCAGGTGGCACGAACAATACAAACAAGACATCACTATACTCGTATATTAATACCCATGACAAATATTTATATTTATCTGTCACATAAATATCTACTTCAGCCGGGAATCGAACCCGGGACCCCTCGCTTCATTGGCAGGGTTTAAAATAATTCTAAAAGTGAATTTCTGAGGCACCGGCTTGTTAACATGAAATCTCGGACTATTTTAATGTATGCGGATAGGAATCTAATAGTTTATATTTTTGCTTTGTGAATTTTGTTTAATATTTTAAATTTATATTTAGTCGAAATTCTACTTTAAATAATTTTATTTGATTTTATAATGTATGGATTAAAATTATTAAAATTATTACCCAGACCGTTTAGTTACAGATTCCTTTATTAGCCATTTTAAGGATTGATTGCACTTTTTCTACTTACAGAAAGAAACCACTAATCCAAATTTAAAGTTACATTCAAGCTTTACGGTTTGGGCTGTACATAATCTTCAGAGATTATACAGAATGTATGATACGTCGTTTTACGATAATGTCTTTTTATGTTAACTACCTGCAAGAAAATAGTAAAATGTTATGTGCCTACAATTAATTCGCTATTAATCAATATCGAATATGCTTATCATGCTAACAAGCGCGGCGCTAACGTCATGTATACGTAGGGTAACCACACGTCGACCATACAAGATACGAGAACATGACATCTTTTTTTCGTCCATCTATCGCATGTCGCATTACAGCCGGCCCTGGAATAAAAATAATTATGGAGATTCAATGTTTTAAATAAATATTGCTCTTAGTTTTTAATATACGTCTATCATCTAAATTCTAAATGATTGTATTAATTATGTATTATTACTACTATTGATTTCCCATTATCATTCCCATTTTTAAATAATTAAGTTAAGATTAAAAACGCAATTTTAATAACCTAAGGGCTTGTTTCACAATCTTCAAGTAAGTCCGAAGTAAGCTATTCGTTGGTTAAGTTGACATTTCGTGTATGTAAAATGACACTTTAACGTCACTTTAACCGGCGAATAGCTTATTCAGGACTCTACTTGAAGATGGTGAAACAAGCCCTAAATCAAATAATTTTCTAAAAATTTTTAGTTAAATGCCTACAAACCGAAAAAAGTTTCACTTGCGTCGTGGTTTCATAAAACCACACAATTCTTTTTATTGCAAATATTATATTTCACAATTAATTTGAAATGGTAAATGGCTTCAACCTATTAATGGCCTACTACAGAGCACGGTTTTCTCCACTTCAGGAGGTCTAGCTAGATCATTCTCCACCACGCTGTCCAGTACCGATTGGAGGAGAATCCCACCGGATGGATGGTCATAAGGAGATGTATTAGGATGGTAAGCATTGAAGTATAATGTCATAGAACAGACATCTCGAACAAAATATGTGTCCCGCCGGGAGGTTCTATTTTCAAAATTGAGTCCCCGTTCTCCTTTCAAAATTGAACGAATCCATTGAAAATTGAAGCCGATTGGCGCCAATTCATTGTGTTCGTGGTGTCGGTTCTATATGCTAGTAATAATACTTCAATGATGGTAAGTATATTAATTTAGTAAGAGCATATTTACTGTTTAGTTGACGTTCCACCTGATGGTATGTGGCCACCCTTCGCCGCATTAATTTTCAAATTTTTTCTCTATAATCCCGAAGACCACTCGTTACATTAATTTTTATGATATGACAGCACGAGCGTAATTTGACTTAGGAAACTGTTTATAAAACCAATGATATTATAATGTAAAAAAGAGGTAGATATGTCACTAGCGCGCTGACGATGAAGAGTGTAAGAACAGGCAATTAATTATACCGTTCTGCTCGTAGTCGCTCTGTCAATATAAGACGATGCGCACGATTTTCTTGTTGTCAGAAGTACCTACTTGACATATGACAATACATTCGTGTATTACACCAATGTGATTGGCGTAGTAAAGTAAAAGATAAACGTATGTGTGTTGTAGCTCTTTTCAGAACAGATGTTTTGGTTGATTTGTAAGGGCATAAAGTATCTAAATTTTAAATATCATTGTATAAAACCGATTAATTATTCATCATTCGTGTTCCTACACATTAATGTTGTGTTCATGACATTAGTTTCAGATGGTAACCCTACAGCTGATATTATTTGTGTCCGCGCCAAATCAACCCGTCACCGGTTGCTATGAGTTAGTATACCGATGTCTAAATTATGGTTTCTGCATGCATGTGCCAGAGAAACTACTCGTTAGCAAGAAAGTCCTAGATTGATTTATACGCTAAATATATTCAGCTCTGATGACTCGCTACGGCTACGGTTTTTTCGTTTATGCACCTACGGACATAGTTGAGAATGGTTACATGCGTAGCGAAAGTCAGTTCTATGTGTTAAGCCTTTAAGATGATTTTTACTTGTGTTCGATGTGATGATTGTTAATCTTGTAGTAAAAAGCTACACACTTATGGTAAAAACGATGACACTCCAATCTACATACATAGATTGTGGTAAGGGTTACTTATAAGTAGGTGTTGAATAATATAAATATGATCTGTTTTATGTTAGCAAATGTATTGAGTATTATCATTTAATGTTGTAGCAAATCGAGATTAACTGGGTACGATTTCCCTATTCTTTATTATACCTTACCGGATAGTACGAAAGGCGAACTTAATGCAGAGCAACCTGTTATATTTTAATAATTTGTTATTGAAAATAATTAAAAGACAACATCAGCAGTAGTCCTCGGAATAAAATGCAATTTCCTCCACATGTTAATTAAGGTCAAGATTGATTTTAAATTCTTGGTAATTGTTTTAATGTGTTTTGGTTACAAAATATAGGGCTAATTAAGTATTGTGTTAATGGTTTCCTTCTTGACCGGCTATACGTTCGGAAAATTATGTAAACGAGTAAACGAATTAACAGATGAGCCACGTGGAGAGAGAAAAGAATCTTCCGTGAAAAGCGATGTACCAAGTATCCAATGGCCCATTGGTTTATCAGCAAGTTACCTTAAGTATCATCAAGTACTTTTTTTCGAATTGACAGTTGCTATTTGTTGGCTATAGCGGACTTTACACCTTCACGCGGACAGGGGTTATTAAGACCCTTAATTTGATAATTAAGGGAACTTTAAGTGGAACTTTATTGCCTCACGGATGTCGCTTAACGTGCGCCACTTTTTCCGGTCGCGAGGCTGCGGGCCTTTGTGCAGAGTACCACTGCCCTCTTCAGGTGCATTATCCATCCATCCGTAAAAGGCCCACCAAACAACCGAACGGCCATTAGTTTACGTTCAGGTGTCACAATTTTTATTACGTCAATATTCCGACAAAATTTAATTTTGTATTACAAAATACCAATATGTTTGTGTACGTCCAAGAGAAAGTGAGTCAGCATCCCACGTTCCCACGCCCGCGTGGACATGATAAACTGTATTAATTACATGTACAGGCCGCAATTTATATCACAGGAAACCAGGTTTCCACTTGTGCTAAAATACAGTTTTTATTGAGTATGTGGAATATAAACGGGACAAAAATTACACATGTCGGTGTATAAATAATACTCGTAAGTATAGCTCTCTCAAACCGCAACTGAGAACTTTAATTAGAGTTAAACCGTTAGCTAACTGAACCGTTTGGAAATAAAATTATAATAAGGATGTCCATTATTTTTAATATTTGGGCAAAGTTGACAGTTCAGAAATCTTTAGTGGACCATTGACCAAGGATCTGTTAGATTCCATACATATTTTTCTTCTCTGTCTACTTGGATTTTCGGGACCAGGACAGTCATCCCAGGGACCACTGCGACCAGATTTGATGTATTGTGGTCAATTTACTAATTATTTTCGGTCACAATACTAACAAAAAAGTCAGCTAATAGCTCCAAGTTTAGTGGTAAATAACCAAGAAGCTGCAAAGCAACTAATGTTAAGGGTCTCACGAGCCTGGTCACCAACTTACGAACTACATGCTGCCAAAGACAGAAGTAAATGGCAAGATATTCAGACGAAAGGCAATTCCATGGCCAGGGAATTTTAATCCTCAGTATTGTGGAGAGCAACGACGCAAGAAATCGGAGATGTTAGTCGTGCACTTTTGTCAGAAGTCGTGGTTTCTTCATTCTCTTTCTTTCTTCTTCTTCTTTCTTCATTATTTTTCTGTCAATAGTGATCAATATATTGATTTCTCTTGATCTTCAATCAGAAAAGGACGCAAGAAGGAGAAGTTGATAGTCGTACACTTTTATCAATGGTCGTGGACAATGATGAGAGGCGGTCTCTCTTTCCTTTTTACCCGACTGCGCGACGCAAAGGAGGGTAATTTGTTTATCAGTCTATGTATGTATGTATGTGTGTTCCTATGTGGTGTTGTTGACCAAACGGGTTGACCGATTTTGATGATTCTTACGTCAATCGATTCGTCTTAACCTTGCAAGTGTCACTAAAGAATGACAATAATTAAAATTCACCACAGGGGACAACCAGACGCCATATTGTCCAAATGAAAAAAAAATTCGACGAACTAAGTCAAGTGGGGTATCTTTGAATAAGTATTCAAAAATTATTTTCAGGTTCGTTTCATCATTTTTCATTGTACCTAAGTGACAGTTTAGGATGTATAACGATTTAAAGTTATTCTCGTCAATTTACTAACTCACTTAAGGCTGAATGAAATGATAACATGGCGAGTTTTACCATCTTATAATCCTAATAAAGGAGTCAATGAATCCTAAATAAAAAGTGTAAAATAATTTGTTTTATTTTTTTCTTTAATTTTTTACGCAGTCGGGGTTTTTTTTAATAATCGTAGTTATTGTTATAGTTTGGAGTATTCCTGGGCTTCCTGGCATACTGGATGAACATAATATTTTGGTAGTTATTGGTCTGTTCATCACCTGACCTCTAAAACGCTTGACATATTCGGTAAGTATTTCTTGAGATTCACTACTTCAATGTCCGCATCCAAAATTTATTTCTATATCCGAAAAAGTCACAAAGGAGGTGGCCAACATGTGCCCCGGAAATAGTTAAAATACGTTTATTTGTACAAGGTTTTAGTCCTCAGAAAATACATGTTTTCCGTTTATTATAATATAACTAGAATTTTAATTTTCTTCTGAACTCCGCAGTGAGTAGTTATAATAAATTAACAATAATAATAAGTTGTGTTGTATACACTGCCCTGGAAATGGTTAAAATACGTTTATTTGTACAAGGTTTTAGTCCTCTGAAAAGACATGTTTTCCGTTTATAATAACATAACTAGAATTTTAATTTTCTTCTGAACTCTGCAGTGAGTAGTTATAATAAATTAACAATAATAATAAGTTGTGTTGTATATGTTACCGGATATCTGTATAATGCTGGTATTCAACACAATTCCTAGGAAATGTGTATAATACCTGGGTCGTTTTGGCAATGTATTAAATTATATGAATATTATCACCATTACATAGTTTGCCTAGGTAATGTATACGTTTCCCAACTACTGTACAGAATACCTGCAGGTCCACCGGCAATGAATAAAGTTAGATTTGGGTATGTATAGTCAACTTGGATGGAGGTTGGAATTAAGAATTTACTTAAAAACACACTCAAAACAAATTATAACCTGCATGAATAGATATTTTTTATACATTTTAAATTAATGCTTGACCGAAATCACACTTGATGGTAAGGAGAGATGCAGTCTAATGGCTCCTACACTACACTGCTCGCCTACGCAGCTTCGGATTTTTCAAAATTGGTGACAGAACCGACTTAGTCAACCCCGACCCCACGTGGTACTAGTCTGCCCTACTCCTAGAGTGAATGTAAACCCCGGAGGCGCGGAGGGAGAGCAGCCCCCGCCCGCTGTAACAAACTGCAGGCACCATGTGAGCCGAAGCGGCTGAGGTTGGTCGCCGCAGGCGACCAAAAAGCCGAAGCTGCGTAGGCGAGCATGGAGTGCCTGCAGTTTGTTACGCAAGGGCGGAGGGGCTGCACTTCCCGCAGCGCCGGAGACGTTTGGAAGCCTTTTTATGTATCAAATACCCCTAAATTCTCCCTAAAAGTGCATATGTCACCGGAAGATGACTATTTGCAAAGCATGCTGTGGTTACCTGTAATTGTAGGAACAGTAAGATTTAATATGATAAGTAACAACTTGTATTGCAAATGATGAAACTGTATATTATGTTGGTAATCATATAATAAATAAATTAATAAATAAATAAATAAATAAATAAATAAATAAATAAATAAATAAAGATAACAAGAACCGCAAATTTACAAACCTAGGTTTATAAACAATATACAACCAAATGAATATTACTCTAACTGAAACATTCGCTACTTGAAAGTTGGCCTTTTGAAAAGTGTCATTATAAAAGGCAGACCAAACGTACAGTTGGCAACTGATAAGTTGGGAAATTAAAAGAAAATGTGATAAGTTGGCAAATGATTATTCGGCGAAATAAAATTCTGCGAAACGTTAGTTGGCAAGTGATAATCGGCCAAACAATTTTCGGCGAAAAGGCAGAGAACCGTCTTTTACACACATTACCAACTACGCATGGAGTATTGTATAGAATGCCTGAGCTAAGTATGAAATAAATAATATTCAAAACGTTACCTGAACGTTTTAGATATTCTATACATTGCCTAGGTATTGTATAGAATGCTGAATTATACAGATATCCGGTAACATATACACTTAATCTTCTACTACCTCCATTGCTATCACTGGAGGTTGACAATTGACTGACAGAAATACGAATATATGCTATATTGCCATTTGTCAAATGCCAAAAGAAGATTTTTGAGTTTGATTTCTACAAAATAATAATTGTGTTTGATTTTTTGTCATGAGGTGCATTAATTGCGCGGTTGATATTGAGCGCATGGCACGTCACTCAATATCTTCGCTAGCAAGAAACCTTCAATCCATATTGGTAGAATGGATCACTGCAGTACAGGTACTTATGGCATTTTCATGTGATTACATTAGTTTGGTATTTGGGGTGGGCACGTCATAATTAAAGTAAAATAAATAAATGAATTGTCCAAAAGATAAATAGTTTGTATTTAATATAAAAATCTCTCTTTAAAACACTTTTCCACGATTACTTATGTTTATCAAACTGTCAACCTACAAGAGCTAAAACTGCTCGTAAAAGGAGAATCCCGAGTTTTACAGATTTTTATTGATAAAATTATCAAAGTAGATATTGTAAGCTTTAATGTAAGGTAAAAATAAAATGTGTACATTATACTTCACAAGTGGGGCAAACGCCCATACAGATGTTGGCCACCTCCTTTATAAAATAACTAGCTTCTACCCGCGACTTCGTCCGCGAGAATTTAGAATTAGATCCAGATCCTACTTAAATTTAGATGATAGGTTTAGATGTTTGGATGTTTGTGAATGAAACTTACAGTATCCTGCTTTTCATCCCAAAGAATGATGTTGACAACATGCTTATTATTTCGCGTTCTAGCAAGTTGCTAAAGATTCGAAAAAATCATAGGGCATGTCGTGAGGAAGAAGTTCAGCGGCAGGCTACCTTAAGAGCTGCTTAAACAGGCACATCATCGACACCAGAAACATGCTCATTATTTGGCGTACCAGCGAGCTGCTTAGGGGTCATAAAAATCAAAGGAAACGTCGTGAAAAATAATTTCAGCCAGCTTGAAAGCTGCTACGCCGGAACAGGCAGGTAAACGACGTTAGCAACATGCTCATGAAACAGAATGACGAAGATGGGCTGTTGCTAGAGCATGATGAGAGTCACAACTCGCAAGTCTCAGTAGCCACAAGCCTCTAAAAAGGGATAAAATTAACAGAGCGTTTAAATTTTGCGATGCGCAGAAAATAAAAGAACAACTATTATTCTGGAGCAAAACTATAAAGTTATTCCGCAATTAGAACAAACAGCAGAACCATTAAGAGAATTACGTTTACAAAAATGTAACACAAACGAACCATATCATTCTTTAAATAACACCGGTACATTTAGTGGATGCTTCCATGTATGACATCTTTATTAAGGGCATTGAAACGAAACGAAACGAAGAGACTCAGTGTTTTATGTACTCCATAGAGTGGCAATAGCGAGGTTGCCCCATGCATATCTTTTAGTGGCTAAAAATTATATAGCGTCTTAGCCATATCGACTATATCGCTAAAAAATTACACGATACCGTAGTCAAAAATATGATTAATTAGTCTGTGGACCTTATTTACGCAGATGAAGTTGCAGTTTGTTATATCGTTAAACTATGATTTAAAATTAAAAGTATACCAAATTAAGTATTTTCCTTGCAATCATCGCGGGTCATCGCGGAACATCATCATCATCATCATCATACCTAAAGTATGAAAGGTATGAAAATATGTATGTATGTTTATGTACTAAATAGATGCTATAATAAACCAAGACTACATCTCTACTTACCATCAGGTGGGATTGTAGTTAAGCTTTAACTTATAATAAAAAAAAATCTATTTGTCTGTGCATCTGGTTTTACAGTGTTAATATTAATCATCATCCTGCCCGTTTCTCAATTTTATTTGGGGTCGGCGCAATATGTTTTCCTCTTCCACACTTCCCTATCAGCCGTCATCTTTACACTAACTCTCTTATTTTTCATATCATCTGTAACATAATCCATCCATATTTTCTTTGGTCGTCCTCGTCCCCTTCGTCTATCTTCATCTTCATCATCACTCTTCTCGTTACATGCGTTTCCTCTCGCCTCACCTCATGCCCACACCACGACATTCGGTACCCTTTTAATTTTTCTTACATTTTTGCCACTTTCAAACTTCCTCTAATATACTCATTCCTTTCTTTATCCATTCTCGTCACTCCACACATCCACCTCAACATTCTCATCTCTGTGACATGCAATCGTCTCTCATTAATCTTCTTTGTAGCCTAACATTCTGATCCATACATTACGACAGGTGTTATGACAGATTTGTAGATTTTACCCTTCAATTTACAAACAATAAATATTTTTAAAAATTGTTTAGTTATTTCAATTGTTCCGTTGAGGAGTCATAATTTAGCGTCTCTAAGACACACCACCATACCATGCGATGTCAACGATAACAACAGCGAACATATTTAAACACAGTTCAGTTATTCCCTACGACTGAGAAGCTCAATCTTTACCTCCAGAATCCACAGTCTCACTATATTGAAGTAGGACCAACTTGAGTAAATTCCCAATACAATAAAAAAATCATGAAAATCGCTTCCTAAACAACGAATCTATTCCTAACTAAAACCATTGTATACTAACGGTCTTGTTCATTAAAAACTTATTTAAGGTTTGTAGTGTTCGGTTAAAGCACTGGTTATATTATTATGCATGCACAGCAATAAAAAAATTAAGAAATATTGACATAAGGCTGAATTGACGTAAGGCCGACACCACACTAGGATTTTATAAACGTACGCGTTCATCCGACACACGTGAATAATGATTTGCTAAATAAGTTAACAAAATCAATATTTATTTCTATAAGGTAAATAAAAAAATATAGGTAGATATTTACAAATGTTAAAAACCAAACTTGTTGATTTTTTTGCTATTAAGTAATTAAACCTGATATGATATAATATAATATGTCAATTGCACCTCATATTTAGAGCTAGGAAAAACCTTGATAAGCTACGAGTACTTATTCAACGTAAAATTAATATTTTTATAGTTCATCGATCAAGCGTTTGGCGCTAGGAACGCTCAACAAACGCTGATGTGTAAGCAGCCTTCATTTTGCGTAAAAATGCTGTGTTTGTTTTACTTGATTTTATATGAGATCGATGGTTACTAAAGCTTCCATTGCATGATAAAAATGATCACAATGTGCCTCACCGCAAATTTTTATATGTTTGTAAATAAACATATTAAAAAAATGAACCAATTATTAAAATTTAATCACTCAATCAGCTGTTTTGAGTTTTCTAATGTCACTGTGAAGACAAACGTCAAACCTGTTTTCCTATTACCATTTAGTTTACTTCTTCTCCCTCGGGAACAGATCAATATCTCGGGATAAAAAGTATCCTATATATTATTCTAGATATTAAACTATCTGTGTGCCAAATTTCATCTATATGCGATCAGCCGTTTTTGCGTGATTACAACACAAACATCCAAACATCCAAACATCCAAACATCCAAACTTTCGCATTTATAATATTAGTAGGATTATTTGTAACTTTCATTTCGATTTTTACTGCGATTCATATAGGCCTTGTAAATCTTAACTGTTAAATGGCTGCTAACATTAACTGAAAAATTAATTAAATGAAAGTCAAAAGAAGGTAACATACGGCAATAAACACATAAAGCGAGTGTGTGATAAGAATGGACTCAAACGGATATTGCGGGTTTAAAATTGCCGTAAAATCGATTAATTGCACCAGGCTTTTTATAATCAATCAGGGCATTACGCAAAGCAAACTTCACACTTTTAAGCCGTATGTTTGATCACGGGCGATATCTGACAAGCGAATAAGCTACATTCCATTCATTTGACGACCTTATAGCCTAGTAGCGAACCTGCCTTTGAAGCGAGGGGTCCCGAGCTCGATTCCCGGCCGGGGCAGATATTTATGTGATAGATAAATATTTGTACTCGGGTCATGGCTGTGTTTGTGATGTGTTATATTAATATGTGTCGTACTTGCCACCCGCGACACAAGTAATAACCTACTGGGGGTATGAGTGTGTTAGCGTTTATTATTATTTTTATTATTATTCTTGTAATTGGAACAACTACCATGCAGGGTCTGTCCACGTGAAGCTGTAAAGACCGAAAAGGCCAATAGCAATTGTCCATTCGGTAAAAGGTAACTTTACTGATATAACTATACCAAACTGATTAACTTTCATACACTCCTAGCCTTCACCAAGATTTACAAAAAAAAAACATTTATTTTCTTATTCACATAAATGTTTACCTAGGCTGGGAGTGCTGGGACCCAAGACAAGACGAGAGCAGACAAGGTTTTCTGTAATAACAAGTACTTAATACTAAATACTAAACACATTTATGTTAAACAACACATTACTTACAATGCAAATTGCACATTATATAGTGTAGTTTGTTTTTTACAAGATAGTAGAATAAACTAAGTTCTTTTCAAATACAATAAAACTCACTTAAAACAACAGGTAACCGAGGCACGTAACATAAAACTACCAAATCACTAAACGAAGTCGCTTACCGTTCACCTGCCAGCGATAGAACAGTACCATAACGGTCACCTTTCGATCGCGAATGCATTTATTCGCTTATGAATAACCATAAATTCTCGAGATTAGTTCAGTATGTCGGTAAGTGGCAATGCGATACATCAATTAGTACGTAACGCCTATGTTTATTTACATACGTCTTATTTACTATGAAGTGCAGGAGCTGATATCAGTCGGACGTGCCTGATAACGCTTGTCCCAACACTATCTTATCGGCATCTTAAGTAGTGATGTGTGGAGGTTTATAGAGAAATAGGTGCTAGAGTTTATATCGTTTTATTTGACTAAGATGTTTGGAACGAAATGTTAAATCGTCTATAACGTCGTATATGTTTATATCGTCATGAAAGGGAAGATATAAATATTTATTTATTTATTTATTTAATCTTTATTGACTACAATACAGGATTAAGGATTACATTATTAATACAAATATTTTTCAGCTCTTACCTGTTTATTCATTTATCTCTAAACTTTATTTACCACAATATAAAATATTATAGTCCAAACAGCGAGTTTAATGCTGTAACTAATATTAAATGAAGTTTAAAAGAAGGTTACACATGGTAATAAACACATAACATCGAGTATGTGATAAGAATACACTCGTTGGTCGGCTATTTAATATGTACATCCAACAATTCTTGACAAAAAAATAACCGACTTCAAAATTTCTCAAAAAGTACTCGTCAGATCGCGCTCAAATTTAAGTGGGAACACATGATAAGTACCAGCTTTCGATTAAAAAAGGATCATGAAAATCGGTTCACCCAGTCGAAATCCTGAGGTAACAGACAAAAAAAAACAGTCTAACTGAATACCTCCTTTTGAAGTCTGTTAAAAATTTCTATTCGTATCTATAACTTTAAAGCACGCGTATCCCACCAGAGTGTAAACAAAGCTCTAAGATCCCTCGCCACTGCACAGTTCCCAATGCAAATCATATCGAACATCGATTGTAACACCGTCTGTTAGTTGTTTGTTTGTCTCGCAAAGCACACGAGCTCGAGAGGTGTTGCTGTGTACCTAATCAGCTAACTGCAAGCACGTGACCGGCCGAGAGCTCGGGTCTGGGCAGGGCTGTCACACACAATAATAAATAAACATTTAAAAAGCTGAAGAGTTTGTTTGTTTGGTTGAACGCATTAATTTCAGTAACTACTGGTTCGAACTGGAAAATTATTTTTGTGTTTGATAGTCCATTTATCAAGGAAGGCTATAGGCTATATAGCATCATTTATTTTAGTAGTTAGTTTTTTCCAGAAATTAATGTTGGTGAAACCGCGGGAAACAGCTAGTATATAGGTTATTTACACTAATGCTTCAATGTTTACGTCATTGATTTCATTTGATTTGACGACCTGTGTGATGCACCGGTTAGCATACCGGATAGCCGTTACAAGGGTCCTGGGTTCGATTCCCAGCGAAGCAGCCCTACAGTCCGCTTACAATAATAACAAGTAGTGGAGGTCGTCTGTTTGCGCTGTCCTCATCTGAAACGTTTGCTCGTGGATTATGGGATGGTACGCATTTGTTCGCGAATGTTCGCATTGTACAGACGTCGTGCATACCTAACTCTTTTGCTGGTTAAACATTGGACACGCTTAGTGGGGAATATTAAAATTAATTCTCCTGAAATCTGAGGTAAAATCGGGTTTAATTTTAAATAAAATTTTAATTTCAAGGTTTCTCAAAAATTTATGAATCACATAATTGTCATAGAAGAAGTTGCAAGAATCTCCGAAGAAGATTTTTGGAGAGTTATAGGATGTTACTTTCAAATTCTGTAGCTTACTTTGTGCCCCAGCCTGCAATAGTGAAGAAGATTCGATTCGATTCCTAGCAGATATTCATATTGGTATGACAGATTAAGAGCAGTCAAAGCCAGTCAGAATGATGATGATGATGCCAGAAAGTATACGTCAGATAAGGGAGGGATCCTAGCAGGGGTATAAGTGTAACGTTTATGTACGTCACTGTTTCAAAAATGTTTTTTATTTCATGGTTGCAAAACATTTTTAACGCAGTGTAACATTATTGGACCCTCTATTTTCAGTGAACAGCTGGACACTTTTTCTACTTTCCCTTCATAAAAGATGGCCCTCCTTCTACTCAATCCTCCTTTGTAATGTAATAATTTTCAAATTAATTTGACAGTTCCCTAACGCCATGCAGTTTGATGTATCATAAATTATAATCGAATCAACGCAACCTATTGGCCCGAAGGATCTTAAAAGATACCTGATTGGCCCTAATCCAAACATAAAATGGCGGAATGGTTTTGTGTTGTAAAACGGAAGTAAAGATACTTATTAATTTAAGAAAATTAAGCCCATGAAGGATTTTCAGGAAATATGATAAAATACTTGAACTATTTTAGTTCCATTTTTTGTACAAAAATCATTCTGACACCATTATTTTTTTGAGAGTACTGGTTATGGGCATTCTTCTTTGGAGGGGCGCCACATTTGGAGTGAGGACCAAAAAAAGGGAAAAAAAAAATTTTCTTAATAAACGTTCCCATTGGTTCAGTAAAAAATTTGTCGAGCAAAAAACCTCGATTTTTATTTTCTTATGTGGGCGCCACAATATTCTTGCCTAGGGCGTCAGGGGCTCTAACACCGGCACTGCGAATAAATGTCTTAGCCCCGATGGAGTTACTTTTATTTGCAGAAGGCATTGAACTACTTAAGGAGACAGATACCTTCTTAACTAACCTCTCAATCATGGTGCGATTTGCTGACTCACATTCCTTGTTATTCATGACTAAATTAAAATGATACAAGAAAATAATAATTTAACAGAAATCAAAGCATTCTATACTTACTTTTATTATTACCAAGGTAAGCGACTTAAAACAACAAAAATACTGGGAATTTTATTTACAAAACAACCTTTTAGGGCTTCAGGTACTAATTACTAAGACTGTTCGTCCTGGGCTCCATTCACGGCAACAGCAGATATGTATGCTAAAATAATAATTTGAGAATAACGATCCGAGGATCGTGGTTGTTTGCTATACCTTACCTAAAATACAATACAAATAACATAATTATATTTGTTATACACATAACATAAAGCAACAACCCATAATCATCCCACTGCTGGGCTCGAGGTCTCCTTTCACAATGTGAGGGTACAGGCCATAGTCTACCACGCTGGCCAAGTGCGGATTGGTAAATTTCACACACGTTTGAGAACTTTATTTAGAACTCTCCGGAGTGCAGGTTTCCTCACAATGTTTTCCTTCATCGAAGCAAATGGTAATTAACTTTTAATACGCAAATAATATTTGAAAATTAGAGGTGCGTGCCAGGGTTTGAACTCGGGTCCCTCCGTTCGGGAGTCCAACGTTCCAACCGCTAGGCTATCACATAACATATGCTTACACATAACATAACAATGAAAATAATTAATATACTAAGTATATGTAAATAAATTTTGTTTAAATTTTATATTTCTATGCCTCTAGAAGGTGATGGCAGTAAACCAGGTCATTACTTTTTTAATAAAAAAGAAGAATACAAATGCTTGACTACAAACCCACCTGATAGTAGATTTCAAAGATTCATAGTACCACTAATTTATGATTCTAATTAGATTTAACTGGTCAGTACATAACGACTTCTGATAGTAGCATCGATTCTTTCGGTGTTTCAGCAGAGTGCGCCACAGGTAGAAAACATGGATGCATGAGATGACTGGATGAATCCCAAAGAACTCTGTCCTTAGACTTTAAACTCACAATTGACAAAAGCCTATGAAATGGTCCACTCGATAATCTGGAATCACACACACACACAATATACAAACACACATAATAATATATTCTTCATCACTCACTTTCTCATTTAGCCAAACGTTAATTAATATCCATATGAAAATACATTCTGTTATCGGAAGTTTTCTCCAATCAAAACTGTGTTATTTATAGCAGAAACTGGTGGTTGAATGTAGACTGAATAGATTTGCATTTACAAGTCCCATGATAACGAATGGGGTCGGTTTTGCATCAAAGATATTATGCTCTTACGGTTTATAGTAGAATATATTATGAATACGAAACATAAATAATATAAACAGCGACTTGATTAAGGAAGAATAGGTTTAAATATGGAAGAGGATGTGATTTGAATGTGGATATGTCGTTGCACAGGGACTTCTGTTTTGTTTGGAATTTAGACCGTAACTAATTTTGTCAAGGTGTTATTTCATATTGTGCTTGTCTTTCTGTGTTGTTCAATGGCACCCACGGAACAGAGAATCCTAGTGTGGGGCGAAGAGTAATTTATTTATTAACATTAACAAACGTTTAATTTGTCTTTCATAAATGCATCTGCAGTGAAGAATATGTCCCTCAAGGTTCGGATGCCCTTTAAAAAATGTATAACTTACAACTTTGCACAACAACACAGCGACAACGATGCGCTATCTCTCAAGACACATAATATTTTGGCGGCTTACTCAAGTAAAAGCCAGTAATAATATAAATCTATAACATGAAAATTAAATTGAAGTGTCTGTCTGTGATTTCGCATTATCTATATATCTTTCTGTTTGTCCGAGCTAATATCTGGCACGGCTGAACCGATTTTAACGAGAATTCACTGGATAAGGAAGAGGACAAGTTTATAGGGCAACATAATTTTAGGCTATTTCTTATCCCGGAATTTCCACGGGATCGGGATTCACGCGGGAATAACTCCCAGAAGAAATCGCGGGCACAGTTAGAAACTTAATAATTACATTGATAATATATTATAATATACATTATATACAGAATAATATACTCTTAGAGTTACGGTTATTCATTAAATCTTTCTCATGTATAACTGTTTAATGGCTCAGGATGTAGACTCCTAAGTAATTGATCTGGAAAATAACTCAACTGTCGTAAAGGAGAGGCCTTTTATTATGCACAAATAAATCTTATCTCCTGATGATAATATCCGTTTTATATGGTAGTTGTTGATATAAAAGTTTTATTAGGAGATGGTAAACATTGTATGTAAGTAAATGTTATTAAATCGAGCCTCGATCGTCGAGGTGAATATGTGAATTGATTGGCGTCATTAGACCATAGAGTATAATGATATTAGTGATTATTACTTTTATTTTAAAGGGTAATCCCATTTCAAAATCGGTGTAAAGTTCACGATCAATACAATACAAAATTGTTGTAACCGTTGCAGTTTATTGATGAATGATTATAAATAAAAACTGAACAGTATAAGTGTTAAAGTATCGAAATAAACATCGATTTCTGAACTGTTTGGAACTTTATGTCATTTCAGGATGATCGCATGTAATTATGACAAAATAAATTCTTTTAATGCCACTCATTTTATAATGGTCTTACAAACAATTTTCAAAAACTTGCCTACAAATCGGGGATCGCCTTACCCCTCGCCAAGAACTCCTTTGGTTATCGCCGATTGTACAAATGTACACTAGAAACTTGATCTAGTACTCACTAGTGTACAATGTCTAGCGTGTCCAGTTTACAGTTACCAAGGCCGTTACATTTTAGGTCGATATTAATTAACACGTACGCGGGCGTTCTTCCGCCATAAATCGGCCGATGTCACGTCGATACGTCGATATGTCGATAAAACGCGTCGCGCTGCCGGCAACACACTATTTATAATTGCGTGATGTCTCAGAGCGATATTGTGTCCAGCTACCGCTGAGACAGGCGTACTCAACGCGCGGACCGATTGGCGATTAATAACAATTACATAAAATAACAATAACAAATTATATTACATTTCAGTAGCCAGAATGTTATAATTTGTGACGTCTCAAACCGATGTTATGTTCAACTACCGCTGAGTTGGTGTGCTCAACGCGGGGTTACTCAACAATTACAATTACATAAAAATTTCAGAAATCAGAATTTTATAAATATTTACGACTATTTATTAATATATTTAATTGTGTGATAAGTGAGCGCGATGTATCAGGCCTATAGCTACGGTTGAGCGTTACGTGATTATCGAATAATGATCATATTTTTTTAACGACTTCAAGAATTATTTTCATTATTTATCTACTTCTATTTACAGTGTGATTTAGGGTAATAAGTGAAGGCCAGCTGACCCATGACGGCAAGTAGGTTTTTTTTTTTTAATTTTTATCAAATTTTGGTAGAATACGTCCAACTGGATACGGCTAGATTTTAAATAGATTCCGAAATAGTCGGTTAAACCTTAAACCTGACTTAACATTATGGTAAGATTTCAGAAAAATTCAACTATTCAAAATTATACATTAATCATTATACAATAATAATCATACAGTACTTCATTTGCACCAGGATAATAACGATTTTTAAATATTGAATAATGAATAATCGATGAAAAAGTTTGAGAACCACTACTCCAGGGTTTATAAATGCGATCGAGTGTATAGAGTTGACAGTTTCTCTATTGGCCCCTATAGAAATATGTGTTGTGCACCTTATTCCGATTGATTTAGGGTAGATTTTATGATCGCACGTAATACACGCCACCAACCTTCTATCATACTCATGAGAAATTCTATAACCGATAGCAGATATAGAGTACAGGGTTCTAACAATAGGGCAGTGAAATTCGAATTGCTATTTCAATTTATTTGTCGTTATTAAATAATGGCTATAAATGTTTATAGTTATAGTCGTAGTTGGAGTAATAGATTACAGATTATGGTAATTTATTTCTGAAACTATGATGAATTGTTTTCAAGTTGGACAAGAGATATCGATTAGCTTAAAAATAGTTATTTTGGACCAGTTTAGGACTCATGGAATTCGAGTCTTTTTTATGGATATATAACCGACGAATATGCAGACGAGCTTCCTGATAGTAAGAGGTTACAATTACCCATGCACATAAGTAATACAAAAGCATCGTTGGACAAAAATAAAGCAGGGGAACCATTATTATAATAAAATTATGTCTGCGTTAATGAGATCAAGACTTACTGTACTTACTACTAGCTGTTGCCCGCGACTTCGTCCGCGTGGTATTTAATATTATTAAATTTTTCATTGATCCTATTTGTTTTTCTAAAACTATTTTTAACAGCTATCTGCCAGTGAAAGTCCCCTCAAAATCGGTCCCGCTATTTCAAAGATTAGCCGGAACAAATAGACAGATAGACAGACAGACAGACAGACAAAAATTGTAAAAAGTATTGTTTTGGTTTTGGTTTTGGTACCATGTGTACATCCAAATGCACTTCGTAAAAAGTGGTTAGTTTAATGAGTAGTTGGTCAACTCATCTCGCTTAACATGCTCGCATAAAACTCGCTTAAAACTTATCCCGCGGGATAAGTTGTAATATTACAAACAGACACTCCAATTTTATTTATATGTATAGATGTATAGATAACCACGCTGCTCCAATTCAGAAAAATATAGGAGTTAATGGCCCAATGAAATTTTTACGAAGCTATAGCTCAGAGAGGTGGATAAAAGCTGACACATTCACATTTCCATATTCCCTGTGCCGCAAGTGACTTACGCCCCAACTCAGAGTCACTAATGGTTACTTAAATCACTCCTTAGTACAGAATTTGTATGGTGATTCATTACTAAGGAGCGATTAAAGTAACCGTTAGTGACTCTGAGTTGGGGTGTTAGACATACAATATGACGTCACACAGAACAGTTCCCAAAATTTTGTTGTGACTAAAAAGTCTGATAAAAATCAGAGGGTTTAAACCTGTACAAGCAAGTGTTGTACCAGGTTATTAACAAGGTTTTCAGAATGACAATATTTTTAATTCAAAGTAAAAATCGTAAAAAAGCCAACTGAACTTTAGAAACAAATCTAATGCTTCCAACGAATTTGCTATTTAGTTAAGTTGAGCTAAAACAAAAGAACCACGAGCTATTAGCGATAGATACAGTCGATAAGGGTGAGTCGCGAATTTATGCTCCAACTCCACAGTGTGGACACGGCATTGTGGCCGACAGCGTATTCATATGCCAGGGCCGGATTTATGTACTGAAAAATACATTTTACTTATCTCGACACCAGACCGTCCATTTAAACGTCCTTAGTCAGTTCTAACAAGGTTCAAAGTTGAATAACAACGAATTGTACGAGGTACAAAGCTACGGTGGCAGGAGTCATCTGATGTATGGGACAGTGATTCCTTTAGTAACACGAGGCTTATTTATACCCATGGGGAATTTAATTACCATTGAGTAATTGTTATTTTGACGGACTTATCGGCCTATTGTATTGATTTCTACGATTCTACTAGTAATATCGATAACGTTTGAATACGATCACGATTTTATTCGCTTTTCCTTTCATATGTAACGAATATTTTATCACTCTGGAATTTGATTTTATAATCTTTATTGTAATAAGATCAAATGTTACTAGATAACATTTTATAAGTCTTGCGATACTAGGTATATTTATGTGAAGTGAAAATAAAACATGTAAGCCATATTAATTTAAGAAACCGCTACAGTACCTAATGACCTGTTAAGAATATTACAGTATAAAAAATATGTAGTTGAAATAACTTGTAAATATTCAAAATAGGTTATAACTACTGCATTGCAATAAAATTAGTGTATTCAATTATGGAGTCTTGCTTGGTTGCTTCTTCTCCTTAACAAAAACACAGTGCAAAGCAATGGAAGTACCTACAAATATCAAAGAACTAAATAATACATTCATTCATAATTTTGGAGTAAAAGGGACAAATGGTTGGGTAAGCTGGTGGTAGCGTTGAATAAGCAAATTGGTATAGAGCTTAGGGGCCATCCATAAATTACGTCACACGTTAGGGTTTCGATGTAGTGTGACATTGTGTGACAAGGGGTGGGAGGGGGTCCTAAGTTTCGTGACGTCACATTTCAAAATCGAATAATTGGTATGTATAGGTAAATAATAAAAAAAACAATTAATGGAAATAACACTTATTTTGGAACTACTGTTTTAATTTAATAATTTCTAGGTGTAAAATGTCATAATATGTGACGTCACACTAGGGGGGGGAGGTCTCACAAGTGTGACCAGCTATGACAAGGAGGGGGTCAAAAATTCATGAAATTACGAGTAGTGTGACGTAATTTATGGATGGCCCCTTATTGGCATCCATAAGAAGGGATTTCCTGCCATAGCATGGTTTGAACAAGAGTGCAGCATCAGGGGAGGTTGGCCTTTTTGTAACAATCTAAGTTTGTTTTCATACAACCCATCAATTTAACCTTTAATTTAAACTGTAACAAAACTCGACGTTGTTGACGTTCACTTGTTATTTCAGCGAGTCGCTAGGTAAAATCGTGTTACAGTCAATTACCGGCTAACGATTCGTTGGAGAGACAACACAATAGGGTATCATATTGCTGGATATCAGTTTACAAGTGAGATGGGAGATAGGGCGGCCGATCTGAGATAGCCGGCAATCAACGACGGATCGGACGTCAGTGCTCCTCATGAGGACCGGACGGTGTGGACTGGACTGTATGCTTGTAACGAATGGCTGTTATTTAACTTGTGTTCAATGGTACTGTTGGTAATGCTATTTAACAATGTTTAATTCATCATCCAGGAGAAAAGAAATGCACGGTTTCGATGGTAGTTAGGCTCAAAAATTCATGTAACAAAATAATATGCCTTATAAAATTATAGACTCAAAGAAATAAAATAAAGTACTAGAAGTAGTATAAAAATGAAATTTGGATTGCATACCCCACATAATACCGAAAAAATTGGATTATAAGTATACAACATATTTGTAATTAATACATTAGACTATAATATCCATACTGGGTATATGATACAATGGTAGAATATGGTATGAGCTACAAAGGGAACCGTACCAAGACAACAGCGTAGCTAACGGCGCTGGAAACCCGATTAAGAAATTGAAAGCATATCAAAGTACTAAACAAGTCCTTCGAATATCAAGCTATTAGTATTCCCAACGCGCAAGGGATACATCGACCCATTAACGCTAAGAACACGTTACGCGTAATCTATGCAGAAGTCCCCACAAGTTGGACATTAAATCAATTGGTTTCTCATTAACTGTATTTAGAATGAAATCCCGGAAAACAAAACGCTTCTCTTTAGAATTAGAAACACGTGGGTGTTCTAGGCTAAACTAGTTTTTATGTGATTGGTTGACAAAGGAGTAGATGAATCGTCTGATGGTAAAATGGGGTTCGAACATGATGGATCACCGATGTGTTTAGTTTAGTTTAGTTTTCGACACTAGGCCGAGGCATGTACCTATAAAACATTTAATTCTAGATTTTAGAACGAAGATGTTTCTTAAAATGGTACGAAACTGTATAAAATATAATTAAAATCTTTGCAATTAAAATTCTTAGTTTCCACGATTTGGAATGTAAAGGCCTACTTATATTATATTGTAAATGTGTTGTTACTTTTTCATCCAAAACTACTGAACAGATTTTCATGAAATTTAGCACACAGATAGACCATGATCTGAAAAAAGATATAGGGCACTTATTTACTTGGAAAACGCAGCAAAGCCGTGAGCATAGCGCTAGTTTAAAATAAAATTATGTTTATTTATTTATTTATTTATTTATTTATTACAAACACCACAGTAAATATGTAGGAAAAAAATATATAAATATTTTATATTATGTTAATCAATTACTTACAAATTAACATAAGGCAAGACTGTAGACCCTACGTCACATGTTGTATCTATACTTAATACATTTCCATAATCTGCATAAGTCCGGTAAGGAGTCAAAGGAGTGTTCAAACAAACACTTTCACCGACACGCGACGTACCGGTTCGCGCGGGTTCGATTCCCGATAACAGCACGGCAATGGGAGCACCGGGTAATTGATTTATTGCCTCACTAGAGGGCTCTACTGGACAAGGGCATAAATAATATCAATGGTTTCAAGCAACCGGATGCGAATTAAGAATTTTAATTATAGGTTATATTTGTAAACGTGACTGCAGCCTGCTTATTGTTATTAAACATTCAGATTTTTAATTGAATCTATAAAGAATGAGTTTGTCTATGAGTTGTTTATTTTTCTACTTTGCTTTTGTGGCTCTAAAAGTTCTAAAAGAAATCTTTGTGGTATAGGTTGCGGTTTGCGAGTCATGTGAGTTATTCGATTTATAAAATTCATTTATTCCTCAGTATCTATTCAGAACACACAATGTTTTTCTTCGCGTGGTTCATGCATATTATTTGAAAAAGAAATTGCAAATAAAAAAGTATTAACTACACTTATCCCATTATAATTTAACAGTTGTCCGTAAACGTTGATATTAAAGTAAATATAATCAGAAATTCTCAACATACTCTCATTCGATCTCATAACTGCAAGCGGACGCATAAAATAGGAAAAATTATGCGCGGCTCATACGAGTTTTACAATTTAATTACATGAAACACGTCTCATTTGAGCCAATTAAAGCGGCCGGCTTATCGTAAAAATCTCATAGAGCAGTCATTTTGAGGAAAGAGGCCGAGTTACTTATACGGAACTAATAAACATATGAACGTTCTAGAATTATCTGTATTATTACGGGTAAGTTGCTAATAAGGCTACTGTTTATGATTAAATAACTACATCTGGTTGTAGACTAGTTACCTACCTATTTCTTGATTACTCAGGAAAAACTGGAAAGTTGAAACATGTATTTAAAAATACTTATCTATTATAGCAGATAATTTACACCCTCCCAATGTTGAATAGCCCTTTTTAGGGTTCGGAAATAAAATCGGAACCGTTATAGTTTTGTCATGTCCGTCCGTCCGTCTGTCCGAAGCAAAACGCCGAGACCCTTAGTGCTAGAAAGCTGTAATTTGACATAGATATACATATTTATTAAAAAAAAAATATCTGGGTACCTCCCCTACAGGTATCACAGTAAGATATATTGAACGCTTTAAAGCTTAAATTCATCATACATTGCTGACGAAACAGGTTGTATCTCATAAAAACAAACATGAAATCTGATATAGAAAAAGTTGAAGGTACACTTATGATATTATAATGTATGTAAAAAGAGGTAGATATGTCACTAACGCGCCGACGATGAAGAGCGTAATAACAGGCAATTGACCGTTCTGCTCATAGTCGCTCTGTCAATACAAGACGATACGTACGCTTTTGTTGTTGTCAGAAGTGCTTGACATTTGACATACAGCGTTAAAAAGCCTTCGTGTATTATACCAATGTGATTGGTGTAGTGAAACAAAAGATAAACGTGTGTGTAGTAGCTCTTTTCCGAACAGATTTTTTGGTTGATTTGTGGGCATAACGCATCTATATTAAAATATCATTGGCCGTATCTACGAGCGTCTGTAGATACAGCAATATTAGTTTATGGAATGGCCGCAATCAGTTCTAGAGTACCTGCAGTCCTGCATCGCATCACGTAATGAAAATCTTGTTCGTTTACTCGCGTGATAGGATATTCACATGGGATGTTTGGTAGGTATGTTGATTGGAACGGAGTGGAGTGGAGTGGGGGTTCATGTAATTAATTATAAAAATAATACTGTAACAAATGAATATCGATATACAGTCCATTTTTTAAAGAAGTAAACAATCTATAGTGTATTTTTATTGTAATTTGAACTAAATTTAAAATTGAGGTTTGACACAAAATTAAAAAAAATATATGAAAATTAATCAATTAATGCCAAAACTAATTATTTCTGCTTACTATTAAAAAATTTTAAACTAATTTAAATTTGTATTTCAATAAAAAATATTGGCAAGATTTAACAAATAAGCCACGTCTCAAAAAACGGACTCTACATGAAAGATATTTGTTACTGGTTGTATGCAATAGATCTCAATGTTGATTTTTAGCTTTTTTGTTTGTTTGTCTACATGACTGTGCAATTTGTATGTGGTTTTAACTGAATCATTGCAGTAAGCTTTTGGTAACCTTTGAAGTTAATTTTATTGAAATCGGTTGTAAAATAAAAAAACATACGTTGATTTATTAAATCCGGTATAAAAAAAAATCGAGTGTGGATACTAAGACAGGTTTCCGAAACTGAGGTTACGAGTCTATTACACAAACAAGTTTATTTGCAAAAAACTTAGTAGCAACAAAACTGTTACTAGAGCCATGTAAGTTTGTTAAGGCTAGGAATAATATTATTGAGACGAGAGGTCGAAAGTATTGAAGTTAGTGGACTTCCAACAAAAACAACAATTGCTCCAAGAACAAACCAACTTGGTTCAATTTTATTAGAATCACTTGTTTTTCTATTCGATTGTTTTCCTATTCAATTGTTCTTATATTGCTGAATTAATCTCCGTTTTATTGGAAATGATACGAGGAGGAAAATGGTAATGTAGAGGTGATTTGATTTTTTAAACTTCAACCAGATAATTATATTGCTTTTAAAATATTTAACAAAATTTTAAAGTAATGTCAACACGACTCCATAGCTTTCATTTTATCACAAGAATGTATATGTGAAGTAGCGAATATCGCTGTGATAATAATATTGATTTAATTCTCGTGTCGTGTATTAGTTCGATCGTATGATAGATGCCAGGCCAAATACTATCTTAGTGACTTACCTCAGCATCTTTTTAACCGAATTCAAAAAAGGAGGAGCTATTCATTTCGACTGTATTTTTTTATGTTTATTACCTCAGAACTTTTGACTGGGTGAACCGATTCTGATGATTCTTTTTTAATCGAAAACTGGTGCTTGTTTTGTAGTCCCACTTAAATTTGAGCTAGATCTGATGAGTAGTTTTTGAGTTATTTTTAAGTCGGTTATTTTTTTGAAGTAACAAGATAACAGATCCTCAATATTGCGCTTATCAATATTTTTCCTAAGTTCATTCTTAATAACAGGTTATGTTGTCTAGTATTGTAGAGAAGGTGTACTTTAAAAGTGAACGTGTTACGTATGCCTAACAAGACTAATATATAAAATACATACATAGAAGATCCACCGAGAAATAATTAATTAATAAAGCAGACATCGCCGCATCCACCACTTGTATAGTCAAGATATCACATGACGGTTCGCGGAAACGAGCCTGGGAACCTAACCACCTGAGCTTTCGGATCATTCCGGTACAAACATCGACCGTAATCACCCTAGTTATAAGTATTTTAAAAATGTAAATAAATTTCTAATATTGAAATTAAAATTATTAATTAGTTAAATTACTAGTTTTCGTTCGCACCCTGCTGCACATATTCATAACTAACGTGCCCCCAGTAAATATTATTGTTACAACCTGTAAACGGAAATATTTATTTCTGTATAATTTATATTGAATCTTTCCTAAATATTCGAACAGGACCCTTGGCACGGAGCCATTACGCTCACGGGTCATCATAAATAATAATCAATGTTTCTATGCAACTTAACGTCCCAACTCAGAGTTACTAACGGTTAGTTAAATCGCTCCTTAGTACAGAATTTGTATGGTGATTCTTTACTAAAGAGCGATTAAAGTAACCGTTAGTGACTCTGAGTTGGGGCGTAAGACTATTCGTATTGTGGGTACTTTAATGATATGCACACACATATGTTAGATGTGTATAATCTAACTTAAAATGTTAAAATAGTTAATGATATATACACCTACGTTTGTCTGCGTGCTATGTACATTTTCACCGCACCAGACTACCAAAATTGCTGAATGTGCCGAAGGGTACACCAAAATTTTAATATTCTATTCAGAAAGCAGACGCAAGTGAAAGAATATTAAAATTTGGGCAACAATAACCCATTCTGTTCTCACTTTTCGGATGTGTGATTTCAATAGCGCGGGAAGGACCTACCGATTCTTTGGGAAGAGGAACGATTTTTGTATTTAACTTTAAACTGGTTGTTTTTATTTTCGCACGTTGAAACAATGCAACGGTACATTTTAATTACAATATTTAATGCATTTTTTATTTAACTAATCGCCAAATGAGCTGACGATCCTCCTGATGGTAAGTGACTACCGTCTCCTATGGACGTCAATAACATCAAAGGATTACCGATGCGTTGCCGACCAAGAGAGAAAGAATTCATGATTAAACCGCAGGTAAGTGAAGTTCTATTATGTGACAATGATATTATAATGTAAAAAAGAGGTAGATATGTGACTAGCGCGCCGACGATGAAGAGCGTAAGAACAGGCAACTGACCGTTCTGCTCGTAGTCGCTCTGTCAATACAAGACGGTACGCACGCTTTTGTTGTTGTCAGAAGTGCTTGACATTTGACATACAGCATTAAAATGCCTTCGTGTATTATACCAATGTGATTGGTGTAGTGAAACAAAAGATAAACGTGTGTGTTGTAGCTCTTTACGGAACAGATTTTTTGGTTGATTTGTAAGGGCACAACGTATCTATATTTTTTAAATATAATTTTTATGTGATGTGTTTCATCCGAAGAGATAACCATACATAATTTTATTTATACACATACCACTTAGCATAAAATCATAAAAACTATGCTTAAGACTGCACCTAGTAATATGAAATTAGCCATTACAAAACGTGTGATAATTTCACTTTTACCTAATCAACATATTATAGATTTATGGGTACGAAACAGCCATTTTCCTGCAATATGTGGTGGACCCGGACGGCAACTAATCCTTGCCCGGGGGAAACTTTCCCTCGCACCGCCCGGGCGCCCGTGCCCGCGTCCGTCAGCCAACATTACAATGCGTGCTCCTACAATTCATATAGAAAGTGCAATGCGACCACTACTGTTAGTATGAACTTGGGACAATATGTCATAAAATTTTAATAATGGCTGGCTTCGTCATTAATGGACCGCTATTGAGAAAGAGTCCCTCCTTTTGAGGCCTAGAGCATACGTCGTTTTAAACTTAAAAAATTGTTTGTTTCAGCTTCGAAGCACGACCGTAGTTTACTCTTTACGAACGTACTCTGAAAATCGATTCATAAGGAGTAAAATCCAATACACTTCAATAAAAAAAAACTTAAACAAGATGAAGATTTAATGAAGTATCCATATATGGTAGACAGCGCTGTCTGAAAAATGTTTTAATTTAGCTCCCATCAATAAATACCAATCCCTCCACCAATCCGCACTGGAGTAGCGTGGTGGAGTATGCTCTAGGCCTCCTCAAGAGGAGAAACCCGTGCCCAGTAGTGGGCCATTAATGGGTTGAAGCCAAGCCAAGCCAATAAATACCAATGGAATTAGAACTCGAGTTTTCCAGCAACGCTTTAACTACTAGATTTTGATGGTTTATCGATATAATAATATCTATATAACGCTACACACTCATATCTGATTCCCTGCGTCGTGGGTGCCATGGACAACACACAAAGACAAGGACACTCCCCCAGACCAAGAACAGAAATTCAAATTCATCATTCAAATAACCTCGTGGAGAATCGAACCCAGGACCTCTGATACGACGATCCATCATGGTAACCGTTGCGCCACATGGCAAATTATATTTTGTACAAAACAATGAACAAGCCCACAGTTTAGTTAGTTCAGTAGAAAGTAAGTCGAAGGCACTAAATCCCGTACAATGTGTTGCATCGAGAGCTCAGCGTGCGAGCTACGCGGCTCGTGCTTGCGAAAGCCGGACCAACTTTACTTAACTAGCTTGTTTCTACTAAATAACATAACATAGATGGTAACAGTCGGCTAACAAAGGTTAGCTTCAACCCATTAACGTCCCACTACTCTCCTCTCCTCTTGAGGAGGCCTGGAACTTGGAGTAATGAGAGTATCAGTTACATACTGTACCTAAAAGACAGTTGTGGAGGTTAAGGCTGCTAGGTTAGGTAAGTCTCGTTAGTAAATATTATTATTCATCCAGTTAGTAATTGCTAGTATTTGTTCCATTAGAAGTTTGTCACAGATGCGTTGCTTATAGGAATAAGGATATAAAAGAATACACATTCTTTCATCATCTGCATCATCACAATATAATAGCGACGACCCTGTAGCCTAGTTGGTAGCGACCCTGCCTGCGAAGCGAGGGGTCCCGGGTTCGATTCCCGGCCGGGGCAGATATTTATGTGACAGATAAATATTTGTACTCGGGTCATGGGTGTTATTGTGATGTGTTATATGATTGTGTCGTCCATGCCACCCGCGACACAGGTGAAAACCTACTGCTGGGGTATGAGGGTGTTAGCGTAGCTCAGGTCTCCTCTTCCACTTCTTACACATCTTCCAGAATATTATGGAAAACATTCAGATCATCATAATCACCAAAACCCATAACTGCCCACTGCTGGCACAGGAGACAGACCACGCTATCAAAGTGATGATTGACATTACTTTCAAATAATGCAGGTTTCCTTCACACGTCTTCCTTCACTGGTACAAGTAATATTTTTTATTAAACGCACATGCTTTAACATTATAGAGATTCCAAGATTCCTTCTTCCAAGATTTCACTCCAGACCCACGTGAAACCACTCCATATCACCGATACTGTAAGCACTAACTTATAATGTGGGTGTGAGTAATGCGAGCGAATGTAGTTGTGTTGCCATTTCGACTTTCCATGAACAATTTCTCTACGTGAGGCTACAAATTCAAATCGATGGCTAGCAAGTCTCACCAATTAATTATCCGTAGAAGGAGCCTCCAATCTGCATATCTCAGTGGGTCGTGTGTAGTGTACGCACAAACGAGCGGCTTTCAAGTATCGCAGCATCACTCAATGCCGTCTGTCTGTCCCGCGTAATGGCGCGATTCTGGCGAATGATACTGTATGGTGGTATTGGTGGTCAACTCTGGTTATTGTGTAATTGCTTATGCAGATGCAGGTAGTAGTGTGGTACTTGTGTGTCGACGTTTTTGAAGATTGTGTACCTTCAATGTTTTAATGTCGTTTTTGAAGGCTTTAGCAAGGTCAAGGACCTAGACGTCTGAATGTTTATACCGTAAGACATTTTAGTAGCACTGTTAAAGCTGAATTAGGTACTATTTTTGTGACGTATTTGGTGACGTGTCGTGTCACTTTGTATAGCACTACACTTGGATGCTTTTGTCACGGATGCCATGGATAAAACACAAAGACAATATAACCCAGAATAAGAACAGAAATTCAAACCTATCATTCAAATTTCTGCCTCGTTGCGTTGAACCCAGGACCTTTCTAACTTGTCCGGCGTGGTAACCATTATACTGAGCGGATGGTCTAAGTATCGTGGACAATTCTTATTCCTGTTGGCATGGATCAACACGTATACCACACGTCGGACGATAATGTAGACTGAATATAAATCTAGCCGCCTTGAAAGATGCATTTGGCTCGGTCCAGCTAGCCCAGCCTACACGACACTTAGATATACACTTGAAGCCTTTTATGCATAATTAATTGGAGAGATTTGCTCGCTTTTGATTGTGATCAAATTGTTACTGCATGTTGCATGCCGTTAAAGTTCTTGAATGTTGCAACTCGCATGTGTTCTGATGCTACTGGCAGATTAGCAACCTGTAGCTATTCGAGATATGTGTAGTTATGTGGACGTTTATTAAGTCACCAGTCTTACCATTAACAATTCTGGGTTTAGAGATTATGCTCTGAAAAGTAAGATTACTTAAGATTGCCAGAGTTTTATAGCATTGGTTATTTAAAATAGGCGTCAGTTTTTCCTCTAGTAAAGCGTTATTTATCCATAATCGAATCCAGTAACAATTTTTACCGAAAAGTTCATCCACTATCTAACTATTAGCCTTCTAGGATGCCGGCAACGTAAGATATCATACGTCATCTTCTGATCCTGCTTTCCTGTGTCCACCACCGGTATACACCAGTTTTCGTATTAATCTTTGAATTTCTGTTCTCGGTCTGGGTATGAATGTCCTTGTCTAGTGTGTTGTCCATGGCACCCACGACACAGGGAATCCTAGTGTGGGGCTATGAGTGTGTGGCGTTATTTATTATTATTATTTATTATTATTAATCTGTAGGCCTCTGATCTCATCATTCCCTTGATGATGTGAAAGGGAAGACTTCGATCCACTTATGGATCGTTGCTAGCTACCAATGCAGCTGTTTCTGTTGGTATTTTGTCATATAACAGAATTCGGATTGATCTGGGCTCTCATCCTCTAGGGCTTAAGTGATTTCTATAATCTTTCAACATTGATCATTATTCCTTTTAGAAGACTTGGTATGGTATGGTCAGTCGCTGCTCCAAATGCTGCTTCTTTCCATGAATACTCTACCACATAAACATTAATAAATAAATACAGTACGTACATTAAATGTTAGCAAATCCTGCGGGGCCCGCGCACGTACAATGATCGGGATCTGCAATGCAATCTTGGTTGAGATCGGACGATGCGGGCGCGCCGCAATTATTCAAATCAGCAGTATGCATTGTCACTGCGCTTGCGTGGCCCCGCGCTTACGGCAAATGTTTGTCTTTGTGTCATCAGCGCCTCTAGCTAAGTGGCTACCGTTTTATATACATACCTACATAATATATAAAACAGGTTTAACCATTAAGGCAATTTTTTTATAACAACAATAACGCTACACATTAGGATTTCCTGTGTTGTGGGTGACATAAATAACACACAAAGACAAGTTCATTAAGATTCAAATTTCCACCTCGCTGAGAATCGAACCCAGGCAAGGGTCCAGGCACGGCGATCTGGCATGGTAACCATTGCGCCGCACGCGTCGTCGGGGTTTATTTCAGGTTTCATTTTTAGTGTCCCAATTAGTCAATGTTGTTTTGGGCAAATCGACGGTTTAATATATATTAAGATTAGAAAATATGTTAAGATTGGATTCTTTAAATGAACATAATTAATTTTCTTTATACTATATGTATTTGAACCGATTGAAAATAAACAAACCTTAAATATTGCCGCAACACAAATTCACAATCCAAACTGTAAGTCGTTTTTGAAACTAGCGGCAGAGTTATCTTTTATATCTTTTAATTTTTTTTCCAATACAACTTTTCCATGTAGAGTTCGATTAATTGTCTTATGCGGCTTACCTAAAGGCAACAAATTGCCTTTTAAAATCAACTGGAATAGTCTTTAGTACCCTTTAAATTGCCTATAGCTATAAATCAATGAGAAACCAAGTGCAAGCTTTAACAGTTTAATGAGACGCGGAAAATGCACCGTCAGAGCACTCATATCAGATCATACACATGTCGCTGCGTGGGCGCACGCCGCTCTGACAAGTTCTGCGCTCTTAATGACCATGTTGATAAAATATACTGACAGAACTTGTGTACAATGTATCCTAGATGTTGGCTATCATTGTGAAGTTCCGTGGAATGCGGACGTTCGCGTACATGCGATATTGATGTCCTGTTTGAAAGGATTGGAGACCGTGAAATGTTTTTTCTTACAACAGCAACATTAGTAGAAAGACTTAGCAATATTAGTAATAAAAAATATTAAATGTATATAAATATATCAGAAGCATTATTATGTTTGTTTCAGTGCGTACGTTTGTACGCACTGAAACGTGTGTGTGTGTGTGTGTGTGTGTGTGTGTGTGTGTGTGTGTGTGTGTGTTTGTGTGTGTGTGTGTGTGTGTGTGTGTGTGTGTGTGTGTGTGTGTGTGTGTGTGTGTGTGTGTGAGAGAGAGAGAGAGAGAGAGAGAGATAATGATAGAAAATGCGTGTGTGCCTGTGAGCGTGTTATTAATATTTAGTGACATTACAGTCATAAATATTTAATTGGTATTTTTCAAATCACACTGAAAATTATATAAAAATCAATGAATTATAAAAATTTTGTAAATAAATAAACTTGTTTCGGTTGCGTAGAGCCAAGTTTAGCCTTCGTACTTGAATGAAGCTACGTACTGTCTTTGGTATTGCTGATATCTATCTACACTCTACAGTGACAGATAAGATTGCGAAAAGAACTAGACTACGATAATATTCTCTTTTTATATATAACCCTCACCCACACAATAAATCTGCCACCGAGGATTCCTTACAAACTTGTAGAACCTAACACTGAATAACGAAAAGATAATCTTCATTGAGTAACAAACTTTTTACCGTAGGGAAACTGTGGTCCCAATACATCCAAGGCCGTCTTTAACCTATTAGAGGCCCTGGGTATATTAGGATAATGGGGCCCCTATGACTTTGACAGAACACTATTTTGTTAGAATAAACAAAGAAAGTAGACAAGCAAGCCTCTAGATTTATGCAAAAGCTAATAAGCAAATTGGTATTGTAGTCAGTAATTTAGGTTCGATTTATTTCAATTAAAAAAGTTTCTCGGTAATAAATATTGGATATCATTTAGTGATCTGGCGGTAACTATGGGGCCCCTATCCATTACGGGGCCCTGGGCACTTGCCCAGAGTGCCCAGTGGGAAAGAGGGGTCTGAATACATCAATATAAGTCGGAAGTGATTTAACTAGTAAGTAGCTTGCAAAGGACACAGGTCTCTCCTCTTGAGGAAGCCTAGTGCATATACTTGATATACTCCACTCTGTTGCTACAATGTCGATTGCTGGATGGACTAGGGGCCATAATAGCCATAATAGCTTTACACTAATGATACTTAGATAATATATTTGCACACAAACACTTATTACAAAATATGAGTATTACGAACATGTAGAAAGTGGCCTAAGTGGTTCACAGATCAGATGAATACATTGTTACATGTAGCGTACACTGGCGATGCAATAAAGTGTAGTCACACACGCACGGCTCGAGCTCGTGCGATCATGATATCGTATATCGCGATACAGGAGCAATTCCATGGAATGAACTGGAAGAAGGTATTGCGTAGACGAGACGTGATCGAGGCTGTTTTGACGTGGTCACGACGAGCGTGCAACTGAATTGATACGTTAGCAATAAAATTGTAAGTGACTGTAATGACCAAGTGAGTGAACGAATAAGTTTGACAGTGAGTGAATGCTACAGGGAGTAATTAAGTAAGTTTTTGAGCTAGTGGATAAAAGTAATATAATGAACGCAAACAGGGGCCGTATCGCTTTACAGCATTAAAAAATAATAAAAAAATTATTGGAAAGTGCTTTATCATTGAAGAAGGCCTATAAATATAAATACTTCACTACTCTGGTATGATATGGATTGGTGAAACTCTAGGGAAACAAACCACCACAAGAACACAATCAAAATTGGGGCAATTCAGTCATACGATAATATTATTGTGACATAAGGCATTATAATAGAGATTGTGCTATACCGTGGTGCACGGAATGTACCGGCCCGCCGCGCCGCCCGCTCCCCGCTCCGCTCCCCGCCACCTGCACGCGTTGCTCGTGTCTGTAATCACTTCTGCCATCGAGCCACAGAAGTTGTTGGTACTGTACCTGTTACCTTTGCTTTACACCTGCGTGCGCGAAAACTGCCTTATAATATTATTTTCTTCAAAGGAGGATAATAATAATAATAATATGTTGAAAAATTATACTTTCTGGTTATCGAAATTAAAGTCTGTGTATTCGTCTGCGGTTATACATAAAAAATAAAGTAATTAAAAATAATTCAATCAGTGTTCTTTAATTATATAAATTACATTAATATCACTATCTCATTGTCTAAGGCCTGTATCAATAAACCGATCTCGGCTAAAGAGCATGAACTCAGATCTTATAACAGTAATATGAGGGGAAGGGAGGGGGAGGTAGTGGGTGGGAGGGGAAGGGGAGTGAGGGGTGAGAAAATTATACCGTAACTATCCGTATGTAATATTTATTGATATAAATTAAAATCTTAATATGTATAAATTACGTGTCACGTTCTTTGTCCGCGATGGACTCCTAAACTACTTAACCGATTTTAATCAATTTGGCATTCCGTGTGCAGTTTGATCCAACTTGAAAGATAGGATACCTTACATCTCAAAATAAAATATTTATTTATTGATGCCAAAGAAGTATAACTTCTAACACGCGTACAAAAGTACACGCACCCTTTTTATTTTAGCGTAGTAGCACACGCCGGGTATCCGCTAGTACTTAATATAAACCAAGCGAGTATACATTTATCGCTCCAGCGGTGTACACCATTCGTCTACGTGTGTTACCGGTACAGTTATAAACAAGGCGCACGCGAGCGGTGGCGCATTACTCAAGATCTTCGCTGCGTCCCGGCACTCCCGCCAGTCGAGCAGTCCCCGCTGTTCCCTTGTTCCTGATATTGATGGAAGCATTTGTATTCATAGATATCGCAGGTTTATGTGTGCGTTGAGTATTCTAATCTTTTTAGTATTTAGGACCATGGGTATAGTGCCTTTAGATAGATAGATAGATAGATAACTCTTTATTGTTTGCACACCACATATCATGCAATCGTACAAGAATAACAGTAAAGACATTACAATATCATGGAGTAAAGATGGAAGTACAAAACAACAGGCGGCCTTATCGCTACATAGCGATTTCTTCCAGACAACCCAAAAGAAGGATACTTAAGAAAAACATAGAGGGCATCGGCGTGCGTAAAGTTACCAGAGAATATAAAATAGAAATATATATAATATGTATATAAAAGAAAAGAAAAAAATTAAAAAAATGATTAATATGATTAACACATATCATAGCAGTGATAAGCAAAAAAAACATCATTCCTTACCACATTAGTTGGTAATAGGCAGAATGAGTGAAAAAAGAAAAGTAGAAATAGAGGGAAGAAAGTGAATAGGAGAGAAGAAAGCAAAGTTATGTAGCTAGATAGTGATCTTTCACAAATTTTTAAAGTTTAAGAAATTTTGCGCTTTTTGAATGCCTTTAGGTATTTTGTTTAAATTAATAGGGTGACGAAATAGCAGACGATATCATGTGCTTACCGTCGCGTATGGACGCAACGCCGAAAGAGTCGGCAATACTTCAGTAGCTTTGAAGAAGAACCCTTTTTATGCGTTTAAGTGTTACCCTTAGAATTGCCTTTATTATGGAATAGTCAGCCTTTAAATGCGACTATAAGCGCAATGCAAAATGCAAATATTGCATTAAAACTGCATTCATTGTTTATATTAAAGTTCAACAACCTATTACGGTATCATTAACAACAACACGCACCATCAAAAACCGACAGCGATATATTGCTCATTCGAGTCCAAGCGAAACTGATTTCCGCATAACTGTTACACGATACAGGGACCACATTCTAGGGAACTATCGTACAGTCAACCAATAGCCAGATACATACAGATAGATACAGAGAGATTCGGAGAAAGACAGGCAAAGTTACCTAGAATGTTTATTTGCTAGAACATATTGTACAAATAATACCGTTGTTGTTGTTGTTAACGTTAACATACGTTTGCAGACCATGACTGATTTTTTAACAGTTGCTAGAAAACTGTCTTGAGGATCAAAATTAATTTGAATTTTAAAATGGACAGGTTTGAAGAGCCCCTCTCTTCAAGCACACCTGAATCGGTTGCAGTGTTTGGACGAAGATTATAATTATTATTATTAGCGTATTTAAACCAGTAAGTTTTACTTCAAAAGTGTTAAATCACTTCAACCTCATACTTGGCCCCAAAGCTGTAAAATTCTTCTAGACCAGATTCTTATACTTAGCTTTGGGAAGAGACAAATACACGTAGTTATTATTTAAGGTTTTGTTACTAATATCAAAGATATCCTCCACCAATCCGCACTGGAGCAGCGTGGTGGAGTATGCTCTAAGTACAACAGGAGAGACCCGTGCTCAGTAATGGGCCAATAATGGACTGAAGCCAATGCCAGTCAAAGTCATTGGCCTACTGTAAGCCCCTACACTGTGGTAGGTAGCGTTAATACTAGAAGGCGTGTGTCCACTGTAACACATGGCGGCATGTCGCGCGCGCGACAGGCGACAACGATGCGTGGGAGGCGTAACGGCTTCGGTGGCTAAATCAACCATTGTCTGATTGCTTGTAACACAAGTATGTGTGTGTAACATCGATTTATGTGTGCGCTGATGTACACACGGCAAAAAAGTTAGGTATGCACATGATACAAAAAGTTCGATACAGTTGATAATTAATTAAACACAATAACACAATCATTCTGTAATATTAAACATAGAAAGTTTTATATCATATCATACCTTACTTTTTTGCTGACTGTACATGTTACATTCATGTTATTTGCTTACTATGAGTTTTACGGTAATGTTGCACTTGATTTTCCTGTCACTACGAGATTTAAGACTGTATTGCACTGAACTGGCCATGGGCCAGCAATTTATTTATTAATAAATCATGGTTTTAACCCATTCATGGCCCCTACAGGAGTTCCAGTGCAGGTTGGTGGAGGATGAATCCAATAATGACTCTCAATTTGTTAGTTGAATTGAAAGACGTTAAAGTTGAAGAAGACACGTTGTAAATCAAAATATCGTTTATACGTATTGTAATTGATACACCAAACCAGTAATTTTCCGTTTAGTCGAATCATCGTTAACTTAATTTAAGTTAACAAACAATTAATGGTGTTTCCAATCGTAGCTGAGACCGGTAGAGATGCGTGGGCCGAGAACGGTAGCCGGACGATTTACCTTACGACTTGTGGCACGCACTGTACGGTCGGCAAAATAATTGATTGTTAAGGGCAATTACGGATGCCATAAGAAAATGCGTGGCACCAGTTAGTGAAACTTTGTTTTTAACGCATACTATGTTATTTGATACGTTGTTATATATACATTTTTATGGCTTGTTTGGTAGCTTAATTCTTTTTAAAGTTAATCATTTTACTGGAACTAATACTAGATTTAACATCGATTTGTGCAGAGTAGTAGTAGAAGGGTTCATATTTTTCTATAAAAATGAACTACCTTATTCTCACAGATGAAACGATTTGGTTTCATTTATAGAAAAGTTGCATGTAAGTATTAAATGTAATAAACAAACGAAGATATATTTTTGTTTAAACGAGATATTATAATAAATAAAAAAATATTAAACTTTTTATGCTAACTGTTCCACAGGTTAAATACCACTTGCGGAATCATCTAATCGTAGATGTGAGAATTTTTAAAATAATATACACATAGTCGTACCTAGGCATACCCACTCTCCCCCCCCCCCCCACACACACAAACTTTGACTACGAGTAACATTGATTATCTATACTAACATATAAAGAGGAAAGATTTGATTTTTTGTTTGCATTGAATAGGCTCCGAAACATCGAGCACATTTGCTCGATGCTCCGAAAGTACTGAACCGATTTCAAAAATTATTTCACTGTTGGGATGCTACACTATCCCCGAGTAACATAGGCTATATTATTATATTTTCAAAAATTAGGGATCCTTAATAAAACCCCAATAATGTAACCCAAGGTGTAAAAAAATAAGAAAACCGAAGCAAAGCGAAGGCGGTTACTTGTCATAAATAAACATATGCAATTATGTTAACAGCAGCTTTCTATGTTACTGTTGCGTTAAACCCAATTGATGGAGTAATTTTAATGATAACTGAGTAAAGGGTAATCGAGTTATATTTTAAAATATTTAAAAGATAAACAAATAACAATGTTGAATACAGTTCGCATTGATTTCATTATAAGTATTAGCATAGGATACACATATTAATAACAGCTTTCTACATTTGTTTTGCGTAAAATGACGTTGACAACGTAATTTAAATGATGAATGGGTGAAGGCAGTCGAGTTCACTGTCATTACAGTACACTGTACAGACATTGAACGATTCAATCAATGATATAAATAATTAACATTAACAAGTTGACGACAAATGTTACTGCTATGTTTGATTTATGCAGAACATTGTAGTTGTATATGAAGTAGGTATATTGTCGGGTTGTTTATAGGGTCAGAGGTTCTAGATCTAGACAAAACTCTTTCTGTAAACGCTCAACGCGGCCTTCAAAATATATGAGAATGAAAAATGATCCAGGGACTTACATTTTTAACCAACTTCATAAAAGGAGGAGGTTCTATATTCAACTGTATATGTATTTTTGGAGGCAGCGTTTGGCATGAATAGGGTTGCCACCTTTTTTTTGAAGGTAAAATAATATTTTTTTCAAAACATTGCAAAAAATATAGTACTATTGGGAAATTCAAGGAAAAAATAGTAAACAATAAACATTTATTTTTTGTGCTTATTTATTTTCCCATCTGTATTTGTTATTAGTCGTAGCTTATGTTAACAAAGTCTTATTATTTTAAAATAATAGATACCCGTAGTAAATAATGTACAAGAATGGTCAATTTGAAGTTGACGTTTACTTGCCGTGACGTGTGAGCAACGAACGACGTGAATGCGTTTCGTTCAGAAATTCTACAATGCTGCGTTGCGGGTGCATTCCAGTCACAGTTAAAAAAGCTTGACAACTGAATTACCGATGAAAATATAGTATTATTCGTACTATTTCTCTATAGCATATAGTACAGTTGAATGAAACATAGCACGATACTATATAATATAGTGTGTGTGGCAAATCTAGGCATAAGCGTTTAGGTACAGAAAAGAGTTTTGCCCCACTCAGTAGTTATACAAAATAATAAATAACTTATATTTTAATTAACTGAATAATACGTATAAAATCTTTGTAATGTACGACGAATAACATGTACGAATCAGAAACCTTGTAATATATGCACATAAAATATATGTATTAAATATCTTTGATTGGTTTTATGTGTGTGCTACAGGAACACGTCGAGTACTCGTATTAATTGCGAGGTAGGAAGTGAATGATGTAATCTGGCGCATTACGCAACCGCTAACGCGCTAACACGCAGTACACGCCCTATCTTGTATCACTCCGCACTCGTGAATAATTGTACCTGGTTTCTCGGTACCCTAAAATATAAATTAAGTAAATGTCATACTAGAATGATATTCACGAATGTAATGTAAGAATTAAATACAAAGTCTTATTTTTAAAGCTTTAATTAAGCTTAACCTGTCCTCTTGCCCAAGGTATTAAAGTGTTTTTAGTTTTTTAAGAATTTAAAATGCTGAGGTAAGCTGTTTGTTTTTTGACGCTAGAGAGAATGGTTCTCACAAGAAGAGTAGATACTCATACCGTTTATCGATTTATATCTGACTTTTTGATTACGACTTAAGAATATCCTCCCGTAAAAAAGTTGGTGGCTTAAAATACTAACACCAGTCCTATTCCAGTCGGTACAGCAGGGTGTCAATAAATGGAAAAAATGATGAGAGTGAAATTTTAAGATCTGTAACACGGATGATGACACAAATACGACGGTGACAAAAAACGTCACGCGCGTTTTTAAAAACGCTCGTTTTGAAAAAAATATTATAATTATATTTATTATATTTTTTTGAAGATTTTTTACTTCTTTTTTAATTTTTTTTAATTCAAAAACTTTATTGATTTTTTTCAATTTCTTTTTTTGAATATTGTTTTTTGAATTTTTTTGAAATGTTTTATTTTTATTTTTTTTGAAATTGTTTTTTTTATGCCAAAGATGTATAACTTCTCACGCGCGTACATAAATTATGTACACGTTTATGTTTTTTTCGAATGGATAGTTGCTGTTGGCCCTAGTGGAGAGGCTCAGCCGAGAAGACATATTTGCAAGGTGCGAGTGATCCACCTCGAGAGGTGCTTCCTGTGAAGCCTACTGGCTAGATACGACTAGGACTCTAGTCAGCCGTCAAACAATTCGTCTTGTTCCGGCGGGGACTTGAGGGCCAGAAGGCAGTTACTTTCTGTTTTCAGTCTTTCTAGATTGCAAAAAAATGTTAGTATAATCTTATTTAAAAAAACCGTTTACCCTTTGCAAGAAAACTGAACTCACCTCCTATTTTTTACGTTTGCTCGAGATAAAAATACACGAAAGATCCAATTGTAATACGCAATGAATAATTGCGAGCGCGGAAGTTCTAGCGGTTGCATTATGAAACGCGCTACGCCCTATCTTGTATCGCGGGCGTGAGCTAATTCCTTAATTAAGTGAACCGATGCTGAGTGGCTAGTTTATTGGTTAAGCGTTGTTTAAATTGTATTTATATGTGGTAATATTAACTATGGAATTCAATAAACAATATTTATGTAGGTCGGTATTTATTGGAAATGTGTTTGGCTCATTAAACATGAGCTACGGGTTTATAATTATAAATACTATACATGAAAAACTTCATTTAAACCTCTTTAATAATGAGGAAAGACCCATAAAGCTGAAAACAAACTGTCGGACGCGGCTTACGGACGCGGCTGAAGGGTGTGAGGTATCTAGATAATGAATGTACACTGAGCTGTGCAAACTATCGGAGGTAAGTCGCGGACGTGACCTTGAGGCACCTTGAGGCGTTCGGACGTCCGAGAGCTACCTGGCGCGCTGGATGTTTTTGTCATGTGCACATTATCAGTCGCGGCTGTCAGCCGCGTCCGATCGGTATACAGAGTGGTATGAATCCGGGTAAAAAATATTCTCCTTCACCATTCCGCACTGGAGCAGCGTGGTGGAGTATGCTCTAGACCTCCTCAAGAGGAGAGACCTCATTAGTGGGTCATTAATGGGTTGAAGCAAAAAGTATTCAATTAATTGAATAACTGATATACCTTCTGATGTAAGTACGTCTTTGTTTAGTCTAACACTTTTTTATCTAACACCATTTCGGAAAGGTGCTATGAGAAGGAGGAGAAAAAATGGCGAAAGAAACTCTACAGCATATCTTTTAAAATAGTTACAGAATAGATTCTACCCTACGCAGAACTGAATGCGGGACGAATCCATCCGGACATCTAATCCAAGCAATACTACCTACTTTTCAACTCAGAAACAACTACTAACTTTCGTCTAGCAAGCGCTAGACGTAATCCATGTATGGACAGAACTCAGCCGTAAATTATACAAAAATTTGTAACGCGTTTTGAAGTTGAATACGAATCTAACTCACAAAATTATACCAATTATTACTACATCGTTTCGCGTTATCAAACATCCCTCAACAATAATCAAGTCGTGATTACACTGTTAATTGAGCCTCGTTCGCAGCCACAATAAAGGGAGCCTTCAACTTAACACAAACATGGTAACACCCACTTCTGATACGAGGCTAATTAATACGCACCCGCATGAGGTAACGGAATAGGTAAATTAATACCTAGTATTACTTACTTGGATTTGTGAAATTAGCCTTCTCATTCTTAGAAGGGAATAGAGCACAACAATGGCAATTTATACATAGGTGCTGATAAATTTGAAGAGATAGAATTTAGTTATATAAATAACATTACTAAAATGTGAACGTATACCTGTGTTCATATTTTCTAAATAATAAAAAAAAAACTGAATAATATGACCACGGAATATGACACACAAAAAAAGGGTGCGTGTACTTTTGTACGTGCGTGAGAAGTTATACTTCTTCAATATTCAAGTCACTAATATAATAACATATTACTTGTGTACTACCAATATTTACACAAGTACAAACTAGATGCCGTTGTTCATGAACCTGAATCACGCTGTTGAGACTTTGTGAAATTTGTATAAGTAATAACATTAAATATTAAAAGAGGTAAAGATAATAAGAAGCTATCTATCCACTTATCCAGTGCTTTCATACCCCTCCATAGTAGCGCAATCGTTTAACGCAACCTTTTTGCAAGTCCATAAGAAGTATAACTTAAAAACTATTCGACGTTCTATTAAGCTTTAATTTTGAATCTTCGATTTCTAATTTACCCCTTAGTAACTAGTGTAGTAAACAAACGATACATTTTACAATAACTGTTCCAAACAGGAATGGGTTTAGATTACTTTAGAGTTTAGACCGACATTGATTTGTGACTGACGTCGCTCATATAGTGTTCCTAACATGCTGTATATCAGCACCAGCTGTTCTATAACCGATCAGACGATCTAAATAGTGATGTTACAGATATATTTCATGTAATAAGCATAATGTATGATGTTGGAATTGATGATCTTTCGTCTAGCAGAGAAAGCTTGTTGTAAGCACTATATGAGCGACGTGCGTCACAAATCAATGACAGGCTTCGAGTAAGGCAAATTAAATATCGATACAGTTAGATGAATCGTTTGTTTACAATCGATCTACGTATGTTTAATATAAAATAGGTCGCTGCGACATTATGATTTGTGATACAAAATTTTCGTAACATAGGTATTATGTTATTATTCATATTATTAGGTAAATACTATAAAATCACGAGAGCTCTTTAATTTTCAACTCTTTAGACCCATTATTATGAACCAACAGCCTTGGCAGCAAGAAAACCGTAATCCTACTTCCACAAGGACTACAACCCTTTAATACTTAACACAGGTGCAGATAACTAACGGAACGTGTATCCAAAAACGGTATTGTTTGTCCAAATATTCCGCGTACCTGTTACTAGTAGGCACTACTAATACCTAATATAATTCTTGACAAAAAATAACCGACTTCAAAATTAAGGATAACTCAAAAACTACTTGTCAGATTTTGTTCAAATTTAAGTAGAACCACATGAAAAGCATCAGATTTCGATAAAAAAAAGAATCATTAAAATCGGTTCACCCAGTCAAAATTTCTGAGGTAACAAACATAAAAAGTGGAATTCAATACTTCCTCCTTCTTTGAAGTCGGTAAAAAATAAGCGACTGGTGTACTTATGGACTGATGTACTTATTATTCTATTGTAGAAATTATTAATTTAAGTTTTTTTTTTGTATGTAGCCATGTAAATTGACTGTATTTTACAATAGACAATATCATAATAAATCGCGTGACACAGCTCCTTAAAGTCAAGTTCTGCCAATATATCAATTGAATTTTAAATTTTCAACCATCTCAAATCCTTATCATTGGTTTGAATAATTAAAGCTTCAAAAACACACGTAAAATATCTTTTCATATTGACAATTGGTTCTCATCCTAATGCCTCCTCCGGGACTTACGTAAGAGACCCGTGGTTCTATCAGTAGGACCAAGCTACTATCGGGCAATCAGTGGAACGAGATTGTACTTTGCGTACTACATTGCGGTTATTTTTGTCAGATATACTAACGGCCGCACTCAGAGTCTTATTTAAAGGTTACTTAAATCGCTCCTTAGTACATAATTTGTATTGTGATTCTGTACTTAGTAGCGATTTAAGTAACCGTTAAGTACTTAAGTGATTTGAGTGCGGCCGTAAGTCATATAACTTATCGCCGCCAGGTAAACCCGTATGTATATAGCTATGATTGTACCTACTGATTAATATAATCAGAATTAAGTATGACTATACAAGGCTTGTTATTAAGCTGTATCCTACTGATAATCAATTGTTTCTATGATTGTTTTATTTTTATAGATCATTAATTATTATAATGAAGCTAACCACTGATATTGTTTCAATATGTAATTTGTATTTAATATTTTTACCTGAGGTACATTACAAAAATACCGAATTATTATTCATTAATTATTAATAATTATGTAAGTACTTGTGAATAGTATTTTGGAAATGCCTAAATATATTAATGTCTGAATATGTTGTTTTATTTCACCTTTATAAACTGTTTAAAACTTTACCGAAGTATTTAGAATTTACCTAACTATTGCTCCGAGTTCATAAAAATATGAACTGCGTTTCAATAGAACCTTGTGGCATTATTTCACAATTAATGGATTATTTTTATTGTTGGCAATTAACGTGTGACTATATTCATTACAATTTTATTATTTAAAGACATAGGTATAAAGGCTTCTGCGTCTTTACTGTCAATTTCAACAGTGCTCTAAAACATAACAATAATTGTTACCTACTTTAGTTTTATTACGTGTAATAAACAATTAAAATGGTAATTAGATCTATTACTCATGAAAGCAAACCCGTATGTAGGTACTAAGTTAAGTTTTATTAGGTTAACATCAAAGCCAATGAACAAATCCATCCATCCTGTAGTCTAAGCCAACGTGTAATCATAATTATGATAACTTCGTGTTCTACTAGTGGGACAAAATAAGTAAAATAAATAAATAAACGCTTTCACACTCATACCCCCACAGTAGGTTTTTACCTGTGTCGCGGGTGGCATGGACGACACATACATATAACACATCACAATCACACCCATGACTCGAGAACAGATATTTATCTGTCACGTAAATATCTGCCCCGGCCGGAAATCGAACCCGGGATCCCTCGCTTCGCAGGCAGGAAAATGGTAGGACAATCGTGGTCTCACTAAAAGGACAAGATAGTAAAACCACGAAGAAACACCCAGGTTATATAACATGTCGGCATAGCTACCACCCCCCTTTCTAAAATTAACCGTGTAGCTTTTACATCTTTCGGCCGCAGTGTTGGAGAGTCAGAAATGAAGAGTTTCCTAGTTTTTTCTGACCTGTAACTCATTCGTGTTTTTTTGGTGTTACATCAGTAACACCAAACCATCAGGTTATGTGAGAGGATGACCATTCACCATTGATGTACGGGAATATGAGCTGGAGATGCTTCCAACCCAGAAGGTGCCACCATTGATTTTGATTAACCACTTAACAATCATAAAATTATGATTATAAAAATACATGATTATGTAAAATTATAAATAGAATAATGCCCATGATTATATTGTCTAATGTCTTTCAAAAAGACAATATAATACCAACATGAATTACAAAGAAAAATACGCCTTATCGCAGTCTACGTTATTGTGTTATCGATACGGGAACTGATATATCTATAAGGCTTAGATTTGTGGCTTCATTTCGAAGCAGAATAAAATTATGGAGTTGTTCCAACGGGTGAGATGTGTCGCGGACACACGCTAAATGGTGTAAGAGGGATTATATAATAGCTTATAAGTGTTTAATCTACCATAAAAGCTTCATAAGCTTTGAAAGTCCTTGCTTGGAGACCTTGTTAGAAGCTCGGAGGCCTATTGGAGTCTTTGGGAGAGGTTCAAGGTGGTTATAATTTGAAAGATTATAAAGTGAAAGTTCTGAGATTAATATATTTAGTCTTTAATAATTTTGTAAGGCGGTCTAAGCTGCATAAGCAGGGTAGTGGGAGAAGAAAGAACACCAGTAATAACAAAGAGAGATAAGGAAAGGATTCGTGTAAGTGTAGCTTCATCAGCGTAGAGGATCAATAGAATAATCGTCATCAATATTATTATGTTCTTCATTGTTTAGAGCAAAAAGTATAATTATATCTCAAAACCAAACATAAATAGAAGAATGTTTTCACATAAGATTCTTGTGTGACTTAACGGAAAAATAAATGGATGAATGTTTCAAAAATCAAGGCCAGATGATTCGCGAAAAAATGGGATAATAATATTATAACAAAATAAGAGAGGCTTTCGTTCAACTCATTACTAAAGCAGCATCGATTATTTTAAACAAAACAAACAGTGTACAACCTCCTTTACGTTACACGACAACGCAATATCACAGAATTATAAACACTATCCCGTAGACATAAAGTTTGATTTGCTATAAATATGCAATTCTTACTTCATCTGTCTGTCTGTCTGTCTCCGGCTGATGTGTAGCTGGTGCGTGTTGACTCCATTACAGCCTCGAATTATGGTTGCCTGTCGTTTACCAGCGACCGATACTTTTACATATTCAAATATTTTAGATTGCATGAGGTATGGGAACGTTATTCTAAGTTATTTAGATACCGGTAACGTTTACATTATCTGAATTGCGAGTTCTTGTAACTGTGATCGCTTATTGCGTTCAAAATTGGTCCTTTGTTCACGGTGCCTGGGTTAGAATCCTTTACGCATGAAACTTACTCAAAATTATCACTTATTAGAGTAGTCTATCCCCCGTATTCAAGAACAATACTTGTATAAGTAAAGAAGCTATACTATGCGAAGTAAGACATTTCTCAGTGCGTTCGTCATGGCAAGCCTTCTGTTTCACAGTCGACCCTTAAGTATCACTTGGCTGTACGGACGCACAGAGCTGTATACAGCCTTCTTATTGGTCCATTTGATGCGGCAAACTTCACAGTAGTCATTTGACACAGGCAAAAGACAAAAATAACAATACAAACAATCGATCCTTTCTTTCTAATTTGATAGAAGTCAAACCAACACTATGCGTTTGGTAAAGTAGCTCGGCAGCTACTTTATCGATTTCGACAAACGTACAGCGAAGGACTTCAATCAAGTATTGTTTACGAAATGGTTTTAATGGCACTATGCACTCGCAAACACTGTGAGACCTCACAGTGTCGTTCATGAATACGGGCAAATGATAGTCAAGTGAAGGAAAGCTATCCAAGAATTTGCAAGGGGTAAAGCTTCCCATCCGTTACTGGCAGGCTAATTATATTCGCTATAACGAGTTGTTTTTCGACGTTTTATCCACTACATTCTTCTCTAATCACAAATTTTATTTTAAAATTTTATGTTTTACACTACGAATAAAATAATATGACAATCAACTTAGATGATTATTTATTAATACTTATAAGATATAGATATATTATACTTCTGTCGTAGCTAGGGTTGCCAGATGGCAAGACTGAATTATCTGGACAAAACTTCAAAAAGTCGGAATTTGTCGGGACAATTTTTTTTTATTGGAATTGACGGGAAATTTTGTCGGCACTTGTCTGGACATCATGTGAAATGTCGGGACAATCCACACGAATCCCGACCGTCTGGCAAACCTAGTCGTAGCTGTATTAATAGAAATCTTAAGCTACCGTCCGACCACCAACTGGGATTAGACAAGAAGACAGTTTTGTGTTTAAAAAAGCATTCATCTCGCGCAGGAAGTCACATAAAAAGATCTTTCAACAGTCGGTAGTCGCACAAACCTTTCATACCGAACTGTCCATTCAACTAATAAATATGAAGCAAGGCCAAAAACGACAAGCACATAACGTAATACTATAATATACTTTAAAATTAATTGCAGTCGGAGCTCATAAACACGTTAAGCTTCCACTTGTGTTGCGACACTAACAATAAACCGTTGGCCTGAATGCCTTACAGTTTTATGACCTAACTGGGCAACTGCTAGGACAGCTTTTAATGCGAACACATTTGTTTGTAAATAAAATACAAATACTGTATTGACTGGTACAAGAACCAGCCGCATACCGCGAGCTCAGGCTGGAATTAGACTGTTTGGTGTCGTTGAAGTAATCTTTGGTTGTCGGTGTGAGATTTATCACCCGCTATTCTAAATGCTTTATTTTGGAGTGTAAGCCGTCATTCATGGCTGAGAGGTAACTTTATTCTGCTCGTACGCTTTGCTGAACAACAGCACCTGAGATCTTCCTGTTGAATTACTAGTCTCTATTCTATCCAATTTTACTGCAACGGAATCAACAGCATCATGTTGTATTGGCATATTTCCTTATGTAAAAAAGAAAACTTACAATTCCGTTAAGTCTAAGTATCATTCCGTTTGCGCTCTGTAGTTTTAATTAACAAACAAAAATATAAGTTCATAAGCCCCGTATACATTTTTTCTGGTGTACGTAATCTGACCAGACCCTTATATTTGAGTAGGTATGCGATGGCCTAATAATTCTACAGTATTGATAAACGTAATAAAGCAGCCGTTGGCATGAATGTAGACTAGGTTTTGACAAGCTGATTCGATCTCATGCTAATTAAACTGAGGTCCTAAACGCAGTCTGTGTCTAGATAGGTCTAGATGTTTAGTTGCAAGCGCCACTCTTTTAAACGACCGTTCGGTAACTTATCTCGTACACTGTCATAATGTGCTTAATTGATAAAATTTATCAACTATTAATCTTAGCCTTCTAATACTTGGGAAACAGCGTAGTACATTATAATTATTACCCTGCAGTAATCTATACTAATATATAAAGAGGAAAGATTTGATTTTTTGTTTGCATTGAATAGGCTCCGAAACTACTGAACCGATTTGAAAAATTCTTTCACTGTTGGGAAGCTATACTATCCCCGAGTAACATAGGCTATACTATATTTTCAAAAAAATTAGGGATCGTTAATAAAACTCCAATAATGTAACCCAAGGTGTAAAAAATAAGAAAACCGAAGCAAAGCGAGGGCGGTTACTCGTTGTATATATTTTTATTTCTTCTGCTACATTTTAGGTAATATTTGTAGCTTAAAAATTATGTCATAATTATCATATTATATTTAACGTCATAATTCATAATTCTTATATAAGATATTGTTATTATGTTGCCTGGAAGAAATCAGATTATGCTTATGATAATATCAACCCATTACATTAATATATTTTATTTATTTTTTACTAATAAAGAGTGAATGAAATGCATTTTCCTGTCCAGTATGCAATCAAGTAACAAATAGAGTTAGTTAGAAAACGATTAATAATTACTTAATTGATTGATAATACAAAGTAATAATGTTTCATTTAATTCATTAATGCTTTAACGATTTACTGTCTCATAAATACTCTATTTAATTTCCGAAAGATATCTCCGATTACAAATCCTTTTGATACATAAGACGCAAACAACCTTCTACGGACCAAGAAAATTTTAAAGCTGATACTATTCAGAGATTGTACACTAAATTACCTTGTGACAAATGAGTTTCGCAATTATAATATTATTATGGCAAAACAAAACAAAAGTGAAGTGCAGACGAAAAGTTGAGATGTCGTAAGATTTGTCAAATTATACTGTACTGCCTAATTCTAGAGTATGAGGCGCGCAGGAGATTTCTATTAGTAAGTGTGGTTTTAGGGCATGTGCGCAGTTACCGGCGAAGCGAGGATGAATTTTGACGTTATTAATACTTGGACAGTTATGGGATGACTACCCTATAAAACACAAAACTGTATGCTAAAGGTAAACGCACATTTATCCGCACTGTGAAGACAGATGCCGACGCATCTGTCATCCGGATCGGGCTCTCATATGTTTTCATACAAATGCGATGCGTACGGCGCGGACAGTGCGGATAAATGTGCGTTCACCATAAGGCTCAGATATATTATTTGAAAAGAATCAATGGTTACCATTCCGGAAAGCCGTGTCAAAGATCCTGGGTTCGATTCCCAGCTAGTTGTAAATTTGAATGATGTGTTTTAAATTCTGTTCTCGCTTTGGGTGTGTGAGGTTATGAGTGTGTAGCATTTTTTAACGGGGTTCAACGATTATGTGGTTATAGAATCTTTATTCTGAAAGGAAATTGCATATCACTGTATGATAATTTAAAATTATACATACTATGTTGTGAGCATACACATCAAAGTTTTACATACATAATTCTTGACAAAAATAACCGACTTCAAAATTAGGAATATCTCAAAAACAACTCATCAAATCTCGCTCAAATTTAAGTGGAACAACATAACAAGCACCAGCTTTCGATTAAAAAAAGAATCATCAAAATCGGTTCACCCAGTCGAAAGTTCTTAGGGAACAAACATAAAAAAAAACAGTCGAATTGAGAACCTCCTCCTTTTTTGAAGTCGGTTAAAAAGATGAGTTTTGGGTTGATACGAAAAACATTTTTAACAACAGGACATAAATAAAATATGTATGCTCATCTTCCCATCCAATCTCCGCGTCTCTCAACACCATCCACTCAGTATTGAGCGCTAGAACATTCCTGGTGACCGCAGCCGCCACACGCTCGCGAAATTAATCACAATTATGTGACAGCCTCGCGCCTCGCGCCTCGCCTCGGAGACACGGGTGTTCGTGTCGTGAGTGTGATTGAGCCATTTGCTACCTGAGGTTGTGAGCGGAAAAATAACATATGTACAGTACGGCCGCTGTATCTTGGCGCGTCTGAACATAGGCTTTGCGAACTTTAGCGCATGTAACACAGAGATGGCAACACGAACATGCTAACGTATGACTGAGACACAATACACCGCGTATCGAGTATTGGACCGCATATCGAGTATTGGCGAATTATGTTACTGCGCAGCCTTCTGCGCGAAGTTCAGACGCGCCAAGATACAGCGGCCGAACTGTACGTTATAACTTTAGTACCTACAGTGCCACTAACTTATCTGTGAAGTGGCGAAAATTGGAACTAATGCCGCCATGTTTAAAAGTCATTCATAAGTTCTTTGTGCTCATTTATTGTCATTTACTACCTCTCGAATTGCGTCCAATGACTGGTCCAATGCATCCGACAGCGCCCTCATTCAATTCACAGATAAGTTGGTTTCACTGTAAGTTAGACAGTTTTATTTAACGTTTTTTTAGTAGTTTAGTAGAAGATTCATCTTAGTAAGTATTACTGGACTACAATCACGTCACTTGTAAAGCTCGCTAAAGTAAGACGTACTTAATAGGAGCCTACGTATTCTTGATTTAAAAACATAATAAAATCAGACAGAAACGCCGACGCAGGAAACCTATACCACTTCTTCGCCATACGTATGCGACTGATGTTGTAACAAAAGAGAGAAGTAAAGTCCTGTCCATTTATTTGAAACTTTTGGTTGTAAAACAATACATGTGATTGTGCATATGTACAAAGGCTACTTACACGGATCTAAAGGTTACATGGTCATACGTCATGGTCATAAGTTTAAAGGTCGCTAAGTGACTCGAAGTAGGAGAACTAGCCCTTACATTACTGGAGATGACTGAGGTGTAACACATCTCTATTGTAAACGTTGCTTAATAAGTTTTGTTTATTCGAAAGTAATTTGTTATCTATAATACCTACAAAAGTAATTGATACATGTGTAATTGTTGCTTTATTACGAGTAAGATTTGTTGGTTGCTTGGAAGAAAATGCTGTGTTAGCATTAATGCCACCATGTTCCTTTTCATTAGATGCAATAGTGTTTTCATTTAATTTTTTAATGCTACACATCGTCGTTGCGACTTCAAAACCTCTTATGTGTAAAAAATCTGCTTTTTGAGGGAATCGATAAAAATCGATAAAATTTTGTTTAGCAAGCACGGTGATTTTGAATTTGGTGAATAAATTACGATGGAAACGTAGTACACAAATGAGAGTTTTTAAATTCGATAGTACTTCAAAATGTAGAATCATTTGATCTAAAAAAAGTGATTTTGCCCAAAGTGGCACATAACACATAAGAGGTTTTGAAGTCGCAACGACGACATATAAGCTAATACGTAGAGCCATGATAATTATAGAGGTATCTATTAAATATATCTAAAAAAACCTTCAAAGAAAATCAAAGTCCTGTTTGGCGTCACTATTTGATACATTGCTGTATCCGAAGACAGATGAAACACCTAGTGTGAAATATGAGCTGACATCCACATGCCACCGTCTCCATTGCTCACAAACAGGAAGCGATAGGAGCTTGACAATATATTATTATGTGTGGTACTGTGGCTCCATCTGGTGGTCGTATTTCAATTTGACACTTATACTGCTCAGGGTAATGTTTTGTTTTAAATGTGGGTAGTTCGATATTTTGGTGTTTTTTTTTTGTTATTATTGCAAGGGACGTGTGATTGCAGTATCACGTGATCCGTCACCAGGAACTTCTTTTACCTGAGGTATCGAAGCTAATCGTTATCAGCAAAAAGTTTTTAAGCGTCTGCATGTTATTCGCTGCTCCTGTTATAGATATTATTTATTTGTAGCTATATTATCCCTCAGGATAAGATTGTTTACAATTATTTTGTAAAATAATAAATCTCAAAAATCAATAACAGTTAGTCACAATTTGTTATGAGTAAATAATAAGCGATAACTAAGACTTAACTTACAAGTACGGCTAAACTTGTTCATCGTAGAATCCATAAACAATCGCCTACGCCGCGATTACAGCTTTATCATTAGCAGGCGAGCATTGAGTATAAAATAAGTGGAACATGGTATTATCTCGTAATATCCGTGTTCCCCGAGCGATATTATATCATCCTTGTAGGTGCAACCTGTGTGTTAAGGTGTGAGGTATATTGGGCGCTAGTGATACAGTCTTCTTGCATGTCCCCTGTAAAAGATACAGGGGACAGCGACAAATATGGTGGGACAAATATTTTGGGACAAATACCTACTAACTGGATGATTACTAATATTTACAAATAGTGCTAACCTACACTAGTTGTTTTAACTTCCTCAGTCCTCTTAATATTGGACCTACTAAGTGATTACAGCTTTTTAGGAGGAATCCTACAGTCCTATTTTAACAAATATTTTTATGGGTGGCATTATCCCCTGTTTCTTCTGCTATCCCACGCTGCAGCCTAGCAAGACCTTTTCGTGAAGCGTGCACGAGTTTGCTTTTTTATGTTATTTCCATGGGCAGCAGGGGACGGTGGCCCTAATCCTATAAAGTGTAGTGTAAAACTTAAGAATTTTAATCTATGATTCGTTCTTAATTTATGTTTCTGTTACCACCCGAGAATCCACTTTAATAAGCCATGTTCTTCATTGGGTAAATATTGTGCATACTACGACGATCGGATGTATAAACGTATTTTTAAAATATGAATTTATTAACATATCTATTACACGTATCAACGTTGCGCTCGGTGTACACTCATCGTGCAATACAAGCAGCAGATAACAATGCGCAGTGCAGAGATTGTGTTTGAAAGTGGATTTCATTAGAGCACGCGGAAGCCATGAGGTGCGAGTGATTCATCCGAATGTAGGGCACGGGGCGGGTAGGTGGCCTTTGGAGCTTTTTAGAGAGGAATCGCATTATCGTGTACGTATACCATTGGTTAAGAACGTTAAATTGGTTAAGAACGCTCTCTGGTGGGTATTGATGCAAATAGTTTCAATGCATTTATTTATTGTTAACTTGATAATAAAAATAAATAAACTGGATTGGATGGGCGAATGTGGGGTTTGTTTCGGGTCAACTGGTTGATTTTGGGGTTGAAGGCATACTGAGAGTAACAGATACAATGATGTAAACATCAATGGTGGTTTTTGAAACGACTGAGGAAAAGCATTGTAAGTACGAGACAGCAATATTAAGATTCCATATAAAATATAAAATTAGTAGCATAAAAATATGGATTATATTGTACTGAAAAGAAAGAGATAAATTCTCAGACTATGATGTTTTAGAATAAACGAACAGAGACGTACGAAACACTTGTAAACAGTAATCTTAGAATCCTGATGGTAAGCGGAAATGAAGTCGTGGATGGTAAAGCGCACTAACTTATGTAGTAGAAGCCTATTCACTCTTGAAGACACCCACATTATAATAAGATTTTTAATCTTCAAATTTAATAGTACTTTCTTAAATCTTAAATCCTCCACTCATACTGCAATCATACACAACACTTATAATATTTTTCTTCGCTCCGTCTCTAGCCGTGTTCAATAAATCACCATCAGTTTATTATTATTACTGACACCATCATAAAGTAATACGACTTACTTAGAGACTATCGTAGTCACTTGTGGGTGAGTACACGATGGCAATTACACTTAAACAAATGGTCATTCCATGTACAAACCAGATTCCAGCAAATTGATGTAGAACCGGATCAAATCACACAAGAACATCATCGATTATTCTTATTTATCGATTAAATTCCTACAAATTGACGACTCACAACGGGGCATCTCGAATTCTAACATAAATCGATATTTTAATCGGATAAGTGAATTGAATGTTTGTCGCGGAGATCACGAGAGCTTCGTGATCTGTTTTAATATCTTTGCAACGTTACTTTATAAAATCACAAGAGAAATTTAACTTTTACTAGACATGATATGGTTTATTTTCGATTGTACTTAGTTTTATCGCGAAAAGATTGTTTATTATCTACCTAAATTTACAACCGGCCTTGCGGTTTATGATATAAGGTTGAAATTGCCTTGTGCGTTATGTTGTTAGCAGTAAAGTGTAGGCTTGTGTTGGTTCGGTTCCCGTGACGTGTATATTTATCGGCGCTCGCGCAGCCAACACGGCCGCACGGGCACTTGGCGCGAATGTGACCTACATGTGGTAGGTGCGGCTCTTTAACGCGAAAACAATAGCCATTTTAGGGCATTTAGGTGAAATCATTGAGATATTTGTGATATACTAAATAAGGAATGTAAAGAAAATAAATAGGAATCTAAAGAAAATTATTTAACGATATAATAATACAATCTAATGAAAAAATAACTTTAAGTAAATGATCAATTCATTGAGTACATCTTGCTTGGTTACCTGCAAGTCTATGAGTTCTCAGTTAAGTTCTAAAAGATGCTTAGTAAAAGTCTTGATGACTTGGTTTGACTTGACGACGTTGGTGTTCTATGGATTCAAGATGATCAACCAGTAAATGCCATAGAATTGACCAAAATTATATGCAGTTTAATATTATATTATGCAGTATGTTCTCGTGTATAAATGAGGAGACGAATTACCTGATGGTTAGTGGTTATTAGTAACATTATCAGTTATTATCATATCAGTAACACTGAAGGCATTACCAACATGCTGGAAGCGGGAAATCCATATTATTTCTGTCTGCAACCGAAACTCGTAATTAATATTACCAAGAATAAAATAACTAACTTCAAAATAACTCAAAAACTACGCGTCAGATCTAGCACAAATTTAAATGGGACCACATGACAAGCACCAGCTTTCGAATCGAAAGAAAGAATCATCAAAATCGGTTGACCCACTCGAAAGTTCTGAGGTAACAACATAAAAAAATACAGTCGAATTGAATACCTCCTCCTTTTTTGAAGTCTGTTAAAAAGACATTTTACAATCTAAAATCGATCGTATAATGGTAAGTAGAAGTAGAAGAAGGTGTGTGAAGTAAAACCCTACTAGGTACATGGAGTCGGTGGAACATAGCCCACCTACAGGAGGGGCTTTGCCTTAGTTTTGCTTTAGTCTCGCCTATTTTTTATTAGGACCAAAAAGCTAAAAATACAGCTTCTATTTCACATACTTATTTACTACCTACTTATTACACACCACGGACCTGAAAAAAAGACGGACGTAACCTCGTCTAATCGAGAGTGAAGCATAGCAATGGCCGCCCGCTTATCGCGATTGAAGCAGTGAAATGTCAATGTGTGGGTGTGTGTACTTGTACGAATAGAGAGTGGGTATTACTATGGGTGCTTCACTGAATTTGTTGTTGGGATTACGTCCGTCTTTTTTTTAGGTCCGTGTTACATACTTATTTATTACACGGTTTTTAAACAGTTTTATTTAGGTTACTCTGTTTGTGTGGATCGAATCATGCAACCTTATTGGATCTACTTCCTCTTATCCTAAGGAGTTGGAATTTAACATACCTATTGCTTTACTTCTGTGCATGTTCTAAGGGCTGATGGATGGATGGATGAATGTTTGTGATAAGCATGACCTGATACTACAGTAATATTCTAATACAAATACAATATAAACATTATTATTTTTATGACAATTAATTCTATTAAGGTCCCTGAAAAATTAAATCAGGGGAAAAATAAATGAAACAAAAAAAACTACAGTCCACACAGGTTTGACAGCACAGTTATTATTTTTATCCGAATGCCAGGAAGGGTTATGTTTTTCGGTTATCTTGTATGTATGTATGTGTGTATGTATGTTTGTATATACGCATGTAATATTCTTTATTACCTCGTATCTTCCAAACCGCTGAACGGATTTATGTAATTAAGATATCGTCAGATTCGTTTTGTTAACTCAAGTGTTCTTAGAAAAGTGAAAAAAAATATGGTAGCTGTGACAAGACATTGTTTGAACTATCAAAAAGTAAAAATAAATCGAATAAAAATATGGGTATTGAATCAAATTAAAGAGCTGACCATAAGGATTTCAAAAAGGTGTATCACGATCATTGAGGTATAAGTATACATAGAGGAGACATCTCAAACAAAATGTGTGTCCCCGCCGGGAGGTTCTATTTTCAAAACTGAGCCCCCGTTCTCCCTTCAAAATCGAACGAATCCATTGGACGTTGAAGCCGCGCGGCGCCAATTCATTGGAACATACATTGTGTTCGCGGTGTCTGTTCTATACGCTAGTAATAATACTTCAATGATCACGATAGGTTTTTTGAATAGCAAGAGGGTTTTTTAAATTTATTTCTATAGTAATCGTATATTTAGTTTTTAACTATTAACTTGTTTTGTATTCGCCGTAGCGAGCTATCCACCCCGCTATTGGCGATCACGAGTACAATGTTCGCCTATTAACGCCGCAAGGGCGATATATCACGCACCCTCACACGTCCTCCGCTCGCCGCTCGTGAGCCCGACACCTATAGCCATACCTGTATACTATGTACACACAGCAAAAGAATTAAGTATGAAGGGCATGATACAAAAACGTTCAAAAAGTTTAAAATCTGAATTTTACCAAAAACTAACCAACTTCAGAGAAACCGTAGTCGAAGTCAATTAAATACGCATTATTTGGGATAATTCAAAAACTACTCGTCAGATCTCGCTTAAATTTAAATGAGACCACATGACAAGCTTCAGCTTTTGAATATAAAAAGAATCATCAAAATCTGTGCACCCAGTAAAAAGTTATGAGGTAAACATAGAAAAAAATACAGACGAAATGAAAACCTCCTCCTTTTATGAAGTCGGTTAAAATTGCAGAATGTTTGTGTTATTACTAATGTTAAAAATATACCTATTCAGCATGTGTTTGTAGCTCGTCTTCTATTCAAGAGTAAAAAACTTGAGAGGTGTCAAGGGACACCCGGATGGAACGAAGTTCCTTGCAGTAAGTACTAGGATAGCAAAAACATGCAAGCGCACTTGCTGCATGTTTTTGCTATCCTAGTACTTACTGCAAGAAACGAAAATATCTGGCTTGCTTTCTATAAGACAGAGAGAGAGACAGACAGAGAAACATGCGCACGCCGCACGACATGTAACACGCCGCGAGTTGTGACGACTAACGACGGCAAAAAGTGTCGTTACAACTTTTCGTTACCAAATTTTCCCCCTAGCCCCCTTTCGCAACGCGTGATAAGGAACTTTTAATTTTTTTTACACAAATAAGTTAATGCTTGACCACAATCCCACCTGATGGTAAGTGTAGATGTTGTCCAAGGTGGTGAACACATTAACTTAATAAAAGTCTATTCACTTTTTTCTTGAATATTCACTTCAGTTATTGTAATACGTTAATACTAAGTCGTAGTAATAGGCTACCACCCAAGACTATATTGCCACTTACCATCATGTGCCATTATAAATCGGTAGGCGAGGGATCGTTGGTTGATACTACTGAATTAATTATAATTCATGAGAGCTTCGGAAGGTATGTTAAGGTTGGTCACGGTTGCTCTTGCTAAAGCAGTCGTCAAACTATGTCGGACGCCATCTGGCGGCATGAGAACTTCCGACAACGTTAAGAAAGGCCATTCATTCGTCATCGTCGTCATTCGGTCTGAAATAGCGTGTAGGAATTTGATCGAGACTTTACACGATGATTTCGTCACGTCAAATAATTTTACGAAGCAATTTCACAGACTTAACCAATCAAGATTTTTGTGAATACTCTCAGCTGTTCAGATTTACAGCTATATTCATTCCTCAAATAAATTCAAACCATCCATCCATCCATCAGCCCTTAGAGGTCCACTGCTGGACATAGGCCTCCCCTAACTTGCGCCACTCTGACCGGTCCTGAGCCTTCTGAATCCAGCGGATGCCCGCTGTCTTCTTCAGGTCGTCAGTCCACCTGGTCGGGGGGCGTCCTATGCTCCTTTTTCCGAGACGTGGGCGCCATTCGAGGACCTTTCTTCCCCAACGGTTATCGGTCCTTCGCACTATGTGGCCAGCCCATTGCCACTTCAGCCGGCTAATTCTTTGAGCTATGTCGGTTACCCTTGTTCGTCTACGGATCTCCTCATTTCTGATGCGATCACGTAGAGAAATACCGAGCATAGCCCTCTCCATAGCTCGCTGCGCAACTCTGAGCTTGTGGATCAGGCCAACAGTAAAGCACCACGTCTCGGATCCGTATGTCATCACTGGCAACACACACTGCTCGAACACCTTCGACTTCAGGCACTGAGGTAGTGTTTTGGACGACAAGATATGACGCAGTTTCCCGAACGCAGCCCATCCGAGTTGGATTCTACGAGTGACTTCTTTCTCGAAGTTGGACTTACCCATCTGGATCACTTGTCCCAGGTAATTGTATTCGTCTACAACTTCAAGAGCAGCGCCGTCAACAACAACCGGTACGGGTGTGACATGGACATTCGACATGATTTTCGTCTTGTCCATGTTCATCTTAAGACCCACCCGTTGTGAGGCGCTGTTCAAGTCCCCGAGCATTGTACCAAGTTCTTCCAGGGAACTCGCCAGGATGACTATATCATCGGCATATCGCAGGTGTGTGATGTATTCGCCATTGATGTTAATGCCACGTCGTTTCTACTCCATCAGCTTGAACACGTCTTCCAACGCAGCGGTGAACAGCTTTGGGGATATGACATCCCCTTGCCTGACACCTCTCTGCAGTTGGATGGGGTTCGTTGCTGTGTCGTGTACTCTGACGGACATGGTGGCAGATGAGTACAAACACTTCAACACCTCGATATACCTGTAGTCGATCCGGCACCGCTGGAGAGAATTTGGCAAATGGACGGACATCAGTGCGACAGTTGAGTTACAAATCGCTCCGGTTAAAATTACTAAATAAAAATAGTTAAAAGCGCTACACAGTAGTAAACGACGTGTTTTAGTGAACCTTATTAACGCATAAGTGAGAAGTGACAAGAATTTGTAAAGTGGAGTGAAATAAAAGACAATAATTGATTGAAAAATATATTTACAACGTAAAACAAACAAGTGATAAAATATTACAAACTACCCTCTAAGAAGACATTACAATTACAAAAATACAATTTACAAAATAGTTAAATAGAACATCTAAATAAAAGAAAACAAAACTTATTCAATAAACATGGTGAAGTGCAATGCGTGCGGCAAGTTTATGGCAGCGAATGAGTGTGTTTCCTGTCCTAAGTGTAAGGGAAAATCGCACAGGGCTTGTGTCAACGTCGCTGAGGGCGTCAAAATTCAACCCTCTTGGATTTGTCCCGAATGTATAGCTCGGACACCCAAAACCGGCAATCTAAGCACAGTGGTGAGGGGCCAAGGCCATAGTAATGACAGCCAAGACATACAAGAGGTTGCAACTGAATCGCCTGAGTCAGGGTTAGCGAATGAACTCAGACTATTTCGTGAGGAGATGCGCGAAACTCGTCATGAGTTCAAGAATTTTAGACAAGACATGCTGGAAATTCGGGCGCTGATACAATCATGCGAGGGACGGCTTGACAGATTAGAAGCAAAGGTCCTTGAGTTGGATAGTCGTAGTAGTCAGGTTGGTCCTGAAACGGATGGTTTGGCTTCAGTTCAGGCCATCATTTCGGGCCTACAGCGGGACCTAAACGACCGGGACCAGGAACTTCTAATGACGGACATCGAGATCGCAGGCATCCCAGAGGAAAGCGAAGAGAATTTACTACATGTAGTAACCACATGCTCTGCAAAACTCAACATCTGCCTCGAAGAACGCGATATAGTCAGCTGTTCACGTGTCGGTGGCATAGTGCGCGGCGAACAGAGCGGTAGCCCAAGGTCAAGGCCGATAGCAGTCCGCCTAGCGCGTAAGGCAGTGCGGGACTCGATACTGCACGCAGCGCGCGTCCGCCGCTCGCTCACCACCGAAGGAATCGGACTGAAGCATCCCATCGTCCGGCCGTTCTATATAAACGAACGACTTACGAGAACCAATCGTATGCTGTTTTTCAAGGTTAGGGAACGTAGCAAACAGCAGAAATGGCGTTATGCGTGGACCAAAGAAGGTAAAATCTTTGTACGCCGTGAACCCGGGACTGCCGCCTTCCGTATTAGATGTGAAGCCGACTTGGACAGGGTTTTTGGCAAATAAAATGTTCGGTCAAAAGAGTATATAACTGTATAACCATTAATTATTATTGTTTAAACCCGTTGCTATTGTTTTGTTTTAAATTTATAATATTTTGTTTTACTTTTTCGTTATTACATTTGTTCTATTATTGTAATTGTAACCTTTATAAAATGTCACGTTACGCTTGCATGTGTTTTAGTGGTCTTGCAGATTTACGGATGTCGGCGTTAATTATTAGCGCTTATTATACTGTGCTATTACAATCTATTTATTATATTACACAACATATACACATAAATATAAAACGAAATAAATTTGTAATAATCTTATATATAATAATATTTACACAAATACATAAGTATAAGAACCAAACGAGAAAGTCGCCTAATAATTATATAACAATGAATTGCAAAAGAGTAAAAACTCTGACACATTTAGTTATACTGCAAACAACAGTAGGTTTTAAAAATATCCATCTCTCCTAGTACAAACTTTATAGTTGGTTTTCTAAACGCAGGTTCCCTAGGGACCGGTCATGACGAGTTTATAGCAGCAGTACAACGCCATAATGTCGATGTCATGGCAGTCAACGAGACCTGGCTGAGGGAGGGCGAGGAGGGTCGCGCGCCCGCCGTCCCCGGCTACCGACTGAGGCACGTGCCGAGGCCTAATGACGGGGAGCGCCAACGTGGCGGAGGAGTAGGCTTCTTTTTGAGGAGAGGCCTATGTGCCCGTACACTGCCTCACCCCCCCGCTCCGCTCGTGGAACAAATGTGGATTTCCATCACAGTTGGTGGAAAAAAGCTAGTTATAGGCACGGCATACCGGCCGCCGTGGCAAAACGTTGACCTGTTCTTGGACGCACTTACGACCACCCTAGGGTCACTGTCGTGGAGTGAAAACGTGATGCTTTTGGGTGATTTTAATATTAACATGTTGAATATGACAAATAACTGCACAAAAAAATTTAATAACCTTTTAACTTGTTTTAAATTAAACCAATGTGTCACTAGCCCAACACACTTTACCGAAAACTCTGAGACTTTAATTGATCTAATATGCACAGATATTAACGATAACATAGTTACCATCAACCACATTCCTCAGCTTAGTAATCATGCTTTTCTAACGTGTAAACTAAACATTAAAAAAACTAAACCGCCGCCACTAAAAATTGCAAGACGCGCGCTGCAGGCAATTGATGAGCAAGTTTTTAAAAAAGATCTCGTTTCAATTGACTGGACACAAATTGATTCTTTAAGTAATGTCGACGAACAGGTTACATTACTAAATACAATTATGACAAACGTTTTTGACAAACATGCTCCTATTAAACAGAAAGTTATCAAAAATCAACAACTTCCTTGGATAACTTATAATATTAAATTAATGATGGACAAGAGAGATGAAGCATACAATAAGATGCGGAAAAGTCAATATAAGCCAGAAAAAATGGAATTTTATAAAAGTTTAAAAACGGCATGCAGTGAGGCGGTCAGCAGAGAAAAACAAGCGTACTTTACATTTTACGTAAACCGTAACATGAATAATCCCCGCGATATGTGGAAACATATTAAAACAACTGTGAGGATAAAAGCCAAAAACGAGATCCCCGGCCAGATTTTCGATAACCCAAATACACTTAATGAACACTTCTTGAACGTTCCTGGTAATAAAGATATACAACTTTCACACTTAACGTACTATGAATTTCACACAGCAACGGACGCTATTTTTAACATAACGGAAGTTCAAGAAGCAGACGTTATCAGAATTTTAAAATCTTTAAGATCAAACGCCGTCGGGGTCGATGGTATTTCCCTAAGTATGATACGCATGACGTTACCCGTCACAATCGGAACTATCACTAATATGGTAAACACATCCATCAAGACCAAGACATACCCTACCCTTTGGCAACACGCATTGGTTAGACCTATCCCTAAGAATTCAAATCCGATCTGTGAAAATGACTTAAGGCCTATAAGCATACTTCCATGTTTATCTAAGGTAATCGAAAAACTGGTATCGGAGCAACTATTAAAATTCATAGAAAATAATAACATACTACCCCAGTTTCAATCCGGTTTTAGAAAGAACCACAGTACTGCAACCGCTTTAGCACATGTTGTCGACGACATTTTGACAGCACAAGATAACGGGCAGGGAACAATTCTAGTACTACTTGATTTTTCTAGGGCATTCGATTGCATTAACAGAACCATACTATTGTCTAAATTGAGTTACTATGGATTTAGTAGTTGTTCAATACAATGGTTCGATAGTTATTTTAAAAACCGAATGCAAACTGTTGAATTATGTAATAGTGATACGGGATCAGTACTGAAGTCAAACCCGAGGCCTATAATGACCGGCGCCCCTCAAGGTTCGGTGCTTGCGCCAACGCTATTTGCTATTTACAGTGCTGACATTGTCAAAAATATTCAGCACTGCAAATATCATTTGTACGCTGACGACATGCAGGTGTACGTCTCCTTTGACCCTCGGAATACCCATGAAGCCGTTGATAAAATAAATGAGGACCTGGATCGGATAGCGGCGTGGTGCCACTTAAATGGACTGGTTTTAAATGGTCAAAAGTCGAAATTTTTGATATTAGGGACTAAAAATCAAATAAATAAAATCTCCGAGCGGGGAGCGAACATACACATCCAAGGCGTAAATGTCGAACGTGTAAGTGAAGCTCGCAATCTGGGACTATTGATGGATGAAAAGCTACAATTTGAAAATCACATATTAAACACTAGCAGAAATTGTTTTTATAGGCTAAAGGTGTTATACCAAATTCGACAATATTTGAGCACTGACATCCGCATCAAATTATGTGATTCCCTAATTCTATCCAAATTTAACTATATGGATGTGGTATATGGTCCCAGACTGCTTGCCCGCAGTCGCCAGCTCGTGCAAAAGGTACAGAACGCGTGCGCAAGATTCTGTTTCTCTATTCCCCCCCGCACGCATGTCACTCCCTATTTAAATAATGCAAACATTTTAAAAATGGAATCTCGTAGGAAACTACATTTAGCTACTCTTCTGTTTGGGGTTATACATAATCAAATACCTCCTTATCTAGCCGCAAAGCTGACGTGGACTCGCGATGTACAATCCAGTAAAACCAGGGTACGAAGTACATTGTACATTCCTCGTCACAAAACCCATGCATTTAAGGGAAGCTTTAAATTTGCCGCATCCAAGATCTGGAACGACCTGCCGCCGCCGGTGATCAGTCTGAAATCCATAAATTCGTTTAAAATTAAATTAAAAACACACCTTCTGAGCCTACAAATTAACTCCACCTAACTTAATAAACGAGCTACAAATATAACTAAATCAATAAAATTTACAATAACTATATAATAATTATACAATAAATATAATTCACACAATTTTTAATATTCAATACATAATATTTACAACACAATTCACTTTTAAAATTACGTATAATATCCTATATATGTATAATATACCTATGCAGTAATAATATTATCCATATTCTATCAATAAATAAAACGTAGTAGGTAGGTACTTAACCGCTAATAAAACTTACCTCATAGTTTGCAGACTATAAGCAATATATAGGCTTAGGCGTCATCCCAGTGCTTCTTGTATGCGGCTGTATACAATGCATATACTTGTAGCAAACATACTTTAAATATAGATTAAGTAATTATTCAAAATAATAGCAAAATTCGTGCCATGGTAAATAGAAAACACATGAAGCGCACAGGCGTGTAACGGCTGCTGCCATGGCGCAGTGTGCAATGTCAGAAAAATATTTCATAACGGGTTCACAACGCATACCCCCCTCACTTCTTTACCCTCCTCGTAGCTTCTTAGCGAGATTATGTCAATCCAGGAATGCGTCACACCACTGTCTCACTTCGAGCCTGTTATAAACCTGTTCTTACACTGGTAATTAAGACACTGATGTCCGTACATCACTAAATGGACTCACTGAAAATCAGCGCCGTAGCTACCACTACGGCATTATGCTGAGTGAGCTCCATTTTCTGGGCCACTGCGACACATGCGAGCGTTACAGACCAATAATGCTGTAAATTGTTAATTTTTATTATTATTTTATTTTTTGTGTCGGTCTGTAAATTTTAGTATATTTCTTTTTTTTAACTATATTTATATTTTGATCTGTGTATGTATGTTCATGTGTGGCACAGAAATAAACGTGTTTCTTTCTTTCTTTCTTTCTTTCAAATTTAGTACCGCCCAGGTCTCGATAGAATCGAAGGCTTTCTCATAGTCCACATAGGCAACACACAACGGCAGATTATACTCCTCGGTCTTTTGTATAATCCGCCGCAGTGTGTGTATATGGTCTATGGTGCTGTAGCCTTTTCGGAATCCTGCTTGTTCGGGAGGCTGGAAGTCGTCAAGCCTGCGTGCAATGCGATTTGTGAGTACCCTCGAAAACAGCTTATAAACGTGGCTCAGAAGTGCAATGGGCCTGTAGTTCTTCAAAAGGGCTTTATCGCCCTTCTTGAAGAACAGCGTCACCACACTTCTGCCCCACGCTTCCGGGGTAATTCCAGTGTAAATGACGGAATCGAACAGTTTTTGGAGCGCCACTAGAAGGGGTTTCCCTCCAGCTCTTAGAAGCTCGGTTGTGATTCCGTCATCTCCCGGTGCCTTGTTGTTTTTAAGCTGTTTGAGAGCCTCTCTAATCTCATACAGGCTGACGTCCGGGATATCCTCTGTGTAGTGTCGGGTCAGTTTAGCTCTCTTATCGCTCTCCTCGCTAGGAGGTGGAGCTTGAGAGGAGGCATACAACCGTCCGTAGTATCTCTCAGTCTCTCTCAGAACTTCCGGTTTCGACGAAACCATGGTGCCGGACTCGGTCTTCAACCTCGTAAGCTGACTTTGCCCAATAGACAGATCCCTGGCGAACACTTTGGAGCCCTGGTTTCGCTCAATTGTGTTTTTTACACGATTTGCGTTGTGTTTTCGCAAATCGCGTCGCCTGCACTTGGAGATCTGCTCATTGAGCCGTCGGTATTCCCTCATGGAGGTTGGAGACTGCACACATAGTTCTCGTCGATCCCTCATAAGACCGAGAGTTTGTTCTGAGAGAACCTGAGATCTACCACTAGGGTGGGTCTTGAAGTACTTCGACCCTACCTCGTGGACAGTTGTTACCATCCTGGTGTTAAACTCGTCCACTGACGTGCACGATTCTAGGCACGCAAAACGGTTTTGCAGCTCCAGTTGAAAGTTTTCGGATCCCTGGATTTGGACGGATGTTGGGCGGAGCGTAGACTTCATCAGGCGTGACCGTTCCAGCTTCAGATCGATATTTAATGTGCCTCTCACAAGTCGGTGATCGCTTCCGGTTTTGAACCTGCTGATCACAGAGACATCATTAAATATATGCCGTTTGTCTGCCAGAATGAAGTCTATCTCGCTTTTTGTGGAACCATCAGGGCTTATCCAAGTCCACTTGCGTTGTGGCTTCTTTCTGAAGAAGGAGTTCATCATGAAGAGATCTTCCTTCTCCAAAAAGTTGGCCAGCAAGTGTCCTCGGTGGTTCCGTCGTCCAATTCCGTAGGGACCCACCTTCATCTCGGCGCCGCTTTGCGTGCCCAGCTTCGCGTTGAAGTCCCCCATCACAACATTGAAGTGAGCTTTAGAGGTATGTATGGCTCTACTTATGTCCTCATACATAACCTCAACCTCATCGTCGGGATGTGTCGAAGTCGGCGCATATACCTGTACAACCTTCAACGAATACCGTTTGGATATTCTGAGTGTAAGGTACGCTACCCTGGCCGACACGCTCCCAACTTGCACAATGTTGTTGACAAGGGACTTGTGAACGAGAAACCCGACACCACCTTGGGACAGATGTTCGCCCTCCCGGTGATAGAACAAGTTTCCGGATTTGAGTATTATCGTGTCCTCCCCCTGTCTTCGGACTTCAGATAAACCCACAATACTCCAGTTTAACTTGTCTATCTCTTCTTCCAGCTCTTTTACCTTATCGTCGGTCCTCAGTGTCCTGGTGTTGTATGTTGCCAGGTGCAGAAGTCGTCGTTTGGATTGGTAGCCCGATCTCTGCCGGCGATTCTTAGCACCCCCTGCCCCGCCGTTACCATAGCCGCTACCGTAACTAGGAATAGCGGGGCTGCCGGGGACTGGGGGCCGAGGCTCATTCGTGACTATCATGCGGGGGTTTTAGCCGATAGTCACCACGCTTGGCTAGTGCGTGTTGGTGACCGCAGGTGACCTGACTGGTATTCGTCACACACAGGAAGATGCTGCTGCCCACCTTCCTGGATTTGTCCTATTAGTCGCCTTTTACGACATCCCAGGAAGAACGGGAGTGGTGCTATTCTACAAAGTGAACCCGGACACCACGCGGGGGATAAATAAATTCAAACACATTTTTTAATTACTCAGTTTTTTAACCTTAAAAATTACCCATTGATTAGCTTGTATTGTATCGCTATTCACTATACTGTTAAATACAAGTAGTACTAATTATAAACTAGTTCACGTAAGTGGGACATAAAAACTTCTAAACAAAATTTTGTGTTCTCATTCTATTAATCAGTAAAACTTAGCTGTAACAAGGCAATAGAGCGGTAAGCTCGCATCCTAGGTGGGCCGATACCTAGAACTAGATCGCTGAGGGCACTGTATGTGGTAAAGCCAACTTAATCATATGTTACATATTTCTAGTAAGGCAGGTATTTTAATGGAAAACCAGTCACGTTTGGTTTTGCTGGATAGTGTTGGGAGGATTATAAAATCAGAACGTTGTAGGCTGTTTACATAGTTTTCATGGTTACATAGTTACATAGTTTTCACCAGCTGGACTGATGACCTGAAGAAGACGGCGGGAAGCCGCTGGATTCAGAGGGCCCAGGACCGGCCGGAGTGGCGCTAATTAGGGGAGGCCTATGTCCAGCAGTGGACTTTAAAAGGCTGTTAGATAGATAGATACTTACATAATTTTATCTTCATCGTAATAGCTAACCATAACTACTGCTGGGCTTCGATGTTCTCTCAGTGTGAGGGGTACTAGCTATCTCCAAGCTGGTCAAAAGTGGATTTGTTGTCTTACCATTGAGATTGAATATGAAGAACTCTCACCGCTCATTTACACGCGCGTGTCGCGGACCGTCTCGTGGCGCGTCCGTAAGCCACGCCCCCTACGCGCGTGTGAACACCGCGCGAGCGCTCGCGCGAGCCCCTTTGGCGCGCGCCTACAAAACCGTTCCCGACGCGAGCCCTGCGAGCGCGAGACGCGCCGCGGTCTGGTCCGCGAGCGCCCTGTTCACACGCGCGCGTATGCGCGCGTCTCGCGGATTGTCTCGTGGCTCGCGCGCGCGTCTAAATGGGGTATCAGGAGCACAGGTTTACTAATGACAGTTCTAACCAACTTCAAAGCGTAAATTGACATTCGAAATGAGTTTGTATTAACAAACAGAATGTGAATAAAATATCTGATTTGATTTGAAAGAAACAATCCTCGGATAACATAATACAGAACCGCCATATGTATCCCTATCATATTAAAAGTTTCCTCAATTTCTCATGAACAAAATTTTGATGCGCCAACTTTGGATTAGATTTCATATTTTCGGATTTGGCCATCCACGCCCACGCCATTTTGCACTTGAAAAATTCACCCTGTATGTGTATATGGGACATATCTTGGGATATACATACTTATAATATTGTGTGACTGTGTAGTATCCTTAAACAGGATAAAGCTGAACATCGAACTGATTCCGAACAGCCATAACGCGCGCATACCTGCTCCAGAGGTTATTAAATTAAAGTAACTGTTTCTAGATTGTCGCGATCATACGTTGTTCATTTAGGACTCATTAGTGGACGAGTGAGATGGCTTCTAATGACGGGGTATCTGCTAATCTCGATTAATGGAAGGCTCCGTCGATCGTAGTTAATTTGAAGACTTGATCCTTGCTGGCCCTTTTATGTAATAACTACTTAGCTAAAGCTCGTAACATCGTTCACTATACTATACAGTTGTAATCATTAATTATCTGCCTAACAGTAATTGCGGTGCGACTATCCAGTCATGTCGAGTCGCGAGTATGAGTATCCGAATTAGTAAATGCGCGCGAATTTTGTAAAATAGATTACGAATGACCGTGCCACAGAGTAAACGATCTGTGATTTATCTTTTCGTGGTTACACTGTCCGCGTAATATAAATGATTGTGTACCATATATTGTGCAGACAGGTCAATAGAATTTAAGATAAAGTACCATTAGACGTAAAGGACTTTAACCTTTGTAGTAAATTCCACATAAATATTATGTTAAAAAATATTTTAATTGTATTAACACTAATTCGGACAACGGATCATGTACGAAATTTTGTGATTTTTTATTTTGACATTGAAATAAAATAAAAATTTTGGCCCCGAAAACAGCAACCGCGTTTTTGATCTATCGAACCACCGAAAATAAAGAAATATCTGAATAAAAACGCTTCACTGTAATCAAACTTCAGCCATTCGAATGCGAGTATCTTGTATACTGACAGCAAAGCATCCTTGACTCACAACAAAAATTCTTACATTCAACTGTAACTACCATTCTCATTCTCGTACTTTGTATCGTATCTCATACCACCATCAGTTCCGATCAGTTGAGCGTACAGTACGGTACAACGCAACGTGTATATCATTGTACGTAGCGAAGCAAGTAGGAAGTGATTTATTTGGAGCGCGCTCGCCATATATTTGACGATCGTGAGCGGTGCGAGCCAATCCACTGACCATTTACAGGCTGATTGTGTGGTCACCGATGATCTATGGTGCTCACTTAACGAGAACTGTTCTGTGTAATTTGTTAATAGCTGTATTCGTGCACACTACGTGTATACGTAGACTAGCGCTATGCTCGCGGCTTCGCCTGCGTTTTCTTGTATAATCCCTATATATTATGTTATTCCAGATCTAGATTCAGATTAAGGTCTACCTATGTTGTTTTGCAAATTTCGTCAAAATCAGTTCAGCAGTTTTTGTGTGACAGAGTAAAGGTCGATGCATACGTAAAGTGTACGGGACGGGACGTGGACGGGGCATAAATATACGTGCGTGCTCCGTTCCCGTCCCGTGCGTGCCTCCGTGGCGTATGCGCTATCGTTTACATTTTCTTTGAAACGATGTTTCCAAAACTTCACGTCCCGTCCCGTCCCCGTCCCGTCCACGTTACGTATTATACGTATGCATCAACCTTAAGAAACATCCACACGATCTCACAAATAAACTTTCACATTTATGATACTTATTAATAGGATAGTGATTGGCGCCAGCACGAGTCTCTGATCGACGAAGCCTGGAAAATTGTAACTAGGGAGGGTTAATACTTTATGATTAATTTACGATTGTTATCTAACGATAATAATATTAGTAAGGCGTAGAAAGACTTGAAAAAAATGTTGCTTACAAAATTTGTATAAATATACAATCCGAATTGAATTTGATGTAAAATACAATTCGGTTTCTTCAACACAAAATATTTAAAATGTCTTCGTGTTCATTTTTATTATTGTTCCTTTTGTTAATCGTAAATACATTTTTGGATGAATGGACATAACATGTATAATTAATGGATAATTAAAAACTGTTTTTCAACATGGGCCAATCAATTACTTATCCTTGTATTGACTTGTTTTTCCATCATAGAAAATACTGGATCGAACCGTATAATTATTTTCTTAACTAAATAGTTAATTTGCAGAAGTAGGCAACGCAGTAGGTGATCTGCGAGCAATAATTACAGTTAAAGGGGCAGGTTCAAATTAATATGCCATCGGCTCACGCGACGTACATGACTGCGACACGACTGGTCCGGCTACTTGGTTCGTGTTAACTGTGGTCGGCACAGATTACAGACGTACTGCAGACCCACTTCGGCCGTACATACATCGGTATCTATAATCTAAATTTTAGTAGCAAAAAATAACCGACTTCAAAATTACTCAAAAACTACTTGTCAGATCTCGTTCAAATTTATGTGGGACCACATGACAAGTTCCTGCTTTCGATTAAAAAAAGAATCATCGAAATCGGTTGGCGTGATATTGAGTTATTCGTCCATTTGTCGCGCACATACTTAATGCTAATTTAAGACTTATATGGTTTTCTCATGGATGCCACTGTCAGATCTCAATAAAATTTAAGTGGGACCACATTACAAGCACCAGCTTTCGATTAAAAAAACAATCATCAAAATCGGTTCACCCAGTCGAAAGTTCTGAGGTAACAAACATAAAAAAAATACAGTCGAATTGAGAACCTCCTCCTTTTTTTGAAGTCGGTTAAAAATACAAATGTAACGGTCGCTATGATTCTTACTCTATGAAGAACATTCTGCGATTCTTACGTTCAGCTTTTGCCGTTTTACATTTTTACCCCCGACGCAAAAAGAGGGGTGTTATAAGTTTGACGTGCCTAAGGCCCCAACTCAGATTACTAACGGTTACATTAATCGCTCCTTAGTACAGAATCACCATACAAATTCTGTACTAAGGTGCGATTTAAGTAACCGTTAGTGACTCTGAGTTGGGGCGTTAGTCTATGTGTCTGTTTGTGGCATCGTAACTCCTAAGCGAATGGACTGATTTTGATGCGGTTTTTTGTTTAAAAGCTGACGTGATCCACATGGTTCTTAGCTACAATTTACGAAGATATGTTCAGGCGTTTTTTAAAATTCAAAATTTACAGTTAACACAACAGTGTTTAAAATTGCCGTGCACAAAAGTGCTACTGATACCGTTAATGAATAACTTTGATTTTGTTATGATTCTTACGTCCAATATTGACTGTTAAGATTCTTCTTAGAAATACATAAAGATAAAAATGAGTAATTTGCGTTACAAATCAATTCATCACTTACTTCAGCGACTGAAAAAATATTGTGAGGATAGCATACCTGAGAGATCTTCATGATGTTCTCAAAGATGAAGTATGCTTATCGGCACTTGATCAGCGTGGCGGTAAAACCATACTTAGGTCTGCTCTTGTACGAGGAGATCCAAGCCCAGCAGTGGAATAATAATGTATCATGATTATGAAACTAGGTACTAGCCTACTTCGGTCGCTTAAAATAGTTACTAACTTAAACTGACTTCCAACCCCTATTTTCACCCTTAAAGGGAATAATTTCCAAAAATCCATTCTTAGCTGACGTCTCGTTTGCATAATCTATCTCCATACCAAATTTCATCTTTCTAGGTTCAGTAGTTTTTGAGTCTTTTTGTTTAATCAGCGGTATCATCCTTTCGCTTTTATAAAAGTAAAAAAAATAATTTAAAACGATATAATATTCGTCAGTTAATTTGTAAAGTAGATTCCCGTTAGCGTCCGCGCATCGAACTAGGAGGTACACGCTCGAACAATGCGCGCTCGTCAGCAGTGTGGGGGATTGTACGGGTATTATTTATAGCCTATTATCGGCTAATGCTCGATAAGAGCCGGATGCAACTGATGCACTTGTGAAGGTAACAGTACACAATAGCAACTACGGGGGCCTTTTGGACTATGTGCAATTAATTGTACTAACTTAACTTGAGGTTTATTATCGCTCATGGTCGCTATTTAGAGCGTAAGGTTAGTATGAAAGGTAAATGAGAAAAGAGACTCACATTGAGACTTTTGATTTGATTTGATACGTGTAGAAACAAAATTTGTCATTGTAAGTTACAAGGCCAAGGTTACAAGATATACTTGACGACCCTGTAGCCTAGTTGGTAGTCTCGGGTTCGATTCCCGGCCGGGGCAGATATTTACGTGACAGATAAATATTTGTAATCGGGTAATGGGTGTGATTGTGATGTGTCGTCCATGCCACCCGCGACACAGGTAATAACCTACTGCAGGGGTATGAGTGTGTTAGCGTTTATATATCTATACTAATATATAAAGAGGAAAGATTTGATTTTTTGTTTGCATTGAATAGGCTCCGAAACTACTGAACCGATTTGAAAAACTCTTTAACTGTTGGGAAGCTACACTATCCCCGAGTAACATAGGCTATATTATATCATCAAAAAAATTAGGGATGCTTAATAAAACTCCAATAATGTAACCCAAGGTGTTAAAAATAAGAAAACCGAAGCAAAGCGAGGGCGATTACTCGTTGTTTATATTTATATACTCTGCCTGCAGCCTAATTTAAAAAATCGACAACAAAGTCGGAAAAAAGAAAAAAAAAGAAAGACAAAAGTGTCTTCCGTCCATAACACAAAAAATGAATTCAGAAAGTGTCCGTTGTCATCGTCCATTTCGACTTTCTTCTTCCTCCTTACACATGTCACAAAAAATAGAAGACAAAAAGTTTCTTCCGTCTATAAAGCAATGTCAGGAAGTGTCCGTTGTCATCGTGCATTTATGCATGGCAGGCGACGCGAGTGGCGTGCGCAGTCGTACATTCAGATAAAGTTGTCACGGCTCTGTCAAATGCAATTACTGCGTGTGAAATGTGGCGGGCGTAGTTAGTGTGCCAGCTTCCTTACTCAAACTGGATTCTCGTGCAACAGGCACGGAAATTATTGTATGGTTGGGTTCGTTTAAGCCGAAATTTGTTTCTTAAAGCATAAATAAAGTTCTAGAAATAATTGTTTTTAAATGTACTTTGTATGCACTTTGTCTTACACTGACATATAGGTACTTATCCGGAATTATAAAATATTTATGCCATTGCAACTATCACATGGAGAATTAGGTTTCTTGTAATGAAAATGATAGTTCCTGCGATGTTATTTACTTAAGGTTTTATTACAAAGTTAGTAAAGTCAGGAATTGATACCACTGTATACTGATTATGGAACCTTACTATGGTGAGAGCAAAGCGAATCGCGTGCGCACCTGTACATTTAGAAGTTGTCACATGTTTTTTTCAAGTAGTGATGTGACAGCGTATAAATAGTTTAAGGTATACTCATTCCGGTTTCTAATATATTCATGACTCCAAATAAGGATGAAATGGGTAATTTTTTGATCAAATTATCCATCGAAGTTTTTATCTTCTTTCCAACAGATGATACGCCATACTCCAAATGCGTCAGTGATGTCTTTGGTGTTACTGATGTCCTGATGTCCATGGGTGACGATAGCTGCTTACCACCGGGCGGATCCTCGGTCGTTTGTCGGCTATTTCCATAATCTGAATTTTAACCAAGAAAAAATAACCGACTTCAATTTAATTTAAAAACTTTTCGTCAGATCTAGTTAAAATTAGTGTAAAAAAACTGTAGTAAAAAAGTGGGACCACATGATAAGCACCAGCTTTCGATTAAAAAAAGAATCATCAAATTTGGTTCACCCAGTCGAAAGTTCTGAGGTAACAAACATAAAAAAATACAGTCGAATTGAATACGTCCTCCTTTTTTGAAGTCGGTGAATAAAAAAGAGAGAATAAGGATGTCCGACTTTGAAAGAAAAATTTCCAGTGTTCCATTTTTTCTACTTACTTGTGTAAAATGTGTTTAGTAAATACCACAATACTTCACAACAAAAATAAGCATGCATATTTTCTCATTATTAAACTCCTGGTTCAGTCGAAAGATAAGTAATTCAGTCAAAGAAGCCCCGTAAATTTTAAAGTGGAATCCAAAGAATTAAATCACATGTCACCGAAACCTCAGCGCCGCAGCGTGACGGATCTGTCACGTGTGCGGTAACCATCCATCACAGCCTTGTGTGTTAACAGCTTTACAATCTTCATTTTCCTATCGACATCACTCTTAACACGAACACCACAAGGTTGAGTTTCGAGTAAATCTTAACAAAGCACTTTCGGTATATCTTCACGGATAAGTATGTTACTAATGTCAACGTGCACTTCCATGATACCTTATCACAAAGCAACAAGGCTTAAATTACCTTGGCTGATATGAAACGTTATTAAGTTTGTTGGTATGCGGATTTTCGCGTCATACGTTCGGGGGTTGTTGAAACGTAAAATTGCGTATAACTTTATTTTTTAACGGTGAGATTGACGACTTAAGCGTCACGTGAAATGTAATATTTCATGAGATACGCACTTATCTTGTCGTGATTTTATTGGGTAACGATAAAAATAATGGGGTTAGGTGGCAAATTTTGTTAAAAATTGAAGCAAATTTAATTCAGACAAATAATCCTGTTTAAATCGGTGAAATGATCTGTTGAAAAAAACCGAACAAGATCGAATCCGACAAGGGTTGATGAAGTGAAATTAATTACCATCACATTTGGGTAAGTATAGCGAATATTAATGATTATGAATTTTAGTTAACAGCTGTCAAATGAACAGATGCGCCAACAAAGTAATAGTAGATAAGTGATATCTTCAACCATGGACACCAGAAACACCATGGGTACCGCTGCGATGACGGTCAAGAAACAAGAGAGAAAACCGGGCAAGTGCGTGTCAGGCCACGCGCAAAGTAGGGTTCCGAAGTAGTAAGTTTATCGACTCTTACTCATTAACTACTTATCGATGGTCATACGATGACAACTCGTAACCCACATTTTTTTAAAAAAATGAGTAAATGCATGAGTTACATAATATGTAACTCATTTAACGAAAAAATGTGGGTTACGAGATTTTGCGAAAAAATATGGGTTACGAGTTGTCAACGTATGACCATCGTTATGCTAACGCAGGCTTGATAGTTTTCCTTGTAAATTCATCATATAACCTTTTGATAATAGTTTAACTTGTCCAACTCCAACCGTTTTGCTGGCACGGGGGTTGGACACTTGACTAACCAAAATTAGCGCTTTATAGCCAAATATTTCGCAAACGGACCACTAATTCCAAAAATGGTCTTAGAAGACCCATAATAAATATTTTTGAAAGTCCTTTTCAACTATCGTTGAACCCCCCACTATAGGGTACGAAACGAATAAAAAATTCCTCATCACGTTACCTGTAGGGGAGGTACCCTGAAAAAAATGTTTTTCAATATTTTATTCCATGATTCTGGAGTTTTAATAAATATGTATATCCATGCCAAATTACAGCTTTCTTGCACTAAGGGTCTCAGCGCTTTGCTTCGGATAGACGGACGGATAGACGGATAGACGGACAGACGGACAGACGGACAGACGGACAGACGGACGGACAGAGGACGGACATGACGTAAATATAAGGGTTTCGATATTACTTCGGAAACTTGAACATGGATAGGATGAATTGAGCAACGCAACCCCCAATTACAATTTTAGTAAGTTGGTAAGAGTTTTTCTTGACGACCACTTAGTAGTGGCCTAGTGACCTGGCCTGCAAAGCTGGGGGCCCTGGATTCAACTCCCGGTCAGGACAGATATTTAATTGTGTTGTACATGCTACCTGCGATATAGGAAATCCTAATTATTTACTACAGGGGTACATGCGTGTGCAAGCGTTTATTTATTTCTACTCTCTTCTATCATGGTCGGCAACGCATCGGTAAAGTCTTCGGTTGTTGCCCAAAGGCAGCAGTGACCATTTAACATCATGTAATTCATGTGGTTCGTTCGTTTTTCAACTTTCCATAATAATAACAGTAAAGTAAGGTACAATGATTTGGTGCATATAACGCTTCACACTCATACCCCCACATCATCACACTCATACACTAGGATTCCCTGTGTCGTGGGTGCCATGGACACCACACTAGACAAGGACATTCACACCCAGACCGAGAACAGAAATTCAAACTTATCGTTCAAACCGCCTCGCTGGGAATCGAACCCAGGACCCTTGGTGCGGCAATCCGGCATGGTAACCATTGCGCCACACAGGTCGTCGCATAAACTGAATGGCGTAGAGAAATCGAACACGAAATTAATTCAGCTCAGTCAACATTAAACAGACAGTACGAGACTTGCTAAATGAAAAGATATTAAAGAGATTCTTAATAGTATTTCCACCTACTATTCACTTCAAACGTTTCCGATAGAATCTATAACGTGCAACGGTATTGATTAAAAAAGCAACATAAATTAGCGAATCGGGGGAGAGAGGGGTGGTTGTTGTCAAAAAACTTTTATAAGTGTTTATGTGTACGCCACCCTCCCGCTGACACCCTTTCGCGGGCCCACATTCGTATAAAACGCCCGGGTACAGTCGCAAGGCGAGCTGGAATGTCTTCGAAGATTTTAATTATTATCACAAATTTTTGCTTGCTGGTTTAAAAATCTTATCGACTTAATAAAACTGATTTGTTTAAAATTTTAATTGGAAGATTGGTGTGGTATACTTGTTATTTCTTTATTTAAAATTACGAAAAATTTTGCGTTGTAATTTTTTTCGTACCTTAACTTAGTATTATCAAGGGCTATTATTTTCTTTAATATATACTTTAATAGTTACGAGACGATTGCATGTCACAGAAATGAGAATGTTGAGGTGGATGTGTGGAGTAACAAGAATGGATAAAGTAAGGAAAGTATATTAGAGGAAGTTTGAAAGTGGCAAAAATGATAGAAAAGTAAAAAAGGGTACCGAATGTCGTGGAATGGGCATGTGATGAGGCGAGAGGAAACGCATGTGACGAGAAGAGTCATGGATATGAATGTGATGGATGGACGAAGGGGACGAGGACGACCAAGGAAAAAATGGATGGATTGTATTACAGATGATATGGAAGTTAAGAGAGTTAGTGTAAAGATGGCGGCTGATAGGGAAGTGTGGAAGAGGAAAACATATTGCGCCGACCCCAAATAAAATTGGGAAATGGGCAGGATGATGATGATGATGATACCTTAAGAACCTTAGTATAAGTAAAAAAATGTTTTACGTTTTGAGTTGAACACGTTTGCGTTGAGTTATAAATTAGAAAAATGGATATATTAGGTTTCTGTATCCATAAACTCTATCTAAAAATAGATCCTATAATTCATTTCCATTCTAAAAATCATTATGTCGTTCATCCGTACACTGACATACAAGTACATGTAAATTAAACACCACCGCACACAGACACCCACACAAATAAAAACGTAAAGAAACACCGCGGAGAGGAAGAATGTATTAAGAAAGCGGGAGCGAGACAGGCAACTAATTAACACCATTATCCAGAGCGGGATGGCGAGATCCAACACGCTAATTAAGAATACAAGAAGAAAGACGCGTTTTATGTAAGCTTCGGTAGTTTGATTGTGTGGGTGTGGTTCTGTTGATGTGTTGGCGATTTTCCGTTTGTTGCGCGCATGTGTAAGTGTTGTGTTATTAACTCATTATGTGAAGAGTTAGCAAGCATGTATATAAGACTTATTTACTGGTTAATTGAAAGCGTTTGCTCTGATAAGGACTGGTAGAGACAGCGGTAGACTCGTTTTCTGTAGTCGAGTTTTTATTTCGATGAGTTGGCAGACATTTTGTGGGTGCTTGACTTAATTTGCACTGATGGCTGCTATGTTTGTGATGTTAAACTTAACATCGTTGAATGTACATAATAGTAGCTACACATATTACTATAATGTGTACCTACGTCCTACACACAATAATATATTGAACGCTTTAAAGTTTATTCATCATAGATTGCTGACGAAAGAGGTAGTATATGTCATAAAACCAATATGAAATCTGATATCGAAAAAGTTGAAGGTACACTAACCAAGTTGTTCGTTTGCTCGTTTATGGTATAAAAAGTAGCAATATATATAACTATGACCAAGTAGTCCTTGATAGTTAAAAATAAGGCTGAAACAAAATGAAAAGAATTGATAGAAAGATAATGCCAAAAGTAATTTCTGTTTACTACCAATTTTATTTTTTGAAAGTTTTTTTTTAAGTTAAAAAGTAACAAATTTAAATTAATAAAAGTAGTGCCAAGATTATTACTAAAAGTACTTAAAGTAGAAGTTCTGCACTTAGTATAATAATTAATTTATAAATACGGGCTAATAAATACCCAATGTCTTAATCCAGATCATTGTCTTCCTGTGTGGTAAATTTCATGAAAATCCGTTCAGTAGTGCAAAGTGAAAGAATAATAATCATCCATAATAAGCTTTTCTTAACTCAAAACCTACTAGTCATATCAAGCTCAAATTTAAGTGGGACCACATAAAAAGCACTAGCTTTCGATTAAAAAAAAGAATCATCAAAATCGGTTCACCCAGTTGAAAGTTCTGAGGTAATCAACATAAAAAAATACAGTCGAATTGAAACCACCTCCTTTTTTGAAGTCAAGTTAATTTTTTTTAACAAAAATATTAAGTTAAAAGTTAATTTTTTTTAACAAAAATGCACACGGGTAATAAGTTGTACTATACACCGCAACCGTGACAAAGTCGCGTAAAAATAACTCGCCCCAGGTTCCATTGTCGGGGAACTTTGACAAAGTTTCTGATGCCGTATAGGAAATGACGAAAACTTTCGTATGTAATTTAAGCTGAGCGAGGTTTTTTTGTGAAAATAGTTACGAAACATTATTGTAATAGTGAACCGACGCGGCGTTATATTAGAGCTATATTTACGTTACCCGTTGTATGTTCGAAAATTCAATTTTTCAAAAGGTTGAAAGGTTCAAATTGTAATCTATACTAATATATAAAGAGGAAAGATTTAATTTTTTGTTTACATTGAATAGGCTCCGAAACTATTGAACCGATTTCAAAAATTCTTTCACTGTTGGGAAGCTACACTATCCCCGAGTAACATAGGCTATATTATATTTTCAAAAAAAAAAATTGGGATCCTTAATAAAACTCCAATAATGAAACCCAAAGTGTGATCCTTAATAAAACTCCAATAATGAAACCCAAAGTGTCCGAAGCAAAGCGAGGGTGGTTACTCGTATAATATAATGTATAATAAATAGTTCATTAACGTGTTAATATTATAGATTACAATAAGAATAATAAGACGATTGTAAGTGATCGATTGTAAAAGCGCAGACATTAGCTGGTGACAAAATCTCTTCAGTGTTTTTTTACAGGGCACATTAAGCCCAGCTCCGGTGGTTTCATAAGGTTATCTTTCTTATCTCTTTTCTTTCTTTCTATCTCTTCTTGTCGACAACGCAGCGGTAATGCTTATGTTATTACTTATGTCTTATGGTGTCTACTTACGTATGGTACTATCATTGGGCTACTTCTTACTGTGGACCGTCAGCTCTTTTGTTGTGGTAGTTAAGTAGTTAATTAATCATGGACACTAGAGTTGTTCACTGAACTTCAGCCAGCCGTACTGGAGTAGCATGAACATTCTTCTCATTAATTTTAATAGGAGAGGCGCGGGCTTATGGACTCTTCAAAAATCACGTATGAGTGATCGCCATACAACTTCTAATAGTGCCGTAGTGTCCATCACTTAATGTCATCCTAATTACACAAGGAATTTTAATTGAATAATATTTGCAATTTTTTAAATATTATAGGTATCATAATGTTTTATTACTTTACAATACGCTAAGCAACTAGTTATAAATAAAAACTACGAACTAAAATAACTGCAATAATGTAGGTATGTGTATAGTGAGTCAAAGATAGTCTATGTTTTATCTATTAGCCACTATTGTAAGAGGACATTGCCCTTCACTGAATAGACACATCTTAATGATCGCTCTACAGCCGGCAAAATCTTATCTCGCGTCGTACATTTATTTGTTTAAAGCTTTCAATGCGAACGAATGAAACAGCCTGTGTGTATCGGATTACCTAGAACGACGTAACTATATTTCAAAATCAACGCAATTTGTACTTTAGGACATCGCAATATGGTACAATTCAGCTTGTTGGTACGGAAAGGATATACAGGTTGTATCTCTCCGTCTTGCTCTCGGAAAAAGCGTGTAAGAAAGCAAAGAATGGCGGAAGAAAGGGGAAGGGACAAGCAAGGAGATATGTCTCAGGAGCGGTGTGATGAATTAAATTTTTAGGGGGTGGTAGGGGGTTGGTTCGCGTCTCCATCCAGTTCGGTTCTCTAATTTGTATTAATTATATTTTCGAACGGGTTCGCTTTCTGTACAGCCTTGTAACAAAAAACCTAGGCTGTTTTGATAAAGTTTTACGTCGAGGCTTTAATTAGAGGATTTACTGTTTCGTAATTTCTAATACATGATTTTAAATATAATTTAAACATCATTGTTGGAAGGAACAACGTTGTAAGAGACAATGTCTTATGTATTGAAGTATTATTACTAGCATAATAGAACCGACATCGCGAACACAATGTATGTACTAATGAATTGGCGCCGATCGGCTTCATTTTTCAATGGATTCGTTCGATTTTGAAAGGAGAACGGGGACTCAATTTTGAAAATAGAACCTCCCGACGGACACACATTTTGTTCGAGGTGTCTGTTCTATGACATTATACTTCAATGGTCTTATAATGTCGTTTCGTAAATATCCTATTTTATATTTAAAGTCACATATAAGTATGATACGTAAATAAAATGTAATTAAATGTTATAAATGCTATCCAATAAAAACACTTAATTAAATTGTTTATTCTTATATAATATTTTTTAATGCCTGCTTTATTACTCCTAATTATAAAATGCAAATCATAAAACATTATAACAAGACCTACTTTAATCGAATTACGTTCAGATACTCCTAACAAAATGCGCTTAAAATATCGAAAACCGATATTCTAATAATATTAAATTTTGAAAAGTTTACGATACGCGTATAAAATATGACCACATTAGCGTAAACGGCATTTGATGTAACGTTGCGTGCCCTTTATTGGCCATAAAGAAGAATTGCGAATCGGCCATATTTAATTACCGTGGCTTTAAAAATATGCGTAAAATGTGTTTATTTTAACCATAAAGCCGATGCTTATGAAAGATTTCGCCTGAACTCGTACCTAGCTTTTGAGGGGAGAAGGGGGATTTTAGGATTTGTTTATCTAACCTTCAGTAATACTTAATTTTACTGAATGTAATAATTAAAGCAGGTATTTTTCATTTAAGTTAATGCTTGGCCATGACCACCCGATGAAGTTTATTCACTTTCTTCTTGAAGACCCACACACTCACACCTACTGACTCATGCTTTGCCTGTTATAAAAAGTACTGGCTTTCATGCTGAACATTTTATGCCGAGACAAGATGTTTTTTAACATCAAAAAAAGGAGGAGGTTCTCAATTCGACTGTATTTTTTTATGTTTGTTACCTCAGAACTTTCGACTGGGTGAACCGATTTTGATGATTGTTTTTTAATCAAAAGCAAGTGCTTGTCATGTGGTCCCACATTAATATAAACGAGATCTGAGTTTTTGAGTAATTTTGAAGTCGGTTATTTTTTGTTAGTAAAATTTAGATTATCGGAATAATAAGTACCCTATCCAGATATCTGTCTGCGTACCTGTATGCTTTTCATGAAAATCCGTTCAGTAGTGTTTGCGTGAAAGAGAAAAATACATAACATTTTTACATTTTGTATCTTCGGATTATTGTAAAATTGGTGAGTGATAGAGATAGAGTTAATATCGCTGTTTTTTCTTGTCTTTAAAAAGTTCTCTGTACCTTTCCATAACGGTAGTAAAAATATATAAGTACACTAGCTGCCCGGACAGACTTCGTTCTGTCAAAAGTTTTTTTTTAAACCTTCCGTCTATCCTATCTTTAAAGTTGAATCAAACTGCACACGGTGTGCTAATTTGATTAAAATCGGTTAAGTAGTTTAGAAGTCCATCGCGGACATATAACGTGACGTAATTTAGATTTATTTAAAGAAATATTTTGAGTTTGATAAGATATGAAAACAAACATCATAGTTGAATATTCTTAAAACCAATTTGCTCCACGCTCCACGTAGCAATTGCGTAATAAAAAACTCTATCAAATCAATGACGGCTCCCCGTGAATAGTTCATTACCATACGATTGCATGTGTGTGTTGCGTCGCATGCGTCGCGCGGCTGCGGCTGCACTGTGCGGCTGGCCGCTGCGATCTAATCTAACATTTTAATGTCTCAAATTGGCAACAAACTGCAACTACAGTCCAACTCCTATTAAATCCTACTGGGATTAAATCAAGTGATCACCAAGTAGGAGCTTCTACTAATTAAATAACAGATAATCAAAATCTAAGTATGATGATATCGTGTAGAATTTCCACATTACACCTAAGCCCCTAGACTAAGACCTAAGGCTAGACAGATAGTCACCAGCTCAAATGATAGGTTTTAAATAGGTATACTTCATACCAGCTATGTTAAGTTCACCAAAAGATTTGATCTGAGATGCTGACGTATTACTTACGAGTAACCGCCTTCGCTTTGCTTCGGTTTTCTTATTATTTTACAGCTTATTGGAGTTTTATTAAGGATCCCTATTTTTTTTGAAAATATAATATAGCCTATGTTACTCGGGGATAGTGTAGCTTCCCAAAGAATTTTTGAAATCGGTTCAGTAGTTTCGGAGCCTATTCAATGCAAACAAAAAATCAAATCTTTCCTCTTTATACATACCTATATTAGTATAGACAAGAGACATTGGTAAGATCTGAGATCTTGAGCTGTGATCGATTTATTACAGTTTATTATATTTCCAAAGGAGCACCAAACTGTTCTATCGTATCAAAAAAAAATTAGGAATATGTCATTTCAAAATATGGAATGAAGAAACAAGGTTCTAAATTAGTAACCAGATAAGACCATTCCATTCTTAAATTCAGAAGTTCGAAACGCAATGTGACTAACGCAAGCCGCAGCCGTACGCCGCACGCCGCGCGGCCGCATCACATAATTTGTATTAGCCAGCAGGGTTGTGCTCAAGCAGGGGTTTTAATTTTTGGGGGTTCTTTAATGACACTTCTTCGCATCGATTTTAGCGTTTTCGAGGGTTACTCTTTTGTTTTGGGATATCGATTGAGTTTTTATTTAGATAGTCGTGCATACGTGACGCATGTGGGGAGTTTTAATATCGCTACGACAGTAATTTGATAAAAGCGTTGCTAAGTCCCGCGCTTCGGAAATTAAAATGTAAAATTAGAGAGCATAATATTTGCTCACGTTCGAGCGTTCTTATCATACATTTTCGTCAGTAAAATTCAACAATTTTAGGTGTATATTGGTACAATGGTGGCTTTTAACTAAATCTTACATTATACATATTTATGTTTGTTTAGATTCTATATAGATATTTCACCATTGTCAATATCGTCGACAAATCTGATATTAAAATAAATTAACAATAAAGTACAGATAACCAATTTACGTATTTTTTAATTTATTTCGCAAATTTTCACAACACATAAAGAAATAGCCAAAACTTCTTAATTCCGATAAATTGATACACTGATATTGTATTATTATTATAAGCTGTGCTCCTTGAAGATTCTAATTTAATCTAATTTGGTGGCAAATTGTAGTTTAAAGTATAGTGTTTACACCAAAACAGCGAAATTCAAATTTTATAGACCAAGAGGTGAGAATTTATTTTGTAAGTTTTACTCGAAAACATTTCCAGAGTCATGTTTAATTTACATAATTACTTTAATAGTACCGTAGCTAGAATAAACAAGGATTAGTTGGTATTTAATTTAATTGTGTCGTAAAATTTATTAAATTCAACTTTATTATTAGAAGCATATTTTTATATTTCACTCTGTCTTTATTGTAAGATTAAAAACATATTCATCACTTGTACATGCATCATTCTCGTACATTCAGTCGGGTTTCCTCTCATAATCTGAGGGGTACAGGTCATAGTCCACCAGCTGGGCTAATTTTTCACGCGTATCTTCTATGTATGTATGCATGTAATATTCCTTATTACCTCATTTCTTCCAACCCGCTGAACGTATTTATATAATTAAGATATCGTTTGATTCGTATTGATAACCCAATTGTTCTCAGATAAATGAAGTTAAAAAAAACAAATATGGTGGCTGTGAGATGCCATTGTTTGAATAACAAAAAATAAATATTAATCAAATTAAGCAATATGGGTATTAAATTAAAGACCTCACCATAAGGATTTCAAAAAGGTAACTTTTCATGATAAAAGTGATAGCATGTTTTTTTTTTATTTAGGTTTTTATTTTAATTTTAAAATGTATGTTAGTTTAAGTCTGGACATGGTCTATCTTTTTTTTTTATGGAAATAGCCGGCAAACGAGATGACGATCCACCTGATGGTAAGTGGCTATCGTCGCCCATGGACATCAGCAACACCAAAGGCATCACTGATGCGTTGCCGGCCAAGAAAGAGAGGAGAAAAAGAAAGAAAGAACTGGCTCTCAAGCCAAAATATATATCTGTGTTCCAAGTTTCATCTTAATCCAAATATCCTACCATCTTCACAAACTTTCCCATTTATAATATTAATAGGACTCGCCTCGGACCTATGGACTAGGAAATATGCAATGTCCACAGACAAAATATTAATGTATCTACTAGGGCTTTCATCGAATATTCGAATATTCGAATAATTCGAATAATAAATTCGCTCAAATATTCGAATATAAGAACCGAATATTCGAATATTCGATCTATTTCTACAAAACCTAACTCAACACCAAATTTGGATTCCAATGTGCACAAAATAGTCAAAATACAATTTTAAAGTTAGCGCTGTGGCGCGTGACCTTCAAAATTTCGTTTTCTTTGAAAATGTCATGTTCAAAGAGTCGCCCTCTGGAAACATGATTCGGAACTTCGGAGTAAATACTCAAAGCTATGACACGTAGGTGACGTAGTGACAGGGGCGTAGCTGCCGCCGTATCAGCCGTATCAATTATACGGGGCCCCGGGGCTGAGGGGGCCCCCAATGCGTCTTAGAAAAATTCTTAAAATAATCCGGAAATCAATTGTGATTCGAAACATGTTCCGGAAAGCATCGATACTTCATTGAAAATTGAAATCAACACTAAAATTACTTTTTGGACCATCTTGCATCGTAATTCAGGCATTCAGGAGGAAGCTCATTTTACACGTAGCACAGCTCATTCTACAGTTAGCACTCGGACCATAGAGGTTCCCCACGAGTCTCATCGGTGTGGATGAAAATGAAACTTCAATTTTAGGCTACTGGTGCTACGATGAAAAGGCGAAATAGGCATCAAATCGAACGATTCCTCGGAGCACTTACCGTTGTCAAGTCGGTAGTACACTCATAGATTACCGATATCTCTTCTGAAACTCAGGTGTTCTCAGGTGAGCAGTACTCCATGTGAAGCCTGACATGAAAAGCTCATGTAAAGCATGAAGTACTCCTTAGCCCGATTTAGAACACCAAGCATTTTGGAAGCTAACTTAGCCTTGGCTTTCAAATGACGCTGATACTGCACATCACTCGAGATGTCAACTCCCAGAATCTTACTCTTACTCAACACTTTTAGTGACGGTGAGAGCGGTACCCTGGAATGGAGGTGCTATGACAAATGGGGTTTTCTTAACTTGTGTCTTCGTGGTATTGAACTTCACTTAATTAAGTCGACCCCATTCCAAGAGACTTGCTCCAGAGAGTTCTCGGCTTCAGACACGAGTTTAAGTCTGCTATCCACCACTTGCAACTGAGAGGAATTAAGAGGGCCTGTGTAGTAGACATCCCTTGTGCTGTCATCTGCATAGCAACAGTTGCCACTCATACCATGTCATTGATATGCAAAATGAACAGCGTAGGACATATCCTTGGGGAACACCAGCATTTTATAGATTTCATATATGAGCAACAACCATCTAATACGACCTTGATATGTCGCTCAGATAGAAAGCTGGCTACCCAACTGCATAACCTCTCACAGCGACCGTAAGATGGTAACTTCGTGAGACCCCCTTGTCCCAGTACCCGGTCACAGGCCTTAGCGAAATCTAGGCTGACTGCCAGTGCTTCCCCGTTGCGATCAAGAGCCTGACGGTGCCTACAGGTGCGTTAGATATGACCGTGGCGAAAAAAGTATTGTCGAGCTGATGACCTTCCAGACATCCCAGGAGCTGCATGATAATCACGCGCTCCATTACCGTTGCAAGCAGGGAAGTTATAGCTGTAGGCCTGTAGCCGGGTCACTGAGATCGCTCATTTTGGGGATGGGATAAACGAGGGCAACCTTTCACCAAGACGCATCATGTGGTTTATGCCAGATATTCTCGTTATCTTAATTATGATAGTGAGAGTAAGCACGTTAAGACGGGGAATCAACTAGCCCCTGATCAACGATTTTTTTGAACCAGGGCAGAAACTTGATAGTGGCATCCCTCTCTCCAGCGTTTGAGATACTTAAAAAAACTCACAAATAAATAATAGTTGGCATTTTTCGTGAATGGGACAATAAGAACCCTTTTTTAACAAAATTGGTTCTCCCAACCAGGCTTCCGTATGCAAGTTTTTTTATTTTTAATCCTACTATTATATGATTTTGGCGCTCCCTGAAACTACCACCCGGGGCGGGTGCCCCGGTTTGCCCCCCTCCCCTAGATCCGGGGCTGGAGTTAAGTTGGGAGCACACGTCTTTAACACCACTGTCTGGTCCTCTGAGCTTCTTGGTATAAAGTGGCTATAAAGAGCTCTCTGACAGACTTTTGGGAAAAAGTATATCATTCAACGAGCTCTCACACTGCAGGATGTTAAGCGGTGTAATCCCTCTATCATCAAGAGTTGAGTTGGCGGCAGAAAGCATGCCTAGAAGTTTGGCTTTCCCCTTTGCCGTATGGACCACGGAGTCGCCCGATTTACGTAGTTGTGGAAGAGATGACCGACAGAAGTTACCCTCGGCAGCTTGAGCCTGCGACCAGAATTCTCGACTACCAGAGGGGTAATCGACGATTCGCTCGCCAATTTTGCCGATGAACTTTGCCTTAGTTTTAGCCATTTGCTTCTTTGCTAACCGGTAGACAGCGTTGAGCTTTGCATTAAGCCCTGGGGTGGATAGATCTAGGTATATAAGCGTGCACGCGGGTGACCAGGCCTGGCAAGCGGCGTTCTTTTGGTTAGATGCCGAGATACAGGGACTGCTATACCAGAGCTGGTTTATACCACCGATGGATATGACAGATTTACGAATAAAACATTGCATGCACTGTCGTATCACATCGGCTACGGAGTATGTGCTCGCGTTTGGATCTCCCGAAACAAAACAGAGCTGCCTTCAAGGTAAAATTCTCGAGTATTTTCACATACAATCGTATGTGGTTTATTAATCGAAATATGTAAGTAGATATATTATACTTGTTTTAATTTACGCGCGCTTTTTTATTTCTTTTGAGAAAGATCTTTACCCTCAAGTCGAAAGGGCGCCCCAGCAAAATTTTGATATAGGGCCCCGCAACGGCTAGCTACGCCACTGCGTAGTGATTTAAGTACTCTCTAGGTATGGCTGGCTACCTTGATATACTTGAAAATTCACAAAAAACTCATAAAGTTACATAAATTAACGATATCATCGAACTTGTTATTTTTATTTTCCTTAAAAACCATTTTTTAGAGACAACCAACTATTCATTTATAGAAACTACAACATACATTCATTCATTTAACACGAACAAAATCAAAATATTGTACTTGCAAATTACGTGATTATTTATTAACACGTATATACGGATTATTAGTTTTTTTTTCATATTCGAATAATATTCGAATATTCGAATAATTCCCAAAAAAAATTCGAATATTCGAATACAAATTTTATCGAATATTTGGAAGCCCTAGTATCTACATGATATGTACCCCTAAAACAACCAACCTGCAAATTGCATAATCGTCACTTAAACGTAAACACTACCCTGTACACGGTACGGCCATTGGTACATCTACCCGGTTTGTATGTGATCCACGCAGGACGCGAGGCGGCGATGAGTTTTAAAGTTTTTAAGGGTTCGGCGAAGATTGCGTGCCTTGATTATCCTCCCCCTTGGGGTGGCCGCCACACACGAAAACACTGCCCTCCCATTTTTAAGGAGGGAAAATTAAAAGTGTAAGACAAGGGCGAACGGTCTTGGTACTTCCAAGATTTGAGGTTTTGATGGCAAATTTTCTGTGTGTGTGTTTCTGTGTGTGTGCTGTGGATGTAGTTGATTGCAGCCACTTGTATTTTTATTGGATATAATAGATTTGAATATGGTCAGATTAAGCATGTCATTTTAAAATACTTCGGTAATTTCTTGTAGCTTTTTTTTAATTGACCTATCCAAAAATATTAAACGTTTACAAGCCGTTAATGGCACGGTAGGTAATGTTACTTACATTACACAGTAACGTTTTTGTTGAAGTTTACTATGATAAACTCATCTAATTACGCGGCTTATTTAATTCAGTGATTTAATTTTGATTTGAAGTCCATGATGGAGCTTTGTAAGTGAAAATGAAAAATAATTGGAGTGAAATTAATAATTTGCAAAGGATGTGTGTTTAACTAACGGTTATAATATTTTTATACAGAATTTCCTGTGTGAGCATGACCTGACCACGACCTGGATACAAGAAATTTTATCTGATATATAAAATGTTTGCCGAGAATCGATCCCAGAACCCGTTTCTCAGGCAAGATTACTACTAACTGGACTATAGGGTCCTCATTACCCTCAGATTGAGTTATTAAAATATCAAAACTATTCGGTTACCGACTGCGCTCGTAGCGTATCGGGTCTCTACGTTTACTTGGATTGAGTTATTGAAGTATCAAGACCACTCGGTCGGAGTAACGTTGAACGACATGTGCAAGGACGGCGTTCGCTCGTTCATTATGGACGATTGTAATTTCTTATGTCTGTGTTGGCGATGTCGGCAGCGGGATATTAACTTACGCTCCTGGGTTTTGTTTTTTCCTACCAGAAAGTCTAATTGTTACACTTTCTTTTCTTATACCAGGTCCTCGTTTTCACGCAAACTGAAGAAAAAATTTCACCACCAAAATTGAAAAAAAATGCGCGTTTCTGATATTCACCCATTTATTTGCTTAAATTACATTGTACAAAATGTTAATTAATTCCATAATGTATTCCTTATTCCTACACGAGCCTTGAAACTGGGTTGCAAAATTAGGCGTGCAATACCATGTGCGGGCTGATCAGTTACTAAAATTTTATAAATTTATTTTTTCGTCGTGAACTTTGAACTAGGTACCAAGTTTCGTTTTTTAATATCGTTAAGAAGTAGGGGATTGTTAATAATTATTAGAAAGTTCAAGTGCATTTTACTGCTACTAAGCTTCTTTACAAATGAATTTTTCTTCAAAGTATAATTCCAATAAATACAACTGTCAGTCATACTAGTAATCAAAACACAAACGGTTGCTGAAACACACACTAACGCCCCAACTCAGAGTAACTAACGGTTACTTTAATCGCTCTTTAGCACAGAATTTGTATGAAGATTAAGGAGCGATTAAAGTAACCGTTAGTGACTCTGAGTTTGGGCGTAAGAACCTATATCAGAAAGAATACTGAAAGAAACTGATTTGCATAGAATCAAATGGTAAAAGAAAACGATACAACAAAACCATATCACCAAGTCCGCAAGAAATTAGAGGTACGTACACAACGACATCGGTGACATTTACGTACGCCCGCCTAATCGTGCCCGCGCCCCAAAATTAAAAACAAAACGCACACAGCCATAACCTCGCGTACACATCTACATCCTCACCTAATTATCGTCGCGAAGGGACTTTGCATAAGAAAGTATTGCTGCGTTTTACGACGCGTGTCGGGGCCCTCTCCCCGCGGCCCAGATAAAAAATCTCCCATTTCCTTAATTCGTTTATCGGGGCTGCCGAGGCTTTGTCTCCGATCGATGAAGGCCTCCAAATGAGCGCGGAACGTGACACGAGTGTGTATTAAGTCGAGGTGACAGTTAAGGCTTTTTTTTGGAGCTCTGATTTTAAAGGCTGAATACAACGAGGATCAGTGTCTATGACGTTAATACAGATTGTTGTATGCCTAGCATGTATACCAATTATATACTACGTATACTAATTAAATTATAGTACTACTAGCTGGCCGGACAGACTTCGTTCTGTTAAAAGTTTTTTCAAGTTGGATCAAATTGCACACGGTGTGCTTTGTTTAAAATCGGTTAAGTAGTTTAGGAGTCCAAAACGCGGACAAAAACGTGACACGTAATTTATATAGGGTGGTAATTAAACTGACTTCTATTTAATAGCATTATTCTCCTCTAAAAATCTACACTGTCCCCTAAATTACTAAGTCAGCCACCATCAATGCGCATCTAAAAAATACTCTTTTAGCCACTTTAAATCTTCAATGTAAAGCTACTGTAAATACGACTTAGCATGGTAGTTATTTTTTAGCATCTACATTTGTAATATATATTCAACTAGTAAACTTCTAAAATATTTAAATATGACAGCAATAAACTAATTTTATCACCATCTAGTTTTATAAATCAGCATCTTTTAATTTTTTTCAAACATAAATAATTTATAACTCGTCCTATATTTTTGATCATCAAAATACCTAAAATTATCATCAAATAAATTGAATTGTCATCAAAGCGTACCTAAAATTAAGGTATGTAATAGTTAGTACAATAACATTTAGGGCCTTTTTCACCACCATCAAGTAAAGTCCCGAGTAGGCTAATTGCCGATTAAAGCGACGAGTAACCATGCATACGCATTTCACAATCAATGTATAGTGCTACCCGTCAAATAAAGTAGCCAGTAACTTACTTGTAACATCATCTGCCGATTAGTTTGTCTAATTGACGAGTAAGTCGAGTAACGGTACGTGCAGTGAAGTAAAAAACTATTATAGCTAGCCTTTTAGGTATATTTATTTGACAACAAATTATTAAACATTTACTTATTTCATTTATCGATAATCAAATAGACGATTTCGAAAAATTTGAACGAAGAACACCAAGAATTAGTCTATTTAATATCCGTGTTGATTATTTTACCGATTTTATTGAAAATGATTTTTTTGCTAGATTCCGCTTGTTTATTACTTATTTTTTTTAAAACAATGGATATTAAAATATATACAGTATCTTTGTTACAGAGTAAAGTTAGCACATCTTTCTCTTTTAATTATATCCATGTTTATTAATATAATATCGGTTTAAACAAAAACATCAAAACCTGCGAATTTTAATAACACCAACTTACATAAACAAAACCTTTGTAGTAATGACGGACGGACTGGCACATTACCTACACGTAACTGATGACTTAACCGATTTGACAAGTGTTTGACATCTGGCAAACATAAATTGACCGAATGTTGGAACGCATTATGACAAATCATTCAACTAACCGCCAAGTAACAACAGTTCCGAGTAACAACTCGGAACTACATTTTATATTGTGAAACTGATAAAAGTTAATTGTGACTTTTACTTGCCGATTAACGTTATTTAGCAAGTAACTACTTATGACTTTACTTGATGGTGGTGAAAGAGGTCCTTAGTATAATATAACTTGAAATAATGTACGTATGATATAATTTTCACATGCTATAAAAACAAATAATAAAATTTCATGTGGTCTAATGTTTATTTCATATTATAATGTTATAATTCATTAATTTGCTCGAATAACATTTACTTTAACGTTTACTTCATATAAATTTTTATAGATATAGTATAATGCTCTTTTTATGTAACGTTCATTTGACTTAATTTTCATTTAATATAATTTTCAAATACATAATCTAATCTTCAAACGTTACACACCCTTAAAAGGTCTACAGCATGCGGCAAACAGCAAGAGGCATTCCGCATGCAGAAAGCAAGCAGCAGACATGGCTTCTGTCACGGCTCCGGCGCTGCGGGGCTCTGGCGGTCCCACGCGATCTTATCGTCGCAGATGCTATTAACGCTCACCACCGCAGCTTCGGCTTGCTGGCCGGCTTTGCCGGCCAGCCTCAGCCGCTGCGGCGAGCGTTAAAACCACCTGCTCCTCAGCTCGCGGGCCGCCTCGCCCCTCCGCGCCTACGCGGGTTTACATTACACTCTAGGGGTAGGGCAGACAAGACTACGTGGAGTCGGGTTTGCAGCGATTTGTTTCTGTCACTTATTTAACAACGAGCGCACCAACAATATAATGAAAATAAACAAATACACGTGATAACTCACAATAAACAAATACAAATGACAACTCATACCCGCATGAATCGAATCGCGCTCGCTGATTGGTGCAAATGGCCAGTAGTCTGACTGGCGTCAAACAGATCATGCAGTTGCTATTTTCATGATAAAAGAATACGATTTATTAATTCACATGCTAAATTATAAAATATAATGTTTTCTAGTTCAAGCTTGAAGTATCTTTTTTAAGGAAAATATGTTCAGGCTGTAAAACGTAAAATATTGGTTAGTTGTAAAATCCGTGGCTGAGTTAGTTACTTAGATGGTGATGTATAAATCAGTGGGACAAGTAAAAATAATAGTTGTTCTTTATTTGACGCTTTCTTTGGAATATTCAGGTGGCATTTAAAAAAAGGCGAATTAGTTTATTAGAAGCCTTCTCATTTTCCCATGGCTTAGTTATTAAATCAGAGATTGGTTTCCGTGGCCTAAAAAAAAATCTGCGGCTTGACTTATTATTCCCCATTTATATACATTAAGATATTTGTATTTATGGAAATTATAAGTTGTCTCCAGCTTAGTAGTTTGAACCTGCTAAGTAATTTAGTCCTACACGGGGAGCGTAAATAAGAATCCTACATGCACATAATAAGTTTTAAAGTTTTGTATATTGGAAATTATCACAAAATTATTTACATGAATTAAAATTTATTATCTACATGTTTACATGAATAAATCTGCATATCTGGGTGGGTATATATCTCTATTACGTTTTCGAAGTTGCGTAAAGTCCGCCAATCGGAAGTTTGTGAACGTAGGACGTTGAGAAGATCGACTCAACTACTTCTAAAAAAAAACTCTAATAGATTTTAAATGTTACCTTCAAATTTAAATAAATTTGAATTTTAAAACCTTGGAAACCTTTGAAGGTATTCAGATTTTCTGTTCGAAATTTTAATCATCGATCCTGTTTGAATATCGAATGAAACAAGAGTGGTTAGTTTGCCTAACCAAAAAATAAAGCTGCTATCACATCACATCTATAAACGGCAGGTGTCCGAACAGTATCGAAATGCAAATATACTTAGGATCTACTTCATTATAAGATATTCAACTATAGATTGGTAACGCGAACAATCGTAGGCCGGGATTGTAAGGCGCTGCACCCACGGTACTACGAAAGTGTGGGGCTAGCGTGAACAACTATCGAATTTATATCTTGTTGAACTATAAAAATACATATTTAATATTGTTAAACGATATTTTCAAATGTTTTGCAAGTATTTTGGTATTGATTTCCAGCTATTGATGGTGAATCCACCTACAGACCAATATTTACAGATACATTCTTACACAACGATTTTAACACATTTTTGACGTTTCGTTTGGCAATAGACCCCAAGACGTCTCGCTTGATAACAGTAACTGGCACTGTGAAGAAGGTTAGGTTTTTGTATTCTAATTACCTTAGATACCATTATTTCTTTCTCTTAAATTTATAATTAAATGTTTTTAAACTTATATCAACGCTGACACTGAAAATTTTGAACGTCTCACCATGACCATGATCGGTATTATAAAATACAAATCGTGAGAACCCGTTGCATTTAAATTTTTTATAATCGTTTCGAATCGAGATTCGCAAACGAAACTCAAACCCGCTAGCTCCACCATACGCATGACATGCGGCAGTTTGTCAGAATCGCAATCAAATGCGTAGAAAACGCGGCGTGTCTCCAATCCATGATTAATGCCTTTCTTAATTACTAAGTTATCGTTCGTTCCTGACGGGGGGCTATACATGTGTTCCCGTTTTAATTTATTGACTTTTGTACCGTTTGTTTTTGGGGTGTATGCGGTTGCCTATTGAGGTTACGAAGCGCCTTTTAATTTTGCTTACACGCGATTATATTGGACACACGAACCTAAAAAAAGACGGACGTAATCCAAACAACAAATTCAGGAAGAACCCATAGTAATAACAACTCTCTATTCGTACAAGTACACACACCCACACATTAACACTTCACTGCTTCATTCGCGAATCAAAAACGCACACACGGTAAGCGGGCGGCCATTGCTATGCTTCACTCTTGATTAGACGAGGTTACGTCCGTCTTTTTTTCAGGTCCATGATTGGACATTCGTTGATTAAAAGTAATCTAGGTACTATGATTGATAGTACGAACGACTGAAGAGGCGACTTGAGTTTACACACAGAAGACATAATAGTACTTATAATAGGTTTACTTAAGTTTACGTTAGTCATTCGAACTTGAGCTTTACAAAAAAGGAAATACTAGTTTTCATGTAATTGCCAGATAACTCATTATAAATAGAAAAAAATAAACAACATAATATAAATAGCTAAAATTCGAAATTAATGGTGATTTTCCATTTCTGTTCCATCTTTCATCTCAGAATCTCATTATAATTATCTTAATTTTATTCATATGGGACTAACGTCCTAACTCAGAGTCACTAACGGTTACTTTAATCGCTCCTTAGTAAAGAATCACCATACAAATTCTGTACTAAGGAGCGATTTAAGTAACCGTTAGTGACTCTGAGTTGGGTCGAAACACTTTTCAAACATAACAAGAAAGAAAAGAAATGTCAAAAAGAATCTGTGCACCTGCTGCGTTTTTTTTTTTAAATCCAGAGAATGATTTTCATTAAAACCATAAATTATTGAATAACTCAATCAGTCTGTCCTCGGTTTAAACACAAAATATTCTTATTTGTCGATACAGGACCTTTGAATATGTAATCACAACAATGTTTCTCGCTTTAAACATTGTCGTTTAAATATTTGCAGCAAAGATACAGTGATAATGTTATCCAGACGCTGTCAGGTCTACTCTGCTAATATATCGACTGTATTATTGGTATCCTATTAAATTGTTTATTTTATTATAATATCTTAACTGTCACGTGTTACGCAAGATGCTTTTAGCGGGCAATAGAAGTAGCTAAGCGATTGGATAGAGATGGATTAAAGGTTGCATTAACACGTTCGATGCGAAACCAGGTCGAAAACATGTTGTACATGACTCGCTTGCAGTGCGGCTAAGAAAAACATAGACTTCTCTGTGGTGCGAAAGGCATAACTTCGGTTTGCTTTGGTGTACGAAGGAGATGAATATATATCTAAGATGTGCTTCTAAAGTAGAGTTCAAAGGAGTGGCCAGCTTATTACCAGATTTTTTAGATCTGGTACCGCACTGAAGAAATAAAATATAAATACAGTGCGGTACCGGGTAGAATGCACCTGGTACCTCCGCGCACCTTGTACCGCACCCTGCGCTAGCTTTACGCGGCCAGTGTTGTGTTGCAGTCGATAAAACGCACGCATCCGTCAACATGTCTTCAAAGAAAAGGTGCCGAAAAAAGATCGATTTCAACTTTGATGTTGATGACAACAAAGATAACAGCAAAATGAAATCAAATTATAAATTGTTATATCAAAAACAGGAAAGTCATCAATAGATACGTAATAAACGTTCTCCGTGTTATAACAAAAAAAACCTACGTGCAGATGAAAAAAAAGGTATAATGTACCACGAATGTCTAGCTTTTTTGAAATAACACGGTCAATGTTTGAGTGAAATGAGAAGGTTATAAGCAGATGAGCCACTTGTCTTGTTACTGCATACAACTTTTTAGACCTAAATCTACTTTTTGTTCGAGTTTCTTAATAGGTTAGACCTATTATCACGTGTATTACTCGTATAAGAGAAATTATATTAATAACTAATTATTAGAAATTGTAGAAAAAAATATTGAAGCTTTTTTAGAAAACAGCGTGGAAACTGACACAAGTAATTTTTGAAAACTAATATCAACAATATATTTTATTCACGCGCCTATGTTTTCCATTATTGAAAGATTGCACACACACAGACACACACACGAACACATATATAAATTCGTTAATAATACATATATTTTTTCAGAGCCTGCACCGAAACTAAGTAAACTCCATCTGGTAAAGGGTGACAAGAAAAGAAATTGTGTCAGATGTTACGAAAAATTACGAACCTTTTGAACAAGCCGACAAAAAAGTAAAAAAAAAAACGAAATGTGCTGAATGTCAAAAATACTTCTGTTTACCTTGTTTTAATGAAAAACATTGAATATAATAATTTTTTTCTTTTATAATAAACCTTACATAAAGTTATCGATATTTTTACTTTTCAACTCTAAAATATGTGCAAAAATTCCCGTGTTCAGTGCGGTACAAGGCGTAAATGACATTGTAACTTATTTTAGCTACAGATTCTAAACAAAATAAGCTGTTCACGTACGCCTTCAGATTTATATAAATCACTTCATTATAGATAATGTCCAAGGCAAAAAATTATATATTTTTTGTTAAAATGATGCCAAAAACAGACTTTAGTTTCTGAAACGCTACATGGTCTAATAGAACTTGTATCGCCACAATGAAAGGTTTAGGACCAGGTTGAAAACATCTTGTACCGCAGTAATGGAAAGAAATAAAAAATGGGTGCCGCTTCGAACGTGTTAAGGAGTTGTTCGGTTCTTGGAACTTCTTAATTAGAGTAAACGGTTTACCAGACATTAAAAGACACGTTGACCAAATTAAATTAAGGTAGTACCTAGATTCTTTTGACGCATTATTTCTTAATGTTACATAGGTTACTTTTTAAGTTTTAGGTGCTTTTGTGAATACCTGAAGAATATAAAATATGGTTTAGGTAATAAGATAAAATAATATGTACCTGTAAAAAAACCTAATCAGAATTTATAAAGCAAATGAAAACATCATCATCGTCACTACCCATAACTGATTCACTGCTTGACTCAGACGATACGTGAGAAGATAAGACATATCTTAAGACATTTGACCGATATTTTGATCGATAATATCGACAATATGCGCCTATTTAACTTTTTCACCAGCACCCAGGGCTGGCTGGTAGAGAATGCCATTAGGCATTAAGTTTTTGCCCTTGTATATCCTAGATTAAGGTGTTGCAAAAATAACTAAATAAATAAATATTTTTAGTTACTTGTGAAGATGGTATAAGATTTGGTCGACATAAGAACTAAATAACTAATTAATTAAGCATTAAAACTCCAAAAGAAAGGTAAGTACATACAATTGTACATTAAAACACAAGCGCACTTATAAGCTTACAACGCCAGACCACCTTTGTCTTAATATCGCAAAACATTTCCTTCATGAAAAATTAGGGCAATGTTCTCACCTCAAAGAAAAATCGAGAAGAATAACCAAGATACATTAACAGAACAACGTAACTCTTACTACTGGGGGATAGAGTTGATAATCGCTTGTCTGGATTTAAGCGATCGTGGTAAATTAATATAAGGGAGTGGACGTGACATTTATTGTTTGACAAGCATCGATCTGCCCTTTGGTATGCCAGGCGTGAACGAGCCAAAGTTCATAGGCGTTTTCAAATCCTCCACGAAAAATTACAGCTCATATGAAAATTCCGAGGAGGAATGGAAATACCGATTTCAACGGTGCAGAAATTTAAGAGGTTTTTGTTGAATTTTTGTTATTATATTCTTCTTTTCTTGTTAATTCACAATTTAAAACTTGTTAACACACGTAAGTTTATTCAGTAAACAGAAGTTAAACAATAAACTTTAAAGAAATTTAAACATTAAATAAAAGTATCAACACTTACTTAGTTTTATCACAGCATAAATTTAGATTCCTTTACTGTGGTTTTATTTTCTGCTTACTCATCGCTTGGTAAAAATCATATATTTTCATCACATTTTCTAAAACGCATCATAAATACCCATTGTGTAATCCAAACACAATCGATGCCTGGAGGGCTTTCGGTACCTCAACTGGCACACACGTTCGACATTCATTGAGATGATTTAGCGATTTCCGAAGAAAAGTTTAGAGGGGTGCATAGGGACACCTGTGTGTTGGGAGTGTTCGGTTTATAAAATTAGATGAAAAGATTACCCGCGTATTGTAAATTTTAAATAACAGATAGTGAAACCCCCGTTTGAAAAGTTTGTGAGTTGAAAATACATTATATCGCGCGAATGATTTGTATTGTCCAACAAAAAGTCATTCAATTCATATAGGTATTTATTAGTATGCATAAGAACCTCAAAAAATTAACCACTAATTTGCCATGATGCTCAAACGGTGCCTTATAAAAGACGGGAACAAATTAAGGTCAAAGAAACTCTTCAGCACACCTTTTCAAAGAGTTTATATCTTCATAAAATAACATGAATTGCTTTGAAATTAAGAAAGATATTGGTAGATTTTACAAAACGTTGAGACGTTTTGTACAAATTGTACCGATAAATTTTCTTATTTCTTTCTAAAACAATCAACTGGATAATTAATCCCACGCCAAGTTCACTTGTATTGATAATGACTCCTGAAGAACATGAGTGTAATGTATTACGAAGCGTCTTTGATAAACTTAATACTGCACTCGTTAAAATTAATGAGAAACATTATCGTTATTTACTCGTATAAGAAACAAGCACTTTCACGCGACACGGGAACTTACGACAAAAGGATGAATACAAATTCTCAACATGTAAATTACTAGATTTCCGCACTTCCTTTGCATTGAGCACAATAGTACCTATTAACACGTTCGATGCGAAACCAGGTCGAAAACATGTTGTACATGACTCGCTTGCAGTGCGGCTAAGAAAAACATAGACTTCTCTGTGGTGCGAAAGGCATAACTTCGGTTTGCTTTGGTGTAGGAAGGAGATGAATATATATCTAAGATGTGCTTCTAAAGTAGAGTTCAAAGGAGTGGCCAGCTTATTACCAGATTTTTTAGATCTGGTACCGCACTGAAGAAATAAAATATAAATACAGTGCGGTACCGGGTAGAATGCACCTGGTACCTCCGCGCACCTTGTACCGCACCCTGCGCTAGCTTTACGCGGCCAGTGTTGTATTGCAGTCGATAAAACGCACGCATCCGTCAACATGTCTTCAAAGAAAAGGTGCCGAAAAAAGATCGATTTCAACTTTGATGTTGATGACAACAAAGATAACAGCAAAATGAAATCAAATTATAGATTGTTATATCAAAAACAGGAAAGTCATCAATAGATACGTAATAAACGTTCTCCGTGTTATAACAAAAAAACCTACGTGCAGATGAAAAAAAAAGGTATAATGTACCACGAATGTCTAGCTTTTTTGAAATAACACGGTCAATGTTTGAGTGAAATGAGAAGGTTATAAGCAGATGAGCCACTTGTCTAGTTACTGCATACAACTTTTTAGACCTAAATCTACTTTTTGTTCGAGTTTCTTAATAGGTTAGACCTATTATCACGTGTATTACTCGTATAAGAGAAATTGTATTAATAACTAATTATTAGAAATTGTAGAAAAAAATATTGAAGCTTTTTTAGAAAACAGCGTGGAAACTGACACAGGTAATTTTTGAAAACTAATATCAACAATATATTTTATTCACGCGCCTATGTTTTCCATTATTGAAAGATTGCACACACACAGACTCACACACGAACACATATATAAATTCGTTAATAATACATATATTTTTTCAGAGCCTGCACCGAAACTAAGTAAACTCCATCTGGTAAAGGGTGACAAGAAAAGAAATTGTGTCAGATGTTACGAAAAATTACGAACCTTTTTAACAAGCCGACAAAAAAGTAAAAAAAAAAATACGAAATGTGCTGAGTGTCAAAAATACTTCTGTTTACCTTGTTTTAATGAAAAACATTGAATATAATAATTTTTTTCTTTTATAATAAACCTTACATAAAGTTATCGATATTTTTACTTTTCAACTCTAAAATATGTGCAAAAATTCCTGTGTTCAGTGCGGTACAAGGCGTAAATGACATTGTAACTTATTTTAGCTACAAATTCTAAACAAAATAAGCTGTTCACGTACGCCTTCAGATTTATATAAATCACTTCATTATAGATAATGTCCAAGGCAAAAAATTATATATTTTTTGTTAAAATGATGCCAAAAACAGACTTTAGTTTCTGAAACGCTACATGGTCTAATAGAACTTGTATCGCCACAATGAAAGGTTTAGGACCAGGTTGAAAACATCTTGTACCGCAGTAATGGAAAGAAATAAAAAATGGGTGCCGCTTCGAACGTGTTAATAATGACAGTAGTTTAGTAATCAATAAACTGACATGCGGAAATCGACGATATTCTACATCAATTCAGTTTAAATAATATATGATCTTCGTATGCTTGAGCCACGTAAGTGATCCATAGGGTTACTTTAAATATCCACAGGAGCTCAGGAGCACAGCAAGGCTCATTCTCATATTTGGTTTATCTATATTAATATTATAAAGAGGAAAGATTTGATTGTTTGTTTGCATTGAATAGGCTCCAAAACTATTGAACCGATTTCAAAAATTCTTTTACTGTTGGCAAGCTACACTATCCCCGGGTGACATAGGCTATATTTTCAAAAAAATAGTGATCCTTAATAAAACTCCAATAATAAAACCCAAGGTGTAAAAAAAAGTTAAGAAAACCGAAGCAAAGCGAGGGCGATTACTAGTAGTTAATGTAAACGACAAAAAATTTTGCTGTCAAAATAGCAGACGAATCACCTGATAAAATGGTCATCGTCACCCATGGAGCTATTATGGACATCAATGAAAGCATCAACGAAGCCTTGCCGACCAAGACAGAAGCGGTATATAGTGCTACTTTCTTTTAGTATGGAACGTCTCAGGCCCTGGCTATTTAAGTACCAGGGAACCGTTTATGAGCTATTGACAAGACTGCTTGGACATAAGTCTTATGATATAGATTGTAGTAGATGATAAGTGCAATCTGTAACTGTGAGCAGGAAAAAAAGCAACTCCGGTAGTTTCTTGCTGCTTCTTCTCCCGGGCCCTCTCACAGTAGGGCCTTGTTGAAGCATTGGCGTAGCTTAGATGACTTTCAAAAACTGTTTGTAAACCAAACCAATATCGAATAAATACATTTGATTTGATTTGATTTGACTGATATATTAACATACAGATGACAAATGAGGCGAAGAGTCATCTGATGGAAATATTACCACGGTCAATAAATAAAGCATCAAGCATTTCACCGTTAGTAGTAGTAGTTGGTAGTATTAATTAAAAGTACAACGAGTACTCTGTTTTCTATCTCAAGGAAATGTTTCATGTAATGATCTGCAAGGCTATTCTGTTTTGTAACTCGACAGCGGAATCCGCGATGAGTGTCAAACTTCAAACGACTAAAGATAGGATTTTGACACTCTTCACGGATTCCGCTGCCGAGTTACAAAACAGAATAGCCTTGCTGTACGACCGACCGTGTCAACATTCTAGTCACTATTATGAAATAAATATTCTTACTCCCTTTCCAATCAGGTTATTGTAAAGTTTATGAACATAACAAGATTTACAACAGGAGTTTATAATTAGGCAAAACAAAAGGGACAAGGGCACACATGGAAACCAAACAAAATTCCATTAGCTACCCACAAAAAAACAATTTATTAAAGAGAAACTCGGCAAAATTACACGGATAGGCCGTTCATAATCTCTTGTATCCGACATAATTTAACGAAAGAAACTCAGGAAAGAATCGCGGGGGACGCACATACTTGTGTACACATACATCTATACTTAGTAAGTTACACCCCAAATTAATAGCATCCTAACAAAAAATGCCCCCCTGTCTTATGAGGGTGGGGTGGGGTTCATTTGCATATATGTCTCCCTGGCACCCTAAGGAACCGGCGCGGATGTATTTTTAATTTCATTCTTATCCCTGTGCTTAAATCATGAACGCGGCCATGCGTGCTGGGGGGAACCCCCCACTGTGGCCGCTAGGTTGCGTCATACGTCGGTAACCACGTACAGACTAAAAAGAAAAGGAATCTTAATAAGTTTGTTAGGGTGCGTTGCTTTTTGTGGATATGACCGTTTGGAAGGTCGCCAGATATGAAAATGTTACTCCTTCCGCAATTTTCCTTATTCGCTTGGTAATTGATTTCGGTGGGATTTAGTGGGTACGGTCGGAAAAAGTATTCGCTAGGGGTCAATAAATTCTCTTTCTTAAGTGAATAATCGGTAAGTGGTAGCGTAGAAATAATGTCGTGAAAATAATGGAGCGTTGAGAGTCTTCTCAGACTGATCCTGAATTTGGAGGCCTTTACAAGTAAGTCACACTGTATCATGTATTTTTTACGTTAAACTTCACGTATGATAATTATAATTGCTAAACATGTAATATGCATATATAGAAGAAGGGGTATTCTACGGTATTGGTTATTCAATAATATTCCTTTTACTTTGGTACATTTCCAGTTCTCTTAACGTTCACATCAATAAAATCATCTCTTCTACTCCGTGATCAATAATCCTATAGAATGTACCATGTATGTTCCAAATAAATTGACATTATATTCCTTATTCTAAATTTTTAGTTTTTCTTTATGACTCTTCTTGTCAGCATCTGCATCGTCCGATCGTTGTAGAACCAAAGAGGTCACTCGCCGACACATATGTATAATGTTAAACAATCACCCTATTTTAATACCTATAGGTATAAGTCCCTACTAGAACTATTGAAAGTACTGGGATGCCCAGTGTCGCAGGCGACATGGATATCACTAACACCAACAACATGAAACTGCTTCAGGAATCAAATCTGGGACTGCTTGCCTCTCAGCGTTACTACCTACACTGCGCTAAGGAGTTCTAGATTATAATAAAATTATAGAGTACTTATAGTTACACTGACCCAACCGTATTATGCGGTATTTCAACCGACTCAAGGAGAGTTAATCCCAGACTGAAGTTACTCCAAGAATGGTAAAAACCATGCTTATCCACCCTATACATTCCCCTAAATTATAAGCGCGAACGTAAAAAAACAAGCGTCGTCATTTAGGCGGGCTTTCTCGGAAGTTCTCGATTCTTCCTTACATCGCGGGGTAATGTTACTCGGTCATCTATATGTCACTAACAGCTCTATGCTAATGCTGCAGCCCCTACTGGATGTTATGTTTTCCGTTGACAGGATAGTTGTGTGTGAATAATTTTACCAAAGTAACTGACTTTCAAAGAAATAGTGGAATTAGAACCACTCAAATTATTGGTAAACATATTTAAAATCGCCTTAAACTTATTATATTCGTTTTGAGTTCTGAAACGTCGTACAGTTTTGTAAATTCTGGTATCTGTGTGGAACAGTAATCTAGAGACACGGCAGCGTGTCCAGTCAAGTTCAAAGCAAAAGAACTGATGACGCAGTGACGCGTTTACACACGTCGCGTAATATTACTATTACACGAACCATTTCGAGCTACTTTTGACCCATCACAACTCAAGACATATTTAACCTACATACATGAAATTTGGCCCATTTATAAAAGGCCTTTAGTTTATTTAGAATTCAAAATTTTATAAATGCAGCTCAAACAGTTATTGATATAATAACGTTAGAAATCCACATTTTGACTGACTGACTCACTGATATAGGATCGAAAACCTAACATACTTTCAGATGACCTAGAAACTTGATATTTGGCATCAAGGTAGACTATTAGGCTTATACAAAGGAAAAAGTCTAAAAACTGAAAATTATTGAAAGTAGTGAATCAGCGGGTCCACTGTATAGAGTAACTTTACAAATAACAATAATTATATTGATTATCAATAAATACTAATACTTTTTAAACAAAAAGTAATGATATCTCATCATCAAAAACATAAATGTGAAATTAGAGCAAGTTCAAAAAAATTGGGATCTAAATGGGTGTCAAATTCTGTCTAGAAAATCCAAAAATTTTAGTCAAACCTGCATTTTATTCAAACTCTACATTTGACTTGGCTAGTTTTCATTAGTTACCTAGCTACCAACAAACCAACTTTTAGAAAAGTATTTTAGCAACCTAATTGACTCAATGAAGATAATTACATAAATAGTATATAGCCTGTAGGTACATGAAAACAAGCCAAGTCAAATGTAGAGCTTGAATTACATGTTGTTTTGACAAAAAAAATGGGATTTTCTACACAGAACTTGGCAACCATTCAGATCTCAATTCTTTTTTTTTTTTGAACTTGGCTCTAATTTCATATTTATGTTTTTGATGAGATTTTATTATACTTAGAGTAGGTACGGATCGCAAAGTCTGGGTATTCCGTTACTTAGCCTTGGAAGCTGATGTTATTTTCCTTGTACAAAGCAAATTTTCACCTCTTTATTATCTTACGAGTAACCGCCCTCGCTTTGCTTCGGTTTTTTTATTTTTTTTATACCTTGGGTTACATTATTGGAGTTTTATTAAGGATCCCTAATTTTTTTGAAAATATAATATGGCCTATGTTACTCGGGGATAGTGTAGCTTCCCAACAGTGAAAGAATTTTTGAAATCGGTTCAGTAGTTTCGGAGCCTATTCAATGCAAACAAAAAATCAAATCTTTCCTCTTTATATATTAGTATAGAAAACAATAGTCCTTACTTAGGACAAATGAAAAAGTAGATAACTCAGAAACCACAACCTTCATAATCGCATCAGCAAACTCGGAATTGTGGCCGTTAATTATTGATAGAATGAAACTTAACAAAACTTCAGGAGCAGAAGCCAAAATTATTTGAAAGCAAGGAAACCCTTCATAATGCTACGAAAATATTAAAACAAAGCCAAGGTGCCCTCCCCGCCTTTTACGCAGGACAAGTAAGTTCGATATTTAACGAGCTGATAATACCTCCTCGTGATATTTTTGTTATCTCTCTTAGTGCAAATCAAAATGTCTGGACTAAAATTAAAATAAATAAACAAAAGAACTATTTTTTAATTAAGCTTTTATAAGTTGTACAATGAGACTAAAAAGTAAAACATAAGTTAATAATTATATTTCAATTAGAAATAAGCTGGTTTATCCATCATCTTTAGAAAAGAATTTAATATATTATGTATAATATATACATAATATATTAAATTCACTTATAATAGTTTTAATTTTAATGAGAGTAATTCTCTAAAAGTATCACAAGACTGGTTATAAAACCAATAAAAATTAGGCATCCTATTCTTTAAATAGAAGTCTGTTTAATATGAGGCACGTGACGAGACAAAAACATTCTTCTGTAGGTGTTAAGATTGGGTAAAAAGAAATTAATAAGTAAAAAGAAACAATTAAGAAATTGGACTAGTTGACAAACAGGTTTTAACATCTCTATGAGTATCCGCGAAATTCTCGAAGACGACTGCTCGCGGGTGGTGATTAATACAACGCATCCCCCCGAAGGTTTAATCGCTAGCTGGCAACATTTTTACCCAATTTTTGGGCCGCCCCAACCCACCCCTTTCTTTCGTTAAGATAAATTATCCTGTGATCAGGATAAGAGTGTAGGTTCAAATTGCCGCCTTTAAAATTCAGCGTTCGGCCTAAATATTACGAGATACCCCTTTAACCAGACTCTCCCTGTTTTTATTTAAGGGGTTTGTTTGTTATTTATTCAAGATATGAGAATATGATAATTACGTTTTATAATTGTTTCATCAAAAATTTTGAGCTGCTATCAACCGCGCAATAATTCAATTAATTCATTGTAAAAAAGTAGTAATGAGTACTTAGTGATAAGTTATTGGTGTGTATGTATTAGAAAAATATCAGTAAAATTGTGAAAACACATTAAATATTATAATACCTAGTTAAAATAATGGGCGTTACTTTGCGGAAGTTCATTGTTATTAAATTAGCAATAATCTTTGAAACCATTCCCGAACAAATCCTCTTGTACAGGTATCTAGCACAGTCAAAGTAATAAGTCAAAAGTGCCTAACAGCAAAACAAATTTGAATATCAATATTTATGTATTTCTCGCTATTGTTTCAGTATGAATGGCGAGGGCCTGACCAATTGTTCTGCTGATCGACTCATTTGTCATTTTTGCTCCACCGCCCCCGATTCGGCACCATTCGTAATTAATTCTTTGACATCGGACCCGAAGACAACCCTTTGAGAAACATTTCTTTGCAATTATAAATCGACTTGTTTGAAGATTCGTGTTCGCTGGAGGCGATCGTTCAATACTTCTAAATTCGACATTTCAAAATTTTCAGATGTGCGTGGTTGAGATCGGGTATTATTTTTTGGGTAATATTATTGTAGGTAATTAATATTATTTAAATTCTTCATAGTTCTCCATCTCCAAGACTGAGAATACTCACTTGTTTGCCGTAACTTCTCTCACTGAAAAAAAGACCGATATTACTATTATAGATTATGATGGGTAAAAATATAGCTCCATGTTAATAAGAAGAACTAAATCAGTATGGTTTGTTTTTAACTGAAAGATATATATTTCACAAAAAGTAAAAATTTGACATGAATTTGGAATTACCTTGCAGAAAAGACTTCGCCTGTGTGTTATATTAATAACAGTATGGCCTATGTCTTGATATTATTCTAAGACTTTTCTATTCCTGTCTCGAATCGAGGTCATTTTCAACCGACTTCAAAAAAGGAGGTGGTCCACAATTCAACTGTATTTTTTTATGTTACCTCAGAACTTTCGACTGGGTGAACCGATTTCGATGATTCTTTTTTTAATCGAAGGCTGGTCCCACTTAAGTTTGAGCGAGATCTGACTAGTAGTTTTTGAGTTAATAATTAATTAATTTTGAAGTCAGTTATTTTTTTGTCAAGAATTATTGGTTGACATTTATCATTACTATTCCTTTTATTTATCATTACTATTATTTATCATTTGATTATCATCCTCTTGCCGTCCTTTCAATTCATTAACTATAATTCCCACTTAATACGTACGTACACAGCACAATAAATTGCAGTTTTGTAAGCTTTCTCGTCCACATTTGTCCACGTCACAATCTTCTTGAATAGATTACAATCGCGGAAAGGTATCGCCCACGCGTGAGCTGTACACGGGAAGAGGCTTCTATTAGGCATTGTAACTTAAGTCAATTTTAAATAGTCAGCTGTTTCTAAAACACACATTAAGAAAAATGGAATGGTTCACTAAGAAAGAGAAATTCTGGGTCAATTGTTTTCTATTAGTCCATCTATATCGATGTTTGTAAATGAAAGATATTCGAGAGAAACTATTAATGGGGTTATTTTTTAACGCAATAGATCCTATAGTCCTACTAATTCTACGCAGAATAACAAACGTTGTCTTAACCACAATGATCTAGTTTACAAAGATCTAATCTTGTTTGGCAAAAATCACCCAAGTCTTTTAATAACCCAATTCTCATTAAAGAGGAAATTCATAAACGAAGAGAGAATTCACATGAAAAAGTTAAAATCAGTCGGTGTCAAAGCACAAACATAATAAACCTAAGTGACATTCGGTATGCAGCTGCCGTCGGCTACACAAACAGGGGTAGCCGAGTTTGCACCGACATATGAGACCGCCATTCATGACACGTAACGTGCGGTTAAACGACTCTTTCGATTTTCCTTTTACTTGCTTCATCTATCTTTTCACTTATTTTTTATTTGATTTTTTTCTTTTTGTTCTTTGTTTTTGTTTTGTCACTTCTCTTTTTGTTTCTTTTATTTCTTTTAGCTCTTTGATTTTAATTTCATTTGAGTCGTGTTAATCGCCACATTCATGACACTTTGCTTTCGGTTTTACAACTCTTTTGCATTTCATTTTTCTTCGTTGATCGGGCTTTTTATCGGCCACATTTGCTTGATATCTTTCTTTTGGGGCATCCAAACATGTCTTTTTTCTTTCTTAGTCCTTTTTCTTTGGGTTTCCCTTTACAAATACTGCAAACAAATTTTAATTTTAATTCTCTTCAATGCACCTGATTGCTTCATTAGTAACACCTAAAATGATATCTAAAGGATCATGATTATTCGTTTTTGAGTTTTACATCTATGTCCGTTGTTATGTGAATTTATCTTTTCTGTCTTTAGCATTTTTTGATTGATCTTTTTTTGTTATTTTGTTGGAAATTTATTGGAGGTTTATTATTTATTTTAATGATAAAATTAGCAAAATACTTCTAATGCTTTTTTTTATTATTCTTAATCTTAATTATGCTATTTTATTGCGGTACCACTGTAATTTAATTATTATGAGAAGACGCAGGTAGAATGTGCGATTTACAGTATATTTTATATAAAGCTGCTTTGAATTTTCTTTGAGAGTATTAACAAAGAATATTCGACTACGAGTTCGAGCACAATTAATATAGAATATTCGAGTATTTTCTTAATATCTCGACTAATATATGTCGTACAGAGATCAATACAAACCAGTCTGTAACGTCCAACTAATGTCCAGGGTCCAGTTTGACGCTGGAGATTTCTTGCTCTAAACGATTGACATCCAAACAATTCCATTGTTTTGAAACTGGATCTATTTAATGAATTGGAAACCAAAGGCAACTGTGAGTAAACTTAGATGTTTTCAAATCGGAATTAGGACAACTATTGGTAAACATTTTCAATTAAACAGATCTATATATATTTTAATTGTATACAATACATAAGTTAAATATTTATTTACTTATATATTGCGCTGACTGCTTTCTACCTACCTATCTATATGTAATTGATTGATTGATTATAATTTTTATGGGTGAAGTTAATGATTATAATCTATATGTAGGTATATCTTTGTATATTTTATACTTTTTGTTATAGTTTCGTTATGCCTGTCCGCTCGTCCGTCTTCAAAGAAGAACACTTAAAAAAGTCCTAATCACTGTTATAGTTAAGTGACCCTCTCCCCCTACGCAGCTTAATGGTTGGTTTTAGATAAGTTAAAAAATCTGTGTATTATATAGACACTTACACGATTTTCCGATAATTCCATAGATGATGGTCACGGTTAGACAATTTTCATGTTAAAATTCTCAATGGCAATGGTCAGATACACATGTACAGGTTATTGTTAGAGGAGTAAGAAGTTTTACAGTTTTTTAATTCGGCTGCAACCGAAGTAATGGGCAAGTAGTGTACTACTGTTCTTTTTCTAGGTCTGGCCTATCAATATCCGACTTTTAGTTAACCAAACTGCATGTTTCCGGTAACAAAGAAGCAGAGATGTTACGAGAGTACGAGATGAGTCGTGAAATATAAAATACCAAATCGTTTCGCAGTAATCTAAATTTTACTAACAAAAAATAACCGACTTCAAAATTACTCCAAAACTACTTGTCAGATCTCGCTCAAATTTATGTGGGACTACACGACAAGCACCTGCTTTCGATTAAAAAGAGAATCATCAAATGAATCATCAAATGAACCATCAAATGAACCATCAAATGGGTGAACCGCACCCAGTCCAAAGTTATGAGGTAACAAACATAAAAAAAATACAGTCGAATTGAGAATCTCCTCCTTTTTTTGAAGTCCGTTAAAAATCACTTTATTCCCTGTCGATATGAATCTCTAGTAGAACTGTCAACGGTAAATATGAGTCTGGCTGAGATTACGAGATATGTAATCGCGATACCGATCGTTGGCTGCGAACGTCCGCATAAACCACTCGAGGTCCGCCACTCGCTCGTAAAGTAGCCGGTGCATTTCATATTGTGTGGAGAACTGTTATTATTAAATGGTATAATGTTGCTAGCTGATGGAGGTGGTATTAATCTATTAGAGTTACAAAATTGTGGCGTTAGAGGTTCGTGCACAGATACACACAAGCGCTCTTTCACACATAGCAACAACCCATAATTGTCCCACTGCTGGGCTCGGGGTCTCCTCTCACAATGTGAGGGGTATTAGGCCGTAGTCTACCACGCTGGCCAAGTGCGGATTGGTAGACTTCACACACCTTTGAGAACTTTATGGAGAACTCTCCGGTGTGCAGGTTTCCTCACGATGTTTTCCTTCACCGAAGCAAGTGATAATTAACTTGTAATACGCACATAATATTTGAAAATTAGAGGTGCGTGCCAGGATTTGAACTCGGGCCCCTTCGTTCGGGAGACCAACGTTCTAACCACTAGGCTATCACTGCTTCACAACATTTTCTTTCACACATACGCTCAATTTAACAAACATTTACATTTTCAGAGTTAATAGAAAGCGTGCAACAGGTACAAAAATATCCAGGAAACAAAAAAAATAATAATTACCTCATAAAATCTCACATAATTATCATTGTAATGTATTTAGTTGCTTCTGTGTGATGTGGAAACGAGCAGAATTTAGCATTACTATCGAATATTTATGTGGCTTAATTGACAGTGACTAAAAAAGTAAATTTCAAACATTGAAGTATAATGTCATAGAACAGACATCTCGTACAACATTGAGCCCTCGTTCTCATTGCAAAATCGAACGAATTCATTAAAAATTTTAAGCCGATCGGCGCCAATTCATTGGGACATACATTGTGTTCGCGGTGTCGGTTCTATATGCCAGTAATAATACTTCAATGGTTTCAAATAGGATTTTAAGTGCCGTAAACACCACTCAACACCACGAACTGCATTGGAGCAGCGTGGTAGAAGACTCACTAATTGTCATTTTGCAGAGTAGAGAAGAAAACTGCAAACTCACTAATGGGTTTAAGCAAATTGATTAATACTTAAACAAACTGCGAGAAAGTATTCACATCGAGGAAGAGTTTCCAACAAAACTGTCGTAACTACACACAAACTAGTGTTGTGCAAAATATAATCGATATCCGATAAAGCGTCGCATCGGTCGCTAGCCAATTAGTGACACAAATGGCTAACAGGACTGAATCGGTATTCTCGGCAAAAAACTGGAATTATAGAGCTCAGTGAAGTTGATTTTTTCGATATTAGCAAATAATAGGGCATGCAGTTGAGTTCCGTTGTGGATGGGAAATGTTTTTGAGTGTTTTGTAGACTCGATTTTAACAATACATCGAGAATTTTATTTATTGCTAGATATTATTTCGATGTTATGCATAATTATGCATATGCATAACACTTGAAATTATACATTTTGGTTCTTGAAACAAAGTGGTAACTACTGCTCTAAATTTAAGAGACATTAAAGGTAATTTTTATAATAATTAGTGAAATTGTATATAGATGACCTATTTAGTATTTGTAGACATATTAATGAGTAAATGTTTATATTTCACTTAAAAAAATGTGCACGTGATATATACAGATAGAATTAAAAGGTAAAAATATTCCGATTACAGAAAAAAAATCTCATCTTGATCATTACGTCCGTCTCATCAAGAACTTTTAGGGGATCTCATTAGACCCATCCCCATATTAGACATAATGAATGTTGACGTGAACATAATTACTGACAACACGGAAAAATCCAATTCACGCACACCACTACCAAGATGTACCCACACATCCGTAGTTAATATAAATTATCCCCCTGCAATGTATGCCACGTCTGTGTATTGTAAAGTCTTAAAAATGAGAGGACGGAGGAATCTTTAAAAGGGTAGGACTTAAGTAGGGGTGCAGGGGGGCACCTACCCCCTGAGGGGGTCGCAAACCCTTATACGGCCTACTGCGTTGTCCGTTGTTTTGGCTCAATATTCGAATAACGATAAAGGTGGGTTAAGTGTTATTTCGGGGAATTAATTCGCTTGCCTTCCTTTTTGGATGTGCGAGATGTCGTAAGAGTGACAGTGTTATTAAACTACGCAGGTGGATAGAGGATTTACTATAGATTAGCTAGTAATGTCATTTTGTGATTATTACCACGGAACATAGACAATAGTTTTATGTGCTTACTACTTTAACCATAATAATAATGAGAACGCTAAACGCTAACTCACTCATACCCCCGCAGTAGGTTTTCATCTATGTCGCGGGTGGCATGGCATAACATATTATAACACATCACAATAACACCCATGACTCGAGTACGAATATTTATCTGTCATATAAATATCTGCCAAGGCCGGGAATCAAACCCGGGACCCCTCTCTTCGCAGGCTGGATCGCTACCAACTAGGCTACAGGGTCGTCAAAGAACTATAATTAGATATATGCCCCAAAATTATTTTCACCATAATTATTTCATTAATACCTCAGGCTACGTAACTTATAATTTCTCCTATATTAATAGTGAAGTATCTAACGATAGTCTTGCACATACGGATACAGCATGCAAATTGGACATGACAAACACTAAATCATGACGACTCAGAAACAAAAATGTATTTGCTCAAGCCAAAAAAGAACACAATATTTCCTTGGTAGCACCACGTATCGGTACCAAAATGTATAAAAAATATAGTGTAGATATTCAGAAGTTATAAAACAGTTAATTCATTTATGTCATGCAATTAGTAAGACGACGAACATGAGGTCGCATTTACCCCAGTCATTACAGTTAATAATGCTTCCATATTTAAACGACTAACCTCCATGCATATTCCGAATATTTTTCACCGTCTACTCAATAATTTGTAGACTAATAATATGCTAAAAGCTCACGTACCGTACGAGGCACGGTGTGGTACAACCACCAAAGGTTCGTGCATGGATTTTAATTATTGTCATGTACGGAATACGACTTCTAATAAATGTCATTATGAAGGTACCATGGCAAAAATGTGACGAAAATCCCTGAAAATTTTACCTCACCCTTATATCCCTTTGATTTAAGATTCATTATTGAATGGACTTTGAGTTCGATCCGAATGAATTTATGCTTGTTGTGACATTGTGTAATAGAATCGCGATTCCGTGCGTGACAGTGTAGTGACGTTTAAACCTACCTGATGTTTTAAAGTTTTATGTTGATGCAGAACGCTTAGCAAGTTTCGTGGAATGTAGCTAATTAAATAACAAATGATAGTAATACAAAATATTTCGAAGGTTTTGGGGTTTCATAGCCAAATAGATTTTTATAACCTATCTAACCTAAGATGAGAACGTGAAACTAAAAGCAGGGTTATAATATCCTCACGCATGTATGTTCCTATATCATCTGTTCAAAATTCAAAATCATTTATTCATATAGGTATCACTGATACACTTATGCACGTTATTTTTTTAATCTATCAGCTTTTTGGAAAGGTGCTTTTTACTTATACTCAGGTGTTACCGCAAAACTTCTTCACTTCATTTACGGCACATTATGTTTTACTTACTAACTCTCTCGCAGTGTCTACTATTGCTATGACGGCAGTATCATCAGCAATGGTCGCTGTTATGCTATTTTTTATTTCTGGAATATCACAGGTCTATGACAGTCATGACTGGACCTAGAACACTTCCTTGTGGTACACCAGCATGTATTTATTTAAGTTCTGAGTAAGCTTCACTGTGCCTTATTCTGAATACTCTGTTAGAGAAATGTATGATTGTAATATATGTTAAAATGTTTGGGCACAATTTTGCTTAGTTTTATATTCAACGCTTCATGCCAAACCTCATCAAGGGCTTCAGCTACATCTAAAAATACTGTAGAATTTTTTTTTTGTTCTAGCGCTGCTTCAATTACATTAACGATTTTATGGACTTGATCTATTGTAGGATGTTTTTCTTTAAAACCAAACTGATGACCCAGAAATATTTTATTGTCTTTTGTAATAAATTTCAATGTTTAATAAAAGAGTTTCTCAAACACTTTTGCTATTATAATGACTTCAGTAACTTCCCTTAAGTTCGGTACATATCGTAGCCTGAACGAAGCATTTATAATGTTTGCCAATTTTATAATAGTTTTACGGGACAGATTTCTTCATATTTCTCCGGTTTTCTTGGGTATATTCTTGTAATTTTTTTTAACTTATTTGAATTTCTCGTATTACCTCTTTAGATAGCAAATAATGAGGACGAACAAGTAAACGAACATAAAGATTTCATGAAAACCCCTTGCATAGTAATCAGTATTGTCTGTAACTACGCAAATTAATAAGATAACTGGTAAAGTTACATTCGAATATCATCTTAATTACAAGCTGAATAAGTATGTAATTAGAATGGAACACAATTGGATTAAGTGTTGAAAATAAACGTATACCTCAAGAGATTTGGTGATAGAACACGCATGTCTCCCGCAATCGTTTAAGGAAGTGCCTTGCTAGTATGGAAAGAGATTGTATAAGGAGATTTTTGAGGAGGTGAGTAAAAAAATAAAATAAAAAAATGTTGGCCTGCTTAATTTACTAAACAGTGAAAAGGCAATAGTGTGTTAAGTCCTTTGTAAATTTTATAATTGAAATCGCTGTACGTTATGTTTCAGCCAATTCAATCTCAATGGTACTCGTGAGTAATAGTTTGATAGGTTAATATCAATAATCTTAAATTAAAATTTTGAAAAATCCCCGGTAGCTTTATTTACAGGGAACATAGCTAAGAACACTCTCATTAAGTCACCTTTCAGACAAAAATCTACATCAAAATCGGTTCATCCGTTTAGGAGCTACGATGCCACAGACAGACATACAGATACACAGACACTTCAAACTTATAACACCCCTCTTTTTTCGTCGGGGGTTAAAAAGTTACAATAATCAGATTCATCGCTATAATCATAACTATTTATAAAATGTACTCCATTAGTAATAGTAAAATTGCAACGTTAATAGTGATAAATGAATAAATAATTAGTGAAATGACATGACAAAATAATTTATTTTGGACTGTAAAAATCCTACTCTGATATCCTAAACGTGAAAGTTTTCATGGATTTTTGTTACTCTCACGCAAAAAATACAGAATGGATTTTCATGAAAGGCATACAGGTAAACTGTGATCTGCAATAAGGTATAGAGTTACATATTATGCCAAAAACAAGAGCGAAGCCACGGGCAGAGCGTTACTTAAATTATAATTATTGAAAAATAAGAAAAGCTTAAAGCGATAAGGCCGCCTGTTGTTTTGTACTTCCATCTTTACTGTTATTCTTGTACGATTTTATAATTTGTGGTGTGCAAACAATAAAGAGTTATCTATCTATCTATCTATCTATCTATCTATCTATCAAAACTTTTCATTCAATTTCCTTCCTCCATACATCCGTACCACTGTTCGCGGCGGCATACAATCAGTCTTACAGCTGTCACGACCACCTATGTGGGTTTTAGCACGTTGTGTGCGTTCCATATTGTGTTTATTATGTAAAAGATACCAAATACAACAAAACTTATTCTTATTTTCAGTAGACTAGTAAGATTGCAACGCAATACACGACGCTTTACGATTCACAAATAAAAATGTGTGTAAATAAAAGTCTTGTCTTGTCTAAGTTTCTTTCTTTTTCTTCCCTCTTTCTTGGTCATCAGTGATGCCTTTGGTGTTGCTGGTGTCCATGGGCGACGATAGCCACTTACCATCAGGTGGATCGTCAGCTTGTTTGCCGGCTATTTCCATAAAGAAAAAGTTTCCAAAAAGCGAGGGAATTTATTGGTATATTTAATTAAAGCACTAAATAGTCCGCGGACATCATCAGAGAATGTTTTCAATAAACACTCGGAGAGTACACATACCATGATGAACTTTAGATGTTTGACGCAATGCAAGTGCTGGTGTATATTGATGTTTTTTTTATTGTATACCTACATGTCTATTAGAGGGAGCAACATACTACGAATGTCTTATGGTATAATCACAGGTTACACTATCATAATAAAATTATGCTGTTAATGATCAACTTAATAACAATGAATTTCCGCAAAGTAACGCCTGACACTAATAACAAAATTATTAACGTAATTGGAACCAATATCGGCACGATCGGTCTTGATCCTTGGACCTCGCTAATAAACGCGCAACTTAAATCAAGTTCCAAATCTTGATCCCCGCTAACATATTCACTCGTTAAACTCATGTATCTACGAGGTAATCTTACCCGCGTTTAGATTATGCAAATCTTATACTACAATCATCAGTCAAGTTCCCAATTACAGCCCTTATCGGCCAACACACATTAACTACTACCCCGCACGTCGACCAGTCAATGTTGATACCTAATTTTAGATTAAAATACCTTATTACAGTTACAATAAGGAACTAAATCGCTTGACACAAGTCTCAGTTATGTTTAAACGGGTTTTCGTTATCGCTTTTACAGCGATGTCGCTGACGCGTGAAAAAATCGAGAAATGATCTTTTTTCCAGTGAAAGTTTGTGACGTTTCGATGTGATCTTAAGAAGTCTTTAGATTTTCTGCCTTTTCTGCCTACGCCAAACTCGCCTCTGTGTATCTGTGTAACTTAGTATAAAATGATAGGATCTTATTATGTTATTATAAAAAAGCCTAAAATTTATAAAAAATACGACTTGTCAAAACCGAGCATAATGTTATTTTTGCACATGGATATGAGTTAATGTTATAACAGACGTGGCCACCTGAATAGAAAAAAGGACTTGATTTAAGGACTTTGATACAGCAAACGAAAGACATAACCAATATTCACGACTGATTCCAGAAGAGCGGTAATTATGCTTAAATGGTAGAAGGTAACTAGGCAGGCAAAATCTTTGACGCACAAATATCATCGAAAGGGTCCTGGCGCAGGGAAAATTTTGACTCAAAGGATGGACAGATGATACTCCTAGGCATATTCTGTCTAAGTCACTAAAACATAAGTAATCAGTGGAAAAAATATTCATTTCAAAATAAAAAACACAATTAAAAATACATTATTATAGGATGAAACTTAGTTTCTATGACTCCAATTACTCCAATATTATGACTCCAATTTTTTCTTTGAAAATAGGTAATTATATAATTACGGAAACTAGGCATCTTATGACGACGGTATTTAGAATGGTATTTAGAAAAGCCCTCAGTAAACGTTACGTAATCTTTGACACGTTGAAGGCACTTTGAAAAGTGCGAGTTTTGAAAAGTTTCAGCTAATGGGTTAAGAAGAGGGGTGGAGCGGAATTTTTGGGAATTTCAGATATAATTAGAGGAGCGATCGCATTAGAGACGTCACTTTTGTTTTATGGCCACGAGGGACTGTCACGACAGTTTGTGGAACTCTTTGACGGGTGATTTTTATTGGAACTCTTTACCGTAATTCGAATTGATCTAAGTAGGTTTTAGAATTACCAAAGTACTATTATGTCTTCTGTGGAATTACATTAATATTTCAGAGAGTAATTATTATTCATTTACCCTATTGTCAAACGACTCATCGTGGTCCGGTTGGGGGCTTGAGGGCCAGTTCTTTGTTTCTTTTTTTTCTCTCTTTCTTGGCCGGCAACGCATCACTGATACCTTTGGTGTTGCCAATTGGTTTGTGTCCATGGGTGACGCTAGCCACTTGCCATCAGATGGATCTTCAGCTCGTTTGCCGTCTATTTCCATAAAAAAAGCAACAAACATCGTTACAAAACTTTCACACATAGGTAGTAGGACTTATAGGAATATTTTCAGACACAGCCTCAATGTATGCATCGTAAGTGCTCTATAATATGGTAGTTTACATCTGATAGTTTCCCATGATGTTTTCCTAGTGGAACCATCACGCACTAGGCTAGCCTTTCTGGGGCTTCGGGAGTACTGAGTATAGTAACAGTACTAGTATAGAAATCATATTGAAATTGAGCAAGTCTGTATCAGTCACCGCAAGCCGCAGTCGCACGCCGCAGTCGTAAGCCGCAGCCGCAACGCTCGAAACCATTAAGCGGCGCTACGTTTTATTTCTTCATTTCTTACAGTTTTCTCCAAAGTGGGTGTCGAAATAGACTCTTGGACTGAGAATGCAGTAGTTATAAGACGGTTATAGTTGAATGAAGAAACTTGACTTAAGACGTCTGTTAAATACTCGTTGCGTATGAACTTAACAATTTAAAAACGGGCAAGTGCGAATAAGTTGAGGATATGGTTCTGTCTATAAATCATGTAAATACATATATTTAGTATGTTCAGAAAAGTTTTTGCCTTCCCTCAAGATTGATGACGGTTCTATGATACTTATATGTGACAAATTGTAACTTTTTTGAGACGTTACAAATTATTAGTAATTTACTATATTTTTGGCGCATGACGAGTTAGAACAAATTTTTCGGGTGACCAGTTGAACCCCTAAATCTAATGGTAGATTATGTCTGCTACGGGTTTTGCTTATTTTTTAAATAGCGTAAAATAGGTAGATAGCAGTATAGCAGTGATAGGTTATCGTTTTGAGCGTATGTCCCAAACATGGGGGTCTGTTAATGTGTGAAATTGTGTTAAAAATTACGAAGAGTCCTCCGTAATGTTCTCGAAGATGAAGTCATTCAATACAAATAAGATATTATTGGGAATTACGACTTATTGCCTTTTAAATTGTTAGTAGAATGGGTGTTAGTTAGATCAATTATGGATTGTGATGATTACCATGATAATTATGATGATTACTAGCTGACCCGGCGAACTTCGTATCGATAACAATTTTTTTTCTAAAATAAAAGTAGTCTAAGTTACTCCTTGTTACATCAGCTATCTGCCAGTGAAAGTCCCGTCAAAATCCGTCCAGCCATTTCAGAGATTAGCTGGAACAAACAGACAGACAGACAAACAGACAAAATTGTAAAAAATGTTGTTTTGGTATATGTACCGTGTATACATCCAAATGCACTTACTAAAAAGTGGTTATTTTAATATTACAAACAGACACTCCAAATTTATTTATTTGTATAGATAACAATAATGATGATGATGAAAATGATGATAGACTTTATATATTGTTCTCAATTTCTAGTCAAACTCTTGGTCCTTGCTTCCGTGTATCAAATTCGATTTAAATATCATGTAACTAACGCTCTGACCGCGGCTTCGCCCATGTTTTCCAGATAATACGTACCCTATATGTGGAAGACCGCATGATGATCTATCTGTGTGTTAAATTACATGAAAAACCGATCAGAAGTTTTGTGTGAAAAAGTTACAAACATGCATACTCGTACATCCTCGCAAACAAACTTTCACGTTTATAATATTACAAGTAACCGCTTTGCTTCGATTTTCTTATTTTTTTACACCTTGGGTTACATTATTGAAGTTTTATTAAGGATCCCTAATTTTTTTGAAAATCAAATATAGCCTGTGTCACCCGGGGATAGTGTAGCTTTTCAACAGTGAAAGAATTTTTCAAATCGGTTCAGTAATTTCGAAGCCTATTCAATGCAAACAAACAATCATATTTTTCCTCTTTATAATATTAGTATAGACTAGGGCTTATATAAACACACGCAAGTGTTTCCTTTAATAGTTTTGTAATGAAACGTGTGGAACCCTAATAATGGATTTTGTATAATGCACCATAATTTTAGTAAGGGGCGATGAATTTAAATCTCTACGTGCTTTTAATCTTAATCGTTGCAGTAATTGTTGTGTTTCGTAAATTCACTCTAAGTTAAGGATAAATCTGTGTACATTTTAAAGTGATTGCAGGTTTCTCCGTCACACCTAATGTACAACTATAATAAATTATTATAAATTTATATTTCTTTAATGTTATTACCTTTTAAATAAGTTGTTACTAGTTTATCTACTGCAGTAAGTTAGTATACAACTAATGCTTATTGAATAGTAACTTATATACTTAATTAGATCTAGAAACCGATCAAACAAAATATAAGAAAGCAACGTGAATAATTCGATATTAAAGGCGACCTTGTCCAACAGACTCCAAAGACACTTTTTATTATTCCACGCAAATTGTCTCGCAAAAACCGAAAGGACACCATTTACAGAATTCGGTGACCTTAAACTAAGGGACGATCGTAACAAATGGCGAAATACGTGAAAATCCGCACCGCCAATTTATTTTTTGTCACAGGTTTGAGAATTACGAAATTCGAATCGCTTAAACTGAAGGAATTATAGAAAAAGCTCTGCGCATCTTTAAAGGTGGGCTTCAACCCTTTGGGCAAGGGGGAGGGGGAAGGGGAGGGGGAACGCACAGTAATATAGAAAACTTGTGTTAGCCCAGTTCCGCGCCTTTGTAACATCATTTCGGCTCCCGGCCTACTTGGACTTGCGGTCTTGATACTTGATTGTTACTTTATTAGACATTGTGGTTGTCATTATTTGAAAAAAAAAAAAAAATATATTTTTTCCTGAAATAAAAATATTGTTGTGAACCTATAATAATATGTAATTTATATTATATCTAACATTGATAAATAATACCATTTGTTTCAAATTTCTTGGCGTTAATATTTGCTTTACATTTGATGCGAAAATGATTCAGATGTATTTTACTATATATCAGTACCTATGTTTAGTATGATACCTAAACGTAACGTAATCATGTTCTCTTGCCTTTTATAACTTCCTTCCAATACCATTTGATACAGTACCAGATAACAGATGAGAGTTAAAGATTAAGTTTATAATAATTATAATTTATTACGTGCCACCTTCAAACATACATTTATCACAAATTACCTTTTACGTTTAGTACCTATTTGTAATCGACGTCTTTCATTTTAATAACATAAGTAATAATAGGTATCTATTATTACTGTATTGTCCTACAAGCACGCATTACAGTTTGCGGAATAAAAAAATCACAATATCTAATATAATTACGAAAATTCAAGTATCAAGATCGTTCCCACGACACTGAGCTTTATAATTTAAGAAGAAGAAACAGGCCATAAGAAATAAATGTAAAGAAGGAGAAGAAACGTTCGGAGCCGAAAGGGTTGAAAGGGGCGCGAAACACCCCCACCTGTACATATACGGCTATAGACGTTAAATACAACACATTAACGATTGTCAGGCGGTTTGTTTGTCTGTTGATATTTTTTAGAATTTATATTAAGTTACGTAATTTTGATAATGTCTTTATTAATTTGTGACTAATTTGAAACAGGGTAGGTATGATTATCAGGAGTCACAAATTTACAAATGGTAAAAAGTACAAAAATATACATAATAATATTTTTTGAGGTTCCCGTATAAATTCACAAAATAATTTATGTATCCACAAAATATGTGACGTTTAATGAATATTATGACCGTGTCTTATTATCGTCTACAATGCAAAGTTAGGTAATCTAATATTAATTATAAATTATATGTTGATATGTCAGATCAAGATAATTTAATATTACAACAATAAGATTTACAAAGATAAATATAAGTATTTTGAGAAATCAGTTATTTGAAATCACAGACAGAAAGACAGACACTTTACACAAAAAAAAGTTTCTAAGAAATGCAAGTTATACGTTATAACAATAATATACGTTAATTTAAGTAGACGTTCTAAGTCGCACAAACCCGCAGCAAGCTCCTAGCTAGGCCATTGCTGTGTTAGTGCGAATTGCTTGTGTTAGTAAATTTTTGCTCGCTTATAAATCGCGAGCATGTTCCTGAACAATCCTTTGTTTCATTAGGAACGGGGTCGCGCCAAATTGTTTGGAGCCTGTATTGATTGCTTTAAAATAATTATTTATGTAGACGTAGCTTTTATTATATACAAGCGTAACCCGTTGGTTTGACCGCGTTTTCACGGATAATTAGTTCCCTATATCTTATTCCAGACTATGGTTTACCTCTGTGCTAAATTTCATGAAAATCCGTTTAGTAATTAATACCCTAACTGCTCTTATTTTAAAAAATATATAGATACTCAGACTCTTAAGTACAGATAAAATTTGATATTAATTTATTATCTGTGAACCAGTTGAAATTAAATAAACATTCAGTGTTACCATGGTGTTATCTGAATCTTACTAAAATACATTGGCAAAAACTACATCCAAATCAGTTAAGTTGTTTCTCAGATTACTGAGTACAAGCAGAGAAAATATCTAAAATTATTTATAACGAGTAACCACCCTCGCTTTGCTTCGGTTTTCTTATTTTTTTACATCTTGGGTTACATTATTGGAGTTTTATTAAGGATCCCTAATTTTTTTGAAAATATAATATAACCCATGTTACTCGGGGATAGTGTAGCTTCCCAACAGTGAAAGAATTTTTCAAATCGGTTCAGTAGTTTCGGAGCCTATTCAATGCAAACAAACAATCAAATCTTTCCTTTTTATATATTTGTATAGATTAGAATGGTAGAATAATAAAGAATTATCATAAAAATTCTGTACTAAGGAGCGATTTAAGTAATCGACTTTGAGTTGGGGCGTATGTGTTGTTGTGTGTGAGCAATTTTATGTGTGTTTTCCTATTATCACTGTCGTGCTGTTCAATATTATTTATTTTTAGTACTGATTTACAACAGTTCATCAATTCAACCCTCATATTTCTAAAATCTGCTAAAATATGACATAATTATGCGGCCGATATTATGTCATCCGCATCGGATTTTCAATATATGATTTCATACAAATGCGGCGCGTTCGGCGCGTACGTGTGGACATAATGTGCGTTCAGCATTAAACCTCGTTACATCGTACTTATATGTGTTTGTTTGAAACACCTTCGTGATTGCCTACTGCATAGCTGTGGAGTTAATGTTTGCATATTAATGCATATTGGTCGCTACTTTACTATCTTTTTTAAGACCATACAGAACAATTTTTCTTTAATGTTACCGATGTCCATAAGCGAGGATCACTTTACCATCGGGTGATTCATATTTCGCCTGCTCACTTGTCGGCTATTTACACAAAAATAGAAAGGAAAAAGAAAGAAAGAAAGAAGAAAGAAAGAGGAATGAAAGAAGGAAGAAAGAAGCATTTATCCTGTCTTAGGTATAGCAACATGTTTACAAATGGGTGGTATATTTATATAAAATTCATCAAATACATAATGATATCTATCTATCTAGTCTATTTTCCCCCAATAAAGTATATTGTAGTCCCAAGGTCCTACCTTATTTGCTTTACAAAACAGTTCTTTGTTTCAGTAGGTATGTTCAGTAGATAACTAAAATCGTTTAACGGACGTATATTGATTACCGCTCAGTGAGTCGCGCTTTCGTTCTACATTACGTAGGGTCAAAAATTAATTAGGCTTCATTTACTTAACACAGCCTCTATAAGACAAGGTTTAATTATAAAGTAAATAATTATGCTTATACGCTCATACCATTAGGATTTACTGTCGCGATTTGGTTGAATGGACAAAAAGGCATTATAAATACCCACGACACGAAATCAAACTTTTATCTGTCAAATAAATATCTCTGCCAGTAGAACTCGAGACATCTTTATTTTTAAATGCTTACACACTCATACCCCTACAGAAGGCTTCTACCTGTGTCGCGGGCGCCATGGACGACACATATAACACATCACAATCACACCCATGGCCCGAGTACAAATATTTATCTGTCACATAAATATTTGCACCGGCCGGGAATCGAACCCGGGACCCTTCGCTTCGCAGGCAGGGTCACTACCAAGTACCAACTAGGCTACAGTCGATTATGAAACTATCAGAATGGATTTAGCGATGTGGACTGAAGATGAGGTTACATTTTAGTGGGTCTTCTGCGAGCCTCACATACACGCCTACATATGGGCGTGCGATGTGTGTAGGCGTTCCCAAGCGGTGTATGTACCTATACGATAAAAATATATATGTGATAACATAGATAGATAACTCTTTATTGTTTGCACACTACAGAATAAACAATCATACTGTATACTTTGAAAGAAATTCGGTTTACGTTTTGTTTTTGTAATTTTAAAGATGTTTATCCTTTATGGTATTATACAACATTTAGACATTTCGTCTCATAAAAAACTCAAAAGGAAGTTTTGAACAACGAAACACTCGAGATGTATCGAACACCCGTCCGAAAACGAATTACAGCCCTTTATCGCGAAAATTCCCATTTACAACAAGCTCCTAGTCTACAAAGACGCTAAAAAAACAGATGAAACTCTTCCGAGTATTCTCCAATCGAAATTCAATACCAATTAAAATGGTCCATTTTACCCCCACTTCCCCGGTTGTCAGTGGCTCTTGAGATAGTATTTAAATTAAGGAATATTCCCATTGACTCGTCCCGAGCGACTCATTTAAATTAAGCTTTTTGAAAAAGTCTCATATCTTCTTTACGCGAGGCGCACCGGTACATCAAAAGGGGTGGGAGGGAACGGGTAAGGTATTTTTCTTAGAGGGGAGGAGGGGGCAAAAATGCGTAGACTCACACACTTGTGCGTGAGTAAATACCGACGCACACAGATGCGCTGTATGTAAAACACTTTAAGAAGCAGTGAAGAAATGCGAGACGCTTAGCGACTACAGGGTGTTTTTCTTATGGGATAATTAAAGGTTCTGTCTTATTTTCGAAGATTTTTATATTGATATTTCGTCCACATAACTCCGAGAATAAAAGTTATTTACGCTTATAAATACTTTCTTCAATTTGAGGCACTGTTACTCAGTTAAAAAATGATATGATCCTAAAAAGAATGGAGTAATGTGTGTTTAAATAATTTTAATACGAATTTTATCCAGTATTGTTTATTCTTTGTGTGCTATGTAATACTATAATAGATACTTCACACACATAATTATGTTGTCATACACATAACACATCTCATAAAATTGACATGTTGGTCAGTGATTGCAAATTTAGGCTGAGTGCTGTGTAAGACCCTTATATAAAGACCTAGATATACATACATTATAAGAATGCTTAAAATAAATTCTTTGATGAACGTCATTGATTGTACTTTTTTCTTTTGTAGTGCACTGCAGGCTAAAGATGTTGTAAATTAAACAACTTTTTTTTTATTCGTAAAAATACAATAATGACAAAACATATTATAGTAATAATGACATCTCATTAATTTTTCAGTTATTTTACTCCTAACTGAGATTACCACCGATCCGCACTGGGGCAGCGTGGTGGAGTATGCTCTAGGCCTCCTCAAGAGGAAAGACCCGTCCCCATAAGTGGGCCACGGTTTAAATGAAGCCTATTGACAATAATGGCGTATATGCCAGGAAATAATCACATCACTTAGTAATAAAATTTTTTTCTTGAACACCCTATACCTTGGGGGTAAAAGCGAAAGGGTTGCGGAGGCGATCGCCTCCCCGGGGTGTCCACCGCCTTCTTACAACCTTTTTACAGTGGGGGTGCAGAGTAAGCGATGATAGAGACTGCGGTACAAAGGGCCCTGTGAAGATTTTACATTCTAAGGAATTATTTAAATTTCGATATAAATCATGCCATTTATATTGACCTATTTAGTTAAAGGACATTTTTAGGTATATTTACTAATTAATTGATTTGGATCGCGAAAACGTGTTCTAATTGAGTTATAGATGTGCTCGGATATACCTTAATTTTAATCTATCCAAGGTCTATAGATATATAGAATATTGAGAAAAGCTGTAAGATTTTGTAGTCGAAGAATGCGATAAAACCCATTCAACTATTATTACTTAAACCCCAATTGTATTAACTGCTCCTGCAAATAGGAAATCCCTTTTGGAATATCCTCCTTTCTACTTAATATGATAAATGAGAATGTTTGTATAAGTACTTGCTCTGTCATACAAAAATTGCTGAACGGATTTTCATGAACTTTAGCACAGAGGTAGACAATGATTTGAAATAATATATAGTGTACTCATTAAGTCTAATGGTATTTATTAGGTAAGTGGTAAAAGGTAGCTCGAGCGTAAAGTAATTCTTGGAGTTTTCCAAGTAGAATTTGTGAAACATTTAAGTCATTTGGCTGTAATCAATACATGTAATAAAGATATAACTATTAGGGGTAGGTATTTATTCATGTCATAATTATTTGAGCACATCGATAAATCGCAACTGTTATCATGAAGGACTCCCCGTTGGAGGGCTTCGCAGAGTATAAGAGCTTTCCCCGCATTAGTCCACCCTACCCCAGCGTGGGAGAGTAAGCTGTAGGCCTATTCAGTTATGAGAAGGAAGATCATGTCTTGGATCACTCCAAGTTGCACTGCTAATGAGTGAGTATGTGAAAAAAATATGTTAAACTTTTTTTAAACACAATATTATCCAACGTGATAATGCGACAAACACCGACAAAAAAAGAACTATTATTAATTTTGACAAAACGCACAGAGTAACAAAAACCGAGTACCTCTTAGAATAATTATTAATCTGTATCGCAGCTCTGTCAGCAAGTCTCCGTCGCCAAGAATGTTGTATTAGCGGGGGGTGGGAGGGGTGTAATTGCAAAATAAAATTAGCCGGAACGGGTACGTGCTCAATTTGCGTCACCCACCAGTCCCAGCACTGATTTGTTTTCGTACCAGCCGTCCTACTCTATGCCTGTGTTCTGCAGATCCTTAGCCTATATATTATTGATCCGTGTCTCCACCTTATTGTTCTTGCGCTATGTTCCTGCTTCGATTTCATATTAAATTTATTAGATTGATTCCTTGAATCTGTGAATATATGTGGATCTCTTCAAGAGTCCCTTGGTTGTGAGTGGCAACAATAAGACGTAAAAATAATGAATGTATCGTCGTTGCGACTTTAAGACCTCTTATGTGTTATGTGCCACTTTTGGCAAAATCACTTTTTTTACGTCAAATGATTCTACATTTTGAAGCACTAGCGAATTCAAAAACTCTCATGTGTGTACGACGTTTCCATCGTAATTTATTCACCAAATTCAAAATCACCTATGTGCTTGCTAAACAAAACTTTATCGATTTTTATCGATTCCCTCAAAAAGCTGATTTTACACATAAGAGGTCTTAAAGTCGCAACGACGGTATGTTGAATCACTTCGGATGTCCATAGGTTGTGGCATAGATGTACATAAAATGGCGCTACTCACTCATACTTCCATGTATCGCAGATGCCATGGACAACATAAATCTAGATTGAAAAATGAAATTTAAATTTCATAACGCTTTCTGCTGGTAATCGAACGCAAGACCTTTTGAAGTCCGGCATGGTAACTTTACTACCTATGTGTATGTATGACCATAAAACACTGGCTAGAGTTTAATTTGCTATTCTCATATCGTTTTATATGGAGAGTTAATATATAAAATGACTATTTTTATGCCCGTTTCTCTAAGTATGCCATCTGGAGAATAAAGAGTGGGTTAGTGTGTGAGGGATAAGGGAGAAAAAGTGCAAGTATTTTATTATATTGCCTCATCAATATTCACATTTTCCTACACCGATACTCTAGAGCCATTAATAAACTACCGCTTTCTCCAAATGAAGGTATGTTACTATGTTCCTATATGTTAGCACAGAAGAAATAATAGAACATATTTTAGTTAGGTATTTTTAGTAATTAGGTATTTTTAGTTGTAGCAATAATTAGTTTGTTAGAACAAAAACAGACCGAAGACAAGACATTCCTAGCGTACTCGGATCTAGCTGTCGCGAATAGTAATGAGGGCACTCGTTAACTTTTCATCTGTGGAGATAAAGGAACACACAACACCCTCAACACATACATACAAGTCATACAACACACACACATGACAGGCGTGACGCCACTCATATTCTTGCACTAGAATTTAATACACTGCCACACTGCGACACACGCAAAATATTGCCCGAGAAACGTCTAACCAGGAAACGAACCTGGGACCCCATACATCCGGAACAGTCACTATCATTCAGACTGCAGGCCCAATATTTTATAAGTTACAAGGTCCAAGATTATCTTCGTTTAATCATCAAAATTAGGATTTGCGCGCCTCAGCTTTGAAGTTCAAATTGAACTGGAATCCTTTGCTGGAATTAGTAATATTGGAGGCATACTAATACGCATGGCTAGGTACCATCCAAATAGGAGGGACTTGGTGCCATAGATTCTTTCGATCATCAGCAGGATTTACCACATGTACAGTTAGCAGACCAAGAATGGGATATTATACTAGTGTGTTCAAAAAATAACAGGAATTTTCAAATTTTGCGGATTTGCAGAGCATGATTGTAAAAAACTTTTTTTTTATGTTGACTCACATGGCCCCATAAGTATGATAAAATTTTCAGCTGTATTCATTGAGTACTTTTTAAATAGTAGCCGCTAAGGTTAGACGTGTTTTTATCCAATTGTTGTGGTAATGAGCGATCGACACCTTATCTCTTGATAAGTGGTAATATCTGACCAATCTTTCTTGGAGTCATCAAGTTTAAATATTAATTTTTTACTCACCCTACGTCGAGACTAATTGCAGTGAGATCAATCTTGATAATCTGTTTTAAGTTGTCGAGGACTTCGGTAACTTTCAATATTCCATATTGCATCTAATAAAAGAAAATATAAAAAAAAAACTTTTAATTTTCGCTAGACAAACACAACATTATCAAGGAACTAAAGATATAATTATCATGATTTTCACAACAATTAACAATATACACGATCATACACAAGGTTGACTTGACATCAGTTTAAGATAAGAGGATGATGACGTCATAAAGTCATGGTGGAAAAATCGTAATGAATGCAGTAAAATATTAGCTGTGAAGTAAAGCGGGAAGCGACTTACGTTGAGCCGCTTAGCAGGAATGAATATTATAGCAGGGAACAGAGGAAGCCGCAGCCTGTACTTGGAGATTTTTCCTACATCTATACTATTTCTTTATTCAGCTTTCAACAGCTTCGTACAGCAACTAAGGCAGGCTTAGTTATTATTACATTATCATACCATAGGTTTCAGTGCTATACTGCCTAATTTGTTTTTGGATTTGGTTATAATTTAATCCGTTGGTGGCTCACTGTGGCACTTTGGCTTTGACTTTGCTTTTGGTCATTATTCATTATTGGTCATTAGGGAGAATTAACTTGGCCAGTCTCCCAGGTCAATCATCACAAGAGCTAGTGATTAAGGAGATATTTCTGCAGCTGAACTAAAAAAAGAAAAAAAAATATCTAGAACTCTAGAGAAAACGCTCATTATCACTATATCACTTACAAATGTAACAAAATAAAAAAAAAGTTTGACAAAATTTATACTGCGTTTAAAGCTTACAGGGCAACATAAACGTAAAGTTACAGAAATAAAAGACAAAAGAATGAACGTCTATAGAAGGCAATCTATAGCGAGTTGAGAACGCCGTCAATATGCCAGTGGAAGAGCTATCTATACCTATAGTTCTTCATGCTTTAGTTCCGTCTATTGAAAACAGATTCCCGTAGTTAGTTGACAGGAATAAGCAGCGAAAATCCCTGGAGCGATGAAATGTCCCGGCCGTGATTTCATCCGCGGGAATGTTAAAAGTCGAAAGTTTCAGGGCCGAGCTGCGGAGTCAATGGCTTTTTTATTTTCGCGTTTTCTTTCCTTTCCGGTTCAACTTTCCCCAAGTTTTATTTTGAGGAAGTTCCACGAGTGTCAGTTTGGCGTTCGCTCCGCAATTTTCCATGGCTCGCGCTGATAATTGCGGCCGCAGGTGGGAGATTTTTATTTTCTTTTCCATTCCACTCCGCTGTTTAATTTGCGTCGATATCACTGACTATTTCTATCTACTGTCTACACATACATTGAACACATAACACATCGGTGACGATGTTATCTGATCTCCACCCATTTACAGTGACGCACGCCCACTCGTGTGAACGCCCACCGTATGTCCGCCACACATGTATATATGTGCCCCAGTTACGTGACGCAGCGTATGTGCGTCACACATGGGCGTACGTGCTCATTGCGCATGGCAGGGCGTGGCCTCCCCGCCGTTAACGTTCACGTCACGTCACTACCACCGTCACGGGCCTCTGTGTGCGAACCAACGTGACAGCTATTTATTCAGCCGGCGACTTCGGCGTAACGATAAATGAGTTATAATTTATTTTTACTCGAAAAAGGAAGGGTAAGGGAGGCTCCGCTTGTAATTAATGGCGAAATTGGCTATTCCGAGTATTCGTGAGCCGGTAATGAGGTGAGATTGAGATTAAAACTCGGGTAAATGAGCTCTGTGAAGGATTAAGGACGGAAAAATTGGGAACGCTGCTGGTGGATATATTATTTATGATTTCCGTTTGTGAATTCTCGAATCCCAAATTTTAAGCCTCATGTCTAAAAGAAAACAAAAGACTTAGCTATATGCTCCTATATAAAACTTGTTTAATGTTCTATGCTCTATAGCAACACAAATGAGGTTTTTCGTGTTCGTTGAGATCTCTTGGTATTGGCTACTGAAACTTGGTTTTGACTTTACGCCAGTGCGGAAATTAGAGAAAGTCACTAACGGTTATTTAAATCGCTCCCTAGTACAGAATTTGTATTTCTTTACTAAGCAGCGCTTTAAGTAACCGTAAGTGACTCTAAGTTGGGGCGTAAGTACTGGAAAAAGGGAGAACAACTACTGGGCCTGATACGCTAAGTTTTTATTCCCATTTGCTTCGACCAAGACGGTTCCAATTGTTACATATTAGCAGTTGTTATGCCATGTTGGAGGCCTTCGAGTGGAATATTTTCCTAACTTGGGTTGGTCATTTCATGCAATCCAGACATTGGAACAGCATGGTGGAATATTTTCTAATCCTACTCAGTTATGATGAGTGACCTTGTAACGAGGTGTAATACCTCGTTCAATATTCCTTGGCTGGTAGATGCATTTTTCTTCTGATCTTTTAAAACGTGACAGGTTGGTTTTCAAAAAATGCATCTGTCAGCTGGGTTCCGATAAAGGATGGGACTAAAAACGTTATTTTAATTTTGGATACTTTCAACAGTTTTGTTAACAGTGCTTACGTAATATTATTGTTAATTTAATACTATGTATAAAGGCTATTTAACCAATTAAACAATATAATACTTTGAAAAATCGGAGTTGTGCCTCCTTAATTGATTTACCTACCCCGCCCTGAGAGCCTTACATAATACTTGTGGAGGATCACGGACCTAAAAAAAGACGGACGTAATCCCAACAACAAATTCAGTGAAGCACCTATAGTAATACCAACTCTCTATTCGTACAAGTACACACACCCACACATTGACACTTCACTGCTTCAATCGTGAATCAAAAATTACGCACACATGGTAAGCGGGCGGCCATTGCTATGCTTCACTCTCGATTAGATGAAGTTACGTCCATATTTTTCAGGTCCGCGTGGAGGATCTATACCCTCACAACCTCTACACTGTACTGGGCGATCAATGGATTGATACTGCGTAAACGACAGAGAATCGTAAGTATAAAGAGAAGAGTAAGCTAACTGTGTGAACTATTTATTTAATCTTCATTACCCGACTGCCAGGAAGGGTTATGTTTTTCGCACGTATCTTATATGTTTATATGTCTGTAGGTATGCATGTAATATTCTTTATTACTTAATATCTTACAAACCGCTGAACGGATTTATCTAATTAAGGTATCGTTCGATTCGTCCTGATAACCCAAGTGTTCTTAGATAAGTGAAATTAAAAAAAACAAATATGATGGTTGTGAGATGCCATTGTTTGAAGTATCAAAAAATAAAAATAAATTATATAATGCAATATGGGTATCAAATTAAAGAGATCAACATAAGGATTTCAAAAAGGTATAACATGATAGCTTTTTTATAGCAGGCGGTTTTTTTTTTAATTTTTAAATTTATACTAGTTATACAATTTACATATAGCTAGGTTTACAAGGGCGAACTTAATGCCTATTGGCATTCTCTACCATCATCATCCAGGATGATGGTGAGATCTTGTCGTTGGTGACAATAGTATTGTAGTGCATTGCAATAGTTTCTCATAAAAATAGTAAACATGAAAAAGTAAAATTATAATACGACCCTAGCAAATGAGAAAATTGCGACTATAATAGTGATGACTATAAAAACCTATAAAATAACTGACACGAAGAACGCTTTCAGTGAGGAAATTGGTGACAAAGTAACGTTCGAAAAGTCACGTACACTAATAAATCTAATTTGTGACAGTGTCTGGTTCGTGTGACATTCTGTCTTTAAACAATAATAAAGATCAATAAAAGGGCTTCCATTTTATTAATAGCTTTTGGTAATTATTCCTTTTTTCTTCTCTCTTTCTTGGCCGGCAACGCATCGGTGATGCTTCTGCTGTCGCTGAAGTACTTGGGCTACAATAGCCACTTACCCACAGGGTCTTTTATGCCGGTACTTTTTATGTTCATTTATTTTAAACTCGAATTGTACCTAACTACGAACATAATGCTAGCTGTTGGCTGAACGCACGCCAATGAAGTATAGTTAGTAAAAATGACATATTTGATATTAAAACCGATAAGTAAGTACAACCAAAACACAAAATGAATATCACGAAGTAAACGAAACATAACATACATATTGTAATTTGTAATAGAGCATGACCTATTCCCATACATATTTTTAATGTGACATAATCCAATTAAAATCGATTTATTGTTACACTAATATAAATCTAACGCAATATGATACTAGACTTTGTATCTTTAAACTTAAGATCGAAAATAGTCAAACGCGTCTAGTATCACAGTAATGTTGACAAATGGATACGCAGCGGGTAGTAGGGTGACCATTAAACAGTGTCAGAGTAACGTAAGGAATTCAGGTAGTGCGTGTGACGGATGGACTGTCCGCGTTACGCACAACGGGCGGTCTCTGTATGGTTTGTTTTGTAATAGTAATTGGTACATTTGTATAGACTTACCTCCCAACTCAGAGTCACTAACGGTTACATAAATCGCTCCTTAGTAAAGCAAAAGCAAAGCAACAACCCATAATTGTCCCACTGCTGGGCTCGGGGTCTCCTCTCACAATGTGAGAGGGGTATTAGGCCATAGTCTACCACGTTGGCCAAGTGCGGATTGGTAGACTTCACACACCTTCGAGAACTTTTATGGAGAACTTTCAGGTGTGCAGGTTTCCTCACGATGTTTTTCTTCACCGAAGCAAGTGATAATTAACTTCTAATACGCACATAATATTTGAAAATCAGAGGTGCGTGCCAGGATTTGAACTCGGGCCCCTCTGTTCGAGAGACCAACGTTCTAACCGCTAGACTATCACTGCCTTAGTAAAGCATCACTATACAAATACTGTGCTAAGGAGCGATCAGGTTATATCTATTTATTTATTTATTTATTTAACAATTTATTGTTTGTACACCATAAAACAATATACATAAGCACAAGAAAAGAATACAAAACAATGGGCGACCTTATCGCTTTAAAGCGATTTCTTCCAGGCAACCCAGTAACAGAAAGAAAACAGCAAGAAAATAAATTGGGTACAGGCGTACCTACCTAAGGTAAAGTAAAGATATAAAATAAAAGTATTTTCCAATGACAAACATACCAATAATAAGAGCAGTGATTAGGAGTTAATGAAAGACAAGAAAAGGGAAAAAAGAAAGAAATATGACAGGTTAAGAAAGAAGATAATGTTCTTTAAATAAATTTTTAAAAGAAAACACATTTTCAGCTTTTCTAATCGATAGTGGTAGTGAATTCCAGAGACGTATAGCTGTGAGAGTGAAAGATTTATGATAGAATGAAGAGGTGTGTGAAGGGGTATGTAAAGTAAGATTGTAGGAAGAACGAAGTAAGTGATTGTGGGACAGATAACGATATTCAAAGTTATCACGCAGATATGAAGGAGCTAACGGATTAAACAGCACAGAGTATAGAGCAGTAAGTATGTGAGAATTCCGGCGAAGACGAATAGGAAGCCACTTGAGTTTAGCGCGAAATTCAGAGACATGAACATAAATATGTACGTAAACCAAATATGAATCTAATACATACATTTTGAAGACGCTCAAGCTTATTTAGTTGCTCCTCAGTAAGATCAAGATAACAGGAATCGGCATAGTTAAGAATGGGTAATAGTAAGGAAGTAGTAGAGTAATTCTAGTGGGCATGGGGAGAAAATTTCTAAGTCTACGCAGACTACCAACCGCTGCAGTTATTTTTTGCTAACTTGATTAATTTGTGGTGACCACGACAGAGTGGTGTCCATTAGTATTCCTAAATTTCTTACAACTTTGGAGTATGGAATATGCACTCCACCAAAAAATATTCTAGGGAGTACCAGCCAATAAATTTTACTAAACAGTCTCGAACTACCAATAATAATAACTTGTGTTTTATCTGGATTTACTTTAAGTCCGAATGATTGGGCCCACTTAGAAATATTGACTAAGTCAGAATTCAAGTCCGTAACCGCCTTTGATAAATTCGAGAGTGACGCTTGCGTATAAATTTGTAAGTCATCTGCATACAGGTGGAAGGACGAAGTTTAAGTATGGAACAAATCGAGTTGATGAAACTGGCAAAGAGAAGAGGAGACAACACGCCACCTTGCGGTACGCCGGCAGACAGAGCAGACCATGAAGAAGAAGCGAACTTATCTACTTCTCATAAAAAATATTTTTCATCGGGATTTAGGTAAATTATGTAAAATTTTAGTCCCTTAAGATAAGAGGAAGTACCTATTTTTCAATTTAGCTTGCAAGAGACCGTATAGGCTAACAAACTTACAATGATATTAAAATAATGTAATTAAAATTAAAACCCCCGAAAGTTTTATTTACACTAAACATAGCAAAGAACACTCTCGATTAAGTCACCTTTGGTTTGGGGGCTTCGATGCCACAGACACATACAGATACACAGATACATAGACACACAGACACACAGATGTACAGACACGTAAAACTTATAACACCCTTATTTTTGTCGGGAGTTAAAAAGACTTTAATCGCTTTGAAATTTAATTGACCTAACTAGGTTATTAGATTAACTAATCTGTGATTACATGAAAACCAATGACGTCCCGGCCTGAATCGAAAACCTATGATCTACACAAAAATGTAACAAAAACACACATAACCCGACCCTTTGTCCGTTTGGAACCCAAGACCCGTTTGGAATCCGATCATACACAAAAATACGCATAATAAATAGCGCTAAAAAGAAAAAAAAGCGCCGAAACTGTGTACGCGAGCATGGTAATAATTCGTCTTTTGTCCATCACATAATCATCGAACCCAAGACCCGTTTGGAATCCGATCAATGAAGATAATAATCTCAACCGTTTCAGAACTAGTAAATTAACGTCATCGGAGCAGGAAGATCTCTGTCATACAGCCGCCTCCAGGCATACGCACCCTGACTGGAAGTGGCATAAACGCACAATTACTCTAAACGGCTCAATACTTGCGCAACTGTTACGTGGACGTGTGACGTGTGACGTGTGCCACTGAATGGGTAAATTACTGCAATCGCTGCAATCACAGGGGTTTATGTCAAATAGAGGAGGTTAGGGAATAAGATGGGTTAAGGTAAATTAAATTATAATATTATTATGATAATTCTTTTTTTCAGAAATAAAAAGGTCATCCTATAGGCCAAGCTAAATCTATCCTGCAAGGACAAGGTTATAGCGAAGGTGTCAGTTCTCTAAGTTATGTACCATCCAGTTTAATACTAAAGGAACTAAAATCGGAACCCATAGTTTCGTCATGTCTGTCTGTCCGTCTGTCCGAAGCAAAGCGGCGAGACCCTTTGTGCTAGTAAGCTGTAATTTTTCAAGGATATACATATTTATTAGAACTCCAGAATCATAGAATATAGGTAACGTGAGGATGAATTTTTTATTCGTCGCGTACCTAACGGCGGTTACCTACTACCTTTAGTATGGGGTATCGTTGAAAAGTTCTTTTAAAAATATTATGGGTCTTCTTAGACTATTTTTGGAATTAGGAGTCCATTCGTGTCCTCCCCCCTGCTGGCTAAGCGGTTGGAGTTGCACAACTGAAAAATTCTCAAAAATAGGTTAATTATGATGAATTTACAAGGAAGACTATCACGGCTATGTTAGCTTAAGTAGTTAATTAGTAATAGTCTATAAACTTGCTACTTCGAAACCCTACATTGCGCGTGGTCTGACACGCATTTGCCCGGTTTTAATCAGCCTAGCTAGTTAACACCCTCCTTTTTATAGTCGACTGTCAATTATTTTATATAACTTAAAAATTAAAAATAACGCTACACACACATATCCCCGCACTAGGATTCCCTGTGTCGTGGGTCCCATAGACATCACACAAAAACAATTATACACACACGCAGACCGAAAAAATAAATTCAAACTCATCATTCAAATTTCCGCCTCGCTGGGAATCGAACCCAGGACGCTCGGCAGAGCGATCCGGTATATAATAGTAACCATTACGTCACGGTCGTCGGTTTCAGTCGACTTTCTTAAAGCCAACCATTCCCCAACATGATATTACCTTAACATACACCAGTCCAAATCATAGGTCTATATAAGATAAGTGGCAAAACTGGCAAATATGACGAAATGCCTGCGGACTGCGGTTCACAGCACTGAGTAGATGTGGCATAAACACACAATTATACGTGAACGGCGCACTGATTGCTCTCAGACATGTTGTGACGTGTGCAACTGAATGACTTGATAACTGCAATTACATTCAGATCTGTGTCAAGTGTTGTCGCTGTGGGGAGGTCAGGGAAAAATACACCTGGAGAAAAATACATGAAAAATAAAGAGTGTGGTAGCTTTAGTAACAATACTTGTTTTAGTTCACATCGTAATCCTTAAAAAATTAAATATTATAATGTTTCTACTATTTTTCCGCATAATTTTAAAGTAAATGAACAATAATTCTGTTTCAATTATTGTATGAAAACAGCCCATGATGGATGTATCATAATTAATTACCCAATTTTAAGTAGACAATAGATTTACGAAAATTCATAAGATTTACTAATTCTTGAAGGTGATTATGTCACAGGCCTCTCGAAAGAACACAGTAAGTTTAGACATTTTGCATAATCTCCACACTATTACCCCAGGTTCCCCTAAGCAGCCTTAACCGCCGCAAGCATATGCGCACTGTATCATTATAGACTCGCACGCGCATTAACTGATTGCATATTGTGCGTATGCTATACAAACGGGCTTACGTATATCAAGTTTAAACTCGTAAATAGCCATTTATAGGACCTATACTGTGACCTGGGCTACTATTGTGATCGGATTGTCATTTATTTATGGATAGTGATATTTTATGACATAGGTTTAGCTATAGGTTACGCATTCGTGTGTGAGGGTGATATCTCCCCATTAGTTACAGTTTAAATAACTATGTTCTTATGTAATGAATTCATGAACAATTGTTGGGAATATTTTCTGATATATATATATAAATTAGCGTTTGAGTCATCGATTTCTAAAAAACCTAGTGATGGATGGTTTGAGTCCAAAATAAAAACAATTAGTACAGGGTGATAAGTTATCAGTGATGACTAACCTAATCAAACCCTATTCACCCTTGTGAGAAACAAGACGTCAAACAACGTATAGCAAAAAAAAAAAAACAAAAACATAAATAAGCCGTCAAACTGTCACTTGACCGCAAGCATTTCAATTTGTCAACCTGTCACCTGTATTGTCAGCGGCTGACAAACGGCTGACGGAGTGCGCGTGCGCCGCTTGTTTATGAATCTTTTGATTATGTCTGCTTCGTATTGCGTAGCCTGTGCTGTTACCTTATTTGGAATACTTAGTTAGGTACATTATGTCGATTTGATTCTGGATGTGGGGAGATGTTATATGATATTGTTGTATGAGCCACATGGCGAACAATGCGCAGGTTTTGATATTTTACTTTTTAATAATGCACCAATGATATTATAATGAAAAAAAAGAGGTAGATATGTCACTAGTGCGCCGACGATGAAGAGCGCAAGAACAGGCAATTGACTGTCTGCTCGTAGTCGTTCTGTCAATACAAGACGATACGAACCCTTTTGTTGTTGTCGGAAGTGCTTGAAATTTGAAATACAACGTTAAAATGCCTTCGTATATTAAACCAGTGTGATTGGTGTAGTGAAACAAAAGATAAACATGTGTGTGTTGTAGCTCTTTTCGGAATATATTTTGTTGATTTTTAAGGGTATAACGTATCTATATTTTTTAAATGTCATAGACAATGCACTATATCTTTTGTCTATGATTATAAACATAACTTATCATGAATTGTGTAGGTATATTTTGAGCCAACAACTTACGTATAAATATAAATAAATGTCATGATATTGTATGGTTACTAATTCATAACAAAATCGATACATCGTCGTTGCGACTTTAAGACCTCTTATGTGTTATGTGCCACTTTTGGCAAAATCACTTTTTTACGTCAAACGATTCTACATTTTGAAGCACTATCGAATTCAAAAACTCTCATGTGTGTACGACGTTTCCATCGTAATTTATTTACCAAATTCAAAATCACCTATCTGCTTGCTAAACAAAACTTTATCGATTTTTATTTATTCCCTCAAAAAGCTGATTTTTTACACATAAGAGGTCTTAAAGTCGCAACGACGACATACTTATTAGTCGTGACTATAACCTCAGTCATCACTGCCAATTCAATACACCCAGTTATTTAAAAAATAATTATTCAACCAAAACTATTCATATCAGAACACTATTCAAAACCTCTGAAAAAGTTGTTAAAATGTAGTAACATACATCTATTGTTAAATATTGTAAGAAGAGGTAATTCGTTCCACGAAAGTGAGTTCTTTATTATAATAGCGAATACGTAACTGCATAGGTATATTATTCATTTATAATACTCGGATTTTAATTTGTTCTTCACAACGGAATAATTTGTACAGAAATTGAAAAAATCTATAATTGTTGCACTGGATAATACATCTGAAAATAATAAATACAATTTTTTACCGATATAGGTAGGTTTCGGAATTATCTGTCTGTTACGTTTTTATGTGAAAACCGTTAAACTAATATTAAATACTTATCATATTTAAAATTAATTACAAGATTCACTAAACTTAATGGATAGATCTTTATATCCTTTTCGTAGTTCTCTAGTTAACATGGGTTGAGAATATTGTACAACTTTATTTATTCTCAAAGGTTTTGCAATAAAGATTAAATCGAAGAGATACATTCGGAACTTTTTAGTGTCAATTATTACAGGTAAGTTACTACTTTAACAGTACAGGTTATAGTAAAAAAAATCTCGGAATCACAACATTTTATAGAACGCCTGATTACTGAGTAACATTAACAACGTAAAAATAAACGTAAATATTAGTAAACTTACAAACGTAAAAATTAATTCCCCCAACGCGAAGTGTGGACGGATTATTAGTTTCATATCATAACAAGTTGTTCAATACAACAGTGACGCTATTTAATATCTAATTTCAATTTGTAAAAGCAATTCTATTATTAAAGTTCGCCTGCAAATATTGCCTGCATTGTATTTTGCGAAGAAAAACTTACTGCATCAATAGTCTGGCGGATTATTTTTTGCCAATTTAATGTATGATAAATTCGGTCAGTGACTTTCTTTATCAATATAACAGTATATTGTTATAATTGTACTGTAATGTAGAACTATAATTATTAGCACCTCTTACTTAAGTACTTAATGACAGGTTGATATAAATAATAATAATAATAATAATACACACTCATACCCCCGCAGTAGGATTTTACTTGTGTCGCGGGTGGCACGGACGACACATATAACACATCACAATCACACCCTGCACCCGAGTACAAATATTTATCTGTCACATAAATATCTGCCCCGGCCGGAAATCGAACCCGGGACCCCTCGCTTCGCAGGCAGGTTCACTACAAACTAGGCTACAGGGTTTTTAATTTAATTGTAAGCACTAATCGATTTTTTTACTAGTACCGACGCTATCATAACGACATTGTTCCTATTTAGCATTCTAAAATACCAATTATTCAGTGTTCTGAAATTAATAAACAAATATTATCACTGTACCTATTTTCACAAAATGATCTTATCATCAATCACACATTATAATAATCTAAATTTTACCAAAACAAAAAATAACCGAATTAAAAATAACTCAAAAATGACTCGTCAGATCTCGGTCAGATTTAAGTGGGACCACATGACAAGCACCAGCTTTCGATCAAAAAAAAATACAGTTGAATTAAATACCTCCTCCATTTTTGAAGTCGGTTAAAAATATCGCTGTCTGTTGAAAGACAAAAAACTACACAATGTTTGTGTGGTTATTACCAGATAGTGATTCACAAGATAGGTTGAAAAATAATGAAATAATGTACAAGGAAAATATGATAAAAAAGTAGATTATAGTAGTACATATTTAAAATTTTTCGACTTGGTTACACTCAACTCAAAACTCGATCTACGGACAAAATAATGAACTTGTTGCATTTCATAATATACTTCTATCATTACCAATACATTAATATCGAATTGATCATACAGAAATACATTACAATGCGTCGATGAATAGGTAGTTCGTCTCTCTAAACCAACGGCGCATTCGTCACGAATTTCGCAATGTATTGTTCGAAGCAAAAAGTGGAGTAAACGACATTCATAGTTACTCATTACAAAAGAAGTTTCACTTCCTCGCCGTCACGTCGCACGATCAAACGGAAAATATTTACACGGAATTAATAAGACCAAAACTCTGTTAGTAAGCGAATGTGTTGCATAAGTTAACAAAGTAAATAAAAGTTGGCAGCGGTTTGGTAATAAGAATACGATGAAATAGACATGTATCAAATATACAGTATATACATTTATTTCGTAGATGTATTCATAAAGGTGACCTAAAAGTTATGTAAGATTTGGATGAATCAGAAAACACAGTTTTCTTTTTTAATTGTTTTATTTAATTGAAAATAAAGTAAATGGAACAGTGTTATGTAATGTAGAGCAGAATATGGCGGTCAAAATACTCATTGCTCTACCAGCCTAATCTTTGAAGAAGTATGATCCAATCAATACCATTGTATACGACATGTAATCAGTGGACATAAAATTTTCATTCTTTTTCAAATATTTTTCATTAATAAAAGTGAGAGGTACCACGTCTCTATTTTTATAAGCTCTGAACTACCTGTCAAACCTATGAGAATGTTTTCGCAATTCGTTTTTGTAAGAGATAAGCACATAAATGGAAAGAGAAAAGTGTACAGAATTTGAACTCAAGAGCCACAGCGCGGTAGACTATCCACCTAACGCTTCTGCAATTGTAAAGTAAGATGGTCAGTTCTTCTTCCTCTTCTTTTGATAACTATTTCGCCCCTTTCGTAGTCAGCCCTAGATGTCGACTGTACGTTTGCTTGCCATTTACATATAAGAAGTAAAACACAATCGAATTCTGGAGCTTTTTTTGGTCTACAACAGGGTTTCTTAAATTGGGGTCCGTAACATGTGTCAGGGATCCGCAGTAGGTCAGTCTGTAAACATATTTATTAGGAAATTGTGTAATAAACTTGACGAGACGCATTGTCGTTGTCTGGTGACGAATTCAATAGAATTCAATACGTAAAAACTGCAATATTTTTTGTTAATATAAATAAGGCTCGTTTTTTAATTTCCAAAAATATTTTTTGCCAGGGGTCCGTGGAATTGTCTAAATTGTGAAAGTGGTCCGTGACTGCAAAAAGTTCAAGAAACCCTGGTCTACAATATATTTGTCTTCTCCATATTACCCACATTATGATCTATTCACGCCAGTGTAACTATCGTTCAGTTATTGTTCAATATGTTTTCCAATAATCCAGTTATAGATTATAACTAGAAAGCCCCGATTCGCACGGTTACCTCGAGAAAGTGGTTCGAATGCAACTTTAAAACCTCTAAATTCATATAACTTCAAACACATTGAAAACATACTTTCTTTAATTCAAGATAAGATCTATAATCAAGTGACAAGAATAAAAATTTTGACATTGATATATTTACGATTATACGGTGCATTATGTATCATTATTATAAACGCATAAGGTTCAATTTACATTTAGATCGTTCCAGCCCAAATCGTTTTGTATACGATTCTGTGATAAATTTTTTATTTCCTGACATTTTCCATGGGAACGCTGTAATTAATACATTAAGCCGTGCGAAAACGTAGGCTCAGTAACCGTTAGTTACTGCGAGAAAATTTTTGCTTTGAAGTAAGTATTTGTGTGAAATGAAGACGAGAGCGCCTATGAGGTTTTGATAAAGTCATTATTCCTTAAAGCTTGCAATAATTATGTTATGTTCAATTGAAACGTAGATAATAACGTCTGATTACGTTATTATCATATGTTACGTAATAAATAAATAATACGTAATAAACGTATCGTAATTATTCTCACATTTGCTTTTGCTGTAGCGAACATGCCTGCTTTATCCGGGAATCAAATACCGAAACCCTCATTTCGCAGGCAACAATACAAATAGCCTACAAAGTTGTCGTAGAACGTAAGAAACACGTATTGTTATAAAAATACTACCTACTTCTTACTCTGAGGAAATTCATTGTTAATTTTGTGCTGTTTTTTTGGCTTCAACCCATTAATGGCCCACTACTGGGCACGGGTCTCTCCTCTTGAGGAGGCCTAGTGCATGCTCTCGAATTATTCCAAAGTAAATTATTAACAACTTATCATACATAGTTAACATTTTCTAGGTAATATGGCCTGTGCAGAGGCACTTTGGTCTTCAGAAGACAAAGTTCCCCGAACTATAATAAAATCTCCGAGAATATAATTAGGGTGTGTGAACATTGAATAGGTCCAAGAATAAATAAATAAATAACGCTTAAACGCTCATATCACTGCAGTAGGTTTTTACCTGTGTCGCGGGTGGCATGGACGACACATACATATAACATATCACAGTAACATCCATGACCCGAGTACAAATATTTATCTGTCACATAAATATCTGCCCCTGCCGGGAATCGAACCCGGGACCCATTGCTTCGCAGGCAGGGTCTCTACCAACTAAGCTACAGGGTCGTCAATGCTCGTCGCACTGGTCGTCTTGGATCGCGTTTTGTCAGTCGATGTCCATCGATATCCTCATAAATAATGGGATATTTGCGGACGCGGCACTCTGTATAGTTTTTTTATGACGGGGATAATATATAGTATCTGATCTTGAGGATTGTTCCTGTATGAGCAAGCTAGTACCCGGTCTTCCGCTACCGTTTTGACCATTAACTTATCTGTATGGATAAGTGTAATATATAATCACGGACCTGAAAAAAAGACGGACGTAACCTCGTCTAATCGAGAGTGAAGCATAGCAATGGCGCCCGCTTACCATGTGTGCGTAATTTTTGATTCGCGATTGAAGCAATATGGTGTCAATGTGTGGGTGTGTGTACTTGTACGAATAGAGAGTTGGTATTACTATGGGTGCTTCACTGAATTTGTTCTTTGGATTACGTCCGTCTTTTTTTTAGGTCCGTGTATATAATTATAAAACACATTGTCAGTTACCTTAAATTTTACAACGTGCGTTTTCCAAAACAAGCAGACAAATCGACTTTGAAATCCTGTTTCTCTTTACTTTAAAGCAAGAATTTTGGTATGTTGACTAATAAAATTGCGGCCAATGACTGTCATGCAACGCTTGGTATATCATTTCTAAGCAACACATGACATAATGATTGTGGGTAAAGGTAGATAGGACGACATAAACCACGGCGACTCATTACACCTGCAGAGCCGCAAATTATCTTGTAGGGTTATTCTGCATAAGGTAGTCTGACGTCTTTACTTATATGTATTTGTATTTATTTATTGCTTTCATGTAGGTATATACATTTACAGCTGTCACAAATAATTTTAAACATACATGATCCTAATGAATTGGGATTGCAATTTAATCAAGGGGTAATGGAGTGTTTTGTATATTTTTGGAGTTTAACTCCTTAAGAATCGATTTTCATATTAAGCCCGGGGTATGAAAATTTATGGGGAGTAAAATAAAACTTTCTCCGTTACGTTATGCGTTATGTTCGTTTCGTAACCAAGAATGAAGATGGGGTTGTTACTGATTTGATAATCGCAAACTACCAACCAAGAATCTTGCTGGCGTTGTTACTGATTTGACGATAACGTCATTCAATCTAGATGGCGTTGTTACTGATTTACTAAGCGATATATTTTATGCGTTGGAGCTCATACACATATTTTTTTTATAAATTAAGTATAAGTTGATGCTTGATTACAGTCCCACCTGATGGTAAGTGGCGATGTAGACTGGACGCTAATATCTCCTGGAAAAAACGTATTATATCGTTCAGTTAATGAGTAACCAGCGTAAAGCCTGCATCGTTGGTGATTCTAATAATCTCACTAACATAAATCTGAAATGAGCTGCATGGATATACTTAAATCTGTTTCTTAAGTATTATTTTCAGTTCATGAAGGTTCCAGAAATTAAAACCACTATAACCTACATATTTAACCATTTATGATATTACAAAATGATTATACACGTACATAATAGTAGAATCACCCTTTAAAACTAGCGGCAATATTTTGAAGTGCCTATCCCGTAATTATAGACGCACATGACTTCTGTGTTCCGCGCATGAATACTCGACTATGTGAATGGGTAGTGTCCGTCATTATCGCATAAATCAGTGCCGATACTGCCGATTCAACCGGTAATTGAGTCGATATCGAACTCGATACCGATGCATCGATAGTTCCATAGTACGGTAGAACTAAATTAAACTCGCCATCGATATAATTTCACGTGATATGTGTGATGTGTAATAAATTATTGCAAATTAGAGGCTGCGTGATATAAATCATGTTCACGGTGTGTAATGAATATAAAATTGGTGCGTTGTTAGTTGCGTAAGGACGTGTAATTGCATGGGACAAGTAGCTGTTTAAAGGGGCTAGGTTTTACATAAATATTGCAGGTTAAGTACCTACATCCGCAGCATTAAGAATAACAGGACACGAGGAAATATGAGTTATAGAGGCACTGTATGAGGTGTATTTTCGTTTTGTACAAATAGAAGAAAAAAGTAAATAATTATAATGAAAAAAGATGTTCATTCATACTTCAGCCTTTAACCTACCTGTCATTCATACTTTAACCTACCTGTCAGTGATGCCTAAGTGTATCAGTGATATCTGCATGAATAAATGATTTTGAATTTTGTTTAATTGTTTGTTTTTTTTTTAACAACATACGAGGTTTCTCCTGTTGGAGGTAGTCGGAATTTGTGCTATTAATATAAATCAAAAGTTAGTTAGATGCATGGTTACAAAACAGGTATTTTTACCTGCTTGGCCATCTATTCATCATCATCATCCACTAATCGTCTAGAATCAATCTTGAATATTTTAATATATTTCGGTTGCACCAGTTCTTTTGTCCAATAAACGTTTTGTGATAATTTTGATATTACGGACTTTCATGTGTGGCGGTAATAATAATTTAATATCAGTTTTTCAGTGTCCTTTTTTGTCTTTGACATATTTTTTTATTTTAAAAACTGACCGTTATATGTTTACTTTCACCCATGAATATCACCAAAGGCATTAACGATGCCTTACTGACCAAATAGGAAGACAGAATTTGATGACATAATGACTTAACATTGTAAATTTTATATAAAACTGTACACTGTTTATCGTGCATCGCGCACTTGACAATGCTGTTCAGACGGTTACAGCCAGAACAGTAAAACGGTCATCTCTATGCATCGAACGAGCCATCACCAAAGTCATCACCGATCAAGACAGAAGACAAAAGAAAAGGAAAGAAAATATGCAACCGGCTTATTGGACTGCTGAAATCAGTGGCGGTAAAGCCATACAAGCCGAAAAGCCCAGCTTACTATTATTGCATTACTAACTATCATCGTGTGGTGTCCGGGTTCACTACCCCGTGTGGTGTCCGGGTTCACTTTGTAGAATAGCACCACTCCCGTTCTTCCTGGGATGTCGTAAAAGGCGACTAATAGGACAAATTCAGGAAGATGGGCAGCAGCATCTTCCTGTGTGTGACGAATATCAGTCAGGTCACCTGCGGTCACCAACACGCACTAGCCAAGCGTGGTGACTATCGGCTAAAACCCCCGCATGTTTGTCACAAATGAGCCTCGGCCCCCAGTCCCCGGCAGCCCCGCTATTCCTAGTTACGGTAGCGGCTATGGTAACGGCGGGGCAGGGGGTGCTAAGAATCGCCGGCAGAGATCGCGCTACCAATCCAAACGACGACTTCTGCACCTGGCAACATACAACACCAGGACACTGAGGACAGACGACAAGGTAAAAGAGCTGGAAGAAGAGATAGACAAGTTAAACTGGAGTATTGTGGGTTTATCTGAAGTCCGAAGACAGGGGGAGGACACGATAATACTCAAATCCGGAAACTTGTTCTATCACCGGGATGGCGAACACCTGTCCCAAGGTGGTGTCGGGTTTCTCGTTCACAAGTCCCTCGTCAACAACATTGTGCAAGTCGGGAGCGTGTCGGCCAGGGTAGCGTACCTTACACTCAGAATATCCAAACGGTATTCGTTGAAGGTTGTACAGGTATATGCGCCGACTTCGACACATCCCGACGACGAGGTTGAGGTTATGTATGAGGACATAAGTAGAGCCATACATACCTCTAAAGCTCACTTCAATGTTGTGATGGGGGACTTCAACGCGAAGCTGGGCACGCAAAGTGGCGCCGAGAGGAAAGTGGGTCCCTACGGAATTGGACGACGGAACCACCGAGGACACTTGCTGGCCAACTTTTTGGAGAAGGAAGATCTCTTTATGATGAACTCCTTCTTCAGAAAGAAGCCACAACGCAAGTGGACTTGGATAAGTCCTGATGGTTCCACGAAAAGCGAGATAGACTTCATTCTGGCAGACAAACGGCACATATTTAATGATGTCTCTGTGATCAGCAGGTTCAAAACCGGAAGCGATCACCGTCTTGTGAGAGGCACATTAAATATCGACCTGAAGCTGGAACGGTCACGCCTGATGAAGTCTACGCTTCGCCCAACATCCGTCCAAATCCAGGGATCCGAGAACTTTCAACTTGAGCTGCAAAACCGTTTTGCGTGCCTAGAATCGTGCACGTCCGTGGACGAGTTTAACACCAGGATGGTAACAACTGTCCACGAGGTAGGGTCGAAGTACTTCAAGACCCACCCTAGTGGTAGATCTCAGGTTCTCTCAGAACAAACTCTCGGTCTTATGAGGGATCGACGAGAACTATGTGTGCAGTCTCCAACCTCTATGAGTGAGTACCGACGGCTCAATGAGCAGATCTCCAAGTGCAGGCGACGCGATTTGCGAAAACACAACGCAAATCGTGTAAAAAACACAATTGAGCGAAACCAGGGCTCCAAAGTGTTCGCCGGGGATCTGTCCATTGGGCAAAGTCAGCTTACGAGGTTGAAGACCGAGTCCGGCACCATGGTTTCGTCGAAACCGTAAGTTCTGAGAGAGACTGAGAGATACTACGGACGGTTGTATGCCTCCTCTCAAGCTCCACCTCCTAGCGAGGAGAGCGATAAGAGAGCTAAACTGACCCGACACTACACAGAGGATATCCCGGACGTCAGCCTGTATGAGATTAGAGAGGCTCTCAAACAGCTTAAAAACAACAAGGCACCGGGAGATGACGGAATCACAACCGAGCTTCTAAGAGCTGGAGGGAAACCCCTTCTAGTGGCGCTCCAAAAACTGTTCGATTCCGTCATTAACACTGGAACTACCCCGGAAGCGTGGGGCAGAAGTGTGGTGACGCTGTTCTTCAAGAAGGGCGATAAAGCCCTTTTGAAGAACTACAGGCCCATTGCACTTCTGAGCCACGTTTATAAGCTGTTTTCGAGGGTGCTCACAAATCGCATTGCACGCAGGCTTGACGACTTCCAGCCTCCCGAACAAGCAGGATTCCGAAAAGGCTACAGCACCATAGACCATATACACACACTGCGGCAGATTATACAAAAGACCGAGGAGTATAATCTGCCGTTGTGTGTTGCCTATGTGGACTATGAGAAAGCCTTTGATTCTATCGAGACCTGGGCGGTACTAAATTCTCTCCAGCGGTGCCGGATCGACTACCGGTATATCGAGGTGTTGAAGTGTTTGTACTCATCTGCCACCATGTCCGTCAGAGTACACGACACAGCAACGAACCCCATCCAACTGCAGAGAGGTGTCAGGCAAGGGGATGTCATATCCCCAAAACTGTTCACCGCTGCGTTGGAAGATGTGTTCAAGCTGATGGAGTGGAAACGACGTGGCATTAACATCAATGGCGGATACATCACACACTTGCGATATGCCGATGATATAGTCATCCTGGCGGGTTCCCTGGAAGAACTTGGTACAATGCTCGGGGACTTGAACAGCGCCTCACAACGGGTGGGTCTTAAGATGAACATGGACAAGACGAAAATCATGTCGAATGTCCATGTCACACCCGTACCGGTTGTGGTTGACGGCGCTGCTCTTGAAGTTGTAGACGAATACAATTACCTGGGACAAGTGATCCAGATGGGTAAGTCCAACTTCGAGAAAGAAGTCACTCGTAGAATCCAACTCGGATGGGCTGGGTGAATATTTGAAAATAAGCATATTCGCTTGTTTCAAAGAACGCATCAAAGATTGTTACCAAAATTGTTCTTTATAGATTTTTTATATAGTTTATTATATTACATTGTTATATATGTGAAAGGGACAATGATAAAACTAATAATGTAAAAGTTATAGACAAAAGAAGATTTTTTGAAAACGGTAATGATATTTAAGACGAATGGTAATTATTAGAAATAACTGGTAATTAGAAAATTTAAAATGGCAATTAGAAATGAAGTAACTTCCAAAATCATTCAATCATTTTTTCATAATAAAATAATCATTTTTATAATGCTTGAAATAACAATTTTAATGATTCAGTCTTCTTTTTAGAGATATCGATATAATTATAGTTAAAAGTAAATAATTATAGTAAAATAGTGGATAGTAACATAGCAGTTACAAATAAAATCAATAATGTAATCATAATTAATACTATTAGTAGTACTACATTTGGGCATTGAAGGTAGTTGATATACCTACAATTATTTTTGGAAAAAAATCCCATTTTGAAAAAACTTCGTTTCGGCGGCCAGTGATGAAACATGTGTCAATTAACGGAGTAAGTGATTATAATGAAAAATTATTCAGTGATGAAAATAAATATAAACCGTTGAAATATAAAGCAAAAAAAAGGCCTTGGGTAAAAAAAATTGATAAGATTAGGTACATTATGTGATTACGATCAAAAAGAATTCAGTGATGAAATGTTGACAGTACTAATATTATACACCTTGTCATCGATATTGACTTCAGTTTGCAAATGTTTGTATGTAATGTATTATCAGGAGTTACAGCTGAAAGAAGTGTTACTTTCTCATTATCTGCAAATGGTGTCTTGATTATAACGTTAGATGTAATTTTTTCATTTTGTTTATCGTCTGCGTAAAGTACTGCTTAGCTATATTGAGCACTCCCAATTTCTTTGCAGTTTGGCCTTACTAACCAAGTGGTCCCGAAATTGCACTTCATTCGAAATGTCGACACCACGGATCTCAATGCTTTTGGAGATGTTAAGAGGAGTGTTCTGAAACTGAGGTGCCATGACGACATGGGTTTTCTTAGCGGTTAACGCGCAAACTTGTGTCTTCTCAAGGTTAAACTGGACTAAATTTAGCCTGCCCCATTCCGAGACCCGCTCCAGAGATGTCTCGACTTCAGATACAAGTTTCATCCTCTTCTCCTCAATCTGCATCCGAGAAAGATTTGTTCGGCCTGTATAACGAGCATCACCCGTAATATCATCAGCATAGCAATGGATATTCCTGATGTCAAGCATATCATTGATATGCATGATAAACAGTGTAGGTGAGAGCACAGAGCCTTGAGGTACGCCAGCATTTATGGGCTTCGTGTCCGAGCATACTTCGTCAACAACGACCTTGATGCTCCGCTCCGATAAAAAATTGGCAATCCATTTGCACAAATTCTCGGGTACTCCTTAGGAAGGCAGCTTAGAGAGTAATGCCTTGTGCCACACCCTATCGAAGGCCTTTGCAACATCCAAACTTACAGCCAATGCTTCTCTCCTGCTCTCAATTGATCTATTTTAGTGGTCTCAAACCATCTTCGCATTATTGCCTTTCAAATGTAACCATTTTGGGGCACATCGGTAGGATGGTTTTAAAGTCTATAAAGGACATCCGTACAAAATTGTTTAAATTATACAGAAGATATACCTTTACAACATGTAACATAGTGTTGTCATAAACTAAAGGTCATATTGATTATCTAATAAGGACTCCCTTTAGAAATTTCTCATTATCTAATTACCATCTAAACAAGCTCATTACCGTTTTATTAAAAAAGAATGTTAAAGTCCGGTAATTAGAAAAACGGTGATTAGAAAATCACACATTTTCTTGAATTTCTCTGTATTTAGTGACTGTTATTATTTTTATTATTTATCTATGTAAAATAGTTGTCTATGCAAGAACCTAAGACTTACATTATGGCAGAAAAACATATCTACTTACCTTCAAAAAATTTAATGGCACTGAGAAATATTTTGAAACAAAGCACTCGTGCAGTGGAATAATTTTATATTACGTCGTGCTGAAGCATGTTTTGACACTTCCGTTTGTTCGAAGAGGGAGCCACGATTGGTGGTCGAATGTTTATACCTAAAGGAGCGCTGTACAGTACAAAATAAGCAACAAAATTGAAGTGACCATCCTAATGAATGGTAATTATATAACAATGCAGGGACAAAATTCAAAATGATTTTATATAACGAAAATATGTTCTTTGCATCATAATTTTAATGTAAGGCATGCATATACTAGTCTATTATCGAAATTGTTGAAGAAAACTTCGTTCTTCAGTTGTATATTTTTTTTATACAGCATTATTTGTTGAAATCGGGGAAAAGGGACACTACTGGTAATTAGATTTTGGATTGTTTCATCACAATTTGCGCTATTTGGACTAATTATTTTTGTATAACATCTACTGCGCCAAGTAAAAGACGGTTCGGTGTTTGTAAAAAACACCTTGTCATAATCTATAACAATAAAGAAGTATGATATTTTCTAATTGCCGCTCAATTTCTTTATTTTCAAAGAATCGCCCGGCTGCGTTCGGGAAACTGCGTCATATCTTGTCGTCCAAAACACTTCCTCAGTGCCTGAAGTCGAAGGTGTTCGAGCAGTGTGTGTTGCCAGTGATGACATACGGATCCGAGACGTGGTGCTTTACTATTGGCCTGATCCACAAGCTCAGAGTTGCGCAGCGGGCTATGGAGAGGGCTATGCTCGGTATTTCTCTACGTGATCGCATCAGAAATGAGGAGATCCGTAGACGAACAAGGGTAACCGACATAGCTCAAAGAATTAGCCGGCTGAAGTGGCAATGGGCTGGCCACATAGTGCGAAGGACCGATAACCGTTGGGGAAGAAAGGTCCTCGAATGGCGCCCACGTCTCGGAAAAAGGAGCATAGGACGCCCCCCGACCAGGTGGACTGACGATCTGAAGAAGACAGCGGGCATCCGCTGGATTCAGAAGGCTCAGGACCGGTCAGAGTGGCGCAAGTTAGGGGAGGCCTATGTCCAGCAGTGGACCTCTAAGGGCTGATGGATGGATGGATGGATGGAACTATCATCACTTTGCAGCTGCTAACACTTATATTATTTGTTGGTGGGATTCTTTCTTTCTTTTTCTTCCCTCTTTCTTGGCCGGCAACGCATCAGTGATGCCTTCGGTGTTGCTGATGTCCATGGGCGACGATAGCCACTTACCATCAGGTGGATCGTCAGCTCGTTTGCCGGCTATTTCCAGAAAAAAATAATTAAACATATACAATGGAGTGTTCTGTACTGTCGGGCCAAAGACTCCGAGATCCTGGGTTGTACGACACAACTGGGCTTGCTTTGTTCTGACGGCCCCGGCATGCCACGCTGATACAAATAATTCCTTAACGTTGTAGATATAAAATTGTACACTGTTTACTGCACACTTAACAATGCTGTTCAGACGGATATAGCCAGAACAGTAAATCGGCCATCTGTGTGCGAGCGAGCCCTGAGCAGCGGGCGCACTACATCATCCATCGGAGGGACAGCCCGTTGTAATTGCGGCCCCGGGCCTCGCTGATGACATATTCCTTCTTATATTGCTGTTAGGTGCAACACACGCTGGGCGTTGGACATGGTGCCTACTGAATTTTGCTTCTGTTCAGCCTTTGGGTTGGATACGCACGTCATGCTGTGTCAATGCTGATTAGCTGTTCAGATATGGACTAACAGAAAGAAGGAAAGAAAAAAGAAAGTAAGCAGGCAACAAAAGAAGAAAGAAAGATGGAAAGGAAAAAAATATAGGGCCAGTTTTCCAACATGAAGTTGCATTTTTTTGTAAATATTGAAAGCGCCCACTATAGCAGTAGGTGGTCGCTACTCATGAACATCATTGTAATAAAGGCGTTACTTCACAAGGTATTCTGAGAAAGAAGCGAGATCTCCAACATGCAAACGAAAAAATTAAAACAGCCCTGTGCAAAACTCGCCTATATCTGAACTAGTTTGACGCCACTGTCAATATGTCATTGTGACTGGGAATCCAGTTGCCGGGAAAATTGCTCTAATAAACGCATGCTTTATTAATCGCATGCAAGGAGAACGTCCCCCAGGACACAGAATCGATTATAATAATCGATTAACCATACGACCGTATAGAGTTGATTGCCCCTGTTCGAGGAATGTGGAGCTCATAAGCTGAACCGGGATGGAGAATATTTGCATGTTATGTGTAGATATAGTATTAAATCCAAAGATTTAAAATGTCTTTGGGCTACCCAAAAATTTTACTTAAGCCAATACCTAATTTATTGAATGAACACCTCACCATTACCATCAATAACAGTTATATTTTAAAATACCCAGACATCTTTTCCTGTCTCTCCTGTAGTCTGCCGTGCAGAATAAGATAATCACAATTCTTAAACATTTGAGCATAAGTTATCCAGATTTTATCGCTCTAACTCGTACATATTTCTCACTAAACCAAATTGTGTCTATACTTTTATACCTATCTTAAAAAAAATAACTAACTACGTGGATGGTGGTGGAAGTATACACTGCGGGTACCTATACATTTGCAGACCACACAAGGGGAAGACCTTAATATCATGCGTCGAACTAACGTTCTAACATGGAGAAATTGGTATTTGGGCTTATTAGAAGAGGCGAATATTTAAAAGTGTCATATAAAGATAGACGTAAATTGCATGTAGAATGACACACCTCAAAAAATAATATTCCAAAACACAATAGAACAACAATTTGTTCCTCAAAACTTTGCATCGTCAATACAACTTGTTCGCATGCCCTGCACAGCGAAACCGAAAGTGATTGGAACATAAATAAACAGTCCAGTGCCACACTAGAACATATACTTAGCCAGTGTATGCTATGGCGAGCATTCCGGCCATAATGAGTAGGTACATTCGTAATAAGTATGCTTGCTGCGATTATATCGGGTCACGTTAAGGCGGCTCTGTCTTGTTGTAGCAGATTTATTGCATAGACTTGGTGCAAACATTGGTGACAAATGTGGCAGAACAAGTACGCAAACGTCAGGGGATACCTATAACTTTTCTTTAGGGAGCCCTGTCCGACTTCATTCAGGTTAGGGTTTCCTCTTAAGAAGCTTTTCTGAGGAGTTTCTCGCTGAGTTGTTATTCGTTAAAAAGTACGTTTGTGAAACATAAGTGGAAAGAACAAAATACGTGAATAAGTTTATTGGTGAAGCATGGATGCTTTTCGGGGGAGTCCTCATTTGCGCAAAGTGTCCATGAGTTTCCATGAGCTGTAGCCACAGGCAATAAAATGGTATTTCGTCCCAGAATCCAAGATAACTAGATATTTTTAATAGCGCTATTAAAATTGCGAAGGCATACATTAGACACATTTGCAAGTATCAAGAAATTTATTGGTGAAAATTATAACATTAATAGAGAAAATTGACGTTCAAGATAAGTTATACTAGTGACAGACATTTTGCATTTGATTTGTAAATGATATTTTAATAGAAACTGAAGTATAAATCGTACAATTGAACGTCAAGCCATACATCCATTTATCCGTCCGTTTTCGTAACTAATAAGCTTGGTTAAATCTGAGAGCTTCACCTTAACTAAGCAGTTACATACATTACATGAGAACTTTAATAATGTGTGTCAGCAGTTAAGTGAATTAGTAGTACAAATACCACGCCAATTGAGGCTAAGTTGTTTTTTACTCTCTCAGATCATAGCTCAATCATTCACAATTGAACAATTTGAAATCGAGAGTAACCGTAGTAATCGAAGTTATTCCAATTATGCCTGTACTTATAAAGACATCAAGTTTACCTACAAACGTCCGCCAAATAGATTGTAATCACATAATTATGGAAAACGTACTCTATAAAGTGAATTAGCCGCGAAACAAAGTTTAGTATTGATTCCATTAATAATTCACCTGGACTCTAATAGTGGCATATATCAAAGTGTCAAATACCGGACCAATTGGCGTCCGAAAGGTGCGTTCGATATGCGTCCCCACTCGAATTCCGCTAGCCTTTCGCAACTGCCGCTACACTACCCCGCCCTTAGATACCCAGTACCCACCTATTACCGCTCGCTACCGAACAACCTTGAATTTACTATTACTAGTGAACACCGACCATTACCGGCACAAGAGTGGACGCGAGCATAGCCTCGTCACCAGAGGCTGATATCTCGTCGACAGCTCGAATTACAACGCAGAATTATCCTATTTTGCGTTCAGAAGCCCCGAGCTAATGCTAGCTAACAAACCCGTCTATACGTCATCGGTGTCGGCCATTATTTCCTTTAATAAAACCCATGATAGTCCCGGGGTGCTTAAAAAACGGCTGTGCTACATCAAACGCGTGCTCGACTAGTAAGTGGCTCTCGTATAAATTCTAATAAGCGTTTACTCTATGTGGCTCCCGAGGCAACAATGCTCATAATCTCAACTATTACTCTCAGTTTAAAATCCGAGAGACCGGTAGTTGTTTGTGGTTAATTTTTAGTTGCCTCCTACGCTCGGGCGGGTAATAAATCGAGGGTCCCGTCGCCCGACTTACTTTTTTGTGATCGTCTTCCGTGTGTCGTCGTGTTAGTGCTTTAAACGGCGATCAGTCACGGGCGAAGATAATTTATAATTCATATACGATGGCTCGAATAAATCTTGCTTAGTTTGGATATGATGCATTCTCTTACGGTTTGTGTCTCTTGATTTAGATCGAGCGATAAACTTTTATGAGGCTATTCTGTTGGAGGCTTATCTGCATGCATGTTGGAACAAAATACGCAGTTAATAAAGATAATAGAGGTACTGCGGAAGCTATCCAAACATCTGTAGCAATATCCTCGAGAAACAGGCGTAATCGCATTTCATATAGGCCGGTCGGCCGTGTAAATTTGCTATCGGTGGTAGCGAGGTACGAAGATCGAGAAATGGATAAGATTACGAGCAGAGTTTAGCTTTATTTACATATAATTGTGTGTTTTACATTGTCCAGCAGGTTCCTTGAACTCAAGTTAAAGCATACGGTTAAGATTAAATCATTTGGGTTTGTTGTGGAAATGGATACTGGACCATAAATATTAAATAGTTTTGGCGCGAAATTACCAAAGATCTCCTACTACTAGAACCAGGCTTTAAAGTGAGTGACCCGTGAACAGAGACCACTACCCATTATGGAGGTCGACGTGTATTCAAAACAGATTTTTATTATGGAAATAGCCGGCAAACGAGCTGATGATTCACTTGATGGTAAGTGGCTATCGTCTTCCATGGAATGCATCACTGATGTTTTCTAGCTACGAAAGATAGAAGCAAAAGACAATAAAGAAGAAACCCCTTACACTCCTAATCACGACCAGGTTCTTTAGCTAGAAAGTTTTTGTTTTAAAATCAGTCTTGACATATTCTTAACTTTTCCGGATTCTATATTGATTTCTTTTATGAAGGTATCTACTACTAGTTTAAAAATCTCATTATAATTTTGTTAATCACACAGTTTCAATTTCCCTGTAAGTCCGATTCCGAAGGATAGACGTAGTCGCGGGCAGTGGCTACGTGTCAATAAACCTAAATTATCATAGCTGTAAATGTAGTGCAAAATATGCCACATCCACGCTGCAGTACTCCGGAGCTCGTTGCGTAAGTCCAGCCATGTCCTAGAGGCTGCAATTCTCGCTCGCGTCCGTTGTAATGTGTACAGAATTACAGCTTGCGTTCTAGCGTGCTTTACGGTTTACGCCTTACTGCTAGTGATAAGGCATAACAGCTGTTTATTGGAATCTATGATACGGTGAAGAGATTTGGTTGGCTTTATCAGTTCATAGAAAGTAGTCAGTGTTATCTCCCGGCAAGCAAAGTTCTTCAACGATTTTAGTTTCAGGTGAGTATAAACGAACAGGCGAGCCACTTAATGTTAAGTGGTCACCGTCGCCCAAGTCATCAGTAACACCATAGTCATCACTGATAAGTTTCTGAGCAAGATAGAAAAGAGAGGAAAGAAAGAACTGGCTCTTAAGAGCCAGTGGAAGTTAAAAGTTAGGGATAGGTTAGGGGCAGATCCATATTGAATTATAGGACACTTAAAACAGATAACATTGATTCAAAGATGAGACGACTCCGAAGCCCATTAGGTGGTCAGGGTCACAACCTGCGAAGAACTTAGTCTTGGATCTCCAGAACCGTTCCATTCCGGAGCGGTAAGAGATCATGTTAAACCATCGGTTTCAGTTTTTAACCATTACATTGTAGTCGTTACTGTGAACTATTAGTGTTAAACTAATGATATTATAGGTATCTCTAGGTTAAACCATGATTACTATCGAATAAGAGTCTAGACACATGGGTCACAAATTACAATTGGATTTGGCCAATAACGCCATTACCAATCTGCACTAGAATAGTGTAGATTGCACTCTAGATCTCCTTTATGAACATAAAAAAAAACCCTTGCAGTGAGCTGCAGAATCGTCTTTAGTAAAGTCTTCAAAAAACCGGTATCAAAATCGCCATATAGTATACCCATTCCCACTCCTTATAACAATATCCGTAAGTAACTATTGGAACAGCGTTGTGTTTGTATGAGTGTATAAGTTAGTATACGACACATGCGTGTCTTCCACACTTTTAATTGTCACTTCCTAATCAGATGGTCCATCCAACAAGAACCACGTCTCGCTATCGATAATACTGACAAACGCGCCGCGGGCCAAGCGGGCCGCAACGGGTCGCTTCTACGATAAGATACCATCGCACATACATTACCTTAGCTGCGTTCAACTTGCTCCGTTCCTCTATGGAACTGTGAGGAGAAATCACAGAATTCTGATAAGGCAGGCAAATAAGCATTTACAGAAAAGGTCAGGCATTGAAAAGATATTTAGAATTTCTGGTTAAAAACGTAAAATAAATCTTAAATCGTAGGTGTGTGATCTTAGATTCAAAATACTTAATGCCTACAAGTGCAAGTCAAGTGCGAACGTAATTTATGGCTATACCATTCAGAATTTTATAAATAAGTTACAGATATTATACTAAGCATAAATCGGTTACCTACCTCATAACGTATTTTCCCATTATTAAAATAATTAAACATCGATTTATAGATAACTATACCCTTTACCGAAAAAGCAATTGAATATCTTATGATTCCAAACGCCAGTAAATTTCTGTACAAAACCTCATAAATTTTAGTTACCTTTAGCAATGTATTTTAAAACTCTCTAGTTATTACCAGAAAAGCGTTAATAACCCGGCCGCTTTTTTCAATCCTATATGATCGACTGAGTTAAGTAACAATGGGCTCGGCGGTAGTTGGATGACCAGTGGCAAATATTTCTTGAGCGCTTTCGTGCTTCGAAAGGCACGTAAGGGCGTTGGTCTCGGTTGTTATCGTAAGATAACTGTCGTTAAGCCATGTTGGAGGCATTCAGAGGCAAGAAAACTTCCGACGTTTGAGTGACCACTAAACCACCACATACTAACCCCTCCACAAATTCGCACTGGAGAAGTTCGCTGGAGTGTCGCTCTAGGCCTCCTCAAGAGGTGAGACTCGTGCTCATATATATAACGTAATCTCTTCTCAATGCAATGGTTGACTATTAGAATCCCACTGCAAGTCTACTATAGTAGGTCTCCACGATAGTGGGTACCCAAACTCCGTTATCAAGGCTTAACAACTGCCATCTTTATTACCATGTTTTTTGCTACAATTACTTATTACGAACGATTAGGTATAAAATAGGCAATTTTGAGTTATTCTAGAATTTTCTTTATTCACGTTATTTCCCACCGGTTGCCCAAGAACCGCTTCCTATAAATCGGGCCTATTAAAATAATGCTCACAATACTAATCATAGCGCAGATGTACCGATAGCGATAGATATCTATCGCTTGTGATGAATGGCGCAGGGCTGCCACTACGTCTTTGTTGTGGTTCAGTGGGGAATATCATAGAGATGATACTAAACCCTATATCTCAGTGAGTTTTATAACCACAGTGGTAGTTATAATCTTTTCCAATCAGTAGATTCTAATGTGACTAGGAACATTTTTTTCATGGATATAGCTGGCAAAGCTGACGATCCATCTTATGGAAAGTGGTTATCGTCGCCCATGGACATCAGCAACATTAAAGGCATCACTGATGTGTTGCCGGCCAAGAAAGAGAGAGGAAAAAGAAGGAAGGAACTGGCTCCCAAGCTCCCAGCCGGAACATGACGAGTCGTTTGGCGGCTGACTTGTGCTCAAGGGTGGTAGCCATCCAGGCAAATCCCACGGAGAAACAATAATAGTAATAATGATATAAATTAATAATAAAAACCAATATTATCAATACAGTCCCTCGAGGATCTCTACAACCTGCAGGCCGGATTTAGTCGCCTCCTACGACACCCATCCGGCGTGGGATTGGGGTTAGTATTTTAAGCCACGCCAATACGACTAATATGGCCAGTACGGTTTTAGTCTGCGATCTGAGTTTTCTGGACATCTTCGACACAATGAAACGTCTTATTTATTTAAATTAGATTATTATACAATCTAATTTATTCAAATTACTAAATCACTTCGTACGTGTGAATTGCTAACTCACACAACAACACATTCCCATTTTGTTTTAAGTAGCCAATATTGGCAAGCATCGACAGTCTGAACCTCACACTCGGACTTCCAGTGTGATTTCCATGGAGCCCATGGACAACACACAAGAATACAATATTTAAGAATAGTTTTCATAATGTCGTAATGTCAACTTTGTATATTTCAATGTAATGTATGGCTTTTATTAAACTGCATCAACCATTTAGTTTCGCTTGCTAATAAAAAGACTTGGGTGGCGAAAGGATTCACTTTGTTAGTTTAATTAGTTTGAACCAGTTTATTGATAATAGGTTAATTAGTTTTATTCAAAAATAATAATTAAAAAATAAATGTTATTAATGAAAATTACCGCGCTGTTGGCGTTTTTGATTGATTCCAACTCAACAACTAGTTCAATTTTTTGGAGACCCTGTCACTTAGTTGGTAGCGACCCAGCCTGCGACGCGAGGGTTCCCGGGTTTGATTCCCGGCCGGGGCAGATATTTGTGTGGCAGATAAATATCTGTACTCGGTTCATGGGTGTTATTGTGATGTGTTGTATGTGTCGTCCATGCCACCCGCGACACAGGTAATAACCTACTGCGGGGTTATGAGTGTGTTAGCGTTTATTAATTTAAGTTATTTAAAAAATTCAATTATTTAAATATTATTCAATTATTTCATTATTAATTTTACAAATTATCAAGGAAAAATAGCCTGAAAATTATAACTTTACTTATCCAAAAAATACGCTTCCGGTTTTAAGATACAAACCGACCCTCAACTTCCAATAAACATCTTTATAAACGCACCTATCTACATTGTTACTGGGGCAAGTTACTTTCAGATAAAGGTGGCCGTAATTTACACCAAAGATATGATTTAATTCTAACGCCTAAGTCATATTGTAATTATCGCCCCGGGCGTTATTCCTGCGATCGATAAAGCGCACTGGGCGATAATCAGTTTAATAAACATGAATTCGTTACTTTATTTATCTTTTCTTTGACACTTTGAACAAAATGGACATAATATCGCTTTCAGAGTTAACCTCTTTATGAAAATGAATTTTACAAAAAAATGATCTGAGTGTTATAAATAAATAAATAAATAAATAAACGCTAACACACTCATACCCCCGCAGTAGGTTATTACCTGTGTCGCGGGTGGCATGGACGACACATATAACACATCACAATAACACCCATGACCCGAGTACAAATATTTATCTGCCACATAAATATCTGCCCCGGCCGGGAATCGAACCCGGGACCCCTCGCTTCGCAGGCAGGGTCGCTACCAACTAGGCTATAGGGTCGTCGAACGTCGTTATGTTTTGTATCTTGTTTTATTGTGGTTACTAACGCTTTCTTACGAGCTTATGAAGTTTTGCTTTTACAAAGTAAAGAAAATGATGTAAGTAATATGTACGTCTTAGGAATAAAATCGGTCCTAATATTGATCCTTGGCACACCCCTATAGCAACAAGTGCCACATTGGAGACTATTTCAGTAATAATTGTAATAAAATAATAAACGTGGATTGTATTACTTAAAGAAAAACTAATATAGCTAATCCCTGAAAAATAATTAATTATGATTAACTTAATAAAGATTAATATAGTAGCGAACGGCCAAGTGTTTTGTAAGTAATAATGCTGCTAACAATTCAATTTTGGCAATAAGAATTCAGCGTAAAACCTTTCAATTCATTTAAGAAGTGACAAACCAAAAGAAAAAGTCGATAATAATAAGATTACGACATTCCTTTTATTTTTATTAAATTAATCCAATAGATTATAAAGACATTTTGCAATAAATCCATCTAGAATCAATCCGTTCACTGACCACAGCTACGTGCAGTTAAAAGTGAAGAGACAGGCGTTTGGTTGGCTGCAAAGAAACTAGTGACTAGCGAGCAAAATTTCGTTCATTTGAAAGTTGCATACGGAACGGATACACGTCGTTTTAGTGTTGTTATTTTAATTAAATTCCCCTACTATGGCGCGTTTAATCGAACAGACTGAAATAGATTCTAAAATCTAGTTATATTGAATTTTGTTTATGAAAAGTTATCCTGTTTAACTTAGTAACTTTACACCTAATCTCTATTAAGAATTTAAGACCTACGAATGTTGGCTAATGACTAGGTACATTTTTTTTTAATTTAAATATTTTCATATATGTATGTTAGCATAAGTAGTTAATGAGTATCTAATAGTCGATTAACTTACAACTTCGGAACCCTACATTGCGCGTGGTCTGACACGCACTTGCCAGGTTTTTTAAATTTAACAGAAAAATTATTAAGGTTTTCAGTAACCATATCATTACTATGCGCTAGCTATGATGAGTTGGATAAATGTGAATACATAAAAAATGGCACACAGGGCAACACTTTTACCTGTAATAGGGTAAGGTTCGTAATATGACAAATAAGGCAAATAAACTACTCTTGCAAATTAATGTCATATAACAAAAGTTACATTTTGCGCCGCCTTACTCTAATTTGGATAAGAGTGTTGCCATATCCAATTTTATAATGCTTATAAAAAAAAAATACATGTCATCACATTTATCCGATAAAGTATACGCTGCTATAAAATGAGCTTCTAGCGATGATAGAAATGCCAATACATTTAAATAATTAGAACAGTAAAGTTAATAATGGCTTTTCTTATAAATAGTGGGAGTCGGTGACATAGATACAGCTTCTTAGGCTTATTGTAAACAGAAATGAGAAGTACTAATCATTCATTGAAGATCAGAAACAATAGGTAAATCTAGGCTTAGCGGATGATACTATTGTTGCAGGTTTAAATTTAAAATAATATTTTTTTCAAAATTTGATAAATATTTCACGTAAGTTAGGTAACAGTTTACGTCATTGCTTTTCTTTGTCAAGCTAGGTGTACTTTGGAATTAGTCAACAATGTCGTCTTAAGGAGAATAAGTAGCAGTTCAGTTAAATTCTTTCTTTTTCTTTTCTCTTTCTTACAACGGAGATGACAGCCACGTCAGGTGGATCGTCAACTCGTTTGCCAGCTATTTCCAAAAAAAATATATATATATTTATTTCACATGACAAGAAGGATGAGGGATAATAATTAATTCGAATAAGATTTTCAAAGCAAATGCTCTAATTTTTAAATTTTTTTGTAAAAGTCGCTAGTATCTCGCATCAAAATGGCAACGAGTTTCAACAGTAGTATCTATAACAGTGCGTAACACGGTAGCTCGGTCGAAGCTCATTTCACGCTCCATTGTGACGACTTGTGAATGCAATCACTCTGGCAGAGTTTTTGTCGGAAATAATTACCCATGCCTATGTTCTAGTTACCGGGCGGTCGTATGGCTTTGTTATGGGAAATCGAGTAAATAGTGCGAGGATATCAAGACGGTAAAAACTGTCTTAGAGCTTATTTCACAATCTTCAAGTAAGTCCGAAGTAAGCTATTCGTTGGTTAAGTTGACATTTCGTGTATGTAAAATGACACTTTAACGTCACTTTAACCGGCGAATAGCTTATTCAGGACTCTACTTGAAGATGGTGAAACAAGCCCTTATTGTGGATCACAAGATACAGCATTCTATAGCAACTGGATGGCTACAAGATGGCAAAAAGTTGTTAAAAATGGCACAAAAATACCCCACGGGCACGGACGTAAAAAAGACGGACGTAATCCCAAGAAAAAATTCAGTGAAGCACCCATAGGAATACCAACTCTGTATTCGTACAAGTACACACACCCACACATTGACACCATACGGCTACGACATTGACACCATCGCCAATCAAAAATTACAAAATAACGCACACATGGTAAGCAAGCTGTCATCTGTCAGCTTCACTCTCGATTAGACAAGGTTACGTCCGTTCTTTTTTTATGTCCGTGCCCACGGGGTAGACGAGAAAAATTCATTTTACCAGTACCATGTTGTTAATGTTATAAACTTATATCTTTATTGTTTTGACTACGGAACCCTGAGAAATGGGTAACTTGAATTAAAATTATATCTGTAGTAATACAAAATGAGCCTTAAAGACCAAGCTCGAGCTTCAACTAAAGCCCTGGAGATGTAAGAAAAGCTCGAGCTTTTTAACAATACTACAGAACCCTCGCTCAGGAAGCAATTATTTACAAAATCGGGACGCCTAGTGCAGTGATGTGAGCGTGAGAGTTTCATCGTTACTGGTTATTCAATTAACACTAGCTATACATCTGTGAGAGTGCGTAACGGTAACAATAAATTGATTTTAAACTATAATTAAGCTTGTAATTAGAAAAGGAATTGCGTGATTAGCGAAAGGTTTCGATTGTGTAACCGATAGTTGATCGAAGGGAAAATAATTAAAAAAAACGACATATCAAACAGTCAGTCAAGTTTGAATCGAATCAAGTCTGATAGAATACCGTACGAAGATAATTAATTTAATAGGTATATTTTTCGTATTTCAGACTATATTTTTAGTTTATCTATTTTGTTTAGGAGAAACCTGTAATATAATATAAAAAGTATTCAGAAATCGGGAGGATATATATTCTCTTTTTTTATTAATTGTGTTGTAAAAAGATGCTTTGATTATGACTGAATTATTTAACTTGAGAAGTGTAACTATTATGATTACGGATATTTAATACGTGTTTTATATAATTTTAATAAAATGTAAGGGTTTTGTCATTAGAGGCCTATGTTCAGCAGTGGACCTGATGGATGGATGGATGGAAGGGTTTTGTGAGTCATGTGACAGTTTCTGTAAGGAACCCTAAAATACGTTTTCCGTCATTTAACGGATTAGAAAGTCTATAAAATTTCGTTACAGACCTAGTATACAAATTACAAATGTTACCAATTTGTAAAGGTGTTAATCAACTCTGGATAATATGAACGCATTGATTGTATTGCATAAGTTTGTTTGTGTAAAGTGCGTGAGAAGTTGAAAAGTAAGTCTTCTTGGTTGAGTCTATCAATTTATGTACTTTTAAAGGTCCACTGCTGGACATAGGCCTCCTCTAACATATTGTGTCAATCTTGACAATCTTACCGGACCTAAGCCTTCTGAATCCAGAGGATACACTCTGTCTTCTTCAGGTGGTCTCCATTCGAGAACCTTTCTTCCCAACAGTTATCGTTTCTTTGAACTATATGGCCAGCCCATTACTACTTCAGCTAATTATTCTTGATTCAGTACATCGGTGCATTACTGTAAGCAGCATCTGTAATGGGCTATTAAGATGTTTAGAAGCCATTTTGTATGAATGAAGGAAAATTACTTAAGGAAAACGGCATAATATCAACCAAGGTTTGTTCCATTTACAGACATAGTGGCGGCCATAGCATTATCCACCAATAATTGCAGAAGACCCAAGCCAGTAGAATAGTTATGGTGTCTGATGACGAATAGTTACATAACAGATAGAGGCACTGTCATTCAGAAGTGAAGATATACTGGAAAAAAATACTTGTGACATCATTTCACTTCGATCAACAACTGCCGATGAATAACGCGGTGTGGCGCGAAGCAAAAAACTCACCGTTCTCAATGCGACTCATTTTATGAATGAAATAACATTTTTTCAACGGAACCGCGTCAAATACGTGCTTTCCTCTCTCGTCTCGACGTGCATTCATTTTCGATGCCTCCTCAATTTCTATCGGATATAAATCAAAAATATCTGCAACTCAGTTTCGAACTTGATGCGTGGTGATAAAGTCAAATTTTCCTTGAGGAGTTAGAGCTGTGCGTAGACCATAGGTTTCTTATGGAGTTGTGAGTGGACAAGTCTTGGTGTGCATCTATAAGAAATATCGGAAGGCTTGGACGCAGATGTGGTCGGAGTAACGAGATTTTGTTTAATACAGGCTGATCTAATTTTGATTTTATTTAACGTAGGTAACTTTGCTGGAAATTTTCAATTGAATTTATTTCTAAAAAAAACATAAATACTCTTAGACCTAATTGTTACTGATTTAAAAAAGTAGGAGTAAAATCAGTTACTTATATATTTTTTGTAATTTTAAAAGCTACAAAACAGGCATATAAGTCATGGCAACTTACTAGCACTTATTCGTAACATGAGGGTTTTCTCCAACGTTTTGTCGACAATATACAGTGAATGGCTATAATTGTGAAAATTAAACAGGAATATTTTTGGATTCGTTACAAATAGGAGTGTCACTTACTCACATGTGACCAACACTGCATCAGTATACGGTATCAACACCGACCATCAAAGGTAGTCTTGGATCTTCTCTCACAATTAAAGGATTGACGCTGTAATCTATTACGATGGTCGAGTGCAACTTGATAGTTTTAAAGTGAAACTTTTATTCTATCGCCACAAAATTTTCGTTCATCTATCGCATGTCGCATTACAGCCGGCCCTGGAGTAAGAATAATAATGAAGATTCAATTACTTAAATGAATATTGCTCTTAGTTTTTAATATGCGTCTATCATCTAAATTATTGTATTAATTATTTATGTATTCCGTACTCTAATATGAAAATTGAAATTAAATTTTATAGTTGAGTATTTTGTCTACTATTGATTTCCCATTATCGTTCCTATTTTTCAATAATTAAGTTAATATTAAAAACGCACTTTTAATATCCTAAATCGAATAATTTTCTAAAATGTTTTAGTAAATGCCTACAAACCGAAAAAAGTTTCAATTGCATCATGGTTTCATAAAATCACACTTTTATGTTTTTTTTACGCGGTTGGTTATATCATGGAGAGTAAAAACTACTCATTAATATTAAAAGATGGCGATCAATATTAAATAATCATTTTATGAAGGATCAATTACGGATGTGGAGAGTTTTTACTAAAATAACACGATGCGCAGATATTTTTTTAACCTACATTTCTTTATTATCAGACGAGTTTATGTTTGAAGCAAGAGTCACTTAAATAGTCTCAAAATCGCTAGCTTTGGTAGGGCCTGAACAATACGGGCTTTTAAAAGTAATATAAAGTTCAAAATATTTTCCATTTAATTTTCTAAACTCATCATGATTCATTCCATATGTAACTACTTATTACGTATACACATCAACATTTAACAAAACTTCACTAATCCTTGGATTACATAAAAACTTAAATTTTAATCATCCTGTATCTCTTTCATAGCACAGTAGTCATTGGCACTTAGAGTAAAAACTGATCTGGCTCGTGGGAAGTCAATTACTCGATTAGACCCTTCAATACTGTTACGGTTGGTACTAAGAAAACGGTTGGTAGTAAGAAAACGCATAAGAAGTAAGGTTTTTGTCAGGGCTATGACGCGACACACTTCACAGTTTAAAACATTTGTACGTAATGCCAGTGAGATTAATATTTTTTCTACAAAGGACACGTAGTCTTGTAGGTGTTAAAACTAATATGGAAGTATTGGTTTCAATAGTTGTAAAGATTGGAAAGACTAAATTTAAAACCGGGCAAGTGTGTGTCAGGTCACGCGTAATGTAGGGTTCCGAAGTAATAAGTTTATCGACTATTACTCATTATTTATTTATGCTTCGGAGAGATGGATAGCCGGACGGACAAACGGACAGACGGACAGACGGATGGACAAACGGACGGATATGACGAAACTATAAGGGTTCCAATTTTACTACGGAATCCTAAAAATTAGAGGCAAATTTCGAAATAATCCCTTCAGTCTTTGTGGAGAAAATTTATACAATTAATTAATAAAAAATCAATTACAATTACAATTAATTAATAAATTAACAAAAAAAAAAAAAAAATCGCTCAGGCTAGAGTCTAAAATGAAGTTATACACCAAACAACACTTAATTCTTGGTAATATAATAATGTCACTTTGGAGGGCAGAGGACTCCAGCATCATTTCTCGGGATAAAAAAGATGGAGATCCATATTCTATCAAATCAATCTGTTCAGTAATTTCTGCTACATATAATTTAATTAAACCTATGAAATCGTCAAAAAATATGCTTAGGTAAGCATGTATATATTGTATATCCACAAACAGTAACAAAACTTCTAGGTCTAATTAGAATAAATAGATAAGATTGTTCTATTATTAGTATACATTTTAGTACACAAGATGGCAGTTATCTGGCGATCGCATATCCGTGATTCTGTACCCAAAACTGATCTCCAAAGAACCGAATGCTCTGACACCGCCAGTACCGACTGCGTCTACCGTAAGTAAATGTAACTTGTGAACGAAACCAAGGAACAAGCAACGAACATGTTTTTGTAACAGAATCGCTCCACAACAAAAATAAGACAACAAAGGCCAGGTTTACATAAACGGCTAAACTTTCGAATGCTGTAATCGAGATCACGACTTGCTTTGTTTGTCGATACGATCCATCGATCTGGACGCGTCGCCGTGCGTGCGCGCATGTATTATGTACTCGCATTCCTTTTTGGCCGGTGCCACTAGCTCTCGATCAGTGTTGTGATCACAATATAGATTTTTATTACCAATAGCTCGACTGTTGTTATAATTATATAACTTGAGCATTTTTAGCTATTTCTTAATTAAAGTAATCATTACTTCAGAAATTAATTCTAGCCATTAATTTCAACTATCAAATGAAATACTAAATACCTAAATTAACAAACTTAATACACCAATATTCCGTGTTAAATGAATACTGTTTATCATGGTAAAAAAGTCTGATGGTAAAATAGTAAAAAGGCTTTTTTTATTGCTTTCGTAGTTACCAATCTAATGTTCTTCTAGAATCGAATTTTCTTGCGTTTTGTTGCCAGTGTCATGTAATTAGTACCTACCTAATACGCGGCTCGTCAACTTTCTTCCTGGTTTGCAAAACGACATTGGTGGCTTTGCGTCAGCTATTTACGTAAAGCTAGCTATTACCCGCGGCTTCCCCCGCGTATTCAAAGGGAAGTAACATGAGTTGTTTAACATGCATGACACATTCCTGCAAGAATAAATAAGTAACAGTTGCAAAATCTAAAAGATACTAAGTGGAACCAACTGTAAAACCTATGACGCTCTACAGCTATTCAACTATATAATATAATATCAATATTTATATACATATTATATTAATATTTTTAACTATAATATAAATTTATATTATTATCAATCCATAGATCCTTTATTAAGTTACAGAAGGATCAATACATTGTTATTTTTAGTATGCAGTGATTCAAATACGCATCATAATGGATCTTCCCATGGGAATGAGATATTACCGCGATAAAAAGTAGCCTATATTACTTTCCGGCCTCCTTACTATCTCCACACAAAAAATAATACCATAACATCGCTCCGTTAAGACGTGAAAGAGAGACAAACAAACAAACTTTCATGTTATTAGTATGGGCATATTAGTATGGGTAGTATGGATGTTTAAAAAATCTCTTCATAATGTGAATTTCCTGCACAATAAATCGCTGTTTGCATCAAGATTTTCACAACTTATTTTCGTGACGGTTAATAAAATACATAAATATAAGGTCATTAGATACAATTGCCATCAGGTGGGATTGTAGTCAAGCATAGCATAATTTATAAAACAAAACGTTATTTACAAATCCCTTTCCATTAAATAAATAATTGAAGTTCTTTATCGATATAATTTAACCAACGGTTAACAGATTTGAAAGTGAAGTCAGACAAGGTGGCACCCGACCCAGGTCCGCACAGAAACCCGATAGGCATCCCGCAATGGGATCGTTAGTTAGTGCAACGCGAAAGCTATTGCGAGTATTTTGTTTGAAATTAACAATTATGGACTAACACTACATTTGTATGTTCGAAGGGGTGTTTCACTTGGATATAGTATCTTAGATTTGAGATCAATGTTGACACGTTTTTCCTACATCATACATCATATCATACATCATACATCATATACATATACAATATACTATACAAATAAACAAAATTAGAGTGTCGGTTTGTAATATAAAAATAACCTTTACTACACAACACTTTTATACTTTATTACAAAACAACATTTATTACAATTTTTGTCTGTCTGTCTGTCTGTCTGTCTGTCTGTCTGTCTGTCTGTTTGTTCCGGCTAACCTCTGAAATGGCTGGACCGATTATGACGGGACTTTCACTGGCAGATAGCTGATGTAACAAGGAGTAACTTAGACTACTTTTATTTTAGAAAAAAAATGTTTTTAGGCGATACAAAGTTCGCCGGGTCAGCTAGTACATAAATACTATTATGTCTTCTGTGATTATACTCTGTTCGCTCTGAACAGTCGAAAAGTGGCGAGTTGGTTAATAACAAAGCAGGAAACGCGTAGTTAACTGGACTTAAAATAAGTACATAAATAGCTTGCAAGTGATAAGAGAAAAGTTTGTTAAACAATATAGTATCTTAAATTAAGGGCTACCCATAAATTACGTCACACATTAGGGAGGGGGGGGGGGTCGATGTAGTGTGACATTGTGTGACAAGGGGTGGGAGGGGGTCCTAAATTTCGTGACGTTACATTGGAAAATCGAATAATTGGTAGGTATAATGATAACGTATAGGCAAATATCAAAAAAAATAATGGAAATAAAACTTATTTCGGAGCTGCTGTTTTAATTTAATAATTTCTAGGTGTAAAATTTGATACTATGTGATGTCACACTAGGGGGGGAGGTCTTACAAATGTGACCAGCTGTGACAAGGACGGCGGGAGGGGTCAAAAGTCATGAAATTAGTGTGACGTAATTTATGGATAGCCCCTTACGGGAAGACCAAGAAAAATTAGTCAGTTGAAACATTTTTCGTGTAGTTTCTACTTACTATTCATAGTAAATAGTCCACTTACTCGTTTTAACCTACGAATTGCTCAAAATGAGACTCATTTCCACGTGTGCACAGATACATTCTTCGACTGAATTCTCTTCGTGTCGCCTTTTGTATCGAGTTAAGCTGGCCTATAATAGAAGGATTCCCACTAACCAAACAAATTTATTTTTTAACGATAGATGGGTACCAACGGGACCATTAGACGGCCGTCAAGATCTCTTGGTCTAACGCCGCTAGATTTTTTTGTGAGGTCATGAAAAGAATTTGGTGAAAAAAAGATAGTACGGGTATTCAGTAGAAGAATTAAAAAAACCGGGTAAGTACGTGTCAGGCCACGCGCAATGTTGGGTTCCGAAGTAGTAAGTTTATCGACTATTACTCATTAACTACTTATGCTAATATAGTCGTGATAGTTTTCCTTGTAAATTCGTCATAATATAACCTATTTTTGAGAATTTTTTCACATGTCAACTTCAACCATTTAGCCGACAGGGGGAACACACTTGACTCTAAACAAAATTAGCAATTTAAAGTCAAATATTTCGCAAATGGACCCCTAATTTCAAAAATGATCTTAGAAGCCAAAATACAGCTTTCTGGCACTGAGGGTCTCGGCGCTTTGCTTAGGACAGACGGACGGATAGACGGACGGACAGACGGACGAACGGACGGACATTACGAAACTATATCTAAGGGTTTCGATTTTATTTCGGAACCCTAAAAACCGTAGTTCAAAATATTATTTTAAATATTTACCATCGATACAAAAGGTGACACGAAGAGAAGACAGTCGATGAATAAAGTGCATCCGTAAAAAAGGGGTCTCATTTTGAATAATTCATTGGTTAAATACGAGTAAGTGGACTATTTTATTTACTTTGGATAGTAAGTAGGAACTTTACATGAAAAATTTTTCAACTAAAAATATAGGATGTTTTTTTCACATTTCGATACCCGGCTCATGCAAGTGAATTTTTTAAAATCTTTGAATGCAGTATTACTTAATTTTGAAAATAAAGAAGTTTCCTTTCAGTGTATTTGCCATCATTATTCAGGGTATTTTTTCTCCAACTAGTCTTTTTTTTTCACCCTGTATGAATATTTTTTTTTCAAAAAAAGGCATGTATTCACATTTATCCGACAAACTACTTAATTATAATATTAAGTATTTTTGCTGTGCTGTGCAGTGATAAAGAACTGATTTAAACTAGTACCTTTAAAGTGTTTATTGTATATTTATATTTTGACTTGATAAAACCTACAGTTTATTATGGGCCCCCTTTCTTTTTTGCACTAGGGCCTTTAGTCACCTAGCTACGCCTCTGTACACAAGAACACTTTTTCAATTTGCAAATTAGAATTTGTCTTCTATGCGACTTTAGTGCAATGAATTTAATGTAGACAAGTAGGTAGGTATACAAAGGTTTGTTCGAAAAAGCTGGACTTTTTTTGTTCTCGCGGGGGACAGCCTGAAAGCGGGACAATCCCGCCCAAAGCGGGACGTATCATACTTACGAGTATGTCCAAGAGTGATAATGACAACTTATGATAAGGTGTCTGACTTGCTTGTGCGTTGGCAATTTACATAAAAAAAGATGTAAGACGCCCACTGATTTCAGCCACAATCCTGTATAAAATAAATACAAATATTTATATTGCTACCGGTAGTAGGTGAAAATAAATTACTGTATTTCCCTAGGGCGTTTCTTGCCATTCCTCCTTTCAGGACTGTCCTGGTTTACACTTGGTGCAGCGAAAGCTGAATTAGATTTCTTGAAGTATATCTTAACAGTATCAATTCACGGAAAACGTCAAAGCCCATGGAGTCACATACCATGAAGTCGAAACAACCATTTTACAACCTAAGTTACTTACACTTCAGTCTTAGTTTATATAATTTTTTGTCCATAAAATATATATTTTTTTTATTAATTTACAAATGTACATAATATGTCACCTCTTAAATAGAAGAAACAAAAGGCAAACTTAATGCCTAATGGCATGGTCCACCGTCAAACCTGGGTAGATGTGGAAATAGCAGATGGCAGGTGTTAACACAAAAGATACTATATTAAACTAGAAGCTATATTAAAGTAATAAAAATATATTAAAGCAATAAAATATTATTTGATCGCAGTTGAGTACCCCTGGCCGAATGTCCGCTCGACGCAAAGTGAACGCCCGTAACGGTAGTCTAAAAGGAATTGTGTGTATCAATGCGAAATGAACGCACACATATTTACATATTGACTAATGCCCAGCTATGGCGTTTTGTATATTGGAATTTGTTGTTATTGGTTATGAAAAATAACTTATTAATAAGGTTTTAAAAAAGCCTTATAATAGTTTTTTATACCGATCAAGTAGCAGACTTACTGATGGTAAGGTATATACGATAGTCCATGGATATCAGAAACGCCTGAGAAAGTAATTGACTCAGGCTCATATATGGCTGGGTTTAATCACTCTCCTCCGATTTACAGCAGGGGTTCGCTACGGGTCAAAATGAATGAAGATTCATACAACTCAAGTATTACACAACTTAAGTTGTAATACTTAATTACCCGTTCATTTGTAAAAATTTATAACAAAAATCCATTAGAATTAAAACTCATATCAAAAGCTCTTATGGCGAAAGTTTACTACAATAAAATAATTATTATAAGTACTATTATTTCTTCTGTGCTATAAATTAAATGATTATTTAAAAGACTAGACAGCTTGGACATCAGATCCTAAAAAAGTGCAAATTCATGGCAGAAAGCATAGATACGTCCAAATCCTCTCTCAGACGTTACTAACAAATAAATTGATAAAAGACCTTATTTACGCAACGAAACTCCAGGATAAAATCGATATCTAGCCCACGTCAGTAAACTGCCACTAACAATAGCAGTAACAATCCGACGGTAATAGCACCAAGCACACACGCAACCCGAGACAAGCAATTGTACTGGTACAAATCACGGTGCAGCTTAGGGTCAATAACGATTCCTATATCGCATAAATAAGAGTAAATACATTCACTGGTCGACATTTAGATGGTACAGCGTGTAGTCGCAACAAATAGTCTGGACGGACATTCCCACAAGAACTCGAGCGCTCATTTAGGTACTACGTACGAACACGCGTGCGCGCTGGTCATTGCAGAGTTAGGAAACCTCTAGAGAGGGTCAAAAGACGTTCTGGCTGGAGATTTGAGAGCCAGTTTCTTTCTTTTTTTCTTCTCTTTCTTGGCCCTAAACACATTAGTTGCCTTTGGTGTAAGGATCGTCTGCTCGTTCATCGGCTATTCCCATAAAAATACTTGAATCAACGCTGAATAACTTTTCCGTGTTCTGGCTGGAGATTTGAGAGCCAGTTTCTTTCTTTTTTTCTTCTCTTTCTTGGCCCTAAACACATTAGTTGCCTTTGGTGTAAGGATCGTCTGCTCGTTCATCGGCTATTCCCATAAAAATACTTGAATCAACGCTGAATAACTTTTCCGTGTTCTGGCTGGAGATTTGAGAGCCAGTTTCTTTCTTTTTTTCTTCTCTTTCTTGGCCCTAAACACATTAGTTGCCTTTGGTGTAAGGATCGTCTGCTCGTTCATCGGCTATTCCCATAAAAATACTTGAATCAACGCTGAATAACTTTTCCATTTGTACCTGTCAAAAGAATTTTGATTTCAATACCTCTTTGCCTTTAACCACAGAAGAATTATAATAGTACTCTTTAACAATGCTTCATGTAACTGGCAGTAATGATTCATTAAAAGAGTTCTTTGTCCAGTCAAGTTTTGTTAATACTTCAGTTAACTCATCAGTAGATCAGTACAGTACCCCTCATGAGCTTACCACTCAAGCATAGTAGGAATATAACAAATAATTAGTTTAGAATCTGATTGCTAAGATAGAACGATACATTTGAATTGGGATAAAAGTATTTTTCCAAGTCCCTTCTAATCGATTCCTCAACTAGCATCGATCTACAATAGATCCCTCTCCTGCCCCGGCGGCGCACGAGCGCGCACGATTCAGATTAATCTATCGAAAATCGTTTTACAACATATTATTTATAGAGCGCATGCGCAGCAATGATCATCAGTCCGTGTGCGTCTAGTGATGTGCCCGGACGCATTCCGTGCGCTTCGCCGGTTTGTCGATGTTCACCTATCTGGGATCGATATCGATCTTGAGATATGCTGAGTATTCCTACGCGTGCTTTGTTGGATGACTTGCGCATTGCTGATGATATGTGGTTTTGACGAATGCTAGTTAGTGGAGACTGGTTATGGATGTGCAAATCTGTTTAATATACTGCTTGTTTTCGCTGTTAATACTAGGAGGTAATGTAAAGGAAGGGATAATATTCTAGGAGTTACGATAATTATACCTACAAATTAATAGAGGTGTCAGCTTAGGGGCCCTTAATCTTTGAGGTCAAGTCCAACTCCACTCTTTGGACTGTCCTGGACTACACAGGAGGTGATGACAGGTCTAAGAAGTCTTTACAATTTATATTTCAAAATTTTACAATTTCAAACATTGTTATATAAATATATATCTTCAAATTTCTTTCACATTTAAAATATTAGTAGGATTAATATGAAAGAAGCAGGATAAAGATATGTAGAATTGCAAATAAAATGGAAATAAGCTCAGTTCAAGTTTACGGTTCATTTTATAAACAGCATATGAGGCCGTTACGTAGATTGTAAAAGCATGTTTATAATTAAGTCATGATGACTCTGCACGTAAAACGTCTTCCTGTAATCTTGTTCTTAAATAAAAAAATCCCAACGTATCTCAGCTTTTATTACCAAGTTATCAGTATCAAAACCTCTCGCTCATAAAACTCGTCGTAAAATTAAGACGTCGTCCCGTCTTCTCATTTAACCTTTAGATGTAATGGAACTCCACTAACGCTTGCAATCGGGCAGCCTATTTTAAAGACATTGAATATTTAAAAGACCTAATTGAAATGAGCGAGACACTTTGGAGTGTCGCCAGGATAATTATCTAGCTTCCAAGATGAGATTTAACGTACCAACCACGGTTAAATGGTTGGGGTTTTTAATTATTTTTAGGGTCATCCAAACTTGTTCATCTCGGCAATCTCAATTTGGACGTGGCATTTGAGTCTTTAGCTTTTCCGCTATGGAATACTAAGTTTTCTTTATGGTGTTTTATTGTAGTTTTTGTTGTGCTTGTAATTAAGTTGAGAGGACAATTTGTGCGACTTGATGCTTGGTGCCTTTATTCACTAATATAACTTTTCTGCGAATATGCTAGTCATGATGCAACTAGCTACCACGATGGATGATCTATTTATTTATCATCAAAATCATTTGATCTTAATTTGAATAATTTCTGTTGGTTTTCTTTAGAATTATTAGAACTCAAATTACTCGTATCAGCCCAAACTTAAATGTTTTTCTACACACTCTTCTCTTCCCTTCATAATTATTATTTTGCTAAGAAAGATAAAACCCATAGTCTTTTGCGCTTCAAGTCCATCCCAACAGATTTTTTTATATTTACTCATCCGTATACCGTATAACAGCATACATAGGAAAATTAACTTAAACGCACATAAATTCGGACCAAGATCTCGTACTGCCCGAAGCAGGTAAGTGATGCTTCATGTATCCGATCGTTTATCGACACAAAGCTCATCATCGCACATCACTGCCCTCATCGTGTGATGTCGAAGGTTGTTACCGGCTATACCGACGCCGTGCGAACTCTTCCGGTATCGGACATGGCTCCGGTAATGGACTGACTCGTATTCCGTTGTCACAGTAACGTGAGCCGATTGTTTAGGAAATCTTATTTAAGTGTTCTAGTAAATGGTGGTCTTAGTCAAGTAATCCTTGTTACTGAAGTGTTCGCGTGAAATACTGTACTCTTCCACCCAGGTAAGCCTAGACTTAAGAACTATCAGTCGAGGCTAGATTTGGTGTATTTTTTACTTTCAAACATCACGAATGTATTTACCGCTGCTAACCTAGCGAGGGGTTTTGGTTTAGATGTGCAAAGTGAATATGCTAATGTCATTAGTATCAAATCTTGTTGCGTTGGTATGGGTTTGATTTTTGCGATGCTATGACTCAATTGTATTTTTAGGATTCCGTGTCTTAGAAGAAAAAACGGAACCCTTATAGGATCACTGCTTTACGTACCATGTCTTTCAAAACAAGTTTGTACATAATCCGCGATGTGCGAGGTTGACTCGCACTTATCTGGTTTAGCTGTAAGCATATTCTTGACTACAAAATTGGACGATTCTGGGCAATTTCTATGACACAAAACTTTCGCCGTTAGAAGCCCATTGCAGGGTAAGAATCTCTCCGCATAACTGAGGATGCCTGATCTTCTCTTAATTGCTTATTTGCAAGTGATGGATGACTAAGCCTACTGGGATAAGACAAGAGTTGTTACATCCAGAATCATTCAAAAACGATTGCACACAAGATATACACAAAGGTGCTTTTTATTTGATAACATTCTATCACCAATGTAGTCCTATCAATCAATCAAGTACTATCAATCTGGTGTCTCATAGTCTGTATCCTTACACTATTATCCTGTATTAAAACAATTTCAAATTTAAATTCATAATACTTAGATATATTCTCATCATGATCGTTGTATTAAAAGAGCTGTTTTCATATCAAAAATTCTCTTTACACTTTCTTAACTGGAAACTTTAAGCCCCATAAAACTTTTCAAGCGTGCTCCACATAAGTTTAACGTTCGCTCCAATACTATAGTGGAGCTAACTTCGCGTGCACCAAGTCTTAGACCCAGGTAGCCTTAGCCCCAAAGAAATAAGGTCTAAAATTCAACAGTCACTTGTTTTAAAGGTGTAAATGCACTTGTTTTTTTATAGAGGCGTAAAATACAAGCCCGTTGCGATAAATAGCAATAAACAGTGGCGGGTATGTCCCGAACTTTATCTGCACATGTACAATACCGCCCGTGGCCTGCTTCCGTATGTTTATGCAATGTAAATATGAATTTAAGTAGCATTTCAACTGATATATTCCCTAGTGATTCCTTTATCTTTTATCTAGGTTGTGATGTACATCTGTTTCACTCGGGGTTTTGAAAAGAGGCGTAAAGTCCGTGGTTTACTGGAGAAGAGTAAAGAGATGCGGATAGAAGTGACTTTTAGAAGTTAACTTTAGAACTTATAGAAAGAAGTTATTTCTACATATGATTTAAACTTCTTTGCTTTCTGCTCACGAAAAACTTTTTCCCAATTAGTTTTAAGATTATACTTCGCCTGCTTCGACGTATTTTAAGAAATTTATCAATCATATGCATACGTATGCGTTTTTTCTTCTACAGTTTCAAATATTTGTTCAAATTCAATCAATTCAAATTTATGTTCATAAAGAATAGACCAAGAACAGAAATAACATACTTATTTAATTTGAACAGAGAAAATTTCTGATTAATTCGTATATCGTTTTCGCTCATTGTCAGGCAAGTCAGTATTTACCTGGCTTTATCGCACAGGTAACAAAAATATACACAGAACATTATTTATCAGTGTCTTTCTGTGTATAACTTCACGCCTTACAATAATAGTCAACTTAAGTCATACTTATTCGAAAAAGAAACGACTACTTCGGTCACGAAAAGGCATGACTTTTATTATGACTTAAGCTATTATCAGTAAGTACCTTCTTTCTTTTTCTGCTCTTTCTTGGCCGGGAATGCCTTAGTTATGCCATTGATGTTGCTGATGTCAATGGTTGACGATAGCCACTTACCATCAGGTGAATCGTCAGCTCGTTTGCCAGCTATTTCCATAAAAAAGTAATATAATATTTTCATGGCATCTACTGCGTTAAATATATAAAAGGTTTTCTCAAATATTTTCCATGTACAGCCTCTTACAGTTGTATAGCAATATAATTAACCTGTTAACCGGGGAGTTCCCTTTTTAATTACGTACTTTGTATCGGGCGCGAGCTCTTTCACTAGGACGTGTCAATACGTTCATATTATTTTTTTATTTTGTTATTTATGCTTAAAATAAATGAAAAGACTATGAAATATATATGTTTTCGTTACAAACTAATAGAAAACAATAGGTACCTACTAACAAAAATATGGAAACATCGAATTAAGAAATTACTATACGTTCCACAACGTACCACGTTTCGAGGACGTATTCATACGTTCTACCCGTACTACCCGCTATTGTTTACGTTTGACGTATTTATACGTCCCGCTCGGTTAACAGGTTAAACCAACCATATCCACGTATCCAAAGAGAACCATATTGAGTTTCGACGCGATCAGTGGCGTTCGATAACGCTGCAATAATGCTAATGCGCAGCCGTAAAATGACAGCGATTGCAATTAGCGATACCTTGCGAATACACTTACAGGGTGAGATCTATACTCCGCACTTAGTCTTGGAGTTTGCTTAGAACAGTCAAAAGTACTAGGACTGACACTTTTTAGGGTTCCGTAACCAAATGGCAAAAAACAGAACCCTTATAAATTCGTCATGTCTGTCTATCTGTCTGTCTGTCTGTCTGTCTGTCTGTCTGTCTGTCCGTCCGTATGTCACAGCCACTTTTCTCCGAAACTATAAGAACTATACTGTTGAAACTTGGTCAGTAGATGTATACCGTAAACCGCGTTAAGATTTTCACACAAAAATTGAAAAAAAAAACAATAAATTTTGGGGGTTCCCCATACATAGAACTGAAACTCAAAAAATTTTTTTTCATCAAACCCATACTTGTGGGGTATCTATAGATAGATCTTCAAAAATGATATTGAGGTTTCTAATATCATTTTTTTCTAAATTGAATGGTTTGCGCGAGAGACACTTCCAAAGTGGTAAAATGTGTGTCCTCCCCCCTGTAACTTCTAAAATAAGAGAATGATAAAACTAAAAAAAATATATGATGTGCATTACCGTGCAAACTTCCAACGAAAATTGATTTGAACGAGATCTAGTGAGTAGTTTTTTTTAATACGTCATAAATCGTAAACCGCAAAAAACATCGATCAAAGTTACAATGAAGTACAAGAACTTTTATATTATGTTACTTGCTGCTACGGAACCCTTCATGGGCGGGTCCGACTCGCACTTGGCCGCTTTTTATTAATACGAAAACATGTAAAAGTCGTCAAACGGTTAACGTTAAGGTTGATTAAGACCATTATTTTTGTTTGGATATATGATAATAAGAAAAATTTAAAAGTCATATAAACGGCTAATATTAAGGTTGATTCAGGACCATTTTTCGGAAATTTTAATTCTAAGCAAAGTCTAAGTGCGGTTTATAGATATTACCCGTAATGGCTAGCGTGAGGCAAGCGCAAATATAATTTAATACTTGCATTGCCATTGTGTGCGAGCTTATACATCTATCACTACATTCACAAACCATATTCCACTCTTGGGCGGGTTTCCTCTTACAATGAGGTTTTGAGGCTATAACTATATCGTGGCTAAGCGCGTTTTTACTTCCCATTTTTGTGTCATTGTCATTAAAGTCAGCTAAATGATAAAATTTCTTATTCGTGTACTTACCTAGTACTAACGATTGCGCTTCGACTTTAGACTACGTATATATTATATTGGTACTGTTATTTGGCATGACCACGTTTAATTTGTATGTACTTCTATTATTATGCTGACAATTAAAAAATCATTGATTCATTTATGAATTCCTTAGCTTAGGCTTTATTAGCTACCTTCTTTATTTGGTATCTAGATCAAAGCAAGTGGCTAATATCTAAATACTTATTCCGTATTGTGAGATTTTAGCATTGTCTAATTTTATCGACAGTAACTTGCTGACCTTACTAGCGAATACTGGCAGATAACTAAGTAATAAGTCAAGTAGCTTTGTTTTGAATTAATGTTAGTTGTTTATGATTGTTACTTGCGATTGCTGAAAGGACTTATCGCAGTACCAATAACTGATCAAAACGAGAACAGAACTGATATTTGAGTAACTGTTGACTGACAAAATTAGAAGAGGTTGTCATTTTTGGAATCATAATATTTTTTATAATATTAATTTAATAGTATTAAAAATATTCAAACAAATTATGAAGTCAGGCCTATTTAAACTTTAAAAAGTTTCATATGTTTGGAAAGTTTAAAATGATGTTTGGTGGTGTTGAAAAAAATTAAAAAAATAAGATTGCTACCACCCGCCGTCATACATCTACAATGAAAAATATTGTTACGAATTTCAGTCACAACACAGTCCCAAAAAAAACTCGACTCGAGTCCAAAAATGCGGGTCTATCGCATTTCTTTTGGATGGCAACATTGGTGTTGCTGATGTTCACAGCCGATGGTGACCACTTACCATGAGGTGGCTCGTTTATTTAACATATTTATACATTATCATTGGACTAGTTAGTAGTAATGGAAGCACTTATAGCCCGGCGGCTTGCGTCGATCCTATGTGATCGACAAAGTTAAGCAACAGCGGGCGCGGTCGGTGGTTGGATGGGTGACCGCTAGTGGCGAATAATTCTAGAGCGTTTCCGTGCTTCGGAGGGCACGTAAAACCGTCAGTCCCGGTTGTTATCATAAGATAATAGTCGTTAAGTCATGTCAGAGGCCCTCGGGCGGTTTGAAAACTTCCGACATTCGGATTGGGCACTTTCTCCTCCACCAATCCGCATTGGAGCAGAGTGGTATAATATGCTCTAGGCCTCCTTAAGAGGAGAGACCCGAGCCCAGTAGTGGGCAATTAATGGGTTGAAGCCATTGGTCTACGTTATAAACACGACACGACTGACAGGTTTGATATAACTTGACAGTAACTTTCAAAGTTTCAAGCAAGAAAACGTTAGCAATGCAACTTATAAAGTTGCATTCCCAGTCTCTCATAATTTTCGAAACCTACAGATCAAAATCACTCCTCATTTCATCGAAAACCTTAAAATTTCATAAATCAAATATACTCTTGCATTCAAATAGTTTTATCGCGGAATCAGGAGTGATTATCTATGAGATTCGAGAATAACAACGCTGTGCAGTCGAACAGCTGTGATAATTCAATGGTTGAACCTTAGTATCGTGGGGTTTGGCGGATTTAAAGTGTCCTTGTATCTTAAGTAACATGCGAATACACTTGAAATGCAATGGACTATAATAAGACATTACAAACACTTAAGGCCCGAGAGCAAACAGTCCAAGAGGCCATCCATAAATTACATCACACTAATTTCATGACTTTTTGACCCCTCCGCCCGTCCTTGTCACAGCTGGTCACATTTGTAAGACCTCTCCCCCTAGTGTGACGTCACATATTATGAAATTTTACACCTAGAAACTGAAACAGCAGTTCCGCAATAAGTTTTATTTCTATTAATAAATTCATATTTACCTATATGTACCAATTATTCGATTTTGAAATGTGACGTCACAAAACTTAGAACCTCTCCCACCCCTTTGTTCATCGATCCCCCCCCCACCCTTAATGTGTGAAGTAATTTATGGATGGCCCCTAAACGGAAATCAAACCTAGACAGACACTCTCTCTTCGCATTCGCAGTTTCCCTACGCAAGCACCCAGTGAAATGGACTGCTGAATTTCATATTATGAACTGCTGTGTCAAGTTTGGAGAAATGAATCCAGCAGTAAATTAGTATCTTAATCAGTAAATTAATAGCAAACCTGGGTTACAGGAGAAAACTACAACCGCAGCTTGCATTGCTTGAATGGCACTATTTCTACGCTTCTTAAAAAAATTACTAAACCAGTAACCAAATGCCGTTCCAGCATTCTTCGTAGAGGTTTCTACCACCTGTTGTTATAAATCAATTATTTATCTATCAATACGATGTAATTTCAACCGTTCCGCAGCATAAATCACATGATTTTATTAGCATAATGGTTGACAACGTAAAACGTATTAGATTGTTGGTCCCGCTCTTGGTTTATAGTCCACTACTATGGAACGAGAGGTCTAGCCTTTAGTCATAAGCGCAAGCGATTGTGGACCATCAATAATATTTTTGAGCATAAAATTAAGAGAATTGAAATATTGAATGCATAGTAAAAAACAAAAATAACACTAATGACTAAATATACACTTATAGTCCCTAACTAGGTTTCCCTGTATCCATGGAAAACACACAAACAAACATATAAATCCAGACCGAACGCACATTCAAAATCCTGACTCATTGAGAATCGAACCCAGGATCCTTGGCATGGCGATCCGGCATGCTAACCATTCCATCATGGGTTACGGTTCGTCAAATTTTTATAATATTCCATTGCTGTAAAACTCAAATCGCTCCATCAAGCCTTGAATCCTCACCCGAATCCAACGTATGCCTCGCGGCCGGTCTCTCCTTCATACATCATGGCTTCATAATTGTTGCTCCAGAGTATCCCAGGCGTGGTGTCGTCATTCGTTCTCAGATCAGATGCCCGGGGCACCTTGTGATTAATCTCACACACCGCTATCGAGAAACTATTAGCTACTTATTATTGTTATTCGGTCTGTTAATGACAGGTTGCCTGGCTTTGGACTACCGCTGTTTGTTGTGTGATTGATTTTTCTTGGGTCACAGGATGTGAGCTGGGATTATTGTGGACTGCAAAACATATCGATTTTTTTATTCGATTCAAGTTATTAATAGGTAAAATGAAAACAGTTTAGTACCGTTTTATTCTTCTTTCTGTCCGTCAATTTTCGCATGTTTTCGTTGCTATATAAACCATCGCCTTAGTTGCCCCCCTGTTTAATATCGGTCCTCTGCTCTAGTGTTCGAATCTGCGACCTTTGGTTTTTCAAATGATTTGCGAATTAGACAATAATTGTTCACTTGCTTCGGTGAAAAAAAAAACGAGAAGTTACTGCACACACTTATAAGAGAGTAACTCCAAAACGTTGTCAAAAAGATAAGTCTTACGATTATTATGTGTTTTGTCCAACACATAATAATTGTAAGACTTCTCTTGTTGCAGTGTTGTTGCCAGGGCTTGCTGGTGAAGGAAGACTATAAAGTTCAAAATTTAAACGATTTTGACATGCCAATATTTAATTTAAGGTAGCGCCAACTGGGACAGAATAAGGCACAACAAATCAGAGACAATTTGATAATTTTTTGATACCATAGAATATATGCGGCAAAAGTTTAGAGTGTAAAGTCTGCAAATTCGATTTGCGGCCAATCGTGTGACGAGCCAATAAATCGAATGCTCTTGACAAATCGTGTCAAATAGAAAAAGATAAACTCGTCCCCTTTCCCCTATAAACGGCAATAAATCGGTCCTTGTGTCAACAGCGTATTAGTGAATATGGCTTTACTACCGTAACGTGATCTTCCACACTCCTTTCGATAAAACCACGAAAAGGTCTAACACAGGGAACGCGAACAAAGTCACGGCTCATAAAATACTGGTCGCATTAAGCCCTCAGATTTGTCGCGGCCAAATCACGCGAAAAATCCAACGATAAACGTCTATATCCGCTTTTCCCACATATTTTCGCGTTTCCCTCTCATGTGCTCACTTAACATGACGATGTTTGCCCTTTTCCCCTGCCTTGCTAACCCGGTAACGAACGCACAGACGAAACTCAACTTACCTGCCTTTAATTTAAGTCGATTTTTCTGTATCTTGGATCCTGAAAAAATGTTTCTTGAAGTTTTTTCGAAATACGAACGCAGATTTTTGTCAGAGAATTTTGAACTGTCTTACAAGGAGTTAAGCTTTATTTCGGTTTGACATACAAAATAGATGTTTAGTGTATTTTTATTAGAAAGGGGAATTTCGGGTGACATTGTTACACAGTGTACTGCACATTATTGGGTGATTGAATGTTACACGACAACTTTGATAAGGTGTCCTCGTGTTGAAGATAACTTGGTTTGAGGGCCTCCAATTGGGTTCGATATGTTAAGAGTAACGTTTATTGATATTCTCAACTTAGGGTGTATCTTTATTTCGGCGTAGGGTCTGTCCAAATATTTATTTGGGTTAAATTTATATTACAGTAAGTAGTTTCAGTTATGGCTTCCTTATTCCTGAGTTTAATTTCTACACGCACATCAAATTCTTCAAAGTTAAATACGTATCAATGTCAATTGATTGCTTAGTGATAATGTGTGTAAGTTTCTTATAGTCAGAGTAAACGATATCATTATTACCACAGACTATTTTCTGATTTAAATTCAAACCGAACTCAAATGGGGAATGAATTTTCAAAAACCCTTTCTCTGTGTTCTTCTCACATATTAGCCGTATTGGGGCGGCTTAGAATATTAACCCCAATCCCACGCTGGATAGGTGTCGTAAGAGGCAACTAAATCCGGCCCGCTGGTGGTAGGGCCCCTCGAGGGATTATATTAGTATTAATGATTTTAATTGTTTTATTAATACAATTATTACTATCATCATTTCTCCATGGAGTTCGCCTGGATAGCTACCACTCTTGAGCATGAGTCAGCCGCCAAACGACTCGTCGTGTTCCGGCTGGGGGCTTGAGAGCCAGTTCTTTTTTTTTCTGCTCTCTTTCTTGGCCGACAACGCATCAGTAATGCCTTTGGTGTTGCTGATGTCCATGGGCGACGATAGCCACTTATCATCAGGTGGATCGTCAGCTCCTTAGCCGACTATCTCCATGAAAAAATATAATATAATAATAACAATAAACGCTTACACACTCATACCCCCGCAGTAGGTTTCAACCTGTGTCGCGGGTGGCATGGACGACACATACAACACATCACAATAACATCCATGACCCGAGTACAAATTATCTGTCACCTAAATATCTGCCCCGGCCGGGAATCAAACCCCCCGCGTCATAGGCAGGGTCGTTACCAACTAGGCTACAGGGTCGTCATTTATGGTTCATTGTGGAACCTCTTTACAAAAGTTCTAGCCTTTTGGTCCACTACAAGCTTTGTCTGTCAATAAATAAGTAGATTTAATAAAGTCCAACATATACACGTCGATTCACTCACGTACAATCGACCTTCATCCGTTCATTTAATATGCAGCTTTCCAAATGTACGATCGTCTGATTATTTTGCATGTAACCGTTTATTGTTACAAGAACAATTTAATTCGGAACAATGTCGACACATATCGCCTGTGTTCCCCGCGGAACAAATTAACACTTTCCCACACTTGCTAGTTGGTTGCTATGGCTGCGCGTACGCAGCGGTGTTGTGTCGCTTTGAAGGAGACTGTACACTAGTTTAATAAGGCAAAAGCCTATTTTTTGAAATACCAAAATGGTAATAATTATGTAATGTAATGTAATGTAATGTAATGTAATGTAATGTAATGTAATGTAATGTAATGTAATGTAATGTAATGTAATGTAATGTAATATACGCACGTACTCGTATTAATATAATTAATACGTAAATCAATGAAAATTAAAAAATTCTGATAGGAAATCATAATTTGGATTTTATTGATTTTATATTATGTTAACAGATATTCAAGTACGAGTATTAAGTGAGCATAAATAAGTAAAGTAAGTTATTAAAAGCACATGTAGCTTAAGAAATATAAACAATAAAAAAGAATCCTAAGTAATTGAGTTAACATAAATATTAAATAGGACTTGTAATAATTGAGCAAGTCCCACCGTAAAAGCCACATTTTATACCATTTGTATTATTATCTTTCATTATTTCAAAAGATGTGCCGAGAAGTTTCTTTACGGCTTTTCTTCTCCATGAAAAAGCACCCTTCCGAAAAGCTGGTAGATTAAAAAAATTACGGGCATCAGTGTATCAGTGATACCTATATGAATAAAGATTTTGATTTGATTTGATATGTAAATTTTATGCTGAAAGCTCCATTAATAAACATGAATTTATATCGGCGTATGTACAGTGTACACGCCCTCTAACAAGAGGCTGTTCATTTCACATTTCGATTAAGAGTAACACGCCACAATACCGCGAACACTGCGCCCCGCTGAGTTCCTAGTGCCCATATTAGTATATTAATGCTGCATCACATATCATATAGCAACATATAGTCAGGAGCAATTTCAGGGTACACCGCTGATCTAATACTCAATTATAGCGATAAATTATAACACACGTATTGGAGTGGTTACATGTTGATGTGTGTCTATACTATCAGTGTACGAAACTTTACAAGTGGTCTGGAGTGACAAGCGTTTAATGAGAATATGGTATATTTAATTGGTTATTTTATCCTATTAATGATCAATATTTGTTTCAGTCTTTTAGCATAGGCCTCTCCTAATTTGCGCCGTTCTGACCGGTCCTGAGCCTTCTGAATCCAACGGATACCCGTAGTTGTCTTCTTGTCGTTGCGACTTTATGATCTCACCCGCAGTTGTCTTCTTAATATCGTCGTTGCGACTTTAAGACCTCTTGTGTGTTATGTGCCACTTTTGGCAAAATCACTTTTTTACGTCAAATGTTTCTGAATTTTGAAGCACACATGTGTGTACGACGTTTCCATCGTACCTAATTTATTCACCAAATTCAAAATCACCTATTTGCTTGCTAAACAAAACTTTATCGATTCCCTCAAAAAGCTGATTTTTTACACATAAGATGTCTTAAAGTCGCAACGATGATATACGATTTGACATATTTCAGCATCACACCGAATCTTGAGATCGCAGAAATATAGAGTGTAATTGTGAAAGATAAGTAATATGGTATACCTACACTCATTTGTTTTATAGCTACAGAGTAATATGGCGAGGCATGGGTGCGCCCCCAAGCTACGCTTGTCCAAACTCCATAGCAGTAAATTATTGCAGTGTCCGTAAGTATATATGTATAACATAGCTCAGATGGAACAAACTGTGCTTCAGGCTGTGGGTAGATAATAAGATTACTTGCGAAATATGTAGCTGTGTACTATATCTCTCTGCTGTCTTACTTACGTCAATTAAATGTAATATTTGGCGTTTGTTTTTTGTTTTTTATTGCACACCCTGTCTGCATAATAAAGTTTAAAATATTAGTTTCTAGCATTCAATCCGCGGCTTTGCCCGTGTTTTCCGGGATGATAAGTACCCTATAACTTATTCCAGACCATGATCTATCTGTGAGGTAAATTTCATGAAAATCCGTTCAGTAGTTTTTGCGTGAAAGAGTAACAAATATCAATACAAACTTACAAAACAACATGAACGCACACACATACAAACACGCACACAAGCACACTCGAACGCATCCAAGTACGCACTTGCACACAGTGAGAAAGGCACATACATTACATATACATTACATAATAATATGCCCACACTTTATTTTGTACTGATTTGATTTAATTGCACCGGACTATCTTAATATATATATACGTGTTACGTTGTTTGTCCGCGATGGACTCCTGAACTATTTAACCGATTTTAATCAAATTTGCATTGTACAGTTTGATCCAACTAGAAAGATAGGAAAGCTTACATCACAATTTATAGTAAAAAAAACTTTTGTCGTCCGGGCAGCTAGTACTGTATATATGTAGATAAGTTTCTCGTTATAAGTGACAATGTACTTATAATAATTAAACCGAACCTCTTGCTTATAATGCACTATGCTGAGGAAACCTTCTATTGTAGATCACTGCGTTCTCCATTTCTCCCATAGGGGTTGTTGAACCGTGAAATGTTTTTAATGTGTTTTGGTTGCAGTGTTGGTTACAATGTTGGTTACAACTACCTCCACTCAGAATATCCTACTGGTATTTCTTAGCTATTAAGATATTCATTATGCCTTTGGCGTCATTGATTACTGGATGGATGAACGACACTATTGTACCAACCACAGGTACCAACCATTGAAGTATAATGTCATAGAACAGACATCTCAAACAAAATTTGTGTACCGCCGAGAGGTTCTATTTTCAAAATTGAGCCCCCGTTCTCCTTTCAAAATCGAACGAATCCATTGAAAATTGAAGCCGGTCGGCGCCAATTCATTGGGGCATACATTGTGTTCTTGGTGTAGGTTCTATATGATAGTAATAATACTTTAATGGTACCAACAGATAATTTATGGTATTACTTTATTGGCTATTGACATTTATAACTAAGCTCAATCTAGTTATGTTTCTAACATCGTTTCGTCAATCACTGTTCAATGATATAAATTTAGCAGCTATCAATCATAAGCAATGAGCATAGTAATGATAAGTTTAATGCAATAATTCGATTATTGCAATAAACTTATATTTTACAATAATTCGATTCTAAGAACGGTCTGGGACTAGGCTGTCATAAAGCATGAATGGTACAGACGTACCGCTGACGTCAGTTATAATATAAACAAGTGACGAAACTCAATGATATTTAAAAAATATAGATGCGTTATGCCTTTACAAATCAACCAAAAAATCTGTTCCGAAAAGAGCTACAACACACACACGTTTATCTTTTGTTTCACTACACCAATCACATTGGTATAATACACGAAGGCATTTTAACGCCGTACTGTCAAATGTCAAGCACTTATATAACAACAATAGCGTGCGTATCGTCTTCTATTGACAGAGCGACTACGAGCAGAATGGTCAATTGCCTGTTCTTACGCTCTTCATCGTCGGTGCGCTAGTGAGATATCTACCCCTTTTTTACATTATAATATCATTGAAGAAACTCATTAGTCATTATTATTGCATAACTTTTAATGGCGGTAAATTGGCAGTGGAAAGGAAAAAAAATTGTACAGTGTTATTCTAAGACGAGGTCTGAACCCTTAAAGGCAGTTCCCTTAGGATGTTTGAAAACCTACTTCTCCTGCAGACCCTGCAGTTCTTTTTAATCCATTACAGATCAGATGCGGCCAGGCCAATCCATGATCATGAATACTTCAGGAGATCGCTGAGCAAAAAGACTGCACCTCAAACGTTACATGAACATTAATCATTACGACATATTTTGTTATTTTATTATGATTGTGACCTTCAAAAGGATCGATAGCCTTATCAAATTAATTTAACTAGACCACACGGTATAACTGTATCCACGGATCCATTAGAGTAACAACAAAGTCAGCGGAACGAAATATCAAACCGCTTAGCATATCACCGTGTTTGTATCTTAACCTGCATGCATACTGTGCGTTGCGTTAGCAATGCTGTGCAATATTTAATAGGTTGACTACATGTGATAGATACAGTATACATGTTACCGGCAATCTGTATAATCCTGATCTATACAATACCTAGCTACCCGCGCATTGTACACATTGTAACATATAATATTTATACCACTACATATAAAACAAAGTCTCGAAGCAAAAAAAAATACTAACGCATTAAAAAAATCGATGGCACCAATTTTTACAACACTCTTGTTAGTGGAAAACGCCTGTTAACAACAAGTATCTATATTGTTCCAGATGCGGTGTTGTGTTATTCTGCTTAGGTTTTAAAGAATAGAAGAAATAGAAAATATATTATTTTAAAGAACAAACAGAGGTACGTACAAAACAAAATTAGTCAAACGAAATACAAAACCGTTAATAATCTGAATTTTACCACGAAAAAAATAACCAACTTCAAAATAACTCAAAAACTACTCGTCAGATCTACCTCAAATTTAAGTGGGACTACGTGACAAGCACCAGCTTCCGATTAAAAAAAGAATCATCAAAATCGGTTCACCAGTCGAAAGTTCTGAGGTAAAAAACGTAAAAAAAAATACAGTCGAAATGAATACTTTTTTGAAGTCGATTAAAAAAGAGTTCCTGTGGCCAGATCCTATTTCGGTCAAATCAAGCCACCGATCCAATAAAAAATTGTATTAACCTCTCGGAGTCTCGTATGCTACAAACCAAAGGTCACATCATTATAATCTGAGGACTACGTGACCGACCGAATGGCGGCCATTGCTATCTCGGCGTTCGTAATTTGAAATTTCTATTCTCTTGTCGTAATAAAATCATGCGCGCACGCATGCGGACCGCCTGTTCCAAATTTAAATTGTTTGGTAGCTTTTTTTTCTTATACGTGTAGGTTTACGAAACATAAGGAAGAAATTGTCTGTTGCTTGCGTTTTATAATTTAACTGTTACAGTTAATATTATGGATAAATACATATAATAGTACCTAAATGTACTACAACAAGCCCCAAAAAAGAAGCACCTTTAAAATTATTCAATCGTGTAACGAAAGCATGATGCCACGCCTTCTGTTCTACATATAATCTGTGGTGGCACTTATATTTTTAAATATCTATTTATACTCGTATTAAATAGGTAAATCAGATGTTTGTCGGTATACAAGTTTATACTAATAAATTAATAAATTCCTAAGACTCCACTGTCCGTCTGTCTGTCTCCATGCTGTATCTCATGAACAGTGATAGCTAGACAGTTGAAATTTTCACAGATGATGTATTTAATTTCTGTTGCCGCTGTAAAAACAAATACTATAAAAAATCTTTTATTTACACTGGGACAGGTGAAACTAAAAAAAGGTACAGTGTCTAATGTTGAATAGATAATGGTACGGAACCCTTCGTTCACGAGTCCGACTCGCACTTGGCCGGTTTTTTAAACTTTTTTAGCTCTCAACCCAGTGGTGATTGTTGATTTTGCGGATGTGCCTAAGCGGCCGTGATTTAAGGTCGATGCATACGTAACGGGATGGGACGGGGACGGGACGGGGACGGGACAGTTATCCATGGGAAAGTTATCAGGCAAAGGTCTTGCAATTAGTAGTGACATAAATTGTAAATTCAGGCCAGGTCAAACGACTTTGATGGTATTTAGCATCAGCATCTCTTGTAAATTCCAATTTCGTTGAACTGTATATTGTGTTGGCTATCCAATAAATTAATCAATAAAGTAATTAATTAATTTATGAATAATTTCCACAATTAAATTTCTAGTCATTGCTCAATTCAGATTGGATCTCACGGCGCGGCGCGAGGCTACATACTCGTATATCACCGATCGGCACCTCTTGCCCTTCTAATTAGTAATACCAGATACCAATTTGCACTTCGTTTGTTACGATTTACACACTCTCCTCTAGTACTGTCGACAAAAAATTATATGTGTATAAATAAATATGCTACTAACTTTTCTCCTCTGTTTATAGTCCGGTCAATTTAGATATTCGAAGGTGCATAAATTCTCAACAAGCTGAAAATCAGTAAGATAGTTCATAACATAATTATAAATAAAAAATTTAAGTTCCCTATCATTCCCGTGTATGGGAAAAAAAATATTCAAGGTCAAAGGTCAAAAAAATGAGTTTTTCGCGATTTTCAGCAAAACGGTAAGTTTTATCATAAAGTACCCCAAAAGAAAATTGTAGACCATAAAATTATCTATAAAAATGTATCAATACTTTTTTTCCTACGAGCCATCGTTTCTGAGATATGACGATTCAAAAACGCGCTAAGTACACTACCATGAGGTAGCAGGGTAAACGTGTGCTTAATATGACGATAAAAACTTACAACTTTTTGAATCGTTATATCTCAGAAACGGTGGCTCGTAGGATACCTTATGATAAAATTTACCGTTTTGCTGAAAATTGCGAAAAACTCATTTTTTTGACCTTTGACCTTGAATTATTATTTTTTTCATACACGGGAATGATGGGGAATTTAAAATTTTTATTTATAATTATGTTTTGAACAATCTTACTGATTTCCAGCTTGTTGGGAATTTATGCACCTTCACTATCATTTTTAGGTCTAAATTGACCGGACTATTATAAATACTTATAAGATATAAAAGAAAAACCTTTTCTACTTTTGGTAGTATTGACGTGATTAATTTACATTTCTTTTCCTTTTGCTAACGTTTTTATGGTTTAATTTCGACTAGGTACTCGGAAAACACTTGTCTTAAAAAATCCGTCCTCATAATAATATGAAAGTTGAATGCCCCGAATTATCCTGGATATCTTTAAATAATTTTATCTAATCTTTAAATAATTTTGTCAGAACTGTCCAAAACATTTAAATGTAAATAAAAATATAAACATCTGAGACACGAGATTCATATGACCGAATCTCGTTTAAGAGGGAACTTTAATTAATTTATTTATTTAAGAAAGAGATTTTACACTATACAGGGGTCCCATTGAATAAAGTTAGAATGTGGGCTTGGTCATCAATGTATAGTAATTGCATTGAAAATTAACCATAAATTTTATTTTCACATTTTTTTTCAGACGGTATTGTTTGTCAAGTTTATTCTGCTAGTTCGCAACAGCTAATTAAGCGTTGAGAACAATAGGCCGAGATACACGCTGTTAGGATTTGCTAAGAAATTAGCTCAAGAGGGTTCCTTAGGAATCTCTTACATGTGAAGTACCGCTTAATGTTTTCTTTGGGACATTTCCGGTACGAAATTTGCCAGTTAACCTTTAACTGTTAGTCCACGGACGTAAAAAAAAGACGGACGTAATCCCAAGAACAAATTCAGTGAAGCACCCATAGTAATACCAACTCTGTATTCGTACATGAACACACACCCACACATTGATACCATACTGCTATGACATTGACACCATCGCGAATCAAAAATTACAAAATTACGCACACATGGTAAGCGAGCTGTCATTGCTATGCTTCACTCTCGATTAGACAAGGTTACGTCCGTTTTTTTTACGTCCGTGTGTTAGTCATATATTATGTCATGTATTATGTCATGTATTATGGTCTAATTTCTGTTGCCTGTTAAATATTAAACTGCTTAGAATTAGGATTGTAACTAAATTGCTCAAATAGATATTATGATCTAATAGGATTAGGCTAAAACTGTAAATTATTATTTAAGATTTATAATTTATCTTTATTTTTAATTTTATCATAGGTAGGTCTTAAATCTGAAGTACTAAGCAATCGCCTAAATTCGTAATGAACAGAATGATACACGACAAAAATATGTGGTCAACTGCATTGATAAAAAACCCCAACATAGTTTTTTCTCAAATGTTTTTCATGCACAGAAATCGAACAGTTACAATTTTATAGTATAGATAGAAATAAATACCTAATAGGTATGTAGAGATAATAGGTACGACCGATTTGCCAAGGAAATGCTATCTGCATCAACCAAGGCAGTTGTTTCCTCGGCCGGCCATTACAGATATTGTATGCGCACAAAACAGTACATTACCGCAATAACATGTTATTATTGTGCGACACAAGTTATCTGATCCGTATTATTTATCTGTGCCCGGTATGTGCATGACAATTTTATAGATTATTCAATGGCCATGCATAGAACTTTGATAGTATATGTTAGAAGCGCAGATAAATCATATGTTGAAGGGGTGTAAAGCCCAATGCATACGTAACGGGTTTTTTCCCCGTACGGGACGGGACGTGAAGTTTTGGAAACATCGTTTCATAGAAAATTTATACGATAGTGCATACGCAGCGGAATCCCGTACGGAACGTGGCCCATATGGGACGGGAAAAACATCGTCAAAGCCCGTTACGTGTGCATTGGACTTAAGTGTCTCTATTTATCTTATAGCTCAAGCCAAGCCAACATTGTTCCTGATACACCTTGCTCGAACAACCAACGAGGCTGTGGCCAACGGATCCTTCCAGGATTTTTTTTTCTCTTTTTTGTTATAAGTTTATACTTGATCACAATCCCACCTGTGAGTAAGTGGAGATGCAGTATAAGATGGTGAGCGTACTAACTTAGTAAAAGCCTCCACTTCCTTTTTGATATTTAACGTTTTTTTTAGGCAGTAGTTGAAAAAAAAGAAGTTTTCAGAACGAAAATCGTTCAATGTTAAGTGGTCATTGTCACCTCTGGCTATCAGGTACAAGAAAGCCATGACCGATAACTAATTGTAAGTATAATTTTTTCGTAAGTTTTATCTGCCAGTTTGTGATGTACTATGTGACAGTACCGGAGCGGCGATCTTTTGTCTACGGTTACCGAACTGCTGCTCATATTTATGCATTTCCACATGTTCCCTTTGTTGCCATCGGCTGATATCGACATCGACCTCACTGGCTTATAGCATGGATTATGCAATGACGATTCCTAATAATTTTTTCCTTATAATTTACCTATACCGATTACCGACGAGTGAAAACTGCGTATGTCTAAAACTAAATATTACACAAGGAAAAAATACAATAAAAAATCTATAAGCCGTACCTTTGATTTTACATGTATTAATTTTCGTAATAGACGTTGTAAACTATTTTTCTTCCTCAATTTTGGTGTGATCAATTTATGCCAATGATGCCTTTGGTAACTATGTAAGAAACCATTCAAATATTGATTGGCCAATAACGGATACTACAACATATAACAGATAGTACTAAATCTAAAATATATATATTTTATTTAATTTTATATAACAACTTAAGTCCGCAAATACAGTTCATGAGCCATAGTAAGTGCAAGAAATTGTGTACTAAGGTTCTGCTTACTTCTAAAAGAAATCTCTTCCAGCAACCGTAGGAATGTAAAGATGATGTAGAGCCTGATTAGCGTGCACATTGTTTTTAACCAGTCATGACGTCCAAAACCCTGATCAAGTACGGTTTAACTTTTCACTTTTGGCGATTCACAAGTTTAAAACTATAGCGAAATATATATCAATAACTAACTAGGTATTTACGCCACAACACTACTGTTATCAGTGCTTTTTAAGCCGCATAAAAGTTACTTAACTAAATTGAATCGATAACATCTGTATCTGCCACGAGGCCCACGAGTTCGGCAAGACCCACTAGCCCATAAATAAGGCAAACCCAACAACATTATTGTGTAACTGCCATCAATTTAATGGGCTCCCAAAATAGCTGGTACAAATTAACGCACCCCTATTTGACAAGCAAATAGTGAGATGCCGATTACCGTAGGCCGAGGCTACAATGGTGCGAGATTCGAAATGGGTGTTTAATTTAACAAACCTTTGAATATCCCCATTTTAACCTAAGGCTTTTTGTTACAAATTAACTGGAGATAAAGAATTGGCGTTTGAATAAAAACGTGCAATACATTAAAAATACTAATAAAAATACTCCACCACGCTGCTCCTGAATGGTGGAGGGGTTAGTGGCCAACCCATGTCATGTCTTGAAAGTTTCATATGCCGCCCAGAGGCCTCCAACATAGCGACCACGCCTGGTGTTGCTTATCATGGTCGATATGTCGACACAGGTCACCAGACTTTTTTTATGGAAATAGCCGGCAAACGAGCTGACGATCCACCTGATGGTAAGTGGTTATCGTCGCCCATAGACATCAGCAACATCAAAGGCATCACCGATGCGTTGTCGGCCAAGAAAGAGAACAAAAAAAAGAAAGAACTGGCTCTCAAGCCCCCAGCCGGAACACGACGAGTCGTTTGGCGGCTGACTCATGCTCAAGGGTGGTAGCTATCCATGCGAATCCCATGGAGAAATAATAATAGCAATAATTGTATTAATAAGCAATTAAAATCAATATTACCAATATAATCCCTCGAGGGGGCCTGTAGTGTATAAGCACAGCTGTCAGTCACTGAGTGACTGCCAGTCAGTCGGCAGCGATGCTGCGTGCTAGGTGCCGTGTGCAGACGTCAGCCTTGCGTATACCTATCTCACCCATTACAGAGTAAAATGTGTGTATTATTGACCCTCTAAACACTACAAGTGGCGACGACGGTAAAAATAATAAGGAATTACCAAAAAATGTTGGAAGAAAAAGAAGGAGTAATGCCACCCTTGCATTCGTTCGGACAGGCAAATTCGTAACGAATATGTTCTGTTATATTCGCATTTAAGTAAGTAAAGTGTATTATTACATTACAACCACATAATTTATATGTGGGTATACCTAATTGCGTGCACTAAAGTAACAATTATTTAAGTGTTGACGTTTTAATAACTCGGCAACTTAAAGTACCACTGCCATGTTTGTACAGAAAATGGTTGTCTAAGCATCAAAACTAATTAAATACTTCGAAGGCCATGCAAATCATTTTGTTCACAAAGGGCCATGCCTCAAGTAACTATTTCAAATAGACGATAAATTTCCTATGATATTGCTGTAGGAAATTGTAGTATGTGAAAGAGTAATTTATTTCGTTCCTTATTTCAAATAAAGCTACCGCATCACAATAACAATATCCTAAGTTCTGTTTGTATTTGGTGGGTATTTAATAAAAACGTGAAACTCGACGTTACCCTTACAATAACTTGGAAAGAAACGATTGAGAATCTACCCCACTTATTAATATAATGCTGTGGTTAATGTTTTCACAATTCAAATACCGTTCTACCATGAATTCAAAAGATTATGATTATCTAAACAAGTTTGAGACGTAATTTTGCTAATTAATTAGCAGTTCAATATTATTATTATGGTCACGCCCTTGTGTCTGTGTTCCGTGGTCACGCCAATACAGTTCACTTAAAGATCATTGCCTATACAACCATATTAAGAAAGAACCTGTAAAGTAGCTACAAACAATGTGTTATGCATATGCACGTAATATGTAAAAAGTTTATTATACCATAAAATCCGTATTACGTAGCAATATTGAAGCATTATATATGTTAATATTTTTATCGCTAAAGCCAATATTAAATTAAATATAATTATTGATAATTGTAGCTACGTCAAGGTTCACGCAGGTTGTACGGGTCTATCCCACTTGTTCCGTTACAAGTATTAAGTCCGGATTGGGCACGCAAATTGAAATAAGACTCGTAAGGAGCTTGTTAATGTACCTTGAGTACAAAAAGGCCTACAAGAGGCACGCAAATTGAAACAAGACTCGTAAGGAGCTTGTTACTGTACATTGAGTACAAAAAGGCCTGCAAGGGGCACGCAAATTGAAACAAGACTCGTAAGGAGCTTGTTAATGTACTTTGAGTACAAAAAGGCCTGCAAAGGGCACGCAATTTGAAACAAGACTCGTAAGGAGCTTGTAAATGTACCTTGAGTACAAAAAGGCCTACAAGAGGCACGCAAATTGAAACAAGACTCGTAAGGAGCTTGTTAATGTACCTTGAGTACAATAAGGCCTGCAAGGGGCACGCAAATTTAAACAAGACTCGTAAGGAGCTTTTTAATGTACCTTGAGTACAAAAAGGTCTGTAAGGGGCACGCAAATTTAAACAAGACTCGTAAGGAACTTGTTAATGTACCTTGAGTACAAAAAGGCCTGAAAGGGGCACGCAAATTTAAACAAGACTCGTAAGGAGAATGCTATACCTTGTGTACAAAAAAAATGCTCGAAAGAAGCACGTTATTATTGTAATATACTTATCTTCTTGTTTGTATAAATAAAAATGAACTTTAGTATTTCTTGATAGCTTAACCGATTTCACTGTTTCATTCAAAAATTTTCGTAATGGAAGTAAAGAAGTTTCGTAAAGAAGAAAAATCAAAGTTCTGGGTAAAGTGACGTGGAACATTTTTATGTTCAGCCAAATTATAAGACATTAAAATATAGTGTTTGCGGAAGTTATTCAATATAATGAGTATTTCCTAAAAGGTATATTAAAATTTAAGGATGGATGAGTATGTGGAATACTAAAGTTCAGTCTAAAATATCAGAGATATTGTAACGCTTTTATAGCTAAAAAATTGAAAAAATAAAGTTTTCAATTTATTGGGTATTTACCATAATTATCATAAAATAAATTAAGGTATGGAGTAGGTACTTGACTTGGAATTCTGAGGAAGAAGCCAAACTAATCGATGTATTGAATTACTGCTATGGCAAGTCATTCGAGGTGATTGAGCATTATACATTATACTGTAATGTATTCTGTATACAAGTGGTATATAATATACCGTAATATATACTGTCAATTATAAATCAATGTTTTAAAGCTACGCAGTCATGTTACTGTCACATTAGTAAAAAGCCATGCATACACGGTGCCCGCAAATATTATAAATCAATGTTTTAAGGCTACGCAGTCATGTTACTGTTACATTAGTAAAAAGCCATGCATACACGGTGCCTGCAAATATTATAAATCAATGTTTTAAGACTACGCAGTCATGTTACTGTTACATTAGTAAAAAGCCATGCATACACGGTGCCTGCAAATATTATAAATCAATGTTTTAAGGCTACGCAGTCATGTTACTGTTACATTAGTAAAAAGCCATGCATACAAGGTGCCCGCAAATATTATAAATCAATGTTTAAGGCTACGCAATCATGTTACACTTGTAATAACGTTACATTTGTAAAAAGCCATGCATACACAGTAGCTGCAAATATTTACAAATTAATATTTTATGGATATGTCGTTATGAATGTCATCGAAAGCCAAAGATGTCTGTTGGATATGATTCATAAGACACCCATTCGAGATGCCTGATGGAGATGATTCCCATCATAATCGGTCCCATTTCACTGATATGAAATCGTGGGATGAAATAACAAATTGCAGGTTTTCAGAAAGTTACCTCAATCAATATGAATTACAAATACCAAGTAAAGAGATGATGTGGCATCAGAATTCAAGTATTATGTAAGGAATAAAAGTAAGACAGTGATTATTGGTATGGTATATTTTATTCCATTCATGTGTTAACATTCCATAACTTCTTTTGAAGTAATTTTGAATCTGACCATGTATGAAATGTACAATGACATAGTTCCGTCTTTGACGATTCATTATTTTATAATAATTCGTTACAGACGAGTATAATATGTAATATGTGAACATATCACATATGTGAGCAGATTATGACAAAATATGACAAACGACAGCAGTTATGAGTCCATGGTAACGGACTCGGCTTTTATGATAATTATATTAAATTTTTGCAATTCTTATATAATATAGTCCACAATAATTTATTGGATATATTATTATTATTGAAAAAATAAAGATTCATCCATGTGGCAACGAGCAATTACAGACTCAGAAGATCGTAGTATTTCCATCTAATATCTTTACTTGCAATGTAAATATTAATCTTTTTGAGCTGTCGAAGAATAAAGGTAAATATTATATGTCAAGGTTATGATTTTGTCTCCATAGTAAAGAGACAATGAGACACTGAGAAACAAAATTTCAGTATATTGAGGTAGTCCAATAAAACACGACGTTGTAATCAACTATTTTACGTAGATACAACATACTACTAATATTCATCCAACTTGAACCATCTGCAAAATGACAACACCTTAGGTGTTTCTCTGCGCTCTTTTCATGTAAAATTGACATAAATAGTTAACTAGCGTCATCAAGTGATGGCTAATGACCAAAAGGTTATTTTATCAGTTTCAGACATTATACAAAAACAGTACCTATCAAGGGCAAGGTTCATACTGTAATTATTGAATATGCGTTAACAAAGTGGTTCGATTTAATTATGTCAGACTTAGCCAAGAAAAAAAAACTTATTTCTAATTGAATGACAGTGCTAAGTAGCAACTTTAGAGATTTATCTCTAAAGCAGTACAGTCCGAGGCTCGTCATCGGTCTTATATTTCTGTATTACAGATCTATCAAGTTTAAAGTGACGTTGATGTTGTGGAAGCTGAAAGCACTAGATCTCCATCTAGAAGCTGGAGTGGCCACATTACTAAGCCGAATGTACATATGTGTAAGTGGGTGTAACTGTGCACGCAGGACCACCATCTCACAAAGCATCCTCACACAGAGTGCTTGTCAACGACTGAAACTCCCCTGGGAAGCAAACGCAAATTCCCAGAGAATCATAACTTAACTGACTAAACTGATAGTGAATCAAGAGTTAAGATAATGAAGAGAATACTCAAGTTCACATGATAATTAAAGAGACAATAAATTGGTCAGCTGTGATCGTAGTTTCACAAGCAACTATTTTTAAGATTATTAGAGATTCTACTGGTACTATTCTAAATACCCTTGTGACTTTTAACAGTGTAAATACTGTTAGAGCAAAATAGTTTAGCATTAAATGAATGGGTTGCCAATGGTTTGAATTCCTTACTGACAATAAATGAAAATAATAATGTCACATTGGAAAATTGTTTAAAGTTGACCCTTATAATGCGTGGAGTGAGTTGTTTGAACTGTAGACAATCATACTGATATCATGAATTAGGTCTTGTTCATTGACTCAAATTCTCAAGATTTACCCCTTATCTTACCATGAAATGAAGTACCCTCAAAAATTGTCTGTGACTTTCACAGTGTAAATGCTGGTGGTAGAATTAAATAGCTTGGCATTAAATGAATGGCTGGCAAATAGTTTTTATTTCTTAGTGACACGAGATGGAAATAACAATGTCACATAGAAAAATTGTTTAAAGTTGAGTTCTTATAATGCGCTGAGTGAGTTGTATGAACTTTAGATATTATATTGACATCATGAATTATGTCTAGTTGAATGACTCAAAATTCTTAATATTAACGTTTAAGAATTTCAAATTACCTTCAAGTTTTGTGACCTACCCTCAATATAAATGAAGTACCCTCAAGAAAAAATTGGAAAGTAATATCACGATAGGTCAAAATAGCAAAAGTTAATTCTATAAATAATTTAAGAGTTTTGTTCTCACTTAGTCTTGAAGAAAACAAGATAGCGTTAGGGAAATACCTGTAAGTCATGTACCAGTCGAGTACCTATAAATAGGTAATCATGATAAATCATGATACTGAACAATACGAGATCAGTCTCCATCTTGAGAAAGAAAGTTATGAAGTTGAAGAAGTGAAGTTTGGGGTGTGTATGGGTGATGCATATTGCACACATATGATGCACACATATGACACTAAATGGATAATATATGCATATCGGCTGGGTGAGCCTTGGCAATAGAGGGACTTACTCAAGATTTTTCAGAAGTTATGTTGTTACTTTTGATAATTGAAGTAGACGACTGTGGTAAATGGCTTGGGTTAATCTACTTTAAATGCTACAATTGACATTTGTTAAAAATATAATTATGATCTACAGAGTTGTATTTAGTGAAATGCGAGAATAACATCAATTTTTTTTATGAAGCTTCCAATCACTTCCAGTAAAATACCTTTCACTCTAACAATGACAGTTATGTGAGAGACAGAAATTGACAGGTCTATAATTCAATTAAAGAAAAGAGGGAAACCATATTATGAGGACAGTACTAAGGGAGCTACAAGATTCTAAATTAGCTACAGAAAAATATATCGATGAATAATAAGTAACTGAGGCTAACAGATTGACACCAAACTTTAACCCTGCACTCACATAGTGGAGTGAGTTTCTGATGGTAAAAACGATGTACAGAAATGGGAAATACATGTTGTACAACAATAATGATAATAAATAACACAAAGAAAATAAAAGTTGGATATTGAATAATTTATTATTGTCAGATCTATGTCAATGTTGCAATATATTATTTGCTAACGAACAGTTGTAATCAATTATTATTTATTATAAAATAAAGAAGGGATGTAGTGTATAAGCACAGCTGTCAGTCACTGAGTGACTGCCAGTCAGTCGGCAGCGATGCTGCGTGCTAGGTGCCGTGTGCAGACGTCAGCCTTGCGTATACCTATCTCACCCATTACAGAGTAAAATGTGTGTATTATTGACCCTCTAAACACTACAGGGCCTACCACCAGCGGGTCGGATTTCGTCGCCTCTTACCCATCCGGCGTGCGGCTTTAAGCTCTTGTTGCGCAATATGCTCTTCAATCGTGCTAGTCAATATTCTTCTCATTTCATTTGGTTGCGAGGCAAGTCCGTTTCTGTAAGCAACCTTACCCTAAGTTGTAACTACCGCCAATAACTCAAGCATGTTTCACCAGCATACCCGCGGTGTACAATCTGCGATATTGCGCAATAGGTACTCTTGAAACGCGACAATTTGTCGCCGTATATCGCGACGCGGCGACATGTGTTATTATTTACAGACTAAGAGAATTCTCGAGATCACAGTATTTCAAGTCACGAATTTGATAGTGATGGTATATCTTGCTAAGATTTAGTGGTATGCGGGCGGGTTGTACGAATCCTCGTATTGTTAAGCGGTACATGGGAGAAAATAATTTCTTCTAAGATGTTACGAATAAAGCGAGCATGGTTTCAAAAATGTACAAATTTTATAAAAAATTGTATAATGTTAATAGTTTTGGGTTTGTTTGATAAATGAACAATTATAACTCCTATTAATAAACTCAATCCTCTTTTCAGAAGATGATAGAGGGTGATTGCCAAATGATATGTAACTTAATATGTTTATTTATTCTTGAAACACAATATAGTAGAGGTTACATTTCTTTGGTTATTATACCTGAAACTTACGTTGAAAGTACGTTTACGTATATTTCAGCGATCATCATTAAAATTTGTACTTTTAGAAAGCGAGTTTGAACTGCATTTCTCGCTTGATTGTTGGCTGGCATGCATTTGTTTATTAACCGACTTCAAAGAAGGAGGAGGTATTCAATGCATCTGTATTTTTTATGTTTGTTACCTTAGAACTTCCGACTGGGTGAACCAATTTTGATGATTCTTTTTTTAATCGAAAGCTGGTACTTGTCATGTTTAAGTGGGAAATTTGAGTGAGATTAGTCGAGTAGTTTTTGAGTTATCCCTAATTTTGAAGTCGGTTATTTTTTGTCAAAAATTATTTTACCATTGAATTCAAAACGTTTGTAACCACGCACCATCAGATTCCATGTCTGCTCCTTTATAGTCAAGCCAAACAGCGCCTTTATATCGATATAAACGTACTTACACGGCAAGTGATGCCACATACAAAAGTGAATGACACTGGTTAGAATTTAATTGGTCTAAATAAAGATGTACAACCTAAATATTTTATTACTTAATATTTTGTGACGAGATGTCAAGGCCGCTAAACCAGTACGTGAAACAGGTTGCAATATGATTGTAAAATGTCATCAATCTTAGTTAAGGATCAATTTCCACTTGTGCTTAATTTATTCAAAACTATTCCCACGTGAACTTTAAAACAAAAAGGCGAAGATAAGAAGCACTTATGAGATAGGCAATCATTAATTTGCTCTGTATCTTAAACAATAGAGTAATGCGTCGCACATTGCTAGTGGACATGGGCACGGATATACAGGATGATCATAAAGGTTATTGACTCCATACGGTAATGATATTGAAACATTTACACAAGTGCGTCTATTAAGAAAGAAAAACACTAATTATTAAAGAATATCAGACTTGTGTGAATGAACTCGTGGATTAATGTACTCATGGATTAATGGATTAATGTATTAATGGATTAATGTATTTAAGCTTACAACTCCAACACCAGATTAGCTAATAAATTCCATTTCGGTAAAGATAACAATCTATTACTTTAGAAAAGATTAAAAATTAACTGTACTTAGTCTTTTGTTTATGTTTTCACTATAATTATAATCTGTTTATTAAGCACCAGTGCGTGAAACATTTTATTGAAAAAGAAAACACTTAGTTTAAATTTAGTTTTTTCACTCTTCCCTTATTTACCCGAACTGTGCTAACAAAGCATCATTTCAACATACTCGTAACTACCGTCTTCTTTAAAATATTTTTATTGTTTCTTCTTCTTTCTTTCTTCAAACATTTTTCTCTCTTTTCTATCAATTTCCAGCCAACCAGACCCCTCTCATTTAAATTGTATTAAAAGTTTTATCAAATTCAAATTAAATTCAAAATGGGTTGGGTATACTATCAACACGCTGTCATCAATAATATTTTTTAGAACCCCCTGTATACCCCGCGTAGAGCAGATACAATCTTAAGCTAAGTTGTCACTCGTCAAGCTACCACGTACTATAATTGATGTGGTGTAATGACACTTTGTATAGAAGCTCGTTTTAATACCAACACGAAGCGTACAATTAAATTGATTAGAACACACACTGAGATCGTTAAGTCGAAGTCGTTAAGTCTGGAGGTTAAGTGTTTGTCAGCCCGGTTTTGTATGGTTGATTATGTATTCGATATTATTTATTTTATTGGTCACGAATAAAGAAATAAAATAAGGTATATTATGAAAAAGGTAGGTAACACTTTAAAATCTAAATACATGGTTTTATAGTGTCAATGGAGGTAATAAATACAATAATTTGAATTTTACAAGAAAAAATTACCGACTTCAAAGTAACTCAAAAACTACTCGTCAGATGTAGCTCAAATTTAAGTGGGACCACATGAGAAACACCAACTTTCGATTAAAAAAGAATCATCAAAATCGGTTCACCCAGTCGAAAGTTCTGTTCTGAGGTAACAAACACCTCCTCCTACAACTACCTCCTCCTTTTTTTGAAGTCTGTTAAAAATAACTGTGCTGTTAAAAGTGACTTAACCATTTAGGAATTCCCGCGCCTGGAGCCAAACCTATGTACTATGTAGTATGCGAAGCGAGGGGTCTCAGGTTTGATTTTCAGCCAGGGCAGAATTTATGTGACGGATAAATATTTGTACTTGGGTCATAGGTGTGATTGTGATGTGTTACAATTTATGTGTCGTCCATGCCACCTGCGACACAGGTTTATACTTATTAAAAAATGCATTGCCATCAGAACTAGAGTAACATGCAAAACTTCAACTTCTTAGGATAAGTGGAAGTGGCTTGTAAATTAGACCCATACAAACAGGGTAAGCTACTATACACATATGTATGTGTAAGTATGAAGAAATGAAAGAGCTATCCTCTATGTTATGGGTATGATGTTGATTTCCGAAACATGATCTCATTCAAACAAAAGTAGAAGAAAAAATGTGCGCAACACGCAAACTCATGTTTTCATAAAACTTTAAATAATGATTTAATAGACGAATTTGTCAAATCAATCAATCAATCAATCAATAGTGGAACTTGTAGGATATGTCCTACTATAATATTGTTATTATTTTAATTTAACTATAGGTATTAGATGTAAGTTCTTGTGTGTTTGTAATGTGCGTATATAGTCTGAATAAAACAGTTTTTTTTTTCTTTCTTTCTAATATTATAAATGTGAAAGTTTATATGGATGTTTTTTTTACTCATTCACGCAAAAACTACTGAACGAATGGAAGAACTCTAATTCCATATTAGACTTTAAAATTCCACACATAAATCATATAACGGAAGCAATATACCATCTACGTGGTGACCACTGGATGTCACCGTCACCTTAATGGCCACTTGTCTATCGGAGTTTATACACAGATAAAGCTTTTAAGAGTTAACCACGTGATGATCGATTGTGGGAAGCTGGCGACTGGTGACACGGGCTACATTTATTTTGTATTTAAGTTGGACTTGATTCGAGCGTATGGTGATAACATCTAGATGGGGTCGAGACTGGTTGATACTTGGAAGATTTTGACTAACTTCAAATAAGAAATTAGATAAGTTGGTACAAGACTAACCTGAAGAAATTATATCTGTTGCCCCTAAATATTGCTTACTATGTACATATAATATTAATATTTAGTTAAATTTTATTAATTTGATCATTTTTCTGTTTTTTGTTCTCCGTCTTTTATGGGTTACTGAATGTAATTAGCACAATAAAATTATAATGCCAATTAGATTAAAATTTGTTTACTTTATACTTAGATATGATATAAATAAAATAATATAAATAAAAAGTAGCAACTTCCTAAATCAAAATCCTAAATGAAAATATTTAATGTAAATATCTCCCTTCATTTTGACTACACTAAATCAAATATTCAGAGTATACAACACTTTCCTCTCTCCCTCCTCCCCACAAATCCACATTACCATACTATGCAGTATGCTCTATGCTCCCTCAAGAAAAGAGACGTGCTCAGTAGTGGGTCATTAATTGAAGCCAGCCAATTCCACTAGTTTCCTAGGACACCCAACTAACCTCGCCTAGAACAAGGAATACGATAAAATCATAGCAAGTATCAAGACGGTTTAATCCCGTTTCACGATCAAAAGGCTTCTCATACATTATGCTGAGGGCATACATTATAATATAATCACATTTCTCATAATAACGTCATTAGAATTAGTGCGCGAGCAACGTGTGCGGTCCTACAGTGGGCTTGACAACGATGCAACACGATTTTAAGTTAGGACCTGAAGCGATTAGATAGAAAAGGGATTACCTACTCGTTACCCTTACGAGTAAGACGAAACTTCTTTAGCGTTAATCACAAAATGAATTTTTGAACGTATTTTTTTTAATAACGCTTCACACATAGCCCCACACTAGGATTCCCTGTGTCGTGGGTGCCATGGACAACACACTAGACAAGGACATTCACACCCAGACCGAGAACAGAAATTCAAACTCGCCATTCACCGCTTCACTGGGAATCGAACCCAGGATCCACGGTGCAGCGATCCGGCATGGTAACCATTGCGCCACACGGGTCTTAAGGTAAATTATAACGTTGGTCTGAACTACAGATTGGCTTTTAGTGATTTTTGTATTGTAATCTAACTGATTGTTAATTCATTAGGGAAAAATGGTCGGATTTGTTATCTGCAAGCCATACAATTTAAAATTACTTTGATTATCAGTTTCTTAAGGAAAGTTAATGTGCAGATGATTATTTGGCTTATTGTCGGAGAGTGTTAAAATGTCAAGATACGACAGTGCAGCTCAATTGTTTTTGACTTTGTCTGTTGATCGAGGGGTCAGGGGTTTGATTCACGGCTAGGGCTGACATTTATGTGATCCATTTAATCTAAGAATGGTAATCTGCGGGCGTGAGTCTATAGGGAACAGATAACTCTATGGTTCATACCTATAATGTGTACTTGGCAAATTACTTTTTTTATTTTAATGATTTTTATCCCGCTAACCTTTTTATACTTAAGCCGTCAAACATCCCGGAATAGTCACGAAATATGAACGTGTGTGGAGGGCTTAATGCTCTCTTATTAGTACGTGTGAGTACTGGCAAGGAGTTTGCATGAATGAATAATTTTTTTTTTTTTTTTTTACTTGATCCTTGGGATCCGGAAGCGATAAGAGAGTTTAAGATGCCTTGGGGACTTAAATGAGATAAGTTAGGTGCATTTGAAGTTTTTGTTAATACGAACTTAGTGAGGTCTTTTAGTATAGCAATTTATTACTCTTGATGATGTCAGATGATTGAACGGTTACTTATAAAGTGAAGATAATATTTTTGCTATTTAATGGCGAGGCATGATTTGTAGATAGATCGTGGCCTAAAGCGATAGATACTTTTAATTGTCTTTTAAAGAACTTGTTGTATTATAGGTTATGATGCTCAGTGCTCATAGCAACAGTGGGCACGATCGGTAGTTGGATGGGTGACCGCTAGTGGCAAAAATTTCTTGAGCGCTTCCGTGCTTCAAAGGATGCATAAAGCCGTCGGTCCCGATTATTATCGTAAGATTAAGTCATGTCGGAGGCCTACGGGCGGCATGAAATCTTCCGACATTGATTTAGTTACTAAACCCTCAACCAATCCGCACTGGAGCAGCGTGGTGGAGTATGCTCTAGGCCGCCTTAAGAGGTGAGACCTGTCTTCAGTAGTAGGCCATTAATGGGCTGTAGCCTAGCCAAGCCATTATGATTCCCAATCATTGGAATCACAATCTGTGATAGGTACCGCAAGGCTCTATCTGTACTTGGTACCACCCAGTTAAATCCCATTAGTACTCATGCCTGGTGGTAGAGTATTTTTTTATTGTATTTTGGATGACATCAGAATTAAACTGGGTGGCACCAAGTTCAACAACCTTCAATAGGAGAGATCTGGTACCGTTCGTTATTCTGAGTACGGGCAGGATACTGATAGCTTGCCTTGCTCAGATTAGTCCTGTAAGTAAATAAGACCCAGTAAGGAATCGATAGAAGACAGCGGGCATCCGCTGGATTCTGAAGGCTCAGGAAAGCTTAGAGTGGTGCAAGTTAGGGGAGGCCTATGTCCAGCAGTGGACTTCCAAGGGCTGATAGATGGATGGATGGATGAAGGAATCGATAGTATTTGCCCACTCAAAGTTTGTGACAGATGCAATTCTACCCCTGAGGGCAGATCGCAATCGTTGTTAAGTATCGCTTGGTATTAAGCAAAGGTAGTAAGCATGTTAATAGAAAACTATTTTTCACTAATCCAAAACACAAATGAAGACAAGGGTACAATCTTTCAACGCCGCATAATGTCCCGTTGCAAATCCATAATTATCCCTTCATCTGTAAAATGACCCAATTTCACCCGCGAGCGAGAAACTCTTAACGTTCCCGTTACGGGACGCCTATCGTATCATATAGGGCGTAGGGGTACCGTAGACACGTATATGATTGTCGTATACGAGCAACAGGTGGCTGCCCGTAGGGTTAAACGGAGTAGGGGAGTGAAATGTGCTCTACTTTAGGATTTTTTTTAGAGAAATTTTTCAGTGTCGTTATTATTTTGTATGCACATATGTTATTTAATTTAGTAGAGGATTTGTTTGGTTGTTGCTTCGGTGATTGTTTTTATTTTTCAGAAAGTCAATAAAAAATATTATAAAACGTACAAAAAACAATAAAATTAAGCTGCATAATATCTACTTTAAGAATTTAAGAATGAATTTTTGCCAATTATATTTTTTTTATATATTATTTTGGTTATTGAACAGTGAAAGACGAGTTGTGGGGCGTGAAGTGAAGATGCATTCATGCTTCTCTAATACTGAAACAAAATTGTAGCATAAAGTTCGAGTTCTTTGCATTCTGTAAGTTGTATCAAATAATTACATTGAAGATTTTCTGTACCTGTTTCTTATTAAAGGATCGTAGAGCCCGTAATGCTCATTGAAGAGTCTTGGGTTCTCAGCCTCCCTTTTCGGCAATACCTTGAACGTTACTGATATCCATGGGTGATGAAGACCACATACCAGACGTTAGCTCGACTGCTCATACGTTTGTCAATGGATAAACGTAAAAGACGAAAAAATACATAAAAAAATAAAAATAAAAAAATCGCCAAGTAGAGTGCCTTTCATAAAGAAAAATTCGGTACCAAGAGGAAAATGTTTTCTCATATGGTGGAAAATCCTGCGGCTAATACGTTGTGCGGCGCGTCGGTGGATTTATGTCGCACTTTTGTTTTACGGCCTCGCCCCGTATAAATCTCGTTATACGCAACTATACGTCTTGTTCGTCGATGATGGTGCGTGGATAGAGCTTTATGTAACGTTAATATAAACTGAAATGTTTGCGAAACGTTTTAATTGAAAAATTGTACTTCTTTTTTCGTCTGTTTTCATATTTGGTTGGCAATATCGGTGATGCCGAAGATGCGTCAGATAGAGTACGGTAAATGCTGTAAGTGGCACCTGGAGCCTAAGGAAGAAGAAGAATATGAGTACAGTATCTAAGATAGTACTAATTTTACCATTGGGCTTTATAGTTGTTTACAGAAGATTCTTTTCAGTAAATGTGTTAAGGTTATTTTGGTAACATGCGCTATTGATTACATCATACCTTACAATCCCGTAGCAAATTCGGGGTTTGATTCCCGGCAGGGGTTTATGTGACGGATAAAATATTTGTACTCATTTCATGGGTGTCACAGTGATGTCTTTCTTTACAAACAAACAAATTTCTTTATTTTCCATTATTCTTATGAACAAATGGAATCCCTGCCTTCAACTTCTTATTTGTATAGTTTATGCCATCCTCAAAAGTTTGTGCAGATAATAAATAATAAAAATTAATAATAAATAGCGCTTCACACTCATAGCCCCACACTAGGATTAACTGTGTCGTGGGTGCCATGGACAACACACTAGACAAGGACATTCACACCCAGACCGAGAACAGAAATTCAAACTCATCATTCAAATTTCCTTCTCGCTGGGAATCTAACCCAGGACCCTGGGTGCGGCGATCCGGCATGGTAACTATTGCGTTTGTCTTTCATCTGTATAAAGCTGAAGGTATAACAGATATTCAACGATTTTATATGTTTGTGTTCGTTTTGTGAAGCCGAAACTAGTCAAAAATGAAACGAAATCCTTCAATGTTTGTATTAGCCAATAACCTTCCAATACATACTCTTTTAACACAAAGTTACTCCACTCCCGTAATCTCAATCTCGACACCCCATAAACACAAATACACCATCTAGGGTAAACGGTTAACAAGAATGTGTGATATCACGTTAAGGGGTTCCGCGATGATACCATTACCCTAATAGGTGTTAGGGGCGCCTACTTACGTTCGAGATAAAATATGTTGATGTGAAACTTGATCCTATTACGTTGTTATTAAATTGTTGTAAACTGTGGTTCACACATCATTTTCATTGAAATAACGCGGGTTCTCTGCATTCGTTGCCCGGTAATGCATTGGTGATGCCTTTTGGTGTTATTGGTGTTAGTGAGTTTGATTTTGTTCAATAAGTCAAATGTACTAGATGTTTGATACTTTGTTAATACGAAAATATTATAGTCATATTAAAAGGCACATTAAGGTTAATTTAGAACCATCATTTTTGGTTGGAATATTTTACGTCTGATCAAAGCTTGGCTTCAACCTATTAATGGCCGTACTACTATTAATGGTACTACTGGGCACGGGTCTCTTCTCGTGAGGAGGCCTAGAGCATTCTCCACCACGCTGCAGTGCGGATTGGTGGAGGGGTTAGTGGCCAACCAAAGTGTCGGAAGTTTTCATGTCGCCCGAGGGCCTCCGACATGGCTTAACGATTGTTATCTTACGATACCAACCGGGACCGACGGCTTTACGTACCCTCAGTACCTTTGAGCACGGAAGCGCTCAAGAATTTTTTGCCACTAGCGGTCACCCATCCAACTACCGACAGCGCTTCGATCAAAGCTTCCATCAAAACAATGACCGCTTATCATAGGTTGTTCGTGTGCTCCTTTGCAAAATCTTGACATCAGTAAGGTATCACCGATATGTTGTCGGCAGATATCAATGCTAATCTGATATTATACTAGTTTGGCTACTCTGCTTATTATAAAACAATAGAAACACATAAGCAGTACAACGTACAAAGGTATAAGCAGTTTACGCTACACTCGTTTAAAATACAGATAGACGAAAGCAGTGAGCGGTTTATAATCGAACGAGCTATATGTTTATTTGAGCTTTATATAAAATAGTTCCATAATGTCTGACTGTCTGTAGTACTACTACAGTGCACTCGGCACATTATACTCTGCGCATTACTGCGTGGATTTTACATAAAATCTTTTTTTAATTCATACATTTTTTCCGCGGCCGTATTATGGTGGGACGTTTTGTGTTCGTATCTTCGTGCTGTTGTTTGACTACATTTTATTATGTTTTGTGATTTCATTTATCTGATGAGGAATAATAATGTGTAGGATAGCACATAGCTTCATATTATCATGTGTTAAGACACTGCTCTTGCCGATGTGCGATGTTCGTTTGTGTTTCAAGCTGTATAAATGTTAGGTTAGGTTAAGTTTTGATTAAAACTTTTCGTAGACGGTTATGAAAATGTTTATTTCACCCGAATTATCTACAGCGACAAATTATAACCAAAAACAATACTTGAATCACGGACCTAAAAAAAGGACGGACGTAATCCCAAGAAAAAATTCAGTGAAGAACAAGCACCCATAGTAATACCAACTCTCTATTCGTACACACACACCCACACATTGACACTTCACTGCTTCAATCGCGAATCAAAAATTATGCACACATGGTATGCGGGCAGCCATTGCTATGCTTCACTCTCGATTAGACGAGGTTACGTCCGTTTTTTTTTCAGGTCCGTGACTTAAATCTACAAGACAATAGGTGAAAGGGGTGCACGCTCAGCACAGTACTCGTACCTACGCTGTATGTCCGTCTACAAGTCCTATTAAAAACAGTACTAAAACTTGTCATTCCATTCCTTAAAATAATTATCATGAACCTTCCCTTTATACCTGCAGAATGGCCAGAATAGGTCCACGGCGCGTGTCAGCGACGCATCTTGAATGGGAGGCACATTAACGCGCGGCATTCATCAACCGACTAATGACACGTCCGCACGTCAGACTGAGGATGTGGTGTAAACTGACAGCGATTAGCGGTGATAGGCTTGCAAAAATCTGTTAATTTTTTTTACTAACGTTTCAAAAAGTATCTATATTATAAATGAGTAACCACCCTCGCTTTGCTTCGGTTTTCTTTTTTTTACACCTTGGGTTACATTATTGGAGTTTTATTAAGGATCCCTAATTTTTTGAAAATATAATATAGCCTATGTTACTCGGGGATAGTGTAGCTTCCTAGCAGTGAAAGAATTTTTAAAATCGGTTCAGTAGTTTCGGAGCCTATTCAATGCAAACAAAAAATCAAATCTTTCCTCTTTATATATTAGTATAGATATGCCAGAACAATACAGTTACAGATGCTTTTACAGAAAAGAAACTGAACAATTTATATCATGCATACATGATATTTAGTAAAGTCGTCAAGTTTGCAGTTTGACTTGATGCAGTTTGACAATTAGCATGAGATAGCTGTATAGCCAGATAGCCATACACCGTCACGTTTACTGGATGCTGTAGGTATTATTGTATTCCATTAAATAACTGAAAAATGCTCAGATATAATTAATGAATGTAAGTAGAAAAAAGAGATTCAAACATGCAAATTCATAATAAAACCAGTTTAATTTTATCTTCTTCGTATGTTAACGCAATATCTTTCCGCTTGTCGCTTCCAACTTGCCCAACATTTAGAGCCATAACAGATGGGAATATTAAAACATTACATATTTTCCTTTATTCTTTTCTTCTGCAGAAGCTTTCAGCATTCATTCCTCGTGTATTTCAATGGAATTAGATGTGACGCAAATGTATATTTTTAACTGAAATAGTGGATCTGGTTTGTAAAGCCTGTTTAGTATAGAAGACAGCGAAGTGGGCACGTTTAATTAATTAAGTAAGGGCGTGTGAGAAACTTTACAAATTTTAAGGAGTAGGTACTAAGCGAAATATTAAAAGAAAACCTCATAATATTATTCTGTAGCACGTGTACTCAACAGAGCGTTAAATGTCTCTTTGTGTGAATTGGTATTAAAGTAATTGTGAGATTGTGTAGCTAGGCTGCTCATATTATACCTATTTTAGTAACCTATTAGGTTTACGTACATAAAATCTACTTCATGTCAAAATCTCTCCGACTAAACTCAGTATTGAATTATGAATTTCATGATATCTTTCGAGTCAAATGTCTCAATATCGTCTCGGACTTTACTAATGTAAAGCACCCCTAGTAAACGATGGTCAGTGGTCCTCGTCATAGGCCATGGTAATACGAGAGGCATCACCGACGCATTTCTACAAAGCAACGCCTGATACTATTAACGAGAGTCCGTTTTTTTATGGAAATAGCCGGCAAACGAGCTAAAGATCCACCTGATGGTAAGTGGCTATCATCGCCCATGGACATCAGCAACACCAAAGGCATCACATCAGAAAGAAAGTTTATGCAAAGAGAATGAAGATCCCTTATTGAACCTAAAAAAGAGGGTAAAAAATTATGTATCACATTCCTATAGTAAATACTAGTGTTCCTAACATGGATATGCGCTGATCTTGTCCTATGGTTAAATCCATACAAGATACCGGACCGGTTCCTGACGTATGGCTGACAAATTTATTGGAAAGATAATCTTATCAACGGCCCCTACAACTTTATTACCCACTTTACTGCATGCGGCACTTGTGTGCTATCTCAATTTGTTTTTCGACAACCATATAGCTCAGGTAGTGACTGTGTTGAGGTTCCGCGTTCGTTTCGGAGCGAAACAGGTAAAGGTTTGTCTTCTAGTATTGTGCGTATATTAACCTTTAAACACTGGGAATCGTTCCCTTATTTATTACGTATGTATTTTCACGGGTCTCTCTTCTTAATGTAGGCTCGGCCCAATAAAACGACGATATTTCACAATTATTTTAATCACACTTTCCATAATATTTATCACAAAATAAGTTATCACTAAAATCACAGACTTCAACAGAGAAGTAACCTTTGCCTCGGGTTTGCATGCGACCATCCAGGTCGACTGTCGAATGGCGAATGTTTCGATTACTCAGTTTTATGCTCCAACGTCGACATCAATGTCGTCAATATGCTCACTAGCGCCACCAAGTGGCGACTGATGATAGTAGTATGTTTTAGTCAACACCATACTTATATTCACAATAGTACAAAATAATAGCCCCAAGGGTACTTTACACTGTAATAATAGAAAGCACGCTAACAGCTCGGCCATCTGACTTTTCGTACGTCCTCGTACGTGATACCTAGCGCACATTATATTTTGCATTCAATACTGTACAATCATCATTAAACGTACTCTCCATCAAAATATAAAACAATCCAAGAAATTATCAAAAATGCTAATGTTGCTATACCTGTATCTATATGAAACTGAATTTTCATAAACATATTGGTCACAACTGTGTTATTAATCAAAACTAATAGATTTTAATAATAGTGCATACAAGAACAATAACTATCCTTCTTCTCAAATAAATTTTTGAGCCTTCAAAAAAAATTAATATAATATGATCAAATCGATATCATACACTTGATATACATCTATAAAAAAAATCTTGATCGACATCATGTACATCTATAGAAAAAATCTTTATTTCGTAAGAGTGGTCATATATTACACTTGTTATTTCGATATTCATTTTCGTTTTCAGGTTCAATAGGTACTTTATACTTTCAACTTAATGACTTTCATCGTAATGATCTACGAGTATGTTCAATACATGTACAAAAAATGAAAAATTTTAAATGAGAATTCTACCAAGTAAACTTAGCAATTAGCATACTATACTACCAAACTCTACTATTAGGGTCATTAACTGAATATTGGGAATTAACACAATATTTAAATTTTTCTTTCAATCAAGCAAAAAATTTACTACTAATAATGAAAGTTGTGTATTATTATATCTACGGATATTTCAACCTTGTTACATGAATAAACGATCATACCGAAGCTATATACACTCTCCAAACGGTGGCTACTCGACCCGGAAAAACCTTTCATAACATCTATAAAATGGCTAAATAAGTCTATAATTATTATTGTTAGAGCTACCTACTATCAAACCTTTACGGTTGCGAAACGTGTTCAAATCGCCAGCTACCTTGCCGCGTGGGACGTCTTCATGCGTCGATCATGCTCCTTACTTAGCTCTCTTCTATGATCAGATCCATCTCTCAATTCATACTTGGCCGTGATGGGAAGTGTCGCTCAAGTTCACCACTCCGTCCGTCACAACCAAGCTTTTCCACTTGGTTCACTAAACCCGACCGTTGCTCAGGCTCATCGCTCGGACTGTCATTTTGGCAGCACCTCAGACGTCGCTCTTGCTCACCGTCTGAGAAATTCAGTGAACCATATCATTACCGTGGTGATATCGCATACGCATCGGTCGTCGCTCAAGCTCACCGCCGGAAGGTATCTCAGTTTTCTCACCGTTGCTCTAGCTCTCCGGTGGTGGTAATAAATGTATCTTTTCATCAAATATTGTCTGTTTCGTAGGGTCCTGAAAAGTATTAGTCATGTCGTCTAGTCTCGTATTATCGTCTTGTCTCATATCGTATTGTCTCATATCGTCTTGTCTCATATCGTCTTGTCTCATATCGTCTTGTCTCATATCGTCTTGTCTCATATCGTCTTGTCTCATATCGTCTTGTCTCATATCGTCTTGTCTCATATCGTCTTGTCTCATATCGTCTTGTCTCATATCGTCTTGTCTCATATCGTCTTGTCTCATATCGTCTTGTCTCATATCGTCTTGTCTCATATCGTCTTGTCTCATATCGTCTTGTCTCATATCGTCTTGTCTCATATCGTCTTGTCTCATATCGTCTTGTCTCATATCGTCTTGTCTCATATCGTCTTGTCTCATATCGTCTTGTCTCATATCGTCTTGTCTCATATCGTCTTGTCTCATATCGTCTTGTCTCATATCGTCTTGTCTCATATCGTCTTGTCTCATATCGTCTTGTCTCATATCGTCTTGTCTCCTATCGTCTTGTCTCCTATCGTCTTGTCTCCTATCGTCTTGTCTCCTATCGTTCATCAAATTCATCATTTTATTTCAAATTATATCATTTATTTCTATCCATTTCAATTAATGCAATTCAGTTGACGCCTTTCGATTAGCTTCATATCGATTAGCTTCATATCGATTAGCTTCATATCGATTAGCTTCATTTCGATTAGCTTCATTTCGATTAGCTTCATTTCGATTAGCTTCATTTCGATTAGCTTCATTTCGATTAGCTTCAGTTCGATTAGCTTCAGTTCGATTAGCTTAATTTCGATTAGCTTCATTTCGATTATCTTCATTTCGATTGGCTTCATATCGATTAGCTTCATATCGATTAGCTTCACATCGATTAGCCTCATATCGATTAGCCTCATATCGATTAGCTTCATATCGATTTAGCTTCATTACGATTAGCTTCATTTCAATTAACTTCATTTCAATTTGCTTCATTTCAATTTTCTCCGATTCACCAATTCAACTCAATTGGATTCAACTCAATTCGATTCAACTCAATTCGATTCAACTCAATTCGATTCAACTCAATTCGATTCAACTCGATTCAATCCATTTCGATTCAAATCGACTGGACTCAATTCGATTCGATTCAACTCGATTCGATTCAACCCAATCCGATTCAACTCGATTGGATTCAATTCGATTCGATCAATCTCGATTTGTTTCAAGTTGATTCAATTCAACTCGATTCAATTCACTTACTGCATGTTCTTTACCAGAGCTTTCTGGTGCCGGTGGTCTCCAGGTGCTTAATCGTTTTTCATCGAATTTCGTCAGTATCGTGGTTTTCAGTGTTGTCGCAGTACCCCCTGACGCCGATGTATATATTCAATCTGAAACTTATAAATACTGTATAAGTGCGAGTTCATACACCAACGCAAATAGACATAAATCATAAGCACTCCATGATATAATATCGTCACGTCATTATTTAGGAATCAGGGTATATGTTTATCATTAAAAAGGGATACATGTTAAACTGTATTCTGTCAGTCCAGTCTCCAGCAACGTTAGAGACAAAGCAACTAAAAATCAATAGTATATTCCTATATTTTTTTTTACTTATATCTGGAGATTAAGAATAAGTGGGCGCTTGTGTAACATAAGAAATTACTCTTCAGATAAAATGTTTCTAGTACAGTAGTACGTAGTCCTACTTGTATAATAATATCAATAAATAAATAAAATCTTAAATTCCATTACTTTCAATGCTCGAAAAACTAACAACAATACATCAAATCAATCCAATAAAATGGTTCATGTCAATATTCATCACTCCTTTTGAATAATCGCTTCATTATAGGGAAAAATAACCCTAAACTCCTGTAAGAAAATCTGTACTACCTGTCTGTATCGTCCACCAGGATAGTAATAGCCCGATAAGTAGTCTAGTAATTTTAGTTGACCAGGTTTTATAATCGCATTCCAAGGGAAAAGGATATCAATATGATATTATGACAAATAATACCATAATAATTATGTAGATAATATTTATGTACATAGTACCTAGACATGGATATTCCTATGACGAATTCCCTCTTCGACTGCAAGTCATTAAATAATTATGATCATCAAATAAATCTATATAATTCGTTGATATACATAATATTAACGGATGTTGCATTGCGTATTCCCATTCTATTCGCTTTGGCTTTGAAGCCTGTTTGATACCTCAATGTTTCATAGCAGAAACACTTGTCACATCACACATATAGATCCATACTCCATCACATTGAACAATAATTGCAATGTTTAAACTCAATTTATATGTCTCTAAAAGTTTGCCCGATGCTCCGCGAATCGCTCTTATCGTTAAATGCCATCTATCGGGTCAATACTATCCTCTTCAACCTAGAACTAACCATATACATTCACAAAATTTCGTTGGAGTCGGTTCGATAGAGTAGGAAGAAGAAGTTCATGTCATGTCTATTTTTTTTTTACAAGCCTTTATTTTTTTTACGGTCCACCGCCTGTTGCGCCACACGTCCTGGGTTTAATTCCAGTGAAGCGTACATTTAAATAAGTTTGAGTTGCTGGTCTCAGTCCGTCCAAGATACTCATTACACACTGTTACACATACTGCTGTGGGGCTATGAGTGTGTAGCATTATAAAATATCACTAATGTCTTTACATTACCTTGTAACTACTTAGAAGAGCAATGCACGCACGTAGGGCACATCTCATGTGTGATTAGGCTGCATAATTAAATCAATTACCGTAGAATCCCGACCGCAGTCCGGCAATCTCTTGTCACAAAGAAATCTGTAATCATAATACATGGTTTAGTTAATCTCAGTCACTATCGCTTTCCAGTTCTTTGAATCCGTTGAGTAGTCAATTATACGTATTGTACCGCTGTACAGTGAGCACAATAAACATCGCGGCATCGCCATATCCAAACCCCATAAAAACAATACTTGTAACATCCAACGGGAATCACCAAAATATTCCAGAGTAGCCATCTAAGCTCGTATTTGGCGTGCAACGCACAGAAGCCATTATGATAACCGAATTAATTGAATACGGTAGTCATTTAAGTGTGCATTCATTGTATCTTATTCTGCAATGTACCTTAGTTACGTAAATCAAATAGATATCACAAGAAACCATCTCAAGTAATCCTCTTGGCTTGCTAACAAAAATACAAAAAAAAAAAAATGTCTTACCACAGAATAGATAATAGTACTACATGTCTTACCTCAACAACCCGTTATTTTATAACAAGCTTTTATTTCGTTTCAACACTTTCAACTATCCGGTGTCTAATCAAATCCTGTAAGTTAAGGTTAACTTGACTTACTTCCCAGTGTCCAATTGATCTGAAAGGCGGCACAAGCGCTTGGTTAATGTGACTGTATAATGCAAACACACCACAACTCCGTGACACGAGATTTCTGTTAGATTTTTTTATATAAGATATTATAATATGTATTAAATAAAATCGAGCTCGTCTATTGTGCATAATATCATGACTCGAGAAGATCCATTACGGAGTAGCATCAAAGATCAAAAATTAAATTCAAAATCATTTATCCATGTAGGTATCACTAATACACTTAATGCACGTCATTTTCTTATCCACCAACAATACGGAAAGTTTCTTTGATGACAGCAAAAGATTTTTGTGTAACTACCCGCATGTTCATTTTCGGATTTGCTATATTGGTTGGTATGTTGCGATTTCATATGTGACAATTGTTTTATGAGAAACTAGCGGATACCCGGCGTGTTCCACTAGGCTAAAGATTGTATAAAGGAAAAGTCGGAAATCGAAAATGTGCCCAATGCTTAATAATCATTTTAATGGTCTCAAACCATCTTCGCTGCGTTTCAAATGAAACCATTTTGAAGTTAGAAAGATCAGTTGAATGGTTTCAAAGTATATGAAAGACATCCGTGCAAGCATTTTTTTCGGTTTATATAATATTAATATATATAAATCACGTGTCACGCCGTCCGTCCGCAACGGACTCCCAATCAAATTTGCACATCGTGTGCAGTTTGATCCAACCTGAAAGATAGGATAGCGTACATCTCAAAATAATAAAAAAAACCGTTGACAGAACGTAGTCCGTCCGGGCAGCCAGTATATAGATAGAGTTGACCTACCACTTGGTTAAATTTAGCTCAACAAAATAAAGCAAAACGATCTTAAAGTCAAGGAGACTCAATAACGGCAGAATAATTGTATTGTCCATCTCATAATTTACCATCACGTCCATCTCTTCAGAGTATCATCAAGTTGAAACTACCATACACATAATATTGTATTGGGTGACCTCTTTAGCTAATACTCAAGTAATAAAAAAAATCCTGTAAGAAATATATCTTGGTGTTTATTTAATCTTTGGCTTCCAAAATTCTTACATTGCATTACAGTACCCATTTAACTATTAGGTTGATAATTATTGATGTATTCGCGGGACATGGAGGGAGCTCAAGCGCGTTGTTGGCCGTGGAGTGAAGGAAACTTAATATGTATGTTTTAAATTCTGCACGTAATGCTTTGGGTTAGTCCTGTTAATTATGTGTGTGTATAAATAAATAAATAAATAAATAAATAAATAAATAAATAAATAAATGTAATTATGTACCTACTCTATAAAAGACGCCACATCATAGCGGGGCAATATTTTGGATGCTTATTTCACAGTTCGTTTATCATTCAATTTGATACATTGATTCAGTAGCTAATAATAAAAGGTAGGCTTTTGTATTATCAGTTCTAGTCTAGCTAATAAAAGTTACTTAATAACCTGGAAGTTTTATTGGTTTTCCTCCCTTCTTTATTAAATAAAAGGCACATCGGTGTCTTCTTGCGTATCCATGATTATTTACGTGGGTAGGCGGGTGAGGGGATCAGGCCTTCATTATAATGAAAATAAATCGTAGATTCAAAAGACATTCATATACAGATTACAAAATCAACAATTACTAGTTATAATATTAACGGATCACTTGGATACGGAACGATTACTTTTTAACCAACGTTCCACCTGAACATGTGAAGCGCGTGCGCAACGTCCTTAAGCCTTGACTGCTCAATAATAACTTACTATGCAATGGCTGCCACATACATAAAGCATCTGTTTAGTACACTTTTCATGGTGTTTGTTGTTTTTCTATTTACATATATTATGATCAACTGCACACAATAAAATCTGACTTTCAACTCGCATCCGTTATCGGACAGGCAAAAATATTTAAGAGCAAGCGCAAATTAGAAAAAAAAAACCATTATATTTCTTCATTTTTCCAATTTCGACACGTGTCATCAGAAGAAAGAGAGAAAAAAAATTACTCACATTTTTATTTCACCTCACCTCTTTGTGGCGTGGCTAGACATTTAACCTTCAAAAATAATCGCATAGTTCTCCATTTTCCTAAATTCAGCACGTGTCATCAGGAAAAAATAATAAAATACTCACGTTTTTATCTCTTTGGGGCGTGGCGAGAGATTCTTCTATCTGTCCATCCCTTCTTCTGAACTGTAGGCTCGGCCCAATAAAACGACGATATTTCACAATTATTTTAATCACACTTTCCATAATATTTATCACAAAATAAGTTATCACTAAAATCACAGACTTCAACAGAGAAGTAACCTTTGCCTCGGGTTTGCATGCGACCATCCAGGTCGACTGTCGAATGGCGAATGTTTCGATTACTCAGTTTTATGCTCCAACGTCGACATCAATGTCGTCAATATGCTCACTAGCGCCACCAAGTGGCGACTGATGATAGTAGTATGTTTTAGTCAACACCATACTTATATTCACAATAGTACAAAATAATAGCCCCAAGGGTACTTTACACTGTAATAATAGAAAGCACGCTAACATTAAGGAGGCGTAGAACATACTCCACCACGCTGCTCCAGTGCGGATTGGTGGAGGAGTTTAGTGTCCAACTCGAGTGTTGGAAGTTTTCATGGTACCCGAAGGGTTTCAAATCGCTTTACAGCTTTATATGCCCTCCGAAGCACGGAAACGCTAAAAAAATACCACTAGGGGTGACCCGTCCCCGCTGTTGCTTTGTCGATCTCTTATGATCGACTCTTAGAAGCCGACAGGCTACGAGTGCTTCACCACCATTTAGTCTCCGAACGAATACAATAGTATTTAAACCATAGTGTCATCACGGACCTAAGAAAAAGATGGACGTAATCCCAACAACAAATTCAGTGAAGTACCCATAATACCAACTCTCTATTAGTAGGTACAAGTACACACACGTTACCCACACATTGACACCATACTGCTTCAATCGTGAATCAAAAATTACGTACACATTGTAAGTGGGCGGCCATTGCTATGCTTCAATCTCGATTAGACGAGGTTACGTCTGTCTTTTTTTCAGGTCCGTGAGTGTCATGAAATGAAATAAATTTTAATCGAAGTAGGTTTGTTACAAACACTTTTCGAAAGTCACTCAACGCCATCGCTTCAACAAATCCCTATCGTGAGTGGGGAGAAGAAGCGACAAGAAACTACCGGGGTTATTTTTTTCCTACTCACAGTTACAGGCAGCACTTAATACTACCTATGTCAATATTTAAAATTAAAAAACTCATGTCCAAACAGTCTTGTCATTTAAATACTCATCAACTTTGTAACATGCTTTCTTCATGAGAATACCTACCTTTTTAGGGTTCCGTAGCCGAATGGAAAAAAACGGAACCCTTATGGATTCGTCATGTCTGTCTGTCTGTCTGTCTGTCTGTCTGTCTGTCTGTCTGTCCGTCCGTATGTCACAGCCACTTTTTTCCGAAACTATAAGAGCTATAATGTTGAAACTTGGTGAGTAGATGTATTCTGTGAACCGCATCAAGATTTTCACACAAAAATAAAAAAAGACAGTAAATTTTGGGGGTTCCCCATACTTTGAACTGAAACTCAAAAATATTTTTTTCATCAAACCCATTCGTGTGGGGTATCTATGGATAGGTCTTCAAAAATGATATTGAGGTTTCTAATATCATTTTTTTCTAAACTGAATAGTTTGCGCGAGAGACACTTCCAAAGTGGTAAAATGTGTGTCCCCCCCCCCTGTGACTTCTAAAATAAGAGAATGATAAAACTAAAAAAAATATATGATGTACATTACCATGAAAACTTCCAACGAAAATTGGTTTGAATGAGATCTAGTAAGTAGTTTTTTTTTATTACGTCATAAATCGTAAACCGCAAAAAACATTGATCAAAATTACAACGAACTACAAGAACTTTAATATTATGTTACTTGCTGCTACGGAACCCTTCATGGGCGAGTCCGACTCGCACTTGGCCGCTTTTTTATGCCTTAAGCAGGCAAACGAGCAGTTTTACATGAGTTTTATATTTACAATATGGCATTTATGTAAATTCTAACTAGAGACCGACCGAAGTTTCGGTTTCGGTTTCGGTTTCGGCCAGTTTCGGCCAAAAAATCTAGTTTCGGTTTCGGTTTCGGTTTTGACCAAATTTGGCCGAAACCGAAACCGAAACTCAGTGTTCGTGAATTGTCGTGCGTCGTTCAGCTATCTTCGCGAATCGCGACTAACCCGTGGTCGCTAACTTTCCAAGAGAAGTCTTTAATTTAACAAGGCATTTGGATAAGCATAGGTTGAGCAGTGGACTAATATGATGATTTGTTCATGACTTATTGACATAAATTAATAAATTGGTACTCCATCACTATACATGTCTGTGTACTCAATTATATATCTTGTTACATAAGTTATTATTGTTTTTTTTTCAATTTACCTAACACCATTTAACTGTCAGTAGGTATATACCATCATCGTCATCCAAACTTATAATGAAACTATAACTGGTCGATGTCTGTAGAAGGAAGGTGGAAAATATTTGAGAACCATTAAGCTTTTACTATAATTAGCCGTTTTGTTTGTTTGTCTGTGGTTTTGTTCCGGTTTTACCTGCGGTTTTCACTGACTTAAATATACGTATTGTCGTGGGCTTGGGTTAACATTTAGTGTTTGTTTTATTTCAAACGGTTCACAAATAAATTAAGTAATGTCAATTTTGCCCACATATTTATTGAGTGAGGGCTTACCGAAAGGTTTACCGCAGCAAAGCGAAGGCACTAGAGCGTGGGACTAGTAGAACTTTCAAAGTCCTAAATCCCAAATCATCCATACATGATTATAGTAAAACGGTAACTGGTCGTAATATATATGTATGTATATTATGGCTATACATGGAAGATATTCGAGAAAAACTATCACGAGGGATGTTTGTAAACGCAATAGATACCATAGCAATTTTATTTTGTTTGAATTTTCGTCTGTATGTATGTGCGTTTGTTCCGGGTAATTTAAAAAAACGGCTAAATCAATTTGGATGCGGTTTTCACTGATGTATTTTAGTAAAATGGGGTTCATATTTAATGTTTATGTTTTATTTCAATCGTTACACAAATAAAATAGTTACGTCTTTTTAAAAACACTGTCTATCCGTAACGCTTTAAATAATAATGCTTCACACGCATAGCCCCAGCCCCCACACTAGGACTCCTTGTATCGTGAGTGCCATGGATAACACACAAAGACACGAACACTCACACCCAGACCGAGAACAGAAATTCAAACTCATCATTCAAATTTCCGCCTCGCTGGGAATCAAACCCAGGACCTTGGCGCGGCGATCCGGCATGGTAACCATTGCGCCACAATGGTCGTCGATACACTTTTTTCAAATTTTTGCTGTGTGTGTATTAAGTTTACCGAAGTAAAGCGAGGGCAGTTACTGGTATACAAATGTGTAAAATAACACGCTAGATTACAGTACCTATCAGCGTGTCTCGTAAGTAGTGGATCAACGTTAGGAGATAGGTAGCTTGAGGGTTGATCTACCAAATGTCAAAAAGTGACCTTTGTAAAGGTGTCACCGTTTTCGAGATTTTGACCTTTTTTTAAAAATTTAAAAATTCGGCTCTTTTACCCTGCTTTTTCCAGTTGAGTACATAAATGAGCAGCTCAAAAAAATACGCTCGTCTGGCCTCACCCTCAGTTTCGGTTTCGGTTTCGGTTTCGGCCGAAACTGGAACTAAGACCGAAAGTTCGGTTTCGGTTTCGGTTTCGGCTGAAAAACCAGTTTCGGTCGGACTCTAATTCTAACGAAACTTTATGTCAATAGTTTTAGGTCAGTGGAATGGATAAACATATCGATGGAACGAATAATTATTTTTACCAGTAAATTATTAACAAAAACCTTCAAAGAATCCGAAGTTTCTCTAAGGCCAAAGCACAATTCCTCGGAGCAACAAGTAAGGAACCTTACACTGCAATAAAAGATAAGCAACGCAACCGGTATCGTTGCAGAGCTGGTAACTCACCGCGACCATTACGCCATAAAGGCGCGTGCACATGACTTACTGCTGCATTAGCGACCACGATACGTTATCTTAACGCCTCGCCTCTAGAAATAGTTGTAACGCACGAAACGTAAACTATCTCCTGGCAGAAATAGTCGTAACGCACCATATAACTACCATGTGATACCGGTTAAATGTGATACCGGTTAAATGATTGGTGATTATGTTCCCGCTCCAGATTTAATGTTTATCGGAGTCTGATTAGTCTATGATCCTGTTAGAATTACGCTGTTTCGAGTAATAAATGGGAATGCGGTTCGTAACAATTATTGTCTTGCAACTATGTAAGCGGCCTTTAATAGAGTAAATTCGAATGAGAAGAACAAAGAGTAACTTAATTTCGGAGGTACAGAAAATTTTAAACAATTTTTTTAATAAAACAAAAAAATGATTTCGGGAAAATGGCATTGCTTCGTAAATTGCAATTAGTGTACATCCGATAATATCGTATATTTATTTAATTTAGATATTATCAGAAAACCCAAGGTTTTAATATAATTTTATTGTACCACTGTATTGTTTGATGATAAAATAAATTTCCCGAAATTTTCCATGCTCCGGATGGCACGCAAAGCCGTTGGTCCTGGTTGTTACCGTCAGACAGCAGTATTTAGCCGTCAAGGCCTTCGGGAGGTATACCTTCCGGCACTTAGGTCGATTAAAACCCTCAACCATCAATCCACATAAGAACAGCGTGGTGGAGTTTGCTATAGGCCTCCACAGTAGACACCACGGCCATGTGATAAGGCCATTAATGTTTTAAAGCGTTTGAAGCATAATTAGTGCGTTTGGATGTCCAAACCTTTGCATTATTTGTGTATTATTGAACGCAGATCATCACATTAGGTTTAGTAATTTTATCTTCACATTTATGTTACTTAATAATTTTATTTTAGAGGCAAAATATTATGTTTGTTTAGACACATTAAAATAGTGACGTGAAATATTTCAATTTAATGTGGAAAAAATGTTGGTTCAGTGCAAGTTCCATGCTATAAATTGTTGTGAGTAAAAAGAAGAGTAACAATAATAAGTACAAAAATACAAATGAAGTAGTTTTCGTCACATAAAAATGAAAACGCGGCATCCTCTGCATATGTTTTACTCTATGATCAGAAGTATACGAGGTGCAAACATTTCAACACTATAACACCTAGATTAAGCAAAGTAGTCCATTAATGTCCAACTTTACACGGAACCTTTTTCAGCCAGCCAGGGCGTGGATCGGCAATAAGGCCCGGTGTCCTTAGCCGGGATTTATTGGAAGTAATGTACTAACTAACTTTCAAACTTTTAAAGCGGCTACTTGTTGTGATTAGTACTTATTAATACTATTTCTTCTGTCTCTATAAAGTATCGCTAAACTTAAAGTCCGTTTTTTTCACTACTTTTTATTGAAATACTAATTTAAATTAGTTTTAAAAAATAATTAATTGTAAACAGAAATTAGTTTTTGGCGTTAAATGATTGGCTTCAATCCATTAACGTTCCACTATTGAACTGAGGCTGTCCTGCGACATAGGCCTCCTCAAGTTCCCTCCACATATATCGATCCTGCGCTGTCCTTCTCCAAGTCCTTGTCTTTAGTAGATAGTAGTAGTTTAGATAAGTACAAAATCATTATTATGTGAAGTGAAAAAAAAAAAATTATCAGTCAAATTAAGTTAGTTTTTAGAATAAAGTTTTTAGAATTAAGAATATCATGAAATTGTAAAGGAGGTCAGAGAAAATAAAGGCTATTTTTATTTTTTATTTTATTTTTATTTTTATTTTATTTTATTTTATTATTGAACACGGGTCTCTCTTGTTGAGGAGGCCTAGAGCATGCTCCACCACGCTGCTCCAGTGCGGAGTGGTGGAAGGATTACGATAACAACCGGAACCGACGGCTTTACGTGTTCTCCGAAGCACGGAAGCGCTCAAGAAATTTATGCCACTAGCGGTCACCCATCCAACTACCGACCGCGCCCGCTGTTGCTTAACTTTGTCGATCGCTTAGGATCGACGCAAGCCGCCGGGCTATGAGCGCGTTAAATGATTATCAGTTATTAAGTTTATTTATTTATTTATTTATTTATTCTTCTGAAACACCTTGAAGTAGAGGTTATAAGGGCGAACTTAATGCCTAATGGCATTCTCTGCCAGTTTACCCTGGGTGATGGTGAAAATGTGAGGTAGGCAAAGAAAAGAAGAGAGAAAAAAAAATAATTATAAAACCAAACGGGAAGAAATAATACAATACACATAAATACATACTTATAGTTTTGAACAGGTTGTATATAAACTCATACACTACATGACTTTTTGAGAAAGTAATCCTGGACTAGCTTTTTGAAAGTACCTCTGCTTTCCGCCCTCCTAATGTTCAAGGGTAAGGTATTCCAGAGCAGTATAGCCTGAATAGCAAAGGAATAATGGAAAACTTACTAGTATGTGACGGAACATGTAATTTAAGATTATTAGAAGAACGTAGGTGTTTGTCGTGCGTGGTACAGACAGTGTAGCAGTGATAGCCTAGCGGTTAGAACGTTGGTCTCTCGAACAGAGGGGCCCGAGTTCAAATCCTGGCACGCACCTCTACTTTTCAAATATTATGTGCGTATTAGAAGTTAATTATCACTTGCTTGGGTGAAGGAAAACATCGTGAGGAAACCTGCACACCGGAGAGTTCTCCATAAAGTTCTCAAAGGTGTGTGAAGTCTACCAATCCGCACTTGGCCAGCGTGATAGACTATGGCCTGTACCCCTCACGTTGTGAGAGGAGACCCCGAGCCCAGCAGTGGGACAATTATGGGTTGCTGCTTTGCCTTTTTTTTTTGGTACAGACATACCGAAATTTTCCCTTAAGATACGAAGGAGAAGTAGGTAGGTAAGTTGTTTTCATTTTGTTGCCTTGTTTTTAACTTCCAAATTACGTGCAAAAGACACTAAGATTGTTTAACAAATAGGACCAATAAGACTATGGTAACATTATATAATATATAATCCTAGACTTATCTATATATCTTTAATTGAGGTAGAACGCGCACAGCGAGCACTTCTTAAAGTTGCCATGGCTCTACCATTTAAGCACCCTACCGACGATCTTTATAGAAAATGCAACGTATTGTCGGTTAGGAAACTTTTTATTCTTAATTGTATTAAACGGTATCACATCGAGACCGCATCAGTTGTACCAATCACCAACAAAAGGCATTATAGGTTCCCAGTTCCCAGGTTCAATTGTGCTCTTGCACAACGGCATTACCTGTATCTGGCTCCTAAATTTTATAATGTTTTTAGTGCCAAAAAAAGAACAAAAGGTTTAAATTTTTATAAAATAAAACGTCTAGGTCTTGAATGGCTGCAAGGCTATGATTATGAAGGAACGGAAAGTCTGCTGAGTACTTTGATTTAACCGAACGCTCACACACCACACACACACACACACACACACACACACACACACACACACACACACCACACACACACACACACACACGCACACACACACATACACACACACAAAACACCCACATAAAGACACAGAAGCCCCCACACTGCTGCATTATATTTTGTAACTGTTTTGTTTTGTTTACTTTTCATATTTTATTTGTTGCTGTATTATTGTTAATCACTAGTAGTTTATAATATATTTCATTTTACACTGTTATATTTATAGTTCATAATTTTGGGAAGACACTGCCTTCTACAACACAGTGCAAACTAAAGTTGAAGGCAGGGACTCCAACCATATTTGTACCTATGGAAAATGAAATGATTAAATGATTAAATGATTAAAAAATATAACACCGCTTCTGAACAATAATAATACCGTAAAGGCATAATGATATCAAACACAACTACACCCATAAATAGCCTTCCATTTTCCGAGTCTCCTGAAAAACGTTATTCCCACACGTTGCCATTATTACGAACCACGTTACGCACTCAACGTAATGACGCATAATAACCACTTCACAGCACTTCAGGTGATGTGTGCACGGCGCTTGAAGGTGTACTATGAATTGCATATAAGCGTAAAGTCCAGTTTACACGTATTAAGTAGTTAAGTAAATTTTAACTAAATTTTAAGTAAATTAATACGTGTAAACGGACAGTTTAGTAGTTTAGTAATTTAGTAGTTAAGTAATCAAGTAGATAAGTAATTTAGAAATTTTTCTATTTTCTGTTAAGTAGGTGGGCGGGGGCTTATCACTTAACACGTTTGGACAGGCACTTTTATCTTAAAATTTAGTTAAAATTTAGTAAAATGCTTAAGTAATTAAGTAATTTAGTAAAATGCTTAAGTAGTTAAGTAGAATTGTATGAACTAAAGAGCTCTACTAAATTATTACGTGTGGACGGACACTAAAAATTATTCACTTAAAATTTAGTTAAAATTTACTTATCTACTTAACTACTTAATACGTGTAAACCGGACTTAAATGACGTAGCAACTTAAATGTCAGTTTGTTGTCTCTAGGTTTGTCTCTATGATACGGTTGTGCATTTTGTGCAAAGCTGGTCATAGCTAAGCTACGTTATCGTGAGTACCCCTATTGGACATCTGGATTCAGTAGTCAGAGGTTGATACAACCTTAAAAGTAAGATAAATTGGATAAAAATGTGACTTGACCTTCTTTTTAAACAACTTAAAAAAAAGGAGGAGGTATTCAAATCGATCGTATTTTTTTTACCTCAGAACTTTCGACTGGGTGAACCGATTTTGAAGATTCTTTCTTTAATCGAAAGCTGGTGCTTGTCATGTGGTCCCACTTTTTGAGCGAGATGTGACTAGTAGTTTTTGAATTATCCCTAAATTTGAAGTTGGTATTTTTTTAATTATACATTAAACAGCATACCCAGTTTAATAAAACTTAAAACATCGTATAGAATAAAAACCATGCCAGATTCTATTAAACATTACTGAATCCACAGTATATGTCATGTATGAATTTTTAACGTAGAAATAAAACTTTAACCGTTCGCGTTGTATAAAACAAAACCCACGCGACGTGTTCATTCAAAAACACTTATACGATAAACGTGGCGTTAACACATTGTGGCAGCTAAGCGGAGCTTGTGAAGGAGGTATTCATGCACACGTGAAAACCTGAAGCACCGTCACCGGTGAGAGGCTGTAATGCCCCATTGTTTTAACTGCACCGGGGAACACACACAAGAAACGTTAAACGTTTGAAAATGGAACGTATTGTTGGGCTGAAAATAAAACGCTTGACACAATTGGGTTAAAGGTGAATGTTGAATTCAAATTTGAACGATTCACCTTTTTTGCGTTCAATTTTAATGAAAGGGTGAAAAGTTTTCCATGTCTTCAGTGGGTTTGAAAGCGTTACTTTATTTTTTTGTCAACTTCATACGTTATGGTAATCTATGAGCATTGTCAATTTATGGCAATTATCTAAATATGTATAAATTACGTGTCACGTTCTTTGTCCGCGATGGACTCCTAAACTACTTAACCGACTTTTAACCGACTTCAAAAAAAAAAGAGGAGGTTCTCAATTCGACTGTATTTTTTTTATGTTCGTTACCTCAGAACTTTTGACTGGGCGAACCCATTCTGATGATTCTTTTTTTAATCAAAAGCTGGTGGCTGTCATGTGGTACCATATAAATTTTATTGAGATCTGACAATGGCATCCATGATAAAACCATATAAGTCTTAAATTTGTATTAAGTAAGCGCGACAAATCGACGAATAACTCAATATCACGCCAACTGATTTCGATGATTCTTTTTTTAATCGAAAGCAGGTGCTTGTCACGTATTCCCACATAAATTTGAACGAGATCTGACAAGTAGTTTTAGAGTAACTTTGAAGTCGGTTATTTTCTGTTACTAAAATTTAGATTATAATCAAATTTGCACACCGTGAGCAGTTTGATTAAACTTGAGAGATAGGATAGCTTACATCTCAATTTATAGTCAAAAAAACTTTTGACAGAACGAAGTCTGTTCGGGCAGCTAGTATTATCTATGTATAATAAAATTTGCCAGTGAGTTGCTTAGCAATTGTCGTAAAAACAAGATTTTACTATTAGTTATTTCACTTTATACACCAGAGATTAACCATTAATTGATATTATAAGAGATCATTTTACTATGATACGGTTACTAACGATATTTGTTTAGTACACTGATATTTAGACCAATTTGTATGGATATAAAAATTAAATCTCACGTAATAAACATAAACACATTTATTATATTATTTATTTGCAGGGCACCATTAAAATGAGTAGCTTTGGTTTGCGTGCGAGCATTTAAACGCGAGAAATGGATTTCCCTCATACAGCAAGTCTAAGAGTGAGTTACAAGTTTAAAAAATTCTACATGAATATTTCCCGGATAAAATGGTAAAAGCGGGTATCGCAATTGAAAATAATAGCGCATATGATTGTGAAATGAACCCACGGGGAGGCATCGTAGTTGGAAAGTATCCAAGCTCCTTCTTTTATGAACTGGGGGATCGTTATCTTACTTTCATGGGTACGATGTAAGTAATAGCTCAGCGTCCATATTGAAGTTTAGTTTGGTGCTTGTTTTATTCTGAAAGTAGCTCGCAGATAATGAGTTTATACATATTATCGTACGAGTAACCGCCCTCGCTTTGCTTCGGTTTTCTTATTTTTTTTACACCTTGGGTTACATTATTGGAGTTTTATTAAGGATCTCTAATTTTTTTGAAAATATATATAGCCTATATCACCCGAGGATAGTGTAGCTCCTAACAGTGAAAGAATTTTTGAAATCAGTTTAGTAGTTTCGGAGCCTATTCAATGCAAACAAACAATTAAATATTTCTTCTTTGTAATATTACTCGTAGTATAGATAACTATGACTGATTTATGTCTGGGAATGAAAGATACATGAGAATAATTATTAGCGGGGGTATTTAATAACGCAATTTCTGCGTTAGTTAGGAACTTATCTGTAAGGGTTTAAAAGATGTGCTGAGGAGTTGTGCAATTTTTACTTCTGTTTTCTCATCTATGAAAAACTATAGAAGAAAATTCAGATTGTCTATTTTTTGTACAAATTATTCTTTGATAACATCATAGAGGAATGTCATCTACACACCAGACCACGTCTATAGCAACTTCAAAAGTATCTAAAGTTATAATATTGCTGTCACAAAATCAAAGGCATGTACATGTATAAAAATGTAATTCTAGATAGATTCCGATAATATCTTTGGTATGGTTTCGTTTAATATGGTAATCCCTGTGTATAAGATCTTGTCCTACGTATAGGACTTGTCGACAGCAATGTAAGCCTCAACGGCGCCGTGTACCGCCGATACAAACCGTGTAAGTAAATACGTCACAGCCTGATCTGACTCGGGCCAGGCCGACACTACCGTATCGGGTTACTGATTTAGAACGCAATATGCCAGGACAGGATACGTGCACAATAACAAGAGGTAGCGGATATGAATCGATTTATTAAGCGCTTAAGCGATAGAGCAGCGTGGTGGAGGCTCTAGGCCTTCTCAAGAGGAGAAACCAGTGCTCAGTAGTAGGCTATTAATAGGTGGAGGTCTTAAGCGCTTTTATTTAGCCTACTTTTTTGTGTGGGCCAAATCTAGCAAGCTAAATTAGACTTACTTAATTGCTTTAGTTCTGATAATAATGCATTATTGTGATCAGCATGACGTTGGTAACTTACATT